>CM031243.1:674227552-674891260 GCA_018340775.1 Taxus wallichiana var. yunnanensis | reverse complement strand
AGTGAAGAGAGTGAAGTGCCAGCTCCTCTAAGTGCTCCTGAAGCTCCAACGGATAAAGATAAGGAAGTCCAGAGCACTGAACTTCCAAGTGCTATTGATTCCTCTGCAACAATTGTCTCAAGCGCCCCACTCGTGTCTCAACTTGAGACAACAGTTGTGCAAACCTTGAGCGTCATAAGCTCTCTATCTCTTGGTCCTCTTGCCCCTCCTGTTGCTTCCTCTTCCTCTTTTGCATGGGTGCAACCTTTTGTCGACAGTAGAAAGAGGAAATCTTCCTCTCGGAGCTTAGGGCCAAATTTTGATGCTGTGGCAGCCTTGTTAGGCACTACTTGTTCTCGTGCCAAAAAGCCAGAATCACCTCCAGGATAGTGTCTGATGCTCAGGGTCAGCAATTCCATGAGATTGCTAAGCCTACAGTAGATAAATCAGCGCAGGACTTATAGGCATCTGACCTAGAATTCTCAAGGATTCCTATGGGAGAGTCTACCCCCAAGGTGAGATCCATAACCTCCGGGAAACGGTCCACAAGAGTCATTGGGAGGGTAGAGAAAGGGCAGCAAACTATTGAACAATTGGAGGAACAAGCCCAGATTCCCACAGGTTGTATCAAATCTCTTTTGTCTAAGGACAAAGTTTTGGACCCTACCCCATTGACTACCCTTCCGCCACCTATAATTTTGTGCCAAGATGAAGTACAGAGTATTAAAGACATGCACAAGTATTCCGTCTATGGTAGAGATATGGAGGTCATGGTGGAAGGTATGTTTGTTGTAGGATTGAACTTCATCGATGAAGCTTTCAAACTCCACGGAAAGGTGAACAACTTGCAACAGAAGCTCTCCTCCACTATCGGGATCATAGATAAAGAGCTCAAACTCTGGAGCAGTTGCATAGTAGACCTTCGTCTCATGGGATAGATAGATGAGAACATTTTATTGGCGAATAAGGTTTTTGATGATGCAAAGGATAATCATCAAAGTCCCGGGTTTACGATGCGAATAGAAGATCAAAGTCTTGGAGGAGGCTTTGGGAGAACTAAAGAATAGGTGGTAGAAGGGTGAGGCTTTCAAAACACTGGTTGTATCGCTTTCAAAGATATACACCGTCATCTTCAGGATGAAACTTCTGGTATGCCTTTTTCCTTGCAAGAAATCAAAGCTCAATTCAGAGCTTTTGTCAAAGATAATCTATTCAAGGAAAGCTCCATTTCCAAAGAGAAAATGAAGGAGATTTTCTCTCTTCAATCTGCCATTGAAGAAGCAAATAAAGACTATCATACTCATGTCGAGTTTGATAAGGAAATGGAGAAGTGCCTCGGTTTTGGACTCAGTCTACAGCCAACGCGTCAGTCCCCCATGGCAGAGACATAGTCGAGGCATTGAAGAGATTCAGGCAGCGAATTTTGAAGTCAGTGGGTCCCTTCCAGTCATAACCACATGTCTTCTTCTCCTTATTCTTCTCTTCTCTTATAATTCTTTTTCTCGGATTCATTGTAATAAGTTGAGGTATTGCGATTGGCAATCCTTAACTAATCTTTAATTAAAAGAAGTGGTTACCAAGAGTAACTGATTTGTAAGCTATAATGGCCTCTCCACGCCATTTTGCGGGGGAGGAAGAACTTGGCTTATTTTCTGAAAGTGTAAATAGATCATAAAGAAATCAATACATAAGGGCTTTTCATTCTTTGTCTATCTGATCTCTTTTATCCACAAGCTTTTCATTTAATTTTGTGAAGATCATTTGTCTGTGTTATGTCAAGAAACTTTGTGTTCCGGTAGATGTTATTTACAGAACTTTGTGTCTTTAAAATCCATCTTATTTATATGATATAAATGATCTTGTTTCAATTCACTGTAACTTCGCATACATAAAGAATTACTCTGTTATCTATAATTACGAGTGTTGCTTTTATACTCATTCTCGTATTCTCATTCCTCAGTCCTTTTGTAATTGATGATCTTTATAGAAAACACTTTCGTAATATCCAAGTTCAACCAGAAAATCATGTTTTGTATATTTGTAAATAGGTTCATTTCTGAATAAGGGAACCTCTCCCATTAAAGAGGAGGGACTTCTTGTCCCCTGATTGTTGCTCTTCGTAAAGTCCTATTTGACGACCAATAAGATGTTATTCCATAGGATAGTGAAACATGATCTACCTTATAATGTGATTAAACCCTCTTGTTGTTGATAAAGAACCTTTTTCTTATATGTTCCTTGAAGGGTATTAAATCATCTATCAATTTCTAAATGAGTGAAAGAAACTTGACCCTAAATCATTGAGAGAAAAAAAGAGATGTAAACCTTCCCTCCTTTGCACTCACACATGTTTTGTTGTGTAATGGAGGTATGATATAATATCAAGATACATGCTCTTAGGAGTGAATCTTAGGGATAATTCCTAAAGCCTTGTGTGTAAATGAATATCCTATTAAGAAACGAACAAATTAAACAAGTAATTGAAATAATGTAAATGATTCTTATTAAATGAGATACACCGTAAGTTAAATGTTAAACAATATAGAGGAAATCTAGAAAAAGGAAAAGGAATGTATGATTCACATATTATGAGCCTTTCTAGAACTTAAGTTAAAAATTGAAACATGATTATAATAATTGTATAACCCTAAAATTATCATGTTGTGGGAAGACCCTATCTATAGGTTTATATTGTAGTTGAATCATTATGTTATGCCTTGTCATTTGAAAAAAATGGCCTTGATGTGCATCACGTGTTTTCATGTTATCTATGTGGGTTAATATTTGTGAAAACGTATCATGTGTTGTGCGTACTCTTAAGTAATCTCATGTAGTTTCATGTGTGCTACAATGTTAGTCCAAAAAAATTATTCTAGTATTATCATTTTGTATTTGTGTGTAAAATGTGGGCGTTACTCTTTTCCAATTGAATATTTATTCAATTACTATTGTTCTTATTTTATTTTTATTTTACAAACACTATAAATTATATATTTATATAACTCATACACACTTCTTTATAACATAATTACTTTAACTCTATTTAATGTTTTACTTCAAAAAAATAAACAATTCAACAGTAGGGACTAGTCACATTGTTTCTTTTATTTATAACGCGAGATTAAAACATTTATTATGAGATAATTTTAAGAAGAGAAAATATATATTAATTGAAAACACTTCATAACTAAAAACAAGGTTAAACTGTGTAATATCATAAAATCAAATATGGAAGGAATGTGAAGCAAAAGTGAAAAGGTGCATTTTATCTTTACATTCTAATAAAATGTTTTGGAGATATTTGTTAATATTTTTATTATGTAATATTAATCGCATATGATCTTGCTCCAATGGAAGCCATTACAATGCAATAAACAAAAATATAGGTTCATCCTCTTGCTCAAATTTTTCAAGTAATTGGGGTGACTAATTTTTCTTAGAAATCATATTAATTATTGAATATAAATTAAATAAAAGGGATTTAACAATTTAACTATATAATTATAGGTTAGGTGTGAGAAATTTCTTATATGTCAAGTGTTAAGGATGGGTATCTTTGATTATAACTAAAGCTTATGAAAAAGGTAAAACATCTCTCTCTCTCTCTCTCTCTCTCTCTCTCTCTCTCTCTCTCTCTCTCTCTCTCTCTCTCTCTCTCTCTCTCTCTCTCTCTCTCTCTCTCTCTCTCTCTCTCTCTCTCTCTCTCTCTCTCTCTCTCTCTCTCTCTCTCTCTCTCTCTCTCTCTCTCTCTCTCTCTCTCTCTCTCTCTCTCTCTCTCTCTCTCTCTCTCTCTCTCTCTCTCTCTCTCTCTCTCTCTCTCTCTCTCTCTCTCTCTCTCTCTCTCTCTCTCTCTCTCTCTCTCTCTCTCTCTCTCTCTCTCTCTCTCTCTCTCTCTCTCTCTCTCTCTCTCTCTCTCTCTCTCTCTCTCTCTCTCTCTCTCTCTCTCTCTCTCTCTCTCTCTCTCTCTCTCTCTCTCTCTCTCTCTCTCTCTCTCTCTCTCTCTCTCTCTCTCTCTCTCTCTCTCTCTCTCTCTCTCTCTCTCTCTCTCTCTCTCTCTCTCTCTCTCTCTCTCTCTCTCTCTCTCTCTCTCTCTCTCTCTCTCTCTCTCTCACACACATCACAACACACACACAATACAATAAATACAATACAAAAGTTAATGTTATTTATTATTCTTCACAAGATAATTAGATCTAAAAGAAAGACTTGAATTTTTATTGTTAAAAACAAATAATCATATTAATACATATTTTCAAGGTTGATTGAAGTAACAAAATAATCCAATGTTAATTTTAAGATTATTAAACATTCTATTCATCAATGTATGTTTGCTATATATAATATATGTATTATATATATATAAGCATAAATACAATACAAAAGTTAATGTTATTTATTATTCTTCACAAGATAATTAGATCTAAAAGAAAGACTTGAATTTTTATTGTTAAAAACAAATAATCATATTAATACTTATTTTCAAGGTTGATTGAAGTAACAAAATAATCCAATGTCAATTTTAAGATTATTGAACATTGTATTACATCGAGTGTATGTTTGTTATATACGTATGTATATATGTATGTATGTATGTAACTATTAATGGAGACATGTTCTAGATCATACATTCATTCAAAAATAGATAAGAGCTATTTATTTCTTATAGATAGGAAAGCTACATCGTAAAAGTACATGAACGAAATTCAATTAAAAAATCATTATACGTTCCATTCAAAATAATGATTTTATCAATGCTATCATTTTTATTTTTTAATGTCCTACAAGATAGATTTAAGAGAAAATTGGCTGGGTGGAAAGGGGTTGTTCTCTCTAGTGTTGGAAAATGTCTACTTATCAAAATCACTTTACAGAACTTACCCATATATATAATGTCTATGTTTAGCATTCCTACAATGGTTATTGACAAGATTGAAAGGATCCAAAAACACTTTCTTTGGCATGGGATGAAGAAATATTTAGATATCATTTGGTGGCATGGGATCAAGTCTGTATACCTAATAAAGTTGGTGGGAAGGTATCAAGGACATTAAAAAAATGAATATTGCTTTAATTGCTAAAATGGGTTGGAGAATGTTAAAGGAGGAACAACCTTGGATTGAACTAATCAAAGTTAAATATCTAGCTCAAAATAATGTGAATTCATTTCTCTTTGAAGACCAACTCCCAATGGTTTTGTTTTTTGGAACAACTTGCTCCAAATTAGGAATTTTCTCATTCAAGGTTGTAGGTGGAAAGTGGGAAATGGAAATGATATTCAATTTTGGCAGAAAAAACTGGACTAATTTCAGTTTGAGTGAAAAATTTGATTCCATTAAGGTCATATTAACTGAGAAATATGGCACTAAAGTCAAAGACTACATTGATATAGAGGGGAATCAAAGAAAATGGAAACAACTTAGTGTGGATTTGCTAAATATTAAACATGTTATCTCTTCTCTTCAAGAGCAACTTGATCTTATCCATCTAAATCAAACAGATGCAAAAGATGAGCTAGTTTGGATCAACTCTTTTGATGGTGAGTATTCTGTCAAATTTGGCTATAGCTTCTTTTTGAAAATATTCAATGTGACTTCAAGTGGAGTAAAATTTGGATGCCTCGAGCTAACTCCCAAAGTTAACTTCTTTTTTTGGCTTTCTCTAAAAGGAAAGATTCTTACTAATGATAATTTAATAAAAAGGGGTTTATCATGCCAAATATGTGTTGCATGTGTAAAAAGGAGGCTGAGGATATTAAACACTTGTTGTTACATTGTGATTTTTCTTCGAATATTTGGAGTCTCATCTTCTCAAGCTTAAATATGTGTTGAACTATATGAAATGGTCTCCTGCAGACCTAGGAAAAATGATATCCCCCATATAAACATTGCATAGTTTGAATACTCTGGAAGCTGATCCTACCTCATGCCATTTGGAGACTTTGGAAAACTAGAATTTACTCTTTCTTCTTGGAAAATTGACATTGGAAGCCTTCAAAGACAAGGACAACCAAGTATTGATAGGTCATTAGTTCATTAGATCCCTCCTCCCAATTCTTGGTACAAGATTAACTTTGATGGATCATCTAAGGGCAACCCAAAGGTAACCATAGGAGGTGGAATAATAAGGGATCACAGAGGTTGTTTACTTATTTCTTTTGTAGGTAGAATGGGTCATCAAACAAATCATTATGCTGAAGATTTATCAACACTTTGGGGTATAAGACTTGCTAAGGAATGCAATATTTTGAACATTATTATTGAAGGGGATTCAATGAATTTCATCAATCATTTAAATCAAACTCACCCCTAGCTGGACAATAAAATATTTTATTCATGAATCTATAAGTATTTTTCAATCCTTCACTAATTGCAAAATTGTACATACCTATAGGGAAGGTAATAGAGTTGGGGATACATTAGCTAATCATGGGGTTAGCAAAAATTTTACCATTTGGTTTAATAATGATAATCTTCCTATCGAAGTACAAAATTCCATTACTAATGACAAGTATGAAAGTATACTTGCTACTCAAAATCTTAAATGAGATTCTCTTCACCTTATTGGGAATGATAACTTTCCCATGTAAGAATAGTATAGCCATCTATTGCCACATGCTCCCACGCACTTTCTAGGTTTGTAAAGGGATGGTTAAGATGTGGCTTAGGGAAGAAAACATCACCATTCTCATTTAGCTTAAGTATCTCAATCATAGGATTGATACAATGGGTGGAGCCCCTTGTCAAATCAAACCCACTGCGACACTTTGTGTGGAAAGACAATATAGTTTTATGGAATTTTTTACAGCTAGGAGGGGTTTCAAACCTCATTGAGAAAATTCAAGGACATGATCAGAATATATCCCTATAACTTTCCACCGAATGGAAGCATGGGACGGTGAAGTATGCGGGACATGACATTGATTACACGAAACTTGTTGCAAAGGTAACCGGTTTTAGCTTGCGGGGTAGTAGATTCTTTACAAAAATAATTGACAAGAACACGAGAGGCCAGGAAATTTCTTGAAGAAGGTGAAGAGCTCGAGTTTTTCACTGCGGGAATTAAGGTAAAAATCAATCCCTACCTTTAATGAGCTTTCCAAGATGATGGTCTAGTTTATCACTCTTAAATGAAGGTATATTACGCTTCTAATAAGAATTTGGTATTTTTGAATCATTTCTATAGGAATCTGCAATTCTTTTTCCTAACTACATTCTCAATTCCATGGAATACTCCATTTAAGAGTTATGAAACAATTATTGTGCTAATCCTCTCCACCAGGGCATCTATTTTTTAACGCTATCAAAAACTCCACCTCGAGACCCAAGAACAACCTAGGTTTAGTTAGGAAAAATATTACGAAATATTTTTTTGTTTAAGGTGAGACTACAAACAAGCCTCGAAGCAACAGTTGTCACAAAGAAATATATCAAGGTCAATTATGTTAAGAAGATAAAGTTTTCCATTATAACAAACATTAAAGATCACAATACAATTAATGAGTATAATCAACCAAGTAGAGATTAAATTTCCTTTAGGTGCTGATTTATCAATTAATTAGATTAACACTAAGATTAAACATTCCCTAATAAAATTCAGAGGGTTAAAGGGGTCAAAAAAATTAAATACCCAAGGTATTTAATTCCACTAGGTATAAAAATAGCCATGGTTCTCATTTCCTTGGGGTTAGGAAAACATTCACTTACCCCATGACATGACCCCTTAAAAGGTCAACCCATACTTTAGACTTATCACTTTAAATTAATAGGGAGTTATTTCCCACTTACCCATTCTTAGGCTTACCTTGCACTTTAACCTAATTTTTCACATATTTAACACACTAAAATTTTCTTGAAAACATAACCATTAGATAGGAAATTTCTTTCCCTATAATTATCATAGTGATGGGCGGTGGGCCTAGGGAAGACAAGTTTCCCAAAGGTGGGCTGCGGGCACAGGGAAGAAAATTTTCCTAAAAAGGGATTCGGGTCAGTCGGGCTGGGAGGTAATTTGGCTTTTTTGCACTTTTGGAAACAATAGTAAAATTCACCCGTGCCCCCGCGAGCCGTGCGGACTTCATGCTCCAAGAGGAAATTTAAGTTTGAGGCCTCTGAAGGACATGTGTCCAAATTTTTAGCATAGGTGGAAAGGCGGGACACCGGAGGTAAAATTGAATTTTTGGATTATTATTTTTTTAAAAGGGTGAAAGTGTTCAATATTACCCGCTCCTTCGCGGTAGAGACACAGAGACGCCACTGTCGGTCCAATTTCCAAGTAGGGAAGGAGTTCGTTGGGCGAAAACTTAGAAAATTTGACTTTTGCCCGAAAAATGTTAAAGGTTAAGAATCACCCGCGCCTCCACCGACGCCCCAATGATGCCACATGTAAGGCTCTCATTGGCTGGACGGTCGGTGGGGTGGGGAGAAATTTTAAATTTTTGCTAAAAGAATTTTGAAACATTACGGTTGAGAGATCAACCGCTCCTCGACCATCATCTCATGAAGCCACGTGTCAGCCAATCATTTCTTTGTGGGTAGGTGGGCTAGTGGAGAAACTTTTAGAAATTTTTTCAAAAATTTAAATGTTAAGTTTTAGAATGTGGGTCCGCGCACCCCCGAAAGTGCTTTTCTAAAGTAAGGGTGGGGATGTAGGGGCCACAGAGAAAAGTAGGAATTTTTGCCAAAATTTTGAAAGGTTAAGATAAGAGTTGTGGGCATGCCCGCACCAAATGTTTCCAAAAGTGAAGGGAGCGGGCATGCCATGGGAAATTTTCCAAATTTTCCTTTTTCGAACTTAGATTAATTTTAGTCAAAAAGAAGGCTTGCGGGTTAGTGGAGTGGAGGGAAACTTCAAGACTTTGCAGCTTTTTGTGAAAAAAGTGCAAAAGGAAATTTTTAGCCAGCGGGTCCGCCCAAGAATATTTTATTCACTTAAATTTGATAGTTAGATTATTTTTGAAGCCAAATGAAGTAAAAATTTAGAAGGCCATAACTTTTGATTGGGGAATCGGTTATGGGAAAACGAGGACTTTTGGAAAGATATCAAAGCCATCCTTTTTAAAAAGAATAAAATTTTAATTTTGATAAAGTTTGAAGGGTCAATTTTGAGAAAACGTTCTATAAGCTTCTAAAATGTGAACTAGTATTTTTAACTTATAAAATTTTGTTCAATTTCGACATTCTTTCTTTCTCAACATGTCAAACAGACATGGAGGATTGCACTTGGAGGAATTTAGGTTGGATTGTGAGGGTTAATTTGTTTGATTGATTTGCAATTCCAAATTACTAGTTTTTATACAACAAGATGTCTGTCAATTTTTTTTGCCTTTGCCCAATTTGAAAGATTCTATAATAATTTCTTAAGTGTTAAGGTCTAATTGAGATCATTTTGATCATATTAGGTTCAATTTGACATTTCATTTTTCTTCTATAGTTTGTAGAGTCATCCTGTACATTTTCTTATTAATATTTTGTAGTTTTGAAAACATCTAACAGAGATCAAATTCGAAAAGATCTATTTTCCATTTATCATCTTCTAAGTATTAGAATTCATTCTAGATCTAATCTAACACATTAAGTTGATTCAAATCAAAGTATTCAAATGCCAAATTATGATTCTGATTTCTAAAACATTCATTTCTAAAGAACAGAGCATTATGACATTTCTCCATATGTATTCACCTTTTTCATCTTTCCAATTAGAATTTCAAAATACATTCAACAATCCGATTTCAATACCTAATAATGTCATTTGAGAAAAGTAATACAATATTTTATTGATTCAAAAAAGATACCTTTACACTTCTTCTTTCATTCCTCAATTTCAATATACTGAATACAATTTCTTTCTCATCCATTCAAAAACAAAAAAAAAAGAGTATATCTCTTTCGTATTTTGAATTACAACTTTCATAGCTGATAAAAAACACCTTTACATCACCAATAATGTACAAGGACATCCACTTCAAGTGGAAAAAAGTTTATAATAAGAAATAATCTCATCAAGGACTATCGAGACATGTCTTTTTCCTTTTCTCGAAGACAACAACATGAAGATCCTCCATTTTCCATTTTGATCACAACAAAGGTAGGGGAAAGGCAACACTCTCCACCCAACCAAGAATCCAAAGAAAAAGAGAAGCCATCCTTCCTCATTGGCCCTCGAGCCCAAACCACCATGAATAAGAAATGCATTTCAACTCATGGCAACAATAACGTTCCACAACACACATGCAATTTCACATTTAGAACATAGTGCACAACAAAATTTAAGTTTGCAACCATAGAACAAAACAACAACAATACTCATAATTCATCATGCAAGCCAAAGGATCAAGAAACTTTGGGGATGCTTCTTATGCCTCCCAAAGGGAAATTGGGTATCACCACCGAGAACAAACTACCAAAACATATATCATTTCAAATATCCGACATGCCCTTACAAATGCCTCCCCCAAGTACCCCTTATTCTTCACATTTCCTTATGCCTCCCAAACCTCTTATGGCAGCCCATAACGAGTTAAGAAATGCAAGCTATTTCTTTGTAAGGTGGAACCCAAATCCCAACTCCCTCCACACTTATACCTCCCTAAAGAACTTATTCCTCCCACAAGAATACCCTATAGTCTTCTACCACACCATCCCTCGGCCAGTCTCCCCAACAAGCCAATAATATAAAAACACATTCAAACATTCAAACATTCAAACATTTAGCCGTTCCTAAGTGCAAGGAAAAAAAAAAGAGATAATTTCAGGAGCCAAGCTCCTACCTCTCCATGACAAAGTTTTACTCCAAGGTTCCAAACAAAAAGCTTTCTAATGCAAACATAATCCAAGATCAACAATCTACAAGCATGCAACAATCTCCAATCTTCCCCAAAGCTCAAATCAAGCAAATGCTCAAACCAACAAAAGCTAAGGAATTGACCCCAAAATGAAGTATGAGGTGGATCTAAAGTGGGATGCCAAACACATCCCAACTCAAAAACAAGCTAAGGAATTTGAATATACACACTCCAAAACAAGCCCACACTCCATAGAGGTAAGAAGAGAAAAAGGATGAAATTTAACCCTCCAAACATAGTGGATTTTGGTAAATAAATATAAAAGGCAGAATACATTTAAGTTGTTTCAAAATCTCCAACTTACATATCCTTACTCCAAAATCAACTTACTTTACACATTTCTTACAACACTTTAATTCAAGGCCAACAAATCTATTAATTACTTTCTTATGACATATTTTAATTAATTAACTTAACAACAAGATTACTCACAATATTACACACCATTTAATAAATAATGAAAGGGGTCAAAGCACCACAAAATAAACACATGCAAACATTAAAAAGGAACCAAATAAAAGAAAATACATAAAATCCCTTGGTCACATTTAAAGGTGATCCCCCCCATGGGAATCCCTAACACAATCAAACACACACAAACAATATAGTTTCCATGGTGACCTTGTTGAATTCATCTAGAATTCCAAAGTGGTTGGTCTCCAATCCCCGATGTTTGTTGTGATATTTTTAACATGGAAAATACAAATACCTCCTTCAGCCTCGTGGCCGCATCAGAACATCCAAAATGAATATAAATATAATTCCAAAACCATATATACATATGAATCACAACATCATCAAGGTAAACAATAATATCATTTATAGTTTTATCAACAACTATATGATCATCAAATTAATTCCACTTTCTAGGTCTACTCAAAATATCCAAATATCACATGTTCGAACAACATCTATAATATAACCATGTCAAACATTATATAAACATCAATATAAAAAATTTCCAATAATCATCATGCACCATATATGAATCAAATTCCACAATAAACCATGATTTAACATCTAACATTATACTAAATCAAACTATAACAATGTACATAATATAGTCAGCAGTACATTAGGATCAATATCACAAGGTGCTGAAGGGAAATGGGCAGTACATCCCCCTCCCCTTAGACTCGAATTCCTCCTAGAAGTCACTGGAACAGATGTGAGAATTGAACTCGTAACAAAGTAGCATCCTCCCATGTAGTTGCGGTCTCATCATATCTTTCCCACTACACCCAAACCTGATCAATCTCTCTGCCTCAAGGCCCTAGGGTCATGTAATCTATAATGAAAATGGGCTCCACTATCACCTGCCCTTGATCATGTAAGCTGTAATGATGTCAATCTAGCACATGAGAAGGGTCATAACATATCTCCTAAGAATCGAAACATGAAACACATCATGTATGCGAGACAAGTTAGGTGGCAATGCTAGATGGTAGGCCAAAGGGGATACACTCCAAGATCTCAAAAGGACCACGAATCTAGGAGCTAACTTAGAATCCCTTCCATAATGGATAGGGATCTTATGTGTCCTAATACAAAGGAACACCTTCATGCCCACATTAAAACTACGGTCGGTCCTATGCTGGTCTTTGCATACTTCTTCTTCATGTCTTGTGCCTCCTGTAGTCTTCACTTGATCATAACCACCTACCACTCCATGTCCTTCAACAAAGCTAGTCCAAGAGAAACCCTATCCTCTAACCTATCCCAACTAAGAGGTGTCCTGCACTCTCTGCCATACAAGGCCTAAAAAGGAGCCATGCCTATAGAACTCTGAAAACTATTATTGTAGGAAAACTCCACCAAGTACAAGTAATCCTCCCATCTAGAATGATGATCCATAACATACATCCTAAGCATATCCTCCAAGATCTAATTCACCCGCTCGGTCTATCTGTCTGTCTCTCGGGGTGATATGTTATGCTGAAATTGATCCTTGTCCCGAGGGCATACTGCATGGTGGTCCAAAAATGGGAAGTATACAAAGGATTGTGGTCACAAATGATCTTTCATGGAATCCCGTGTAACCTGACAATCTCATCAAGATATACCCATGCCACTGCACTAGCTACATAAGTGGCATTTACCGGAGAAAAATGAACCACTTTTGTCAATTTATCCATTATGACCATGATGGCGTCGTGGTGATATCTCGACATCGGTAGCCCAACAATGAAGTCCATGGAAATGGTGTCCCACTTCCATTCCGGTATAGCATGAGGATAGAGAAGGCCAACTTGGATGCTGATGCTCGGCCTTCACTTTCTGGCACTCTAAACATTGTGAAAAAAATTGAGCCACATCTCTACGAAGTCCCCTCCAGATAAACAATTGTCTCAAGGTGGCGTGCATCTTCTTCACCCTAGGATGGGCTAAATAGGGTGCATGATGTGCCTCTGCCAAGATGTCCTGCCTCAAGCCTCCCTCTCTAGGAACATAAATCTGACCTCTGTGCCTAAGAAGACCATCTACCTCTAAATAAAAACCATTGAAATTCCCCTCAAGGGGTCTCTAAGACTCGATTTTGTTTTGGCTGCAATGTAGAAGATGTCATGAGGAAGATGTTGTAGAATCTTACTCCACAAATCTAGGCTCACTAAGGTGGCCATAGCCACATGTCTCATCTACTAAGAGCATCTGAAACCACATTCTCTTTCCTTTCACATGCTCTATCTCCATATCATACTCACAAAGCAACTCCATCCAACGTCATTGGTGAGTGTTGAGATTGGGCTGCGTGAAGAGGTGGTGAAGACTCAAGATGATCTGTCCTGAGTGTGAATCTCTGATCAAACAGAAAGTGCCTCCATAAACAAAAGTGTGCACAACTACCCACAAGCTCAAGATCATGACTCGAGATAATTAAGCTCATAATATTTGAGTTTGTGAGACTAAAAGCCACTACTCTGCCCTCTGTATTAACACACCTCCAAGCCCTACTAAAGAAGCATCCATGTAAATGAAAAAAATCACCCTGTGGATCTGGCACTACAAGAATAGGTGTTGTAGTGAGACATTCCTTTAGTGTCTTGAAGGCCTGCTCACACTTGTCTGACCAAAAAAACTTCTTCCCTTTCCACTTTGAAGGGAAGTGATGGGGTGCACAATCCAAGAGAAGTCCTGACAAATCTCCTATAGTAACATGCTAATCCCATGAAGTTGCACACCTCTAGTCATAGTAGTGGGTGTTGGCCAATCCATAATGGCTCTAATCTTGGAAGGATTGACAATGATACCTTCCCCAGAAATGATATGACCCAAATACTGCACCTCTGTATGAAAGAATGCACACTTCTCCAAGTTCCCATACATACAGTTCTACTCCTAAGACATTGAAGAACCTGGCGAAGGTGCCCCTCATGCTCCTCACATGTACGTGAGTAAATAAAAATGTCATCAAGGAAGATGAGCATGACATGATTAAGAAGGTCCTAAATACCCCATTCATCAAACTCATAAACAATGCGGGGGCATTGATCAAGCCAAAAGGTACCACTGTGAACTCATAGTGGCCATATCTCATATGGAAGGTGGTCTTATGAATATCTACCTCCAAAATCCTTACCTTATGGTAGCTTGACTTAAAGGTCTATCTTAGAGAAAATTATGGATCCTTCATCCGATCAAACAAATCATCAATGCGTAGAAGTGGATAATGATTCTTGATCGTTACTTTGTTCATTAGCGGTAATCAATACACAACCGCAAGGATACGTCCTTCTTTACAAATCATCACTGGTGCACCCAAGAGGATACACTAGGATGAATTAGGCCTTTCTCCAATAAGCCCTCTATCTGTAACTTCAGCTCACATAGCTCTGGGGTAGTCATCCAATAAGGCACTTGTGAGATAGGCTTTGCTCCCGGAACTAGATCTATATGAAAATCTATCTCACGTGGGGTGGTAACCTAGTAGCTCCCCTAGAAAGACATTAGAAAAATATCTCAAAATGGGATGGTCATCTAGCGATGGTCCACTAGACCCATCCTCTTATCGGTCACTAACTATGATAGAAAACATCTAACAACCCCGTCGTACACACAACTTAAGCTGCATAGCGGAGATGGTGCGAATGGAAACAGGGTCTCTGACCCCCACTATCAATGTCTCAACTCCTAGATCATCTGTGTAAGATATGATCTTGTGGTAACAATCCACTCTAGCTCTGTGTGTAGATAACCATTCCATGCCCAAGATGACTCCATAAGATCCCAACGAAAGGATATGAAGATCCGAGGTAGTGGTAAAAGGTCCCAAATCCACTACACACTCCTTAAATAAGGAGTTCTGCAGAGATATTGGCTCCGAAACCATCTCAACATCCTAACTATGACCATTCCTAACTGGTACTAGCTTACATTGCTCTACTAAAGATGGTGCAATAAAGGAATCAAGAACAGAATAAAACAAAATGGAGGTAGGAATACCACCAATGCTACTTGTAGTCTCAATAACTATACTCTAATGCTCTGCCTGGCAGTTCTTGACTGCTGCGTACATCCTATGACTATGCCCCATGTCACCAACAATAGGCTCTAAGATTTGTGTCTTACCCTTGTTATTAGGGTTTTGTGGGTAGTCTCTCCAAAAATGTCTAGTAATACCACATCCAAAACAACCACCCGATCCTCTCCCATGAGTAACAACTCCATTCGGTGCCTAAAGGGTGTGCTTTGGATCCTGATGACCCAGTTGTGGACTGCTGAGGTCTCTGCTAGTGAGATCTGTTGACTAAGCTCTAGGTGCTCCTTGTGTCCTAATGGGACCCCTAGGAGGAGGCCCCATACTCGACCCCTCTTGTGCATCAAATCTCTATGGAGGTCTATATGGTGGGTGAGACTATTGCTATTGTTGTGGTATAAAAGATGATTATGATGAGCTCTATCCACCACGAGGAGGAGGAGTTAACCCCCTCGATCTGCTATATCCGCATCTGCTTGGATGCATATCGGGACTCTATGGCTTTGGCCTGGGGTCTTCCCCAATTCTCATCTGCTATATAGGCCTTATCAACGGCCTTGACCAATGTTTGTGGACAATAGATCCACACTGCACCTTCAATGTCTAGATTCAGGCCCTTAATGAACCTATGGATCCACACCCGCTCATCCTATGTAATCAAAATACTTTGGAGTAGATCAAAAATCTACTCTCATACTCACCACCGTAAGAGATTCTGTCGAAGGTCATGAAACTCATCAATCCTCTATATATGAACCTCAGAGATAAATATATACTCTAAACCACTCTCAAAAAGCTCCCAGGTAATTGACTCTAAATCAATGTGGAACTTATGCTCCTTGGTCCTCTACCAAACACCAGCTCCATCCCTCAGAAGATGGATCACAACATGAGCTTTATTGTTGCTAGAGAAAGGGCAAAGCTTAAAGCACCCGCTTAAGCTCACCAACCAGGCCTGTACCTAAAAACCACCTATGTCACCCAAATAGTGTGATGGCCGAAGCTTCAGGATCTCCCTGATATGGTCTGCAGTGGTGGTCTGGAAAATCTTAGGCCTCTCTACATGCCCATCTCTAAGCCTAGGGCTCCGAGACCTATCTTTGTGCCTTGAAACTTGATCTCCCTGTCCCCTCTGTGGTGACTCTTCTCTAGCTGACTCCACATGGGATTTCTCTGCTCTTTGATCATCACTGTGTCGAGAAGGTGCCCGAGCCTCATCTGATGGCTCTCTATCATGTCTAGTAGTACGTGCTCCCACGGACCCTCCACGTAAGGTGACATTAACATCTTGGAGTGTCTGTAAAATCTGTGGTAGGATGGTTGCTACAACATGATCCAGTGGTGGCAAGCCTAAGTCTATGTGAAAAGACCCCTCATCTTGTTTGTGCCTCCTGCACAAACAAAGGTGAGGGTTAGTTCACTATTATAGGTTTTATTTGGTTTCCATGTTTACTAAAATATGCATTTTTTCAAACAAGGTTGTTTTCTAATTTTAAAAGTGTGCTAGGTTTACAGTTCATGTCTCAAGTTTTCTAGTGTGCCCAAGGGTCCAAGCTTTGAACCCATGGCTCTGATACCAAGTGTAACGTCCCTAAAAACTCCCACTCGAGACCCAAGAACAACCTAGGTTTAGTTAGGAAAAAATTATGAAATATTTTTTTTTTAAGGTGAGACTACAAACAAGCCTCGAAGCAAACAATTGTCACAAAGAAATATATCAAGGTCAATTATGTTAAGAAGATAAAGTTTTCCATTATAACAAACATTAAATATCACAATATAATTAATGAGTATAATCAACTAAGTAGAGATTAAATTTCCTTTAGGTGCTGATTTATCAATTAATTAGATTAACACTAAGATTAAACATTCCCTAATAAAATTCAGAGGGTTAAAGGGGTCAAAACAATTAAATACCCAAGGTATTTAATTCCACTAGGTCTAAAAATAGACATGGTTCTCATTTACATGGGGTTAGGAAAACATTCACTTACCCCATGACATGACCCCTAAAAGGTCAACCCATACTTTAGAATTAACATTTTAAATTAATAGGGAGTTATTTCCCACTTACCCACTCTTAGGCTTACCTTGCACTTTAACCTAATTTTTCACATATTTAATGCACTAAACTTTTCTTAAAAACATAACCATTAGATAGGAAATTTCTTCCCCTTTCCAATGATATAAAGAAGTCCTTCTAACTCCCTATAATTCTCAAGTTATGGGCCAACAAGCCTTGGGAAGAAAAGTTTTCCCCAAAGGCGGGCCCGGGCCTCAGAAAAAATTTTCTCAAAAAAATTGGGTCGGCGGGGTTGGGGAGGCAATTTTTGCTTTTTGCACTTTTGAAAAAAATAGAAAAAATCACCCGTGCCCTCGTGTGAGCCCATGGCGAGACTTCGTGCCCCAAGAGGAAATTTAAGTTTGAGGTCCGCAAGGGACATGTGTCCAAATTTCTAGCCTAGGCAAAAGGCGGGATGCTGGAGGCAAAATTGAATTTTTGCCTTAATATTTTTTTGAAAGGGTGAAAGGGTTCAAAATTACTGCTCCTCTACTAGCGCGTACAGACACCACGTGTCGGTCCTAATTCAAGCGGTAAAGTAGGCCAGGGGAAAACTTAGGAAAATTGACTTTTTCTGAAACACGTTAAAGGTTAAGAATCACCCGCCTCCACTCGACACCCAATGATGCCACGTGTCAAGCTCTCATTGGTTGCGGGTGGCGTAGAAACTTTAATTTTTTTGAATTATTTTTGAAATGTTAAGGTTGAGAAATCAACCGCTCGTCCACCATCATCTCGTGAAGCCACGTGTCAGCCAATCATTGGTTGTGGGTAGGCGGGCCGGTGGACAAACTTTTAGAAATTTTCACGAAAAAATTTAAAAGTTAAGTTTTAGAACTTGGACTGCGCACCCGTGAAAGTGATTTTCAAGGCAAGGGCAGGATGTGGGGCCACGGAGAAAATTAGGAATTTTTGCCAAAATTTTGAAAGGTTAAGATAAGAGTTACGGGTCCGCGCGCCAAAATGTTTCCAAAAGTGAAGGACGTGGGGCCATGGGGAAATTTTCCAAATTTTCCTTTTTCAAACTTAGATTAATTTTAGTCAAAATGAAGGCTTGCGGGTTAGTGGAGTGGTAGGAAACTTCATGACTTTGCACTTTTTGGGAAAAAAGTGAAAAAGGAAAGTTTTAGCCCGGGTCCGCCTAAGAATATTTTATTCACTTAAATTTGATAGGTTAAATTATTTTTGAAGCCAAATGAAGTAAAACTTCAGAAGGCCATAAATTTTGATTGGGACTCAGTTATAGGAAAACCGAGGACTTTTTGGAAAGCTCTCAAATCCCTCTTTTCTCGGAAGCATAAAATTTTAATTTTGATAAAGTTTGAAGGGTCAATTTTGAGAAAACATTCTACAAGGATTCTAAAATGTGAACTAGTATTTTTAACTTATAAACTTTTGTTCAATTTCGACATTCTTTCTTTCTCAACATGTCAAATAGACATGGAGGATTGCACTTGGAGGAATTTAGGTTGGATTGTGAGGGTTAATTTGTTTGATTGATTTGCAATTCCAAATTACCAGTTTTTATACAACAAGATGTCTACAATTTTGCCTTTGCCCAATTTGAAAGATTCTATAATAATTTCTTAAGTGTTAAGGTCTAATTGAGATCGTTTTGATCATATTAGGTTCAATTTGACATTTCATTTGTCTTCTATAGTTTAGAGTCGTCCTTTGTACATTTTCTAATTAATATTTTGTAGTTTTGAAAACATCTAACAAAGATCAAATTCGAAAGATCTATTTTCCATTTATCATCTTCTAAGTATTAGAATTCATTCCAGATCTAATCTAACACATTAAGTTGATTCAAATCAAAGTATTCAAATGCCAAATTACGATTCTGATTTCTAAAACATTCATTTCTAAAGAACAAAGCATTATGTAATTTCTCCATACGTATTTGAATTTTTCATCTTTCCAATCAGAGTTTCAAAATACATTCAACAATCCAATTTCAATACCTAATAATGTCATTTGAGAGAATTAATTCAATCTTTTATTGATTAAAAAAATTACTTTTACAAATTCTTCTTTCATTCCTCAATTTCAATATATAGAATACAACTTCTTTCTCATCCATTCAAAAATAGAACACATAGTATATCTCTTTCGCATTTTGAATTAAAACTTTCATAGTCAATACAAAACATCTTTCCATCACCAATAATGTACAAGGTCATCCACTTCAAGTGGAAAAAAGTTTACAATAAGAAATAATCTCATCAAGAACCATCGACATGTCTTTTTCCTTTGCTCAATAACAACATGAAGATCCTCCATTTTCCGTTTGATCACAACAAAGGCAAGGGAAAAAGCAATGCTCTCCACCCAACCAAGACATCCAATGAAAAGAGAAGCCATCCTTTTTCATTGGCCCCCGAGCCCCAACCACCATGCAATAAGAAATGCGTTTCAACACATGACAACAATAGGCTTCCACAACACATATGCAATTTCACATTTAGAACACATTCCACAACAAAACTATAGTTTGCAACCACTACGAAACAAAAAAACAATACTCATTCTTCATCATGCAATCCAAAGGAGCAAGAATTTATATGGGGGATGCTACTTTTGCCTCCCAAAGGGAAATTTGGTATCACCACCGAGAACA
The DNA here is from genome assembly GCA_018340775.1 of Taxus wallichiana var. yunnanensis. NCBI lineage: Eukaryota > Viridiplantae > Streptophyta > Pinopsida > Cupressales > Taxaceae > Taxus > Taxus wallichiana. Next base: position 674,871,285 of record CM031243.1, on the reverse strand, counting down.
AACCACCAAAACATATATCATTTCAAATCCTGACATGCCCTTATTCCTCCCCAAGTACCCCTTATTCCTCACATTTCCTTATACCTCCCCAACCTCTTATGGCACCCCATAACGAGTAAAGAAATGCAAGCTATTTCTTTGTAAGGTGGAATCCAAATCCCAAGTTCCTCCACACTTATACCTCCCCAAAGCACTTATGCCTCCCAAAAATACCCCATAGTCTTCTCCCACACCATCCCTAGGTAGTCTATCCAACCAGTCAACAACAGAAAAACATTCAAACATTCAAAATTTAAAAATTCATCCATTCCTAAGTGCAAGGAAAAAAATAAAAGAAAAGAGATCATTTCAAGAGCCAAGCTCCTACCTCTCCATGATGGAGTTTTATTCCAAGGTTCCAAACAAAAGCTTTCCAATGCAAACACATCCCAAGATAAACAATCTACAAGCTTTCAACAGTCTCAATCTTCCCAAAAGCAAGAGCTCAAAGTAGCAAAATAATTCACCCCAAAATTAAGTATGCTAAAGTAAAAAACCCCAAAAACAAGCTAAGGAATTTGAATATATAGAGAGGGAAGAGAAGAGGATGAGGTGGATCTAAGTGGGATGCCACATCACACATCCTCAACTCCAACTCATAAGTCAACTTCAATCTCCAAGGCATAATAAATAGGTGGGTGAATAATATGACAACTTACTTACACACTCCAAAACAAGCCCACACCCCATAAGGACTGAAATTAAAAACATGTAAGAAAGTGCAATTAAAACATTCAGCTTGACTTACAAAAATGCACAAAGAAGGTCTAAATTTAACCCTCCAACCATAGGCAAGGTTGGTATATAAATTTAAGAGGCATGGGATAGGTTTAACTTGTCCTACAAGTTTCTAAAATCAGCCTCCAAGGACAAATTACAATTTCAAGAAGATGAAGTGTTTCATACTCCAAAATAAACTTACATATCCCTTACACATTTCTTACAACACTTTAATTCAAGGCCAACAACTCTATTAATTACTTTCTTATGACATATTTTAATTAATTAACTTAACAACAAGATTACTCACAATATTACACACCATTTAATAAATAATGAAAGGGGTCCAAAGCACCAAAAATAAAAAAATGCAAACATTAACAAAGGAACCAAATAAAAGAAAATACATAAAACTCCCTGGTCACATTTAAAGGTGATCCCCATGGGAATACCTAACACAATAAAACACACAAAAACAATACAGTTGCCATGGTGACCTTGTTGAATTCATCTAGAATTCCAAGTGGTTGGTCTCTAATCCCCGATGTTTGTTGTGATATTTTTAACCTACAAAATACAAATACCTCCTTAGGCCACATGGCCGCATCGAACATCCAAAATGAATATAAATATAATTCCATAACCATATATACATATGAATCACAATCATCATTTAACAATATTTATTTGCAATCATATATGATCATCAAATTAATTCCACTTTCTACGGTCTACTCAAAATATCCAAATATCACATGTCCGAACAACATCTATAATATAACCATGTCAAACAGTATATCAACATCAATATATAAAAATTTTCCAATAATCATCATGCACCATATATGAATCAAAGTCCACAATAAACCATGATCTAACATCTAACATTATACTAAATCAAACTATAAGAATATCCATAATATAGTTAGCGATATTATGATCAAATCACAAGGTGCCGAAGGGAAACATGCACTACAATTTTCCTCCTTCAGCGCCATTGTCTCACCCATCACCATGTCGTCCCTTCAACCCCTTTCATTACACACATCCCTTACTCTCTTAATCCAAACCCCGTTATCAATCCCACCACCATTCATATTGGTCGAGGAAATTCTGGTCCAAGAACCCCTCTTTTCCCCCGTAATCACCCTTTACCCTCTAGTAGAGTCCTTCGTAGTAGTAAGGACATTGAAATTGCACTGAATCTTCTTCATATTAGCAATACAGGGCCTAGTGGATCTACTCAAGAGGAGAACGAGGACCTTCAGAAAAGAATTGATAACATGGAAAAGGAGCTGGAAATTTTAAAAAGAGACATAAATCAACTATCTAAGGAAAATGGTTTAAGGAAAATGGATGAAGATGTTGATCTTCGAGAAGGTCAAATCAATGAAATATACAAAAATTTGAACTCTCTTGATAATAGATTGGGGAATTCAAAGGATAGACATGATTGCAACATTTATGCTCTCAAGGTTATCTATGATTTCATGGAGCAACATGTTAAGAGTTTCTGCATGCTTAGTGATATTCCAGGTTGCCATTTGGGGAAAAGATTCGAGTGTGAACGTGTTCTTTCTCACCGGATAGCGTGATCCCTCTCATATCACTATCTTGGCTCTCTTTAGCTCATTACAAACCGTGAGATCCAAAATTGATAGAGTAGCTAAGAAGTAATATTTTTTGTGACTGCATTGTTGATTTTTTCTGTTGTTTTCTCGCTATTTTTTGAGCTTTGTCCTTGTTTTGTCTCCTTGTTTTAGTTTCTTTTAGCTAAAACTGGACTTTATTGTAATATATAGATGTTGATCGATTATTGAAACTTTCAAAAGATTATTTGGCTTTTCAGCCTCTACGTAATAGGGTATAGTCCCTTCAAAACTATTTGCTAATAATAAAAAAAAAAAAAAAAATTAATTTGAAATATAAAAGAATAATATAGTAAAATATAAGAATTATTTGTACCATATATATTAACAAAGATCATGGAAAATGGAAGAGTTTTTCTAAAAATATAGAACTTTCTAAGGTCACACACGTATGCCAATACAAAAGAAAATTAAACATGATATCATTATGATGAAATATTAAATAAATAAAAAGTTAGTTGGTGTTGATATGAAGAATACGAGGGAAAGTACATTAAATTCAAAAACATAAAGATAGAAAATCAATTATTAATAACTTTTTGCTTTGTAGAAATATAAATAAGAGAATAAAGAAAACATGGTGTGTAAAAATCTATGAAATATAATTAAATAAAATTATAAAAATCATTACTCTCAATCTTATATGGGTAGAATAATTGTTTGACATCTCTCGTCAATTAACATTTATTTTATTGTAATAGTAATTATGAACTGAATTTATATAAGCAATGTCAATGGTTAAAAGAAACCAAATTATTTTGGAATAATAAGGGTGTATTTTATCTTCTTCCACTTGAATTTGGAGCAACTGTTTGATTTATTGGCAAATCTTCACCAGATATGAATGTGTCAAAAAGATCCAAGGATCTAGCAGGTTGATGATACGGAACCATATGAGATGCCCCTCGAACAGTCGCAAGGTCAATAAGTCTCCATATGAAGTTGTCCACCCAGCTACCTGTTTAATTTTTGTACATCAAGTATATTTTTAGTGTTTCAAAGTGCATAAACATAGTAAATTTTTTGAAGCATATAATTCTTAAGAAAACATCATATGTAATAGAAAGAATATCAATACTTGTATGCATATACCTGCCCTTTATGATACCAAGCACGGTAAGGCACTCTTCCATGTAGCTTCAACTCATGGGCAATTTTGCGAACATTAGTACGTGTCCCCGCCAATGGAATTACCAAATCTTGGTCTCCACTACAAATTCAAGTGTAAATGTTATAATTGATTATTATATACTTATAGTTCTAATTTTGTAAGCCTTCAAGTTACTTCAGGTGTTTTTAATTTGAAAGGATCTATTGAAAACTTACACTTCAATTGATTTTAAAGAGTTAAATAGAACATATAAAATATGATGAGATGAAATTAAGAAAAATTATAATAAATAGTAATTTGAAATTTGTAATATATAATGTGAGAGGAAACAAAGAAATGTCATAATAAATAGTAATTGAAATTATGTAAGAATTGTTAAAATGAATAAATTCTATATAAAATTTTACAAATATAGATTTATCATAGTTAATCGTTACACCTGAAATGTTAGCCTTAGTCTCGCATTACCTTTTAAATATTGTTCCCAATATGGGTATAGAATGAGCAGCACTTCTAGAGGCAAATTACATCATGTTTTTTTTAAGTGGTTGCAAAAAACATTTCATTCACATTTTTCTATAACAACCTTTCATTTAAGAATTATTTATGTTTTCTTAGTGTCAATTCATTTCCATTCAAATAGAGTTCCACATATGGGTATAGAATGGGTGACATTTCTAGAACAAAATTACATAATATTTTGCGTTTGTGTTGAAGTGGTTACTAACTACTAATTTTTTTGTAAAGATTGTTTTATAACACCATGTCATTAAAGAAATACTAACTTATATGACATAGGGAAGTAGTTTTTCTACTAAAAATCATAGAATATACTTTATTATTTCTTATTACTTGAGTGCTATTATAGTTGAATTATGAGAAGAGTGTGAAATTTAGAGCGTATTTTAAGTTTGTATGGTTGTTTGTGCACGTTTTAATTATTAAGTATTTATCTAGATTTTTATTAGTAGTACATATAAAAATATAACAAGATAGTGGTAAGATGTGGTAACTCTCAACTCATTTCTAGACCATTTCTTTATTTAGTGTCATTTTTATTTGTAAAGAAACCTTTTTAAATCAACTATAAAAATATTGAAATCTAAGTAAAGAAAATGTAATGAGATTAGTGAAAACATAAATAAATATTATTAAATAGTTGAGACCTAATATTTCATGTTGAAAATTTTGTACATAGGAAAAAGCCTCATATTTTATCTAAGAATTACTCATAACATGTATTAAACAAAGTGCAATCTACTTAGAAATAAGGAAGAGACCCAAAAATCTTAAAATAATGTGAAGAGAAAATAATTAGTTAAAAAGTAATTTCAATCATTGTATTACATAGTCTTTTAGTTGTGTGCATAGTATCACTATTTCCTATAAAGTGAATGGAAGTGAGTCTAAATTTGAAAAGAGTTACAATTGAAATATAGATTCAATATTCTTAATAATGATGAGTATCTATAAGAAAACAAAAGAGTTGAACACTTCATGTTTACTCGCATTATCTAAATGATGTGAAATAATAATATACATATTTGACATAATATACAATATCGACATATTTAAGATGCTCAAGTAAAGATTAAAATACACAACTTGAATATTGAAATCATCATTCTAAATATAATTATATTTTATTTATCTAGATGTATCTTAAATATTAAATTCTAATTGTATAGATGATGACAATTTAATGGAAATTCATAACAAAATAAATTTATCAATCATTTGTATAAAAGGAATAGTTTTAGGTTTTGTTTTAAGTGGCGTAAATATGTCTAAAAATTAATGCATTATTCAAATTATCTATGCAAAATATTTGTACAATATCATGTATATATGTTTTTGTATGTTGAGATAACATATTTGTTTAATGCAATGAAATGTTTTCCTCTTCTAAAATAGCTGACATTATTATTATTATTGTTGTTGTTATTATTATTGTTGTTATTATTTCGGAGCGGGGTGGGGGTGGGGGGGGGTGGGGGGATCTTTTGTAGTAAGAATATCTACAATATAAAGGCAAAATGAAGGAAGATAAATGGATAATGTAAATTATATACTAGTGAAGATTAAAAAGAATATATAAATATTTATTATCAATCATATTGTATGCATGCATATTAAAGTATAAAAATTAACTTATAATACTACTAAAATTAAATTATAATATATTTCTATTAAAACTACATCAAAAAAGAATAAGCATAAATTGTACAAACAATGACATATGACATAGTAAATACAAGCTTCCTTTCAACGTATGGAATTGTTTTAGAAATGTGGATATTCTTGTTAGTTGAATGCAAGCAACAATGTGGTCTTGATCGAGGGAACTTGGTGAAGGAATCTTATCCAAAAGACATGATCGGTACAAAATAAAATCGTTAAAACCACATTATGAGATTTATGTTTCTAAATTTTAGAATATTAAAAAAATAATGAAATAGTTAAATATATAATTAATTTTATTATTCAAAATTCATCATTATTATTTTCTTATTGTTGTAGAATAGCTTAGTGAAATGTATATATAATGATTTGATATAACTTTTTAAAGATGGGATGGATTTGTGTTATAACTAAAATACCTTTTTCTCTTTGTTTCCCAAGTAATATGCTTTTGAATACCTCTATTGTATATGTAGGTGTAGATTTTGCACCATATTAAGCGAGAAGATAAATAGTACAAGTAAAGAGTTATATATCTTTTATCCGAAATTTAAAGTGAGGGTAATAAATTGGAAATTCTTGCATGCCTTTGGGTATAAATGCGAGACAAAATAATTATACACACACACACACACACATATACATAGGAAATGTATTCTTAAAACATTGTTTTGGTTACATAAATATCAAATCTATTTGATGTTGTATTGGGAAAAACATATAGGGAATTGAAAACGTGGATGTAGAAGTTAATTAAGATGGATAAAATTTAAGACGAAAAAAAAAAAAAAAAATTATTAGGGAGTCTCGATTAACGTACAATTACTATAAATATCTAAAATAATCTTTTGTTTGAAAAATGTTTAAGAGATATCGATCTCACGCTTGTTTTTTTACATATTATGATTTATAATATAGAATTTTCTTAGTGACATATATTACATGACTAGCAAAAAATTGTGTCAATATAGATACACTAGTGTGTAGGTTTAGACATTTTTTTATAGAAAAAGAAGGATCCAAAATCTACTATCTAGACAAAATAATATGATTCTTTGATTGATATTATGAAAAGGAAGATTTCTAATTGACAATCAAAAAGATGAAAAACTTAAGATTGAAATTGAAAATAAATACAAATTCATGAGATTACAGCTCACAAAAAATTCAAAAAACCATTAATAGAGAATACCCTCAACCAAAAAAAAGGGGCAAAAATTGAGCATAAACTCCATGTTGCTGAAAATAAATAGTTGTACATAACCAACCCCTCCTTCCCCCCCCCCAAAGAAAATCACAAAATATATCAAAGAATCTTAAGCCAATTAGGTGTATGGTCCATTTGAAATTATACAACAAAATGGGAAAATGATATATCATGATAGATTTTGCCCATAGTACCAAAGATGCTCGTGGTACCAAAGACAAATTTAGAAAAATATATTTATTAGCAAGAATATATGTGAGTCCGGTTAAGATGATAATTGCCAAAAACAAAAGGTCAAATAATATCTTTAAATAAAGAAAAAATAGGAGATAAATTCCATCATTCCTGCAGGGAACAAAATTATCGTTAGCTTGGAAAGATGGATTAAAATAAATAATCCTTCTTAGGGAGGTCTGATCTAAATTGCAACATGAAGTGCTAGGAGACTAATGATTAGTATTAAGAAGACGTAGTTTGAAACAAGATCAATTATTATTTTAAACGAATTGGTAGTCAAGAGTGAACAAATTCATATATTACGTGGGCTATCATGTATGTCGGCGTTAGGAACACCTTATTTTCGAAGATTGTCTGGAGTCAGTTCCTATCATATATCTAGTGTTCTGTGAATTATCACATAAACGTCACAGTTTCCATGGGTGCAATATCTTCCTCCTCTGATTGTGTTTATCTTTTGCTTGAGTTTGTCCTAAATCCAACCTCTTGGATTATCTTAAAATAACTCATTATTTCCTAAATGTAAGTAGTTATGTAATAAGACTTAGAAATTTTCGCCATATTGACAGCAAGTTCAAGCGATGTCCATAAGTGCATTCATAAGGCAATAGACATTTTCATAAGTAATTTATGTTAAGGTTAAACCATTTTATGGGGTTCCATTAATGTTATTTTGTGGAGTTTCTTAATCTATTTCCATATTCAGTTATAATCTTTTTAATAAGAAAATTGGCATTTCACAATCTAATCATCATCAAACAAAGATAAGGACTATTACATGTAAATATATTTCGAATTCCCAAAATGAACCAATCAAAATTTTGATATGTGAAATTCAAATAAAACAAACTCATGAAATATGATTTTACTTTATCTAAAAAAATTTTACCTGTAAAGCCAAACACGTATACCAGATTCAATGATGTCCTTAAGCACCGGGAGAATATTACTATATATGTCACTATCACTATAATTCAAGACCCTGATTCAATAAATGATCAAAAAACACTTAGTTAGCTCTTAAGAAAATTACTATTACATATATCAAAGATCTTTTTTTATTAAATAATTAAAAATTGAAACAACTTTAATACACAATAATAAACAATTAATCATATAGGTTAACATTGTTAATAAAGAATAAAATATAAAGAAACCATTGTTAAGAGTTCAAAAAATTTGATATAACTTTTTAAAGTTATTTAAAGATTGGACATTAATTATATATATTTGAAGGGTTCCACGTTGTTTACAAATCTCTCACTTTCTTATGGAAGGAGCTAAATTCACTTCAAAATGGTGATAGAAAACTTATGCATCATTAGGAAAATCAAAATATCTTTTTACATAAGTTTAGAGGGTTTTAAAACCCATTTATATGTTTCAACTATTATGATTATTGTTTTTCAATTTCAAATTAAAAGAAATTTTGTTATATAAAAGTTAAATCGACATATAACTTAAGGTTGACTATTTTTATTAACATCTCAAATCATTACACTTCACAACCAACACTCTCCATTAGTTTTCATCGTAGGTTAAGTATATCGAGTGTAGAAAACATACATAGTTAAACATGTAGACGTACATACATACAGAGATTTATCTATATTTTTTATAGAATTTGATCATAATTTTTCAATATTATATTCTTCACATAATTGTAGTTTTTAAATAATTACACATTGATTAAGAACCCATCATGTTTTTTTAAAAAGTCTATTGACTATTGATATATAACTTTAGAATAGTTGCATGACATAATGTTGGGATCAAAACATTATTTTTAAAAATGCTCAAATATCCCCCACATGCTAAACTTATATCAAGTTTTAAACTTAGTGAATCTATATAATAAATAATATCATTTAAATAACAAATGAATTTTATTTTAAGTACAACAAATTTTAATGATATTTTGCACCATTACATGAAACAAAATCGATTTATATATAATTATATAACTTATATCAAATTATTGATGTGATAAAAATATTACCAAATAACTATTTCATGTTGTGGTAGCTAAACATTTCTATAATACCAAAATATTGTTTCCTCTGTATTTCTTTTATTTATGTTTAAAACCATGTATCATATATTATATGTTTATAGATTTAGATTTGGTAATATTTCATAAATTGGTAATATGTTTTAATTTATACATTGATCACATAATAAATTGACATCATTATTTCCTAGAAATTATCGGGGAAATGTAACAACCATTTTGCATGAAATAATTTTTATTGTATGTAAATATAATATACTTATTTTATTACAATTATAATATAAAATACAACAATTGAATATAATTGTTTTTATTTGTAAATCCTAGATTTTAAAGATCCTAAAATATTATAGAAAAATCATGAAGATATTTAAAGATGAAACAATTACAATAGCATATGAAAAAAATAAGAAAAGAGTAAAAAAACATGACCCTAAGAACCTAACCAAACCTTAGAATTGTGGAAGAAAGGCACTATTTCTAGTGACTATTTCACAACGCAAGGAGTTTATCTTTGGATTTTTATTTAGTAATAAATTCCATCCATCTACACAAACTTATTTACATTTCATGTCCATAGTTTCCAAAGATCAAATGTCGACTTGACGTTCTCCTTATAACCCAAGCCTTCAAAATATACAACACCCTTAAGATATGGTTTTCCACTTCATTTACTTTTGAGGAGATTGGAAGAGATAGGTCAATTTTTCCACCCTATGGGCTATAGGGAGAGCCACCCACCTACTCCAAACTCTCAACCAAATTTTCCTCTTAAATTTTTCCATATTTTAGGCTAGAGGTCAAAGAATCTAAATCTAAAATAGTCAACATCATGTAAAAATTGAGATCTTATGGATGACTATCCAACGACCACATGAATCAATGGTAGAGATCCGGAAAAAGTAGGGACCCTACCTAACTCATCAATAGACAACATAGTATCCTTCAAAAGATAGATCGATCAACAAGGAGAATCTGCCCATTAAATTAGGGGAAACATTGTTGACAACCACTAGAGTTATGGGTGACATATATACATTTTCAAAAAGAACAAGGGACTCCTCGATTCCATTTTTGGACCTAGGTCTTATGGCATGAAAAGAAATGGATAAAATGATGTAGAGAATTATTTGGCAAAATATTCACACAAAATATTGCACAAATCATCTTGGTCTATATTGTTATGGTAGGATCTAAAGCACTCATCTAACCGATTGCCCGCGAGATAATGAATAGAACAATAGGTTCCCAAAAATCCACCGGTGACCATATCATGTGTAACCGGACAAGGGATGGAGGGGATTAAGTATTAAGTAAGGCATGAGGATGACATCTAACCAAATGAAGCACTATTTTTCCATAAAACCATGGCCCCTCTATTCACACTAAAAGAACATTTGAAACCGGTAAAAAATGAACAATAAAGAATTGTTTTTGATAATCGCAATCTCTAACCCCTTACCATCTTCCATTTTTTGTTTTACCAACTCCTCACAAAATTAATGTTTAGCCTCAGACCAGCAATTTGACCCAAAAAGCTAGGTTGAATGTCTATCTTACCATGTTAAGAATCAAATCAGTAATCTCAAGGGAAGAGGGAAGAGATATCATCTACCTATACTGGAGTAAGAGAAGACAGATCTTGAAACGGCCAATCCCATCATCCACGATGCAACAATGAATCTATAATTATCCTCTTTATTCCCTAGCATTTTTGCCGACCCTAAACTGTCATCCCAGTGACTCTTGTCCCACTGTACTTTATTGCTACTAATTAAATATGTAATAAATTGACTTCTATGATTACATGATTTCTACGTGATATAATAAGGCATACATTTGGCTTAATGTAATGAAACCTAGATTATCAATGTAAATGAGCCTTAAAATTTATCATCCTAGGGCGTTTTATTATGCTATTCATGACTGCCCTTAAACTTGTACGTATGAAAGCACAAAAATTCTTATTATATGTTCTAAATTACTATTGTTCTATTGTATTTATGATGTTATCAATCATTGGCAAAACGTTTTTATTATCATGTATGTTAGTTACTTTTGATATCTTCTAAGCTTTCCATTTATTTTTACTATTAATTTATTTTCTCTCTCCCCTTTTATTTTATGTTTATTTATATCTTTATTATTATTGTAGTACTTTTGTTGGATGAACTAAATTAAGCTAGTGTCTCTCGTTTGTATAGTTCTTTAGATGCATATTTGTCTCCAATATTTTTTCGTTTTTTTGTGACTAGTTTATGCATTGTACTAAGTATGAAAGACAATAATATTTTAACTTTATATCAAGAAATATATAAATATATAGGTTCATTAATAAATTCATAAAATATATTTAATCTATAAAAATATATTATCATTCAAAAATAAATTACAAGAATGTAGAAAAATAGTCAAGAAAATATAAATATAATCTTTCATTTATTATTATTTTTATTATGTGATATTAGTGTTTGAATGTTGGATAGTTAAATTACATTGGATAACATGATAAATCAGTATCATACTTTGAGCATAATTTAATGAAATCATTTCGTGAAGGAGCCTAAATATAATGGAGAGCCTATGTTTGGTAGCTTTTTCACAAGCCTCTTATTCCATATTAAAATTCCATTGAAAACCACTAATTTTCTAGAGATTCGGACATAATTTTGCAAAAGATATTGAGGCTTTTAAAGTCATAGAGAAGATTAACATTGTCTTGTAATTCATAGCTAACAATTTTCAAAGACACTATTATTGAATCACTATTATAATCAGTAATTAGTGAAGATTATCTAATTTCTCTAAATTATTTTGGTATTTGTGACTTAGTTGTATGGACCAATGATGTATTTTTATGCTTTGTTTATTACAATTAATTCCAACACTATATATTTTCCCTAATTTTTTATTTCAATTTTTAGACAATTAAACCGATTGTAAATTACATTACACCCAAATATTATTATTGTAAAGATAATTTTCACCTTTGAAATACCAATTAAAACAATCATATATAAATTGGAGATAAAACATTTACCACAATAATTACTAACCATTCTACTAGACAAATCTTTTACGAGTATGATAGAAATCCACATTTATCATCTAAATGTTCGTCTTTGAAAGTTGATTGCACTTGAAGTGAATAGAAAAAGATAAATTGAATGAGCATCTAAAATTAACATCTATCATCAACAAGTTTAACCATTGAAGGTAAGCTTGTTTTTGACATTGAAAATTTAAAATGGATACCACCAAGCAAGATTTATTGTTGTGCTTGTTAGAGGCACATGAATCTAGTAGTATCTTTAATCGACATAATAGAAAAGCTCAATACACTCTAGTTCTACTATAATGTAAACATGAACCTTTCTATCTTAGAAAAAAAAAAAAGATAAAACTCACCAACTGCAAACACTCCAATCATAGGGCAATCCAGAGTTATATTTGCATGTAGAGCTTTCGAACATCCGGCAAATTAAAATAAAAATCTCTCTCATAACCCACACAAACATCAACCCCAAGACTGTGCGTCACCCGCCATCCATTAAAGCCTAGATTCAAATATGATGTAAAATTATATAAATTCTAGAAATATTGAGATCATGAAATACTAATAAGAAAGGGTTTCAAGAAATAAATATAAATACAATTAATTAACCTTTTTGCTTAGTGAAGTTCTTGCAAAATAAGCTCGTGGACATGAGACATCAACTATTACATCATAGGGATTAACATAGTAACCAATTTCTTCCCACACTTCATTTAGTATATCAGCACACTCCTTAGAGACATTGGACTCATTAAATTCACAATTTTTCTTCAGACCAATATGAGACTCATCGAGACATTAGTCCATGCGACCACATATAATCAAAACGGGCTGGTATATCAACATTTATTTTAAGTAGCGGGTTTCCAATCATGCAACAATAATTTAATCCAAAATAAAATTAAACCTAATTTTTAAATTTTAAAAAAATATTATCCAATTAAAAATAATATTCATAATTTACAAATACTCACAAGTAATCCTTTGAAGTTGAATTTATATCTTTTTGCCATTGCATTATATTTTAGCACTTTAGCTGCTAATTGTGGTATATAATGTCCTATTTCACAAACAAAATAATTAGTAATTACTAGCAAATAAGAGGAGATGTATTCTTGGGTTTTAGGTTGTGAAATATGATATTTTGCCATGTTGTATTTTCTTAAGAAATAAATATTAAGATTAGGGTTGTGACCTAAAAAACGTTGAGTAGTATTATTTAGTTTAGAAATAGATATTACTATAAATATTGTGATGTACGCAAAAATGATATTTTGTATTAATATATAAAATTATATATTAAAAGTGTGTAGATCGCATTATCATTTTTTCCTTTTAAAATAATTTGCTAGAGATTATAACTCGTTTACACGACATTTATATGAAATTTGATATAAATTTCTAATATATCTATTTATTACTTCAACGAAATTAACATAATAATCTTCGTATCAAATATCTTATCAACAATTTGGATAAAATAAAATAAAAATTAGATGTAAAAAAATAGCAAAATATTTATTATAAGATGACTTGATTTTAAACCCGTAGCTTTCTCCAGTTAAGTATAAATCTCTAGATGCATACTCTGGAAACTTTTTAATCCACTTTGCAAGAAAAATAAGCATGTCGTCAATTTGCATCAAGATTGAATACCACAAAATCAGTTTAAAATGACATCAACAATGACATAATGAGTTATAAGAAGGTTATTTAATAGTCACCCGTAGATTCATCACCACGTGTATAGTCTGACGTAGTATTTGAGTAAGACCAACCTACTCCAACAGGAGATTCTACGAAAAGAAGATTTGATCTTTGCAAGAAAAAATAAAGATATTCAAATATAATGTTAAGAATATTATGAACAAACATTATTGTTACAAAGAAATATAATGTAGGAATAATAAATGTTCAATTATCCCTTATAAATTTTGGTATTTATTTAACAAATATATATTTTAAGGAATTATTTCATATTATTATGAAGTTCAAATACATAAAATTAATGTTCACATGAATTTTCTATATCCTATGTATACATTAACAACCAATACATTCATTAATATGATATCTACAAGTATTTTTGAAATAAAACCTTTGTTCCATGAGTTCGTATTTTTTCGAAGACTTTGACCATCCCCTGATGGATAAAATGGACCACTCGGAAATGCACCCCCCAATCGAAGAACAACTGGACCTATACAATAAATAGGAATATGCAATCAAACACTTTTATTTTCTATTTTACAATAAGCATTCAAAAACTTAAAAACATATAATTTAGATTAAAACATAGTTTTATATTACAAAGGAAGATTCAAAAAAATCATATACTAAAATTGAGAAAACAAACATATACCACAATAGGAAGAACATGCAAATATGCAAATAATGATGTAATTTTTTAATTTTCATGTATCATAAAATAGCCCCACAACCTTTGTAAGCATTTTTTTAATGTATGGATTTAGCCTAAATCAAGCAATACCAAGGTATTTTGTCAATTTCTAAAGAATTAAATCTTCTTTCTTACTATACAATATTTTTTAAGCACTTGGTTCCTCCATCTAGAAAATATTATTCAATCCTCATAATATTTATGAAGTGTATTAGATAGTAAGAGAAGTCTCTTTTCCATATTACCTTTATCTAAGATTCAAATTTTATTCATTAGAAGTCAAAAAAATATGTTGATATTAAATGATTTGAAAAATCTATAAATAAATTTGTGATATATATGATGTATTACCACTCACAAGTACACTTTTTTTTTTGACTTCTAATCTAACATTTAATCCAAATATTGTAGTATAATTTTGTAAATTTTTTACGAGTAAACTTGAGGCACACACTAAGGATCTTTGTTGTATTTTTACAACAGGTTTAAGTGTTTTCCATAGAATATTTTGTTTATCATTTTTTTTTTAATGTCCATTGATGTCTTATTCATGAAGGATTTGTTTTATAGTAAGTGATTTGTTATTTTCATTTGTATGTTTTTCCATAACTTTATCCCATAGTAAGTGTTCTTTATAATGTGTCAATGCATCATTTATGCACAATAACATATTATTTTTCTTTGTTGTGTTTTTGCTATAGTTATTATCGTATAGTATAAATAAATTCTTTAATTTCCATAGATACATATAAGGGTATTTCAAACTAAATTTACCAATGTGATTATGTTATTTCAAATAATACTCATAATGGTTTTCACCTTAATTTTAAAGGGTAACAATAATAACATGGTTAAGGGGGTTCAATTCAAAAGAAAATCATTGTGGACATTGAGTGCTTGAGTATGACCAGTTCATTTAATCTTATTGCAAATATTTCTCAAAATTAGAAAATTGTGGAGTTACAAAATTATAACCTAAGGGGATCAAATAAATTTCACACATTAAAGTGGCACTATTCAAACCCAAAAGATTATAGTGTGGAAAACTCAGTGTATGAAGAACTTAGTAGAGGAGCATAATCTATGTCTAAGACAAGTCTCTAAGCTGTTTCAAAAAAGAAGACAACCGAAAATGGATTTTCTAGAGTGACTATTATTTTCAAAGCATCCAAGCATAAAATATCAACAAAGCATTGAATTTTTAGGAGCAGTTAAAATGGAATCTCTACCATGTATATCTCAATCTTGTAAGGAATACCATTAGGTTAATTCTTATCCATTGTTTAAGGTGTGGGATTGTCTAGGTTTACAAGAAATCTAGCATAATTGAAAAAAAAAGTAATAAAAAATCTTCACATACATGCATCTTCAAAAGAATACAAATTTTTACATACACACAAACATATCAAGTACTATTACACTTTAAGAAGCATGTGGTGCTTTCCATTGTCAAAAAACTTAAACCTTATGTACAACATTATTTTCACTTACAAATCCCTTCAATATATAATAAAATAATTCACAAACAACATGTAATACCTTGACTTATGGTGTCTATAAAAAATAATTTTAAGTTAAAATGTTATTTTAAATATTACATTCAATTACATGTAATACCTTGACTTATGGTGTGTATAAAACACTAAAACGGTGAACTTGAATTGATATCAATTATGAAATAGAATGGATGGGAACCTAGTGGGTTGAACACCAAGTCAATGAGCAAGAGAATTTTTCTCAATTTTTGAATAGAGGGGAAAAGATTCTTCACCTACCTCACTTGCCTCCCCTCTAAGTAAGTTAGATATGGATCATTAAGAACAATCTTGGGTTGGGCGTGTTTGATAAAACATTCAAATCATGAGACCAACATAAACTAGTGTGATCCTATTACTCCCCCACCTCTTTTGAATCCTTAAGACCTAGAGACAAATATGAACGCAATCATGTTTTTTGTGCAAAGGAAATGGTGAAAATGCAGAGTAATATGTATGGGATTTAATTTTTAAATAACAGTAGTTTTGTTGGCATTAGACCAAATTTTGACCTTGTCGTCCATTTTCGGCTCGATAGGATAAATCTTCATGTTGGCACGGGTGGGCTCTAAAAGGAAATATCTCTATGGTGGCCATATCAAATAAATATTTCTTGTTTCATTTCAATAGCCCAAGATCAGCCCTAGAGGAGGAATACCTCAATGCCATTAATGGTGGACCCTAGAGTTTTGGGAAGACTCACATTGCCTCGGCCAAATGGCAAACTACTTTAGATATGAAGAATTATCGAACCTAATGCTTTCCCGTCACTGGGTGCTTTGCATGAGCTCCCACATTCAATAATTCTACAAAGCTCTTGAGTTTTGGGAAGTTAAGGTGCTCGAGAGGGATTTCTAGGGCCATAGGGGATATGCTTGATTATATATCGACTATTCTCACCCAACATAGTGAACAAGATTGGTCTTTTCGAGAGAATGTGTGTTAATGTTTCACTGGGAAGAATTTTCCTACCCTTATTTGTTTGAGCTCGACTTTTGGAGATGTTGAGACATGAGTTAGTGTATGAACATTCCCCAAGACATTTTTGATTGTGGGAAATGTAGGTCTCTTAGGCACGTGAGCTATTGCATGCAAAGGACCTCCAAGAGGCCATGGAATGGTAGGTTTGAGAGAGAACTCTACCCACTTTGAATTTACTGTGTCAATAATCCTAATCATGCATATCTTGAAACACATTTTCCTTTGAATCTATGGACAATTTTGTGGAAAAAAATGGCTTCAACTATATGTCGAATGGAAAGGGGCCTAAATTAAAAAGGGTAGGTGGTATAGAAAATGTGGTTGGATTTCACCCGAAACCCTATTTCTAGTCAATTGAGCTCAAAGACATTCCCAATGAAAAGATAATAGATATAAAATGTCATGAGTCTTATCCATCTCTCCGTCACTCGGAGGATAATCACACGAGGATGATAGCAAGACCATTGATGGGTCAAAAGAAGAGGAGGATTTGGGGGATATGAAACCGAGGATTCAAAAGACAATTCCATTGATGTCTTATTCATGAAGGATTTGTTTTACGGTATTCCTAGTTTTGATGGAAAACTCTTATCCCATCGTGGAAAGGAGGATTCATTTGAAGAAGTGAGATGGAAGTATTACATATAGTAAATGAAAATCAAGGACTTAAAAATCTTGGGAAAGAAATAATACTCATTTAGTCGCAAATTTGAAAGACTAAATCTAGCTATTGTGGAAACCCCTTCTATGACCACCGTAAATTAGAGGTGGTAAATAAATTTCAAGGAGGACAAATAGTGTGGAAAACTGCTTTCTAAACACCAAATCAATGTCTGGACTCCTAAATATTATCAATTTTTAAGAGGGTGAGCAAAATGGAATCTCTACCAGATATCTACATCAAGGAGACATTTGGGGGTGCTTTTAAATATGATAATGGGTGGCACACTTGCCAGAAGGTTTAAGTGGTGGTATTGACATTTTGGGTGAATTTTCATTGTGGGCCACTATTGGTTTCTTTTGTTTCTTTACCTGGTTGCATATTTTAGACCTTGGATTTCTTGAGTTAATTCTATTTAACTCTCTTTGGGGTCATGTTTCTCCTTTTGTTGCTTCTCTGGGACGCTTTCTAAGTAAGATGCATTTTCCTTTGTAAGGCTTAAGGGAGCCACAATCCATGTTTTTGCCTAATCTAATAAAAACATAATTATTTGTTATTTTTTGAATCCAAATGACACTTGTCGAACATGATATAAGAGTTGAATGGTGACATAATGCTTCAAAAATATTACAAATTCTATTCTTATAGATTTACAACAATGTTGTGTCAAATCCCTAATTTGGCTCTTGAGTATTAGAGAATATTTTGAAATTTTATATGAATGTATAAAAATTTATGTGAAGTTTGTTATATTACCATTCATGAAATAAACGTATATTATCAATATGGAGTGAATGATAAGGAAGTGAGTAGATAAGTTTGTTTTTGAAATTCCTAACTAATATAAGTCTCTTTGATTTGTATTTATTTTTCCCAAATTAAAAAAAGGGTATGTTGAAATCCTTATCCATTAATCACAAACATGTCGATAATAGCACATATCTCCCCATCAATTAAAAATTTATTTAATTTTTTATTGATAATAGTTGGAAAAGGCTCCAAGGACCATTACAAAAATATGTAACAATAAAATCAAGGACTCTCAAGAGACAAATAAACACAAACCAACCAAACATCAAAGAAGCTTGACTCAAACCACCAACAAAGTGAAGAAGATAAAATCTTAGTCACACTTGCCGAAGAATGAGATCTAAGTTTCATGTGTGTTGGTTCTAAGTTCTTTATGGAAAAATTTTTTTTTTTTTTTCTTTTAACTCTCTTTGGGGTCATGTTTCCACTCTTCCTTGTTAATATCATTATGACAATTCAACCTACATGGAATAATAATATCAATAGAAGAGATAGGTTTAAAAATAGAATGAGAAAGAGGAGATTTTTCCTCCATCGACCCAAAAGGGCTAGCGGAGGATTGACTCAAATCTTTAGGATGAGTAGCCTTTATGAGAGGATTTGACATATCTCCCCATCAATAAAAAATTAATATTTAAAAAATTATTTTTGGTGTAATTTTTTGTTGGTGGAGAACATGGACATTATTACATTTTTCTCCCCATGTTGGTTATACTCATCCTCTTCATCTAAGGTTATACAAGAGAAAACACTCCTTAAAAGATAAAACATATAAGTTACTTGAATGTGAAGATTTAGAAAGTGGAGAACACACATTGTCTTGATTATGGTATGTTTTAAAAATGATAAAGGAATGAGATACTTTTCCTCCATCGGTGAGATTGCTAAATGTGAGAAGAAAATAGAAAACCTTTCAATCTTTTTATGTGCGGAGTAAGCTAGGCATAGTTAGATTTGGGGAAATAATCAACGTTATTTAATAGAGATGTTTATAAATATATCACATAAGTGTACATTGATAAAGGAATGATTTCAAACACAAGTTAGACATTTTGATGTTTTATGTGCGGAGTAAGCTAGGCATAGTTAGATTTGGGGAAATAATCGACGTTATTTAATCGAGATGTTTATAAATATATCACATAAGTGTACATTGCATTTCAAACACAAGTTAGACATTTTGATGTTCTTTATTATGTGAAGACTATTTTCCTCGTATGTATTCACCTATGAAACAATATGATTAAGGATTCTAACCAAGGCCTTCCTTGATTTACATTAAATGTAATGTCATATGAGGAAATTCTACATTATTGTCTTATCACTAATTCACCTTTAGAAATATCCATTTGGGTTCTAGATCAAATTATAGAATTTACATACAAATCTTACACTAAGAAAATAAGTTTTACATACCTTATGCCATTGGAAAACATATAGTGAAAATATCGAGGAGTAAACACGAAACATATAGACGTCATTACCCAAGTCATTGAAAATCATAGTGACATTTCGACAACTCCTATTGTGGATGTCTTATATGTTTCCTTCCAAAATAAATTTTCAATTAACACTCACACATGTTGCTATTCATTTTTAGCATATGCATACATCTTAATTTTATTTTTGATATATTTTTAGAGGTTATTAGCATATTAATCACTTTAAGTGAATGCATAAAAATATCTACAGTATCAAAAATTATGAATTTTGTGTTTCTATGTCATTTTTGTATGTTATCATATAGATCATTATATAATATTCTATGCATTTTGAGGTATTAAGGTTTATTGAGTATTACATATGGACGTCAAAATTGGAGTTTTCGGTAAGTTAGATCATCAAGAATAGGAGGTTAGGTAAATATGTCTAACAATAGAATTTGGACACTAAAAATTTAGTCTACTTCGGTCTTATTCCTATCCTCTTGTGATTAATTTAGAAATCATAGATAAATTGTTGAAAACCAAGGAGGGAATTTAATGAAATGATAGTTCCCATTGAAAGGTTATAATTGCTAACTCTAAATTGTGTCCTTTATGTTTGTTAGTTGATATTCTATCATATCTTGTGTTAAAATAAAAATTCAAATAGGATATATTTTTCTATTATAATTTAATATTTAAAAGACATAATTATTATTTTATGGAATTAAAAATAATATTTTATGATTATAAAGTTCTTATTACCTTTTCCATTCAATATAACTCCTTAAAATCCTAATAATACCTTTCTTGTATTTTAAATATATTATTTGGAACCTAATAGCTTTGATATTGAGTATAGATTACACTCATTTGAATCCAAGATTATTTACACTCAAATTGTCTTTTTTTATAACTAGGATCTTCTATTTATATGATAATTGATATAGAGAAAATATCTTCATATTGATCATCCTAACTTAAATAAAATCTATATGTCACACATTTTGTATCACGTAATGTGAAATATGATGCCATTCTTAAGATGATATTTTTATTTAATTATTTTGATAAAATTATCTCTATGAAATAGTTAGATTACTAATTTGTTTCTCAAGATATTGAATGCAATGATACACTAATTTTATACATAATATATAGATTTTCATGTTGGATGATTATAATAATATTAAATTTGATGTGTTAGATAGATTATAATATATATGATTCTTATAGTTGTATTATGTTACAACATTTCTTATAACACGTGTGTATTGAAACTAAATAATAGATAATATATTCACCTTACATGATTTCTTCAATTGTGTGTATGTGTTCGTGCGTGTGTGCACTTGTGTGTGAACATTATGGATTCCATATTCTATGTTATAATTATTACACACTTATATTTGAATGAAACATTTAAGGATAGTTTTTTTAATATGTTCCTTTAATATTTTATGTTTGCATGTGCACGTGCACGTGTGTGCACACACACGTTAAATGTATATATGTATATGCATTTATATATGCTTGTGTATGTATATATGTATGTGTGTTTGTGTGGGCATGAGCGTACACACTTGTGTTGAACTCTCTAATTGCATGCTTACTATGTATATAATATGCATGTAATTTATTTTTTAAGATGAGAAATTCAAAATTCAACTTAAATTATCAACATGTTCATATATTACTCAATACATTTTATCGAACCACGATTTATTAAAAGTTATAATAAAAGAATTTTACATTGCATTTAATATGCAATAAGTTTATATAACTTACCATAATCCATAAATATGATTCATATTTATACATATGTGACTTGAAGGAAATCAACCTTTTATACATTCTTTTATATGGTATTTTATAACCAAAGAATCTATTTTATATGCTTTGGACAAAGAAGGAACTGAACTTTTATATTAAACATCCAAATTTTCCACTCACCCATTTTTTGTAAGAAATGTATGTTGTTGTGTAGGGTTCAATACTCTTCATCTCATTACATAAATATCTTGATTTATACAAATAATGACATTATTTCTAATTATTTTTAGATATCAAAATTTGGGTGTATTACTATTTTTCATCAAACAAATTATTTTCTACTAAATTGAATAACTCCTACATGCATTTCTCAATAAAAACCCTTAGTCACTTGATCAAATTTTCTATCCATATTCGACTAGTGAAATGTTCATTCTTAGAATATAAACAATATATTTGAAAATTTAACCAACTTCTCTAACTAATAGTTTTCATTTTGAAATGTGCCTCGATGAAATCATAGATGATAGAAAATATCACATGCGAGTTAATTTCCCCTATTATCCCTAATATTAATTGTATAAAATGAAAAAATTATACTAAGAAGTAACTTTCTATTTGAGGGGAAAATACGGTTCCCACATTCTACTATACTATAAAATCATAGTAATTCATCACATTCTAACAACGTCACACCATACACATTTTGTCTACATAAGAGATAAAAAAATTACACAATTACTACATCAATTTGTCAAGCACTTTAGTGATCCCTTAATATGTATGTACCATATATGAATATACTAGATAAAATTTGAAGCATGTATCACATGAAAAAAATCATTTCCGTGTGTCATAATTTCCATCGTGGTCTTAATTTAAAGACACACTACAATATAATGATTTAAAACAATCATTAGGTGTGGAATTACAAGTAGTTGATGTATATTTAGAGTATTTATATGTATGGATTGCATTGAAAAATCAACTAATTAACAATAGTCCAATTTTAAAAGAAAAAAATGAAGAAGAAACCATTATCTTATACACAAAGCATTATCGGAAAAAAACAAACCATACAAAAAAGAAGGCATAAGTAGAGGAACATATTGATAAAACAATTATTTTTTCACATTTTATATAGGAAGAAAAAAATTATCTTGGAAAATGTCACCTAGGTAATTTTTTTCCCAAATAGGAGACTTCATCTTTCAAGAAGAATCACACTAGACTATATATTAAAAGCATCTCTATAAAACAATGTACACCCTTCCTAAAACTCTCAAATCAAAGGATACATATCTCATTTCGACATTTGTATAAGAATATTTTAACCTAGCGATTACTATCATTTAGTTTCCTCACCAATACTAAAGTATTTTCTGTTATATAATTTGGATATGGTTAAAGATATTAAATTTCTAAGTTATATATGTAATATGATCTTATATCATGTTTACACAATTATTTAATATTGAATTGCACTATTCTACTTTGGATTGTGTACTCATCCTTCCTTAATTTCATTAAATCACACATATCAAATTAGGGAAGATGCCATGCTTAGAATGTGGTCTGTTGGTTTCTATTTTATACATGTTATGTACATTTATCTATGTGAGATTAAACAATCTAAATTTGACATTTATAATGGCCTATAACAAGGATATATGAATCTTATAGTTATTTTCATTCATCCCCATGCACCCCATAACAGATCTTATGATATTCCAATTAAGTGATATCGAAATATATCATCTACGGATATGCACAAGGTTTCCTAAATTATCATTTTAAAATTAATTTTACCTATTTTAATCCTTCTTTCAAAATTCTCATCATGCACACCATTGTTTATAACATTTGAATATTTTATTTTATGGATAAATAAGTAATTGAGCTCATTTGATCATCATGTATTTATCAAGAATTATATAATTGTAAACTAATTAATGTAGATAAATTCTATTAATTCTTTATTTCATGCACTATATGTACATATTAACTTGTATTTTGTAACTATATTTTGTTGGTTCACAAATATAAAGTAAATATTGTAAACTTATCAAGGTCAATGTCTAAAAAAGTGTCCTATTTTATTAAGAAATTGAAGTGTATAAAACTAGAGTAGAAAGTAATAATATTAAAGCATGTAAACAATATGATTAATTCATTCATATATTAATATAAATATCATAACAGACTAAGATATTGTAAATGCTTCACAAACACCACCAAATTAAACAAAAAATCAACACAATATGAATTTAGTTTTTTTCGTATCATGCAAAGACATATATCCTCTCCAATTAGAGTGAAACTTGTAAGAAAATTACTTTTTGACAAAAAAATGAAAGGTAAACTTCTTAAAGGTGTATTTTTTCTCTTAGATAAAGTTCACACAAACGTTTTAAAGAGTGGATAGAATGCCTTAGTTCATAGGTTTGTTGTATTGTAAATATAACGATGGGAGTTTCATACTCCACTCTTAAGTTCAAACATTGTCGAGTATATGAGGCATCCACTTCAAATTATTAGTAAAAATATATGTGGCACCTAATTATAAATGTTGTTTATGTTTTTATGTTTTATAGAGTGCTAGATTCACTCTTACAGAATATGAGTTGTTACACCTTAAATAAACAAGGATGTATTCCTTCCTAAAAATAATGCACAATACAAATAGAAAAAATGTTGGTAATAGAAAACTTGTTATGTGATAAAATTGAAAAAACTTTGGTAAGTAAAATGTTGTTATACTTAAATTATGGAAGCTATAAACCGTGTTTATTTCCTAAATTGTCCACCTCAATTCCATTATACCCTTGAAATATAATATACTAGATCATTTATAATTGAATAAGGAGACAATAATTCTTCCTAAAGAAATAGTTAATGAAAAGAAAAAGTTTTGGTTTAATTGAACAATTTTGTATTTTCATGGAGAAACATATAGAACCCCAAGATTAAGGGCTATAAATGCAAATTCAACTAACAACGTTGTCATGAATACTTGACCCATAACAAAATAAAAGACCAATTCCATATCCCTCAATCAAAACAATGTTAATTACAAGTTTTAGTGTTTCATTTATACAAGTTACTTTTACTATGGAGTAAAATTTCAAACCATTAATTAGTGGTAGGTTGTTTGTTTAATCCTTCTTCATTGAAATATATGCTTTGTAAAAAAATTTGGTAAATTATGGAAAAGTCTATGAACTACGTGTAAGATACAAAAATGTTGTTTCGTTGAGAGAAATATATACTTATCTTCCTCTCCAAATAAATCTTCAATTAAAGATAAAATAGCGTATAAATGTCACCTATATAAACAAATATAATTTCATTTTTGGTTTGTTGTTGAATAAAAACTTTAAGATGGGGCTATAACCCCTTCCCCTTCTTCGGGTAACTTTTAAGTTCCACCTTAATCCTTTCACGTTATGTCATTTTTATTAAGCGAGGTACAAGCTCTCTAAAAACCATATTGTTACCATCAATCAAAATAAATTGTACACCACCATGTTTGTTTTAGATTTGAATTTTTTTAGAACACATGAAATGGGGTTTTCAAATAATATTGGATTATTGAGATAGTAAAGAATAGAACAATAAGTATATCCTCCTTGTTAAATGATATACATGAGAAGCCATAGATATAAGAAGGTCATCATATATTTAGTGGTTTTAATTATAAGAAGGTTCGTGCTTAGTTAAACCAAAAACAAGCTCCAAAGACAACAAAGACTTACAAGTTGTTTGATTTTAATTAAGAGGTTGTTTTCTCGTAGTTAACTTAATGCATCTTAGAGACAAACATGTTGGAATTTTGTGTGATGGCATGAATTTATAATTTAATGTGTTTGAATTGTTTGAGTAATTTAAGGGCTATAAATGTCATAAAAAGATAATATAAAATTATATCAATTTTTTGAAAATTTGGAATAAATAATATTTATGGAAAACTCTAAAACCCTCCTTTTAATAGCATTACCTAATACATGGATAAAACTAAAAGCCCGCGCTCCATGTGTGAAATCTCCCTCTAGCTAAATTTAAGCTATGTATATTCTATATATAAATTGTTTTACACCTTATCTCATATAATTTAAGGTAGCTATAAATATGTATCATATTATAATAATGACGTTACTAGTAATATAAAGAAAGATTCATATAAACAATTTTTTTAATAAATTCTTAAAACATGAATTTTAACAATTTTTTAATATACACGATTAAATCATAAATTTAACACAATAACTAATTCATAAACTAATGTGTGTATATATAATTCCATTTAAATATTTACAATTTTATGTCTAAGTTGAACAAATTATTAAGGTAGAGTGTAGGTAGAACATACCTCCATTAAGCCATAAAGTAAGAGGTTTAGGTCGATAAAAAAGTCATCCTCTGCCTCAACAAAATAATAAAACAAAGCTCGTCCTGCCTTCTCATCGACCGTCACATATCCTCCGTATTGTTTGAAATTTACTTGAGGTTGACCAGGCAGTCTCTCGATTAAATCATGGGAAGGACCTGCCTTTACTCTCCAAATACCAAGTAATAACAACATGTGTACCACAAAAGAAACCCATAACCACATATTTTGTTGCATCTTCATTTCCCACCTAATCAATATCTGTCAAATCGAATCAAAATATGAGAAAAAATATGAGAAAAATCGAATCAAAATAGACTTTTATTAGCAGATGTAGAAGTGTGAAAGAGAACAAAATATGAGAAAAATTCAATGAAAAGTATCCGTGCAATATGTTCTGCATGAAAAGTACTATATATCTCTTTTAACAGAAATTCCAAGCCTTACTATCATTCAGAAACTTACAGTTCTATTTTATATAACTATGAAGACGATTCCCTGCGAGGCTTCGACGTTTGCAAAGGAGAATCAGATTTGCTTCACAATCTCTATATGATTATCTCCTCTTCCCCGTCCTATATATATAAGCAGGGTATTCATTAAACGAATAAAATTATGGGTCGAGGAATCGAAGCGTAGTGTGATAAACAAAAGGAAAAAGACGGATATTTAAAATTAGTGAATTTGGTTAGCTTGTGTCTTTATCCAAAAATTATCCAAATAAAGTAGCCTGCTGCACCTAAATGTTTTTGCACTAAATGTATCGTACTGTTTTTATTTAAAGATTCTGCAGCACATATATTATAAAATTTAGATTAGAGATAAGTTAAGGAAACAAAGCCAGATGGCTATTCATAACGATGATCGGCTTTTATTCAATGTTAGTTAAAATTAAATATCCATGGAAGCATTGTTTTCAAGAGTCCGTCTGGTTTGTGGCCATCGCTTTTATTCATGTACATAGCCTTTAATAAAGAAAAGTACATGAATAGAGTTAGAGTTAGGGTCTGCCCATGTAAAAGTGGCCATATGGAGTAGGATGTCACCTTAGTTCCTTTCGTAGATTGCTTGGTCTCATCATTTTGTATGGCAACAAATTAATTGATTCTATGTGGAGGTGACTCGGCACAATGGTAGTGACATTGTTGGTATTGCTGACGGTGATATCTGATGGGGTCAAAATGAATAACAATAAGTTTAAGTAATCCTTTTTATTTTAATAGACTACTTAAAATTTGATCCATCTCGCTAGCATACACCGATTTATTCGGGTGACAAAAAAATTGAGAATGATCGTTCAATTACATTAGATGTCTTCTTATTGAAATTTTAAAAGACTCTTAATTAATCTTGACTTCTAAATCAAATTTGACTAGACTTACTATTTTTAGTAAAACTTAATAGTTTTTTTAAGATATGGTAAATATGGTTTGGTTTTAGGGGGACCAAAAAACCCCATATAAAAAGGGAGAAAGGATATAGCAAGGAAGCACAAAAGAAGAGGCCTCTACCAACAACCAAGTCCCCAACAACAAACTAAAAGAAGAGGTCGTCAAGGGAGCCCGAAAAAATAAAACACTAACAACCAGGGATAAACCCAAGAGGGTGCCACAAATTACATCAAGAACCAAGATGGCTTCGAACCCATGACTACTCCGAACGCACAACATTAGACTTTTCTCAAGAGGACCTTAGTCCACCCTTCCCCAACGGATGAATCTGAGCCAATGTCCACAAAAAGTTTGTCATCGTGCATAATGGTGCAAGAGTCGAAACATCCAAGCTACCACACGTCCAATCTTCCACATGATGGAGCGTCTTCCAACCTACTCGGCGATAAAAAGTTCACTTTAAGATCATTCAAATTTATGCACATTAGATCTATGTATCTAAACTAACTCATTCCTTGAGTTTAAACTCAATTTGACTCGCGATTACAAAGATACAATATTTTGAATTATTTTAAAAACTTTAAACCCAATTTTTGGGCCCTAGATGGATGATTGAGACCTCGAAAATTGTTGAAATGGACGTGAAGTGGATGGCATGGATTATAATAGTATATATCTTTTCATTATTTTTGTCAAAAATAGATTCGTTTCGATTACGGATCAAAAGTTATGGCCTCCACAAGAATGGGGCCCAAATCCACATCATTCTCCCCTAGATGAAAAAATTCAACTCTTGCAATTCTATTGATTAAATTAATGGAGATTTTTGTTTCAAGTTTCTTTATCTGCCGTTTGGAGATCCATGTGTTGTCATGTTTTTCCAAACCTTCTCAATGTACGAGATACTTGTTGAAACTTCCTTTCTTTGTGTTGATGGTTTTCTTGTCAAGAACTTGTGCCACCATCTATTTATTCATCCTCATAATTTGTTCCTTCTAGTGTACTTCCTATTTTTGTTCCACAATATCTTCCCCTTGTTGTAATGCATACAAATATGAAACAATGAATACTAGAAAATTACTATTTTGTTATGAAAACCCTAGAGTTTCCCTCATCCAATCCACCCACAGAACATTTTCACTCAAACTAATATGTATTAAAATTCCACACTTGTTGTAATTGTGGGTCCCACCATGTCTTTCTTCCATAGGTAACAATTTGGTATTTTTTTGAATGCTAACTCCCGCACCATAGACTTTACTCATACAACCTATGCTTAAATCCTAGTTGAGCTTGATACTTCAAAGAACCTTCATGCTAACATTGAGCTTAAAGTTCAAGAAAGAACTTGGACACAACCCCTTAACTATGACGAAATGCCTGCCTTTGAGATGCTTCTCTTTCGTAGATATTTTTGCATATTGTATGATGGCGAAGTGAAAGAATGAGAGATCCACTTGGCCGAAAGATGCCCTATCGGATCACTTTATTCTTCATACTAATTCAAATGGAGACTTAAATTATGATACAAATTTTGAGGACTTGGTTGGTTTGGTTGCTTTGGAACTCCACTAAGAGAAATTTCTAGTGAAGTGGAAAAAGACAACTAAAATATTAAAAGTATGCCAAATATTACTATTGAAGATGAAAATATCAATGAAGAGACTAAGGAAAATGTTCCTCATATTTTTCCTTTAAACAATAGTTCATACTTGGTTGACTGAATCTTGAGAAGTTGTTCTTCTTGTTGAGGATGCCTCAGTTGTTGGAAAGTGGTGCATGAAAGAAATAAAACACTACAAGAAAACCACTTTTCCTCCCTAGTTATTTTTAGTTTATTTGTGATGTATGGAATCTTCTCTTATTTTGTTTCTCATTGTGTGTTTATGGTTTTATATGGGATTTTAAGCTTTTTTTGTATGTTGGTAGGGTCCCACTAATAATCCCCTTTTATACCCTTTATATAAAAACACTACTAGATAGTTAGCGAAAAAAAACTGCTTGATGATTTGACTTATATGTATTATCATTTATCTTATTCATAATCTTACAAAGACATATCTTCTTGTATTTAAGCTTGTTATGTGTTCTTTTGGAAAATATTTTCTTGCTCAAATATACCACCACAATATTTCCTTCTTTGAAATTTGTTGTCTTCTAGTGATATATCTTACCACCTTATATTTTTCATTAATGTCATGTAACTTATTCATTATTGTTTCAAGTAATTTTTGAATATATGCTCTATAAAGGCTTCTACATCATCACTCACCCTTGAGGAAATAGGTATTTTTACCAAATCAATAAACCATAAGGTAGTCTTTCATAAATAATACATTGAAATGGTGACTTTCCGTTGACCTATTCACTACACAGTTTGTAGGCATTTCTTCTTATGGCAATGAAGAACCATTGTTTGGGTTTATCTCTAGAACAATACATATATAGAGAGTTACTGAGATTCAATTCATAACTTCTATTTGTGCATATGTTTTGAGATGATATGCATTATTAAAATGTAACATAGTTCCTATTTTTATCATAATGATCTCCGTAGTTTGAAGTTATAGGACTTGGGATATGATGCAACCTACAAAATTATTTTAAAAATAAATATGTTATCATTTGTAGTCTTAGAGGCAATAAAATGCACCATCTTAGAAAATTTATCCATAAAAAAATTTGAATCATTACCTCTTTGTGTGTTGGGTAGTTCAATATAAAAGTCCATTCTAATTTCTATCTATGATCCTATTTGTTTTGGTAATGACAGCTACAACAAGGTATCTTATAGATGCCCCTTTGAAACATGATGTATCCTACATCTTTAAACTTACCTTACCACTTCTCTCTTGAGATTTGGCCAAAAATACTTTTCATTCAACAATGTTATTGTATTTTTCTTTCCAAAATGACCATCCAAACCACCACTATGCAATTCCCTTGAAATTTTATACCTCATAGATATAAATCAGATACATAATTGATTTCCCTTAAACAAATAACAATCTTGCATAAAATAATCATTGAAAAAATTACACTTTTCTCCTTGTTTTCTACTTCCTTTTTGATTAACAATCCTTTCGAATTCAAAAGTATTTAGAAAAGTCCTTTCTACCCTCAAACCTGACCACTCTACTCCCATAGCAATTTGTAAGGCTACATGTCTACTCATACCATCAACTACTTCATTTTTTTTTATCGATTTATGCTTTAGGACAAATGTGTACACCGCAAG
This sequence comes from Taxus wallichiana var. yunnanensis, assembly GCA_018340775.1. NCBI lineage: Eukaryota > Viridiplantae > Streptophyta > Pinopsida > Cupressales > Taxaceae > Taxus > Taxus wallichiana. Next base: position 674,840,474 of record CM031243.1, on the reverse strand, counting down.
AATGAAACCCACTTGACATGCTTATTATTCAATTGTCTTTGTATTCACATATCTTAAGGCCTAGTGATCTACACACAAAATGAACTCATTTGGAAATAATTAATTAATATAATGCCTTAGTTATTGTACAATGGTATAAAATACAATATAATAAGTAGAATATGTTTTTCATGGCTCATTACACTTTTTAGTATAATATGATATAGGATTTTCTTCTTGACTTAATACAACACCAATTCACACATGTGAAGTATCGAATTAACATCAAATCTTGTTTTAAAATAAGGTAATGCTAAAATAGTTGCATTGGTTATTTTATTCTTTAATAATTGAAATATCTCTTTCACTTCATTTTTCCATATGAACTCTTTTCCCTTCATGCTATTTTTATTAATGCCACAATACTACTAGAGTTTTTAAAAAAACTATGTAAAAAGTGGCCAATCCATGAAACATCTTACCTCTATTACGCTCATTAGGGTAGGCCATTAAACTATTGCATTTACCTTTCCTACATTCATTTTCACACCATCTTTTGAAACTACAAACCCAAAAATACAAGGCTTGTTTATATCAACTTGCATTTATTCCAATTTGGATATAAATTTTATTTCCTTAATACTTGCAACACCATTCTCAAATGCAATACACAATCCTTTGCTATTCTAATAAATATAGTTATATCATTATAATAGACTACCAACTAGTTACCAATGTAGTCTTGTAAAACTTTACTCTTCAACCTCATAAATATACTAGGTGAATTATATAATTCAAATGGCTTTACCACCACTCATGTGGACCAAATCCGGTTTTGGATGTTGTCTTCCATTCATCCCCATATTAGATCCATATTTGATAATATCAACTCCTCATATCTACTTTTGAAAACAAAATAGCTCTTGCAACAACATCCATCATGCCATCCAGGGAAGGTAATAGGAAACCTATATTTGGTTATAATTTTATTGATAGATCTATTGTGTGTACACTTCCTCCATGTTCCATCTTTCTTGGGATTCAATAGCGTTGGGGTTATATATGGGCTCATAGTTTATTGTATATCCTCTTTCTTCACTACTTATGATACATGTATGTTTATTTCTCGAATGTAATATTGGGTATAATTTGGTTCATCACTTGAGTTTTTAGGGATGTTCATGAATTAAGAACAATGTGATGTTGAATATATCTCCCTCTTCGGTGGCAACCAATCGGGTAACTCTATTGGTATTACTTCTATAAAAAAATTCTATTACCTTTAGAGATTTGATTTGTATTCGTACTTGATATAAATATTCTCTCTTTGCCATTAATACATATAAAATCCCTATAATCAACATCGTTGTCATAAAATTATTTACGTAAAACATGCTCTATATATATTTTATATTATTTAAGTGGCATTAAACCCACATTAACTCCATCTTTCCAAAATATATGGTTATGAATTGTTTCCCTCATCACGAATCACCTTTCTATAAAATTGTCATGGTCTTCCTAATAAAACATGGAATTAATCCATTACAATGACATCACATTGATTAAAGAGTTTAAATATAAGTGTAGGGAAACTATTGATCAAATAGATTAAACACTAAAAAGAAAGATCTACCATCAAAACTACAAGTATGCATAACAGGGGTTATAGAATTAATAAACTTGTAACCAAAAATATGGGTTGATTCTAGGATGGTGAATGATTTGGAAGAGAATATTATGCAATCTATGTGCTTTGTGTTTAAAATTTGAATCTAGTGACTATTGGGAGATAACCATCCAAAAAGGGACCGAACCTTCTAGACATTCATGTCTTCTATGGGTACTAGTTATTACGGAAATGCTTCATTTCTACACTTTGTTAGGTCACTCAATGTTCCTTCCTTCGCTCTATGTTGCATCAAATTTACTACACTTTCATTGTACCATGCACCAGAACTTTTAAAAAACCTTGCTTCTTGCAAAATCTTTGCAATTATTAGATGAATAAATAATGAAAATTATTGAGTTGGATTGATTTTGGCGATTACCCTACTCGATTGTCACACGATCTCTACACTAAATTTCAAACTCAATATACTTTTGGTGTGTGTGTGTGTGTGTGTGTGTGTGTGTGTGTGTGTGTGTGTGTGTGTGTGTGTGTGTGTGTGTGTGTGCATGGTTGGAATAGTGTCACTTGAAGATAGGTTACCCTTGTGTCGGTTCCACCAAGATAGTAGGCCATAACTACTTTTACACAAAGATAAATGTGTGGGATATAATTTTGAATAAACCCTTTTTTGTCTCTTGAAAACTTCTCTGCGTTTCCATAGAAAAATTAAAACTTTTGAGCTCATGCCCTTCATTGGTGTTTAGGCCAAGTTAGAGATTCAAGAAATTAGCAAAAGTCATTCCTTGGAGCTGTTTAAACCTCTATTTTGCTTGTTTTTAGAAATCCTCCATTTCCCGGTCTGTGCACGTAATATCCTCTTTGCAACCTCCATTTTTGATTGAAATTGTTCACTTGTTCTATGGCCTAGGTCGTCAAATCATTGTTTTTCCTCCATGCCTCTGGTTCGTGAAGGAAATTCAAAAATTGGACTCAAAATGACGAAGTTCTCTTCCTCTGTGTATTTTTCCGCATGATTGGGATGACAGATGTCTTTTTCCAGTCAAATTTTGGCCCCAATGAATGTAGGTATGTGGTCAGATCCTATTGGATGGGGAGGAACAGGATTTTGGTGAACTTAACACTTTTGGTCACTTTTGGCAAAAATGGTAAATTTTCCCGCGGACCCGAAAAGCCGAATCGCCATTGAAAAGTCTAACCTCAGCGGATGGCTCCACATGTCACAATGACACAACTCCAAGCAACAGTCTTTAATTAAGCACAGGATTTCCATGTGTCCTAGGTACAAAATAAAGGTAAAATTGGCTAAGTATGGAAGGATCAATGGATGGCTCCACGTGTCGCAACAATGTAATTTCAGAAGGTGCTTTTTAAAGCGGACGAGCGGGCCATCGAGGGGATTTGAGATTTTGAGCCTCTTTGTAAAAAGGATAAAATTTAAAAAGTAACTGCAGCCCCGATCAGCCAGTAAAGGTAAAATTCAAAGTTGAAGCCCTCGGGAAAAAGTCAAGGTGAAGCCCACCGTTGAAAAATTCAAAGTGGGAGAGCGGGCCGGTGGAGGAAATTGAGTTTTGTAGCCTATTAGGGAATAAGGTAAAAAGTTAAAAAGTAACCCGCAGCCCCGATCAGGCTATCAGGGAAAAAGTCAAAGCTTGAGCCCACAGGAAAAAGTCAAAGATGAAGCCCGCCATTGAAAAATCAAAGCGGATGAGTGGGCCATCGGGGCACTTTTGGAAATTTAACCAAATTTCCAAAAGTGAAGTAAAAGTTCTGAAATGCCCCGCGACTCAGACAAGGTCTCGGGCTCGCCATTGAAAAGTCAAATCGGAGCGAAGAGGCCGGTGGAGGAAATTGAGTTTTGAGCCTTTTTCCAAAAAGGCTAAAATGTTGAGAAAAGGGCCATGATCCCATTTCCAATAAGAGCGTGCCATGTGTCACCATTGAAAATTCAAAGTGGGGGTGCGAGCTAATTTGTTCCAAATTTCCAAATCTCTAAAAAATCACAAAATGCAAAGGGCTTCCCCGTACCCGCTCTAATCTCTTCCTACCATGTGGATGGCCTGATTTCAGAGTTAGAGGAGCAAATCAAATGGTCTATATTTAAACTGGAAAATCAAATGTAACAGTTTCTTTGCAAGATCTGGTTTTTATCCCGCCATGAGTGTTTTCTTCACAACAGAGGAATTTGAAAAGGTGTTGAGGATTTGTGAAGATGTAACGATTTCTTGCAAAGAATATAATGGCTTCTCGACATCATTCCAAGGGTTGGTGGTTGATTTTGAAAAATACAAAAGTGCTATGTACCTGGAAAAGATAGAAAAATGCCATTTTTCTTCTATCTTCTTCCTCTCTCGAATTTCTTCCATTCTCAAGCTATGTACAAAATTTGCTCGAGCTTCAATAACAAAAAAGAAGGAATTTTTGCCTCTTTGATTGAGAGATTAATTGGTACTTTGTGACTAATGAGTTTTATTTCGTCTTGTAGCTTCTTTATCATATTTGTATTTTCTTCTAACTCTAAATGCATGTAAATGAAATTTCTAATTAATTTATGTGGGCATCTGATATCCTACTCGCAACATTAGTTTCTCCTACTTCCATTCTCACTCCCTTTCCCCTTCTCAGATAAAGTTCTTCTCTAGTGAGAAATTGCTAGCTTTACCACAGGGTCAGTGGAGTGCCCCTGTTGGATCTTTGGTTGAAAGGCCCCCATTGAAATCCACTTTTTCATGCATGCACATATGGAAGTTGCACCGTTCATGTAGAGGGACTTAGATTCCCATAACTTTGTCTTGAAACCCACCAATTTGTCCACAAGACAAACTTTCTCACCAACAATTTTTGGCACCCACCGTGGGGTAGATTTTGATCGACATCTACACTAAAAATGACCATAGGGTCATAAAATACAAAAAAAAAGATTCTAGAAGTAAATTTTCTAGAGATTGAATAATCACACAAACTACATGGATGTAAATCATGGCTATTCTGGGAAACCCTCCTGTTGTGAGACTTGATTTACTCTTTCACATCTAAGAAGACATTGCTTCAAATATGAGGGAAGCTATTTGGCACAATAGGAAAAATATTAATCAATACTTCATTACTACAAGAGTTCTGGACCTAGAAGAAGAACGTGTTATCGAATTGGAAAGGTGGAGACAAATTCTAGCACCCTAGAGAAGAAAATAAAATTTCAAGCTGGCTGATAGAAGATACACTCGGTAATTGAGGCAAGGAGGACAAATTGATCCCACATTTGAAGAGCTTGAAAGAGGGGTAGTTCTTTGAAGAGGAGATAAGGGGTCAACTTGAAGAAATAGAAAGAATCCAAATTGAAGTAGAAGAAAGAGCAGCAGTAGAAATAGCCTTAGCAAGACTGGAGGATAGAAACAAGAATAGAATTGGAGATCATGAGTGTGAGGTACGTAGGCCTAACGTACCATGGGGAAGAAATTTTGGTCCCCTTGCTCTTCCACAACATCTTCATGACTTGCAAAGAGGCTCAAGAAATAACTTCCCAAAACTCAAAGGGGATGGTTCTCAGTTCCCCGAAGAACATGTAACATCATTCATCACTACTTGTGGAGTTTTGGGAGTTGAAGATGAAGATGTTTCATCGGGATCTTTGTGGAGTCACTCCAAGAAAAATCTGCTAAATGGTTTTAAATGTTTCCCCCAAGATTTGTCACATGTTGGGAAGATATAAGAAGTGAATTTGAACATAGGTTCAAGAGCACAAAAGATTGTCAAGATCTACTGGTCCAATTGGTTCAGATGAAGAAGGAGACCTCTGAATCAATGAGAGATTTTGTGGCAAGGTATGTTAGGTTGATAAGAAGGATCCTAGAAGAGGTGGTACCCTCTGAAAACAACTTGAAAAGGTTCTTCATTAGTGCTTTTCCATCAGAAGTTGGTTTCTTCCTCAGAAGAGCTCAACAAAGAACATTGAGGGAAGCTAAAGACTTTACAATTGAGACTGATGATGATCTAATTATTTCTGGAAAAATGAAAGGACAAAATGGGAAACAAAAAGGTTAGAGTTCAAATTTATTTGCCACGATCCGATGTTCCAAAAATGGCAAATGACCTTGTTGTTTTGAAGAAGTAGCTATCACAAATCACAAAGAGGAATGCTCCAAGGAGACCAAATCCTCCTGATAGACCAAGAATTGCTCCACCTCCTTGTAGGCTTGCTCTTGACGCACCACCGATCAATGCCATCTGTGGCACTAGGGAATAAAATAAGGAACATACATTAAGGAAATGAAGAAGAAAGCATGGATGAATTTGAAAACTATCTTGAAATTTAAGAGGTTGGCATGCACAATGGCTTGATTGAATATGTTACTAATGAGGAGGAAGGTGATGAAGAATATCCATGTTTTTCATGTCTTTTTTTCACTCGTGCACAATCCAAGAATGGTGTTTTAGCCTCAACATTCAGAATCGAGAGTAGGAAGAACAAAGAAGATAGATCTTCAAATCCTCCACTAAACAAGATCATCGAAGGGATCACCATTACCACCTTCCATGGAATCAGCTAGAGAGAAATCGGACTCACCAGTTGTCAAGGATTCCATTTACTGCCAAGTAAGTTATATGATTCTTCACACAATTCAAAAGTCATTTAAGAGCAATTATCTTCTAAATGTTGGTCTTGCAAAAACATCTAAATTTTAATCAAAGGCTATACCCTCACCTCCTTCCAAGCCAATTGCTACATTTGAAAAGGAGAACCGAATACAAAAGTAACAAAAACCCTATCATTTAAATCCTCTCCCACTCTTGAAACCTCTTCCTCATCTACCATAACTCCATTTGACTTTGTGGAGAATCTAAGAAAAACCAAAGTTCAAATCTCCGAGATTGAATACCTCAAACACATCCTTCCCAATGTGATTCATCAAGGCATCAGGGTAGTAATTCTATATCCCCAATCTCTAATTCTAAAGGCTTACTTCCCACACCATCCACACCATCTTCTCAAAACATGCTAGCCCTCAGTGCCTCCACCACCAATAGAGTTGACCCTTTTTACCTGTCACTTCTCATCAAAGGCTTCCAGTTGAAAAATTATATCATAGACTCACGAAGCCTCGAGATAATGTGATGCCAAAAAAAGTTACAAATGCTCTTGGCCTCACTTTGACCTAGGTAAATGGCACATGCTATTCAATGGAATCCAAACAAGTTCCATTGGTAGGAAGAATCAAGGATTCTCATGTTGCACTAGCTGATTACTTTAATAAGAATATACTCTTGACCATTTTGGTGGAAAACATCCCAAAGATCTTTTGGTATCTTTGTTGATTAGAAGTTTTTGCAAAGATCTAGGTGGAGAAATAAAAATGGATTGGTCATCTGCAACTATCCCAGTGAAAGGAGAAATGAAGAAGTTGTTGTCAATCAGAAAAATGAAGTTCACAGTAAGGAAGTATGATGATCCAAGAGATGATATCCTTTTTCAATATTGTGGGCTTGGAAATTACCTCCATACATCACGAAGGAAGAGACTTGCCACTTCTCAATGAGGAAGAAGATATTCCCATTTTTATAGGGCCAGATATGCCTTCTTGGAGAGATTTATATTTTGAAGAAGCATTGAGGAGATTCAAGCTACAAGAGGGCAGCCCTGAATTTCCAGATGATGTAAACCATGAGGAAGAGGAGATGGCTCTCGATGAACTTCAAGAAGATAAATCATCTTATATGCTTTTCCAACATGAGGAGTTTTTCTCATTCCCATTTAGGGATGAATATGATCTTAGTCAGTCATCTATTGAGAGACAAAACCAGCTTGCAATGATCCTTTGAAAGGCTTGAAAGAAATTTCCATACAAGGACTACTTGTTATGTTTGTGGAGCCTATTTTCATGTTAGAGTGTGGTACACCTTCTATGTGTTACACTTGGGTATTTTTACGGTGGTCCCACTTGTCGGTGAGCGGGTTAAGGGGGTTCGGGCGAAGCCCCAAGCAAATTTTCATGGGTGGTTTACTAACCGATGGGTAATGGGTAACCGTTATGGGCTGATTTTGGGCCCATGGTTTTTCGGTACCCATTGTTTTGATACCCATGGTTTTTTTCCCATGGTTTTGATACCCATGGTTTTTGCCCATGGTTTTGATACCCACGGTTTTGTATCAAATTTCTTAAGAAATTATCTATTTATATGGTCTTATGCATATGATACACATACAAGAAAATGTATTGCACTAGATGTGCTTTGAATTCGGTGTGAATTGTCAGAGAGTTTGTTGAGCATAGCTCCAAACGGATCACGGTATTGTATTAAGAGAGTGGAGGCTTGTAATAAAATATGAGCAAGTGATTCTTGGTGGGCGTAGCCCAAATTGGGTGAACAACGCAAATACTTGTCTTTTTGTGTTGTGTTATTTATTCTACACTTTTATTTGAGATCTATAATATTTTCTACATATTAGTTTCTACTATTGCGATTCCGTAAGGGATTATTCCACATATTTTATCTCTTATTTCCTAACAATTTGTATCGAGCCTAGTTTTGGTTTGCTTTGAAGTGTTGAATCACGGGAAAGTTTTATCTTGAGTGGGAGCTATGGCGAGATGATGGAAGATCTAGGGTTGATAAGTTCAAAGGGCAGAATTTCGGTCTTTGGAAGATGCATATGGAAGATTACCTTTATTAGAAGGATCTTTATACTTGTATCGAGAAGGTCAACAAACCCTCGAGTATGAAAGATGTGGAATGGGATTTGTTGGATCGGAAGGCACTTGGAATGATCTTTGTCTTTTTTAGTTTGGTGCTTGCATCTTCGTATTATTTAATGTTTCAAAGGAAAAGACTACAAAAGATCTAATGGATGCATTAGGGAAGTTGTATGAAAAACCCTCTCGCTCTAACAAGATATTTTTAATGAAAAAGTTGTTTAATATGAAGATGTGTGAGAATAGTTCAAGTGAGATCATTTGAATGATTTCAATACGGTTGTGAATATGTTAGCTTTAGTTACAATATAATTTTATGAAGAAGTTAGGGCTTTATTAATTCTATGCTCTTTACCTAAAAGTTGGAATATCCTGGTAATGGCGGTAAGCAACTCGGTTCCAGCTAACTCGAAGTTGAAGTTTGAGGTTGTTGTAGGGGTGATTCTAAGTGAGGAAATATGAAGAAAAAGCTCAGGGAAAAGTTCTACTTCAGGGAATGCTTTGACAATGGAAACTAAAGGGAGACAGAAGAATAGAGGAAACCGTGGAAAATCGAAAGATCGGGAAAGGTCAAAATCCAAGAGCAAGATTGTATGTTTGAACTGTGGAAAGTCTAGGCATGCAAAGAAGGATTGTTGGGAGCTTCGAGACAAGAAGAAACAATAGGAAGAAAACAAGGAGGTAAATGTGGCATCGGGTAATGTATGTCAGGATGCTTTGATTCTTTCTTTGCATAATATTACTTGAATCTTAGGTTTTAGATTCAGGGATTCTTTTCATGCTACTCCACATAGGCATTATTTTGTTGATTATATTCAAGGGAATTTTGGGCATGTTTTTCTGGTGATGATGAGCCTTACAGTATAGTTGGAAAAGGTTCTGTTCAAGTTAAGATGCAGAATGGGAATACATGGCTATTGAAGGATGTCAGACATGTGCCTACATTAAGGAGAAATTTGATATTGATGGGGCAATTGGGAAGTGATGGTTGTACTATGATATTTACAACTGACTCTTGGAAGGTTACTAAGGGTGCTCTTATGGTGGCAAGAGGTAAAAAGGTTGGAACCTTGTATTTATCCATTGATAGTACTAATGATTGTAATCTTGTGGCTTTAGATGCAGATACAACATTATGGCACTATAGGCTCGGTCATATGAGCCATAAGGGCATGGACATCATAAAGAAGAATTTTCCTAGATATACAAAAATACAGGTTTGGATTTCTATGAGAACTGCATATATGGGAAATAGAAGCGAGTAAGGTTTCTCAAGGTTGGACCTACGAAGAAAGAGAGTAAGTTAGAGCTGGTACATTCTGATGTGTGGGGGCACTCAGGTATCATCTCTTGGGGGTTCAAATTATTATGTTACTTTTATTGATGATGCAATAAGGAAATTTTGGGTTTATTGTATTAGAAACAAATTTGATGTATTTGATACTTTTGTTAAATGGAAAGCCTTGGTAGAGAATGAAACAGGTCTTAAGTTAAAATGTCTCAGGTCAGATAATGGAAGGGAGTATTGCAACAATGAATTTGATGATTATTGTTCTAAGAATGGAATCCTGCAGGAAAAAGATGGTTCCAAGAACCCCACAACAAAATGGGGTGTCAGAAAGGATGAACAAAACAATAATGGAATGTGCTAGGAGCATGAGGATACATGCAGGACTGCCTCTTTATTTTTGGGCAGAAGCGGTGAGCACAATTGTGTACTTAATAAACAAAGGACCCTCAAGTGCCTTGGATGGAGGCATACCTAAGGAGGCTTGGTACAGTAAGAAAGTCGATTACTCATTTCTTAGAGTCTTTAGATGTGAGGTGTTTGTTCATATTGACAAGGATGATAGGACCAAGCTAGAGGCTAAATCAGAAAAATGCACTTTTATTGGTTATGGTGGTGATGAATTTGGATTTAAATGTTGGAGTATTAAGGACAAGAAAATCATTCGGTCTAGGGATGTGGTCTTTAATGAGAAAGTCATGTATAAGCAATAGTTGTAGGAAAAAAGGAAGAATCCAAGAAATAATATACAGTGGTAGAGGATCTTCTAGATGGGACAGTGACCCATGAATCAGTTCAAGAACCTACTCAACAGAACCCCAAACACCTACGGTGAGGAGATCTTCTAGGTAAGAAAATAACACGAAAGTTTTTCTCATTCTCTTTATTATTTATTACTCACTAATAGTGGAGAGCCAGAGAGCTTTGATGAAGCAATGTAGGTAGATTCCAGTAAGAAGTGGGAGCAAGCCATGGATGAGGAGCATAAGTCTCTCATGGAGAACCAGACTTGGGATTTGGTGAAGCTATTGAAAGGAAAAAGAGCATTGCGAAAAAGAAGCATTGCGAGAATAAAGTGGGTGTACGAGTTAAAGAGAAGGAGGAAAGAAAAGATATAAGGCCCGATTTGTGGTCAAGGGGTTTCCACAGAAACAAGGTATATATTTTGATGAGATCTTTTCTCCTGTAGTAAAAATGACTTCTATTAGAACTGTTCTTGGAATAGTGGTCAGTAGAAGACTTGCACTTAGAACAGTTAGATGTAAAGACTACATTTCTCCATGGTGATTTGGAGGAGGAGCTATATATGCAGCAACCAAAAGGATATGAAGTCAAAGGTAAAGAGGAGATGGTGTGCAAACTGAAGAAGAGCTTGTATGGCCTGAAACAAGCTCCACATCAATGGTATAAGAAGTTTGATAGCTTCATGATGGAGCAAGGTTATATCAGATGTCATTCTGACCATTATCGTGTATACAAATAAATTTAAGAATGGAAGTTATATTATCCTATGTTTGTATGTTGATGACATGCTGGTTATAGGTAAAAACATGCAGGAAATAAAAGTACTCAAGAAACAACTAAGTGAATCCTTTGATATGAAGGATTTGGGGGCTGCTAGAAAAATCCTTGGTATGAGGATAACTCGAGTTAGAAAGGAACAAAGCTGACTTTATCTCAGGAAGAGTACATTAAGAAGGTATTGGATAGGTTTAACATGCAGGATGCTAAACCGGTTGGGACTCCTTTGGCAGGCCATTTTAAGTTATCAAAGGAGTAGTGTCCCAAGACAGTAGGAAAGAAACCATATGTCCAAGGTACCTTACTCATTAGCGGTTGGTAGTTTGATGTATGCTATGGTATGCACTAGGCCTGATATTTCCCATGCAGTAGGAGCTATGAGTAGATTTATGAGTGATCCAGGTAAAGAGCATTGGAAAGCAGTAAAGTGGATCCTTCGGTATTTGAGAGGGACCATGGGGACAATTTTATGCTACAGTGGATTAGACACCACTTTGCGTGGTTATGTAGATTCAGACATGGCTAGAGATGTAGACAAAAGGAGGAGGAGCATGACAGTTATATTTACACTGTAGGTGGGACAGCAGTAAGCTAGATTTCATGACTACAGAAGCTGGTGTCTTTGTCAACCACGGAGGTTGAGTATGTTGCTGCCACAAAGGCAAGTAAAGAGATGATTTGGTTACAACAATTACTTGAGGAGTTGGGGCATAAGTAGGAGGAATGTAAGCTACATAGTGATAGTCAGAGTGCTATAAACCTAGCTAAGAACTCTACTTTCCACTCCAGGATGAAGCATATACGAGTGTAGATATCACTTCATCGTGAAACAGACTTTGGAGGAAGATAAGTTGAAGTTGGAGAAGATTCATACCAATCAGAATCTTGCAGACATGATGACCAAGGTGGTCACAAGGGATAAACTAAAGCTATGTTCAGCTTTGGTTGGCCTTCAAGGATGATAGTGAAGGGTTGAGTCGAGAAGCTTGCTGGGAAATCAATCTCCCCAAGGAGTGGGAGAGATTGTTATGTTTGTGGAGCCTATTTTCATGTTAGAGTGTGGTACACCTTCTATGTGTTACACTCGGTATTTTTATGGTGGTCCCACTCACCGGTGAGTGGGTCAAGGGGGTTCGGGGTGAAGCCCCAAGCAAATTTTCATGGGTGGTTTATTAACCCATGGGTAATGGGTAACCATTATGGGCTGTTTTTGGGCCCATGGTTTTTTCGGTACCCATTGTTTTGATACCCACAATTTTTTGCCCATGGTTTTGATACCCATGGTTTTTTCCCATGGTTTTGATACCCATGGTTTTGTATCAAACTACTTAAGAAATTGTCTATTTATATGGTCTTATGCATATGATACATATACAAGAAAATGCATTGCAGATGTGCTTTGAATTCGGGTGTGAATTATGTAGAGTTTGTTGAGCATAGCTCCAAATGGATCTAGGTATTGTATTGAGAGAGTGGAGGCTTGTAATAAAATCTGAGCAAGTGATTCTTAGTGGACATAGCCCAAATTGGGTGAACCATGTTAAATACTTGTCTTTCTGTGTTGTGTTATTTATTTTGCACTTTTATTTGAGATCTGTAATATTTTATGCATATTAGTTTCTACTGTTGTGATTCTGTAAGGGATTATTCCACATATTTTATCTCTTATTTCCTAATACTACCGAGATCCGCATAAGAAATAGAGGGCCCCGAGATAAGTCTCGAACTCCTGATGCAAGCCATGAATATGCAAGACAAACATGAAGCTGACTTGGAAGCCTCAACCAATGTGAAGGTTGGCTATGTTGAAACAAAGAAAGATGTGAAATATGATGTCCCTCTCGAACCAATGGTTGATGGATATAATGAAGAAATTGAGGTGTTTTCTTTCCCATTTGAAGAAGAAGAATCTTTCCATGATAAAGAAACTAAAGAAAAGAGTTTTGAGACCTCTGAAGATGAAGATATTTTCGATGAAGGATCGGTAGAGTGTAGCGATTCTGAGATGATGAGGTAATCCCTCAAGATAGTTTCCTTGAGCTCCCAAATAAAGATTCTTCAAAGGTGTACAAAGAGGAGCTACAAGAAATGACGAAGCATAACTCCATGTAAGAAATTTTGGATGTAATAGAAGTTAGAGAAGATCCCGAGATGATTCTTGATCTCTTCACTAGTGCCATGGACATACAAGACAAGTATGAGTTCACATCCAATCCTTCCATCATTACTCAAGCACCTCGCAGTGGAGTGAAGGAAAAGGATAAGTATGAGGTTTATTATGAAAAGGATGTCAATGAACATAGACTTGGGAAAGAAAGTAACTTAGAAGATTCAAGGAATTGGAATGAAAATCAGCTTTGGGGCAGCAATGAGATGTTTGATGGAGAATCAACTATATGGATAAACATGGAAAAAAACTGGCACTATGAAACCGACTTTAAAGAACATGAAGGAAGTGGAATTTCCAAGCAAGGACTTGAGCATCAAGAAGTTCACATGGAATCAATCCTACCAAGTATACAGATAATTGTGAAAGCACCTGAATTTCATAAGTAGCTGAGGAGGGGAGGATACTTTTTGGAACCCATCAATGGCTTCGTAGAACATCATCACTCAGTGTTTCCCGCTCAAGGGTAACTCTTGAGGAAAGAAAAGTGCTTCAGTGAAAGCGGATGGTCCCCACCTTGTACCATAAGATTTTTTTCATGGTGTGTGGGTTTGGTCTGGTTTTATTTGGTTTTTGTTATGTGTGGTTTGGCTTGTGTGCTTCCTCCTTCTTTCTTCTTTCTTAGAATTGTACATGAATCTGCAAGGCCCAATGGATAAGGCAATCGGTCAATGTAATATGTTTTGAAACTTGAGATTACGGATCCTCATGTCATTCCCCTAGCCATGCCAAGTTCACGCCATGTACCCAAGCTAGAGCTAGTTGTTGTCTCCTGAAAATCTGCTCTGTGTTTCCATAAACAAATTAAATTTTTTTATCTCATGCCCTTCATTGGTGTTTAGGCCAAGTTATAGATTTAAGAAATTAGCTAAATTCATTACCTAGAGCTGTTTAAACCTCTGTTTTGCTCATTTTTAGAAATCCTCCATTTCCTGGTTTGTGCATGCGTAATATCCTCTTTGCAACCTCCATTTTTAATCCAAATGGTTCACTTGTTCTATGCCTTGGGTCATCAAATAATTTTTTTCCCCCATGCCTCTCGGTTCGCGAGGAAATTCAAAAATGGACTCAAAATCACGAAGTTCTCTTCCTCTGTGTATTTTTCGCAGTTGGGATGACAGGTGTCTTTTTCCCATCAAATTTTTGCCCCAATGAATGCACGTACGTGGTCAGATCCTATTGGATGGGGAGGAACAGGATTTTTGGTGAACTTAACATTTTTGTCACTTTTGGAAAAAATGATAAATTTGTCCCGCAGACCCAAAAAGCCGAATCGCCATTGAAAAGTCAAGTCTTATCGAACGGCTCCATGTTTCACAACGGCACAACTCTAAGGGACATTCTTCAATTAAGCATGGGTTTTCCATGTGTCTCAGGTATAAAATAAAAGTAAAATTGGCTAAGTATGTAAGGCTCAGTGGATGGCTCCACGTGTCGCAATGATGTAATTTCAAAAGGCACTTTTCAAAGCAAATGAGTGGGCCATCGGGGGGATTTGAGATTTTTATCCTCTTTGTAAAAAGGTGAAAAGTTAAAAAGTAATCCACGGCCCCGATCAAGCTATAAAGGTAAAAGTCAAAGTTGAAGCCCACATGGAAAAAGTCAAAGGTGAAGCCCACCATTGAAAAATTCAAAGTAGGAGAGTGAGACGAAAGAGGAAATTAAGTTTTGAGCCTCTTAGGAAAAAAGGTGAAAACTTAAAAAGGAACCCGCAACCCCAATTAGGCTATCAAGGAAAAATTCAAACCTTGAGCCCGCAAGGAAAAATTCAAAGATGAAGCTCGCCATTGAAAAATCAAAGTGGACGAACGGGCCATCAGGGCACTTTTGGAAATTTAACCAAATTTCCAAAAACGAAGTAAAAGTTCTAAAATGCCCCACGGCTCCACCAAGGTCTCGGGCCCGTCGTTGAAAAGTCAAATTGGAGTAGCGAGGCCGGCGAGAAATTGAGTTTTTGAGCCTTTTTCAAAAAAGGCTAAAATGTTGAGAAAATGGTCATGATCCCATTTCCAATAAGAACGTGCGACGTGTCACCATGTAAAAGTCAAAAGCGGGGGTGCGGACCAATTTCTTCCAAATTTCCAAATATCTAAAAATCACAAAATGTAAGGGCTTTTCTCGTACTGCCTCAATCTCTTCCTACCACATGGATGGCCTGATTTTAGAGTTAGAGGAGCAAATCAAATGGTCTATATTTAAACTGGCAAATTGAATGTAATAGTTGCTTTGCAAGATCTGGTTTTAACCCACCATGAGTGTTTTCTTCACAACAAAGGAATTTGAAAAGGCGTTGAGGATTTGTGAAGTTGTAATGGTTTCTTGCAAAGAATATAATGGCTTCTCGATGTCATTCCAAGGGTTGGCGATTGATTTTAAAAAAGACCAGAGTGCTCTGTACCTAAAAGACAAAAAAATGCCATTTTTCTTCTATCTTCTTCCTCTCTAAAATTTCTTCCATTCTCAAGCTATGTACAAACTCTACTCGAGCTTCAATAACAAAAAGAAGGAATTTTTTTCCTCTTTGATTGAGAGATTAATTAGTACTTTGCGACCAATGAGTTTTATTCGGTCTTGTAGCTTGTTTATCAGATTTGTATTTTCTTCTAACTCTAAATGTATGTGAATGAAATTTCTAATTAATGTGTGTGGGCATCTGATATTCTACTCACAACATTAGTTTCTCCTACCTCCATTCTCACTCCCTTTCCCCTTCTTAGAAAAATTTCTTCTCTAGTGAGAAATTACTAGCTTTTCCATAGGGTCAGTGGAGTGCCCCTGTTATATCTTTGGTCAAAAGGACACCATTGAAATCCACTTTTTCATGCATGCACATACGGAAGCTGCATCGTTTAAGTAGAGGGAATTGGATTCCCATAGCGTTGGCTTCAAACCCACCAATTTGTCCACAATACAAATTTTCTCACCAACACCCTCCTATGCACTAAAGTATGTAATCTAAAATACAATACTTTATGTAGTAGTAGATAGATAGAAAGTATTAGCTCCTTCTAGGTGTATGTGCATCGGTGAATTCTTTCCACCTAATAGTATTAATTTTAGACATGTGTGTGTGTGTGTGTGTGTGTGTGTGTGTGTGTGTGTGTGTGTGTGTGTGTGTGTGTGTGTGTGTGTGTGTGTGTGTGTGTGTGTGTGTGTGTGTGTATGATTCAAGCTTTATTTTATTTTTCGTCATCAACTAATAAGTTGACCAAACCTAGCAAGGTGTTTTGAAAGATATACATTTAAAAATTAGGAAAATGATGAAAAAGGAAACAAGAACCAAGAGGAGACATTAGTGCACGAGTGCTCATGTCCTTTAATGGGAATTATAATCAAGATTTATAAAAATTATAAGGTTCAAATAAGATTTCAGTAAGGTATTGGATAGCGTACAAAATAGTGAGGTGTATGTCTAGAAAATGAAAAAATAAGGATAAGAAACATAAGATAAAAAGAAGTGTTGCTAGTCTATTTTCATTTTTAGGAATCATGTATATAAATAAAATATTTATAGACTAGATGTAAGTAGTAATTTTGTGATTTAGTGACTTCATTTTCCTCAACATTATGATGGTGAATGAAGATTCAGATAGCATAAATTACTAAAGAAAAGTGTACCATGTGGAGAGCCAAAATTAGGTTTTAACTAATATCATGTTGAGTGAAGATTGTAGCATGCTAAATGAAGATCATAAGAGTTATATCATGGAATCTAAGGGAAATATGAGTATCATCAGGTTGACCTTTTTATGTTTGTAATAGGATTGATGCATGTGTGTACTTCCATTGAATGTTACCTTTGTCAAAGCTTGCTTGAGATCTGGTTCTTTTTCTATGTTTTCCTTTCCTTTGTTGGAGTAGGATAGGACCTAAAAAATAAGATAAGTGTGGTCAATAATCATGGTAAATGAAATTGAAATTTAATTTCCAAAATATGCAAATATATAAATGCATATTGAAAAAGGAGAATCAAGGATTAGAATACATTTGGATGTTGTAAGAGAAAAGGGTATAACTTTGTTCCTATTTGTTGATTGACTACATTGGATATGGTTGGCATAACATAGAGGATTTTTCCATCTTATCATCAAACAAGGGATTTGATCTTCATGTTACAAAGAGGAAGTATTATGGGAGAGCATTATATAACCATTAATGCTTTCCCATGGATATGTGCCACATAGATGATCACAAACCCAATTTGAAACTTACCTCATGTGATCCATTGTCCTCGATGCATCATTTTCCTACATATGTCCTAGGTTTAACTTCCTCATTTAATCCTAAATTTATTCTTGAGTAAGTAGTTAGTTCCTTGTGACTTTTCATTAATTTTTTTCATTTTAGTATTGATTACAATCTGAAATGGGTTATGTAATCGCTTAATTTAGGAGAATACTATAACTATGAAATTGTTAATTTTGTTATGAAACCAATTCTTCTCCTAGAATAGGAAAATTCTATCCAGGTTGTGATTTTTAGCCAATTTTATTTATGACCCTATTCTATAGCTGAATTATATTATGTTTCTATTGTCATTATTCTATATTTGATTTGTAGAACTCCTTGGAGGGTGAAATGGTTACTTGATGATTTCCCTGTTTGTTTTAGGTGTGCAAGATAATCAAAAGTAAGGGTATCTAAAATGAGGAAGGATGAATCTAATGTGCACATTTAATGTAGGAATATTGCGGGGGAATAAGGTGTGCAGTAGTCACCATGGTACAAAGACAATAGTAGGACAATGATAGAAAAAAGTTTGTTAGTGATAAACAAGTAATGAACATGGATATAATAACTAGTGAAGGCACATAGTATAGTAAAAATATAATGCAAGTATTCAATTACATACATGGGACACCACTTAGGATGGCACAAAAAAATCAAATCCTTGAAGGATTATACAAGAGAAATAGGAAAAAAATAGGTCATATCTCACAAACAATTGAATCCAAGACAAATCAGAGAGGGAAAATTAGATAACCATGATGTGAATGAGACTTGCATAAAAACTTCTATACAGGATAAAAACTTCTATACAGAAACACTCGTTATCATGCTAGGAAAATTGATAGTATGTGAAAAAATATATAAGTGAAAGTAGTAATGAAATAGATAAATTTGTAATGATAGCGCTTTATAGATATTGAAAAATTAGATGTCTCCAAGAGCCTCAATACAATTGGTAATGGATAGGGAAAAAATCATACATCCAATGATAACCTCTAAATGACCTGTGTTTACCCTAATGTACCATGTGAATGTCAATGTGTTTATGATAAGGATAAAGCATGTTGTGAATCATATTAACACGATAAAAAATTGTAACATAAAATAGGATAAGTAAGAAAGATGCATCTAATCAAGTTCTAAGATAATATTTTTAAGTTGTTTTCCAATATGTGAAAATAGAACAACTAGGAGGAAGGAATAACGTTTCCCCATGATGTATTATGAAAAGTGAGTTATATGTAGGTAACGATGACCTTAACAGACAAAAAAGAACCTAGAACAAGAGTGCATCATCGGGTAATGAGGGGGAATGGAATGCCCCCTAAATGAAAATTCCATAATGATCTATGAAATGTAGATAGGAGGTAATGGAGCATGATTTGTTAATGTAATAATATGAAAACATATGAATGTAAGCTAAGTATATAGTGTTATGTGAAATTATATATCATAGCATGTGGAATAGGTTTTTCATGGATGTGGAGAAACTAGAATATAGGAACATGGGGAACTAGAAGAGATACCAAATAATAATGTCAATGTAGTGATGGGAAAACCCTATAGAGTCCAATACCCCAACTGTACTAGTAGGAAATTTATAAAAAATAATCTAACATGTCCACAAGGAAAATATATAATAGATGTAACATTGGGCTTATTGGAAATAATGGAGGGAGTAAGTGAAAATATAAGGATAAATATGTGAGTCAAAATATGTGTAACATATTCAAAGCTAGGAGACTCATCAATATCAATGACAAGTAATGGATAGAGAGATACAAACTCATGAGAATAAATAGGTGTAATTTGGGAAGACTACAAACATTAAATTTATATGAACTAGCCCCTATGATCATAGACATAAAGTGGAAAGAGGGGAAGTGATTTACCCCATGAAGGTAGGACTATTGAAAGGAACATAAGAAGATTTTTCCAAGCCGTGATCTCATATGATAATAGCACACCACATAATATTTACAAAACAGAAGAACTAAAATTCCATATATGGAAATCCATCATAATCCATAATGCTCAATACATTAAAATACAATGAATTAAATTACTCAATAAGAAATATGTACATATAGGAGGAGGGAAGTACAACTATACCTAAATCGTGGTGAAGAAGTCCTACTAAATTATATTCGTAGTTAAGTTAACTCTAGAAGACTAGTAAGATAACTCAACATAACTGAGAATTTAAATCAATGAAACTAGTAAGCTAACTCCACACAACTAGTATACCTAAGCAAGCTAACCCAATAAGTGTAGGGATAACACAAGTGTAAGAATTATCCTACTAAATACATAAAAGGATATATAATAACCTACACTAACACCTATTGATGGTGAATCACAACACCCCTGAATGTCTGCAACTCGATGGGTTGAGACTCTCAGTGCGATTGCATAACATGGAGCTTTTCCCAAGTGTGGGACCTTGCGAATCAGAAAGCTCTCCGGATGAAGGTTGGTTCCTATTCCTCTATTCAGATGCACACATAAAAATGTAGAGGGTTTACTCAAAAACCTAATATAACTTGCCAAGGAGACAGGGTAAGAAGATGCATAAAAATAAACCTAAACTAACAAAGGTGATGCACCGAGGAATGAAGAACACATGTCTTGCCAATAAACACAAACCATTAAAATGTAATGCAAGATCATGCACAGATAACCAAATTTGTAGTGAAATATTAAGAGGATGCAAATGAACACATAGATGGTTGAGAATCATCCACATACATGCATTATTTACTCCAAAGATTGATACAATACACTACAAAATGCCAAGAGGCAAAGTTGCATTACAGTTTTAGATGGGAGGTTTGAACTCCACAAATTCACCTGCCAAAGAGAAGAAGGGAGGGGAAAAACAAGAATGTCCAACCTTTAGAAAGAAGCCCCTCCTTACAATTTATAGGAAGAATGAGAGAGGGAAGAGAGAGGAATTCCAAATCTACCCCAACCACCTCCAGATTGTATTTAATTCATCTCATTATGGTGGTAGGTGAGAACCCTAGCAAACCCAAAAAATGGTGAAATGTATTTTGCATTTTTGAAGAACTTGTTCTCACCCAATTAAATAGGACCTTGTAAGCTTTTCGAAAAGTCCAACCTTGAATGAATCTGAGCTCCCTGTGAAAAGTTATGGCCATTTGAATATCTGGGTCAGGGTTTGCTTCTGTCGGGTTCGGGTGTCAATGCTCAAAATTTTGTGCCTCTTGAAGGTGCGCCTTGGTACATCTATCCTCATGTCAACATAATTTTAAGTGTGCCATAGGTGCTGAAAATGTGGTGTCGGCACCTTCTAATCTGCGTCAGGGGCCTAAATTTTTCCATGTCGGCGCCTTCTAATGCTGCACTTGGGCTATGACTTTTCGATGTTAGGAATAAACTTAGGTTAATTCATCATTTACTAAGTTGTAATGTTAAAGTAATTAAATTTAATTACTTTAACTTAGTTAGTTGTTAGTTAGCTATTATCTAGTTGTCACATCCCTAGATTAGTGGGGCTATACTATTGTTAGTTTATTACTTTGGAATGTTCTCAGATGTTCCCGGATGTGATTAGTTAGGGGCAATATGCTATTTCTACATATTTTCCATAGTTAGTATATTTGATCCACTTTCTGTGGATGTTGTTATAGTTGTTCAATGTCTATAAACATTGTAGCTTCTTCATTTGATAATATGAAGGGTTTCCAGAATATTACATTGTCAAGAAAAGAAATAAGAAGATTGTTCCAAGCCACGATCTCAAATGATAATAGCACACCACCTTAGATTTGTAAAACAGAAGAGCTATAATACCATATGTGAAATCCATCATAATCCATAATGCTCAATACACTACAATACAATGACTTGAATTACTCAATAAGAAAGATGTACATATAGGAGGAGAGAAGTGAAACTACTACCTAAATAAGTTGCGAAGAAATCCCACTAACTAATACCGGTAGTGAAGTTAACTCCGAGAAGACTAGTAAGCTAACTCCATGTAACTAAGAAGCTAACTCAACACAACTAATAAGCTAACTCCACACAACTAGTACAAATGAGAAAGTTAACCCAATAAGTGTAATGCTAACACAAGTGTAAGAATTATCCTAATAAATAAATAAAATGATAAATAATAACCTACACTAACCCCTATGAACTAGCCCTTATGATCATCGACATAAAAGCGGAAAGAGGGGAAGTGATTTCTTGCATGAAGGTTACAATATTAAGTGTATCTATAGTAAATGAATCATGCATAGAATTATTGAAAGTGAGAGTGGTAGGAATCATTTTTAAATAAGAACATGGTGCTCTAACTCATGATGAGGAAGATGAGGTGACATGTAACATTAGAATCAGTAAACATATGAATAATAGAAGTGTATCGAAAGTGAGCCATAATGGGAGGAGTATCATAGGTACTTTTAGAATGTAGATAATATAAATCGGAGCACTAGAGGGTATAAAAAGGGATAAGAATGAGAAATATAGTTAGTGTCATCATCATTATGTAGGTGAGGGATATCACAACTAGTATTATCATGAGGTGTGGAATATAATGTAGCATTATTACTAGGAGAAGGTGTAGAAAGGGCATCAATAAAAGAACTATATGCATTGTATGTAACCCAAGAATGACTTAGAATGATAGTATAATGGAAATCATGAGGCATAATTGTTATCCATATTTTCCACTCGGGAAAAGTTTGATCAAACACAACCTTCCACACCAGAGAAATGAAGAGGTTGGTTTAGTCATGCGAGCCCACATTTCAAATCTAACAATCAGGTTACAGGTAGGCTCGACAATGGCAATGGAAGGTGGGAAAATGAATGGCCAATAGAAATGTTGAAGAAAAGATAACTCAGTAAGTCAAAATCAAGCCCAGAGTGAGTCGACTTGAAGCAAAGCAATAGAGCTACGAAGGTGCCACGTGTCAGCTCAACACACTTTCAAAAGGTGCAACAAAAGCAGAGACCCTAGGGATGCACTTGACCCCCATGTGGATCTCAGCACATAGCAGGCTCACAGACGATGCCAAGTGTCCAACCTTCACAACTTAAAGAGTGGAAGAAGGGGGTAAAGTCTTGGAAGCCCGTAGGGTTTCCATGTGGAGCTAACTACAAAGGTCCCACCCGAAAAGGGGTTTTGACATTATATATAGTGGGGCCCTTTACTCACCCAAAGGAATGAAGCAACATGTTCACGGATGGTGCCAAGTGTTGGCACGTCACATTCCTAAGACCCTAAAAGGAAGTAAAAATCTTAATAATACGCAGGGATTCCATGTGGATCTTGCATGGATAGACTTCAAACCCAAAGAAGTTTGGAACAGACTGGCAAAAGGTCAATTCTATAAAATATGAATCATGAATCCCACCAAGAATTTTAAATTCTTAGATCTTTTAAAATATTGTTCACTCGAGGCCCGAATGCTAAGTATAAAAAGGCCAGTGGAAGCCTCCACATGTCTCTTTGGCGCACCTTTGGTATGATGCTTAAAAGAAAGATTCCCAAATGAGTGTAGGCTCTCCACGTGGTCAGAGCCCGAGAAAGTTGCACCGGCCATTGAAAATTCTAAGCATGGGAAGAGCCACAGTGAAGCCTCCACATGCCTCATCAGCACAACTTCAAAGGTAAAATCCAAAGGCAGGTCCCCAAATGAGTGCAGGCTCTCCATGTGGTCAAAGCCTAAGAAAGTTACACCAGCCATTGAAAATTCTAAGCATGGGAAGAGCTAGTGGAAGCGTCCATGTCCCTCATTAGTACAACTTCAAAGGTAAAATATAAAGGAAGGTACCAAAACAAGCACAGACTCTCCACATGGCCGATCCTCGAGAAAGTTGCACCAACCATTGAAAATTATAAGCATGGGAAGAGCCAGTGGAAGCCTCCACATGCCTCATCAAGTGCAACTTCACAAAGGTAAAATCCAAAGGCAGGTCCCCAAACGAGCGCAGGCCCTCCATGTGTCTAGGGTCCAACAATGAAAGATGAATCATGAAGCCCACCAAGAATTTTAAATGCTTAGATATTTTAAAATATTGTGAGAGCCCACGTGGAATGCCTAAACTTGACCCTCAGATGATCGTAACTTTTGATTGGATATCTTTAAATTAGTGGGACCAATTTTTTAAAAAAAAGTATAGTCTGCCATTTTTTAGGTTGTTAGGATTCTCACCTACCACCATAATGAAGTATGGGCTTCCTTTCTTGCCCCACAAGGAACAACACATGGAGGCATGGATTTTTATAGTGGAACCCATAATTGTTGCAGGTAGAATTCAATGCTCTTTTGGGGTGGTTGAGACAGATTTGATTTCTTCTCTCCTGTCTCTCTCATATTCTTCATATATATTGTAAGGAAGGGCAATTTTTCTAGTGGTGGACATTTTTGCTTTGCACCCTCCCTTCTTCCCTAGTTTGTAAGTGAATTTGTGGAGTTTTCAAACCTCCCATTCAAGTTGTAATGCAATTTTTGCCTTTTGGCTATTGTAATGCACTGTATCAATTTTTGGAGAAATAAGATAAGTTTGTGGATGATTTTAACCCTCTCTTGTGTTCATTACATCCTCCTAATCTCTCATTGTAGTTTGGTTAACTGTGCATGGTGATTGTATTACTTTTAATGGTTTGTGTTTAATTGCAAAGCAGGTGTTCAACATTCCTTTGGTGCATCACCTCTATTAGTTAGGTTTATTTTCTTATATCTTCTTAACCCTATCTCCTAGGAAAATTATAGTAGATTTTAGAGTAGATCCTCTACAAATTGTATGTGTGCACCTGAATAGAGGAATAGGAACCGACCTTTTCCGAAGAGCTTTCTCGATTATAAAGTCCCACACTTTGGGAAAAGCTCCATGTGATGCAATCACACTGACGATCTCAACCCATCGAGTTGCAGACATTCATGGGTGTTGTGATTCACCATCAATAGTTCTGGAATGCTCGATGGGATGGGGTTTGAAGCACCTTACCACTTCATTTTAGTAGGTTGGTTTGTTCCTATTAAAATTTTAGCTTCTAAAATCATATGCAAGCACATCCGGAGACTCCATTTAGTCCAAACAACCAACATCTCTAAATTTGAATACCTTCTCCCCATCCATTTCCACCCATTCATCTTTCCACATCTTTCATCTTCTTCCATCCCATGAAGTTGTGAAATCATGACTTCATTCCCAACTTGGAATTCACATTCGCAGCAAGACAACAAAGTCTGCAATCTACCTCCAATTTATTTTTCAACTCCTCCGATCAGATAATGATCATTCGTAACAATCATGCTTACCCATATGAGTAGTGTCAAAACCATTTTGGATATGAAACATATCAGGAACAAGGGCATGAATACAATGACAACAGTCAAATAGAGAATGCTGATATGCTAGAGAAGATTCAAAGGATGGAGGCTGGCATGGTTTAGTTAAGGGCTACAACACAAATGAAGGCATTCAAAATTAGTTGTAGGGAATCTTGTCCATGGGAAGGCCCTTTTCCAAGACACTATAGCTCACAGGAGAAGCTTGATTTCATGGTTAAAATGCTACCCCAACTTGGAGTGGATTGAAGAGATAGAAGCATACGAGAAAAATGTAAGACAACCTTGTCAATGGGTAAATCAATCACCAGCTCCTTATGCTCCTTTTTATCCATCCTAAACTTTATCATTTCAACATGATCAATATTCAAGCCCATTACATGTTTCCCAAGTGTCAATTTCCTTCTTCATATTCTAATCTTCCATCTCACCTCAATTCTTCCGCCCTTTTCCCTTCCAAGCATTCATCCCCTTTAAACAAACAAGGAATTCCACCACCAAAAACAATCATAAATCCGGTCAAGACCCCATCCACTCCTCCTTGCCTTCCCAATTCCATGTTAGGAAGAAATTCCAAGAACTAGTCAAGAAGAGCAAGAGGAAGGAGAGCCAAATAGAGAATAAATGATCAAAACATTGGTAAGCTTGGCTCTCACATTTGGGATAGAAAAAATACCCTTGATGGTTAAACCTTCAGAGGGGGCCAGCGTCATACCACAGTGGTGGAAGCCGAGTTGCGATAGAAGGAGAACAAGAGCGAGAACAAGAAGACCAGCATCTATTTTCTCTTAATGCAGTGTCCATAATGGCACTTTGTCTGAAGAGGATGCTGATCTAATCCAAGTTGCACAATCAGTCAAGAGAGAGGAAGAACAACAAACTCCAATTCCTATTAAAGAGGAGTAGCTTGAAGAGATCAAATCATAGTTGAAGCCACTTGATGAAGAAAGTATTATTGAAGATTTTTTGCTTTCATTTAAAGGGCCTGATTCTATTGATGAATCCATGATGGAGGAGAGCTATCAAGAAGACCTTGCTACCCCAAATAGTCCTCTAGAGTAGCGAATTGAAGATTTTGATTTGACAAATTTCATGCTAGAGTAAGAGGCTATCCAAGAGAAAGTCATTCTTCAAGCAACAACGGAGGAACTCTTGAGCCAACAATGTGTTGCAGAAAATTATAATGATGCAAAGGCAACTTTAATAGATGTTAAAATAAATAAAAATGAGTTGCAGATTGTAGAGGAGTTTCATACTCGCCGCAGAGGAAGGAAAAGAGTACGAATATCCCATCTCCTCCACACCATCCACCCAGGAAGGATTATAAGAGGACTCCATTTTTAGAGTTAAGTATTGGTGCAGTGGGAAAATTTAAAGGACCATACCTTTCCCAATCAAATACTTGGCTTCATTAGAGCTGAGGGAGAAGCCAAAACCAATCATGCTTACTTTTGAGCATGAGGATAAGTTCCAAAGTACCAAGGATCAGCTATAATGCCTCTTCAATCCAAATTCATAACAACTAAAAGAGGTATTTTTCTTGTTTCCAGTTGACACATTGATGATTTGGGTGGAGATCAGCCTCTTGTTGGTTTTTTATTTATAATAATAGCCATGTTCAACACAAAATCATATACATGGCTACCTATTTTGAGAAAGGGAAGCTACTTCTCCTTGCCAGTTGTAGGATTTGTTTGAGTTCCCTTTGTTTCCGGTTAGTGTAGAGTAGGTAGGTTTGCTTCCAGTAGAAGAAGTGCTTATGCACACTCTACATGCTCGCTTGGGGTATGTATGATCTTCCCTTTTGTACATAGTTTTTGCATGTTTTTTTCTCTTGCACAATCCATTTCAGACAAGGCATGTTCATGAGGAAATCAGGTTTTAACAGCAGTTCCAAACATTCCTAATCAACATATGTTTCAAAATTCTACAATACTTCGTATTTTTCCATGATTTAATTCGGTTTTCTTCAAAACTTGGCAAAAATCAGATTTTGGGATAGTTTCAAAGGCTCATCCTTCATCCTAACAGATCACTTGTAGAAGAAAGAGATTAATTTTAGTTCCAAAACAATTTTCCACTCACATAAATTTTTATTCAAAATATTTTTATAATGTGAATGGTCAATTCAAATAAAAGAAAATCATTTCAAGGTTTAGCATGCTTAAGTAGATCAAATTTTTAGAAGATCAATGAGGGAAAAGCTTCAAAGTTTTAGACAATTTTCTACTCTCATAACCCTCATTTTCAATATTTTCTTATGAAAATTGAGAGTACAAGCAACGAGGTAGGTTAAAGATTCAAAATGAAAGATCGAGTATCGTGGTATCATTCATGACTCCATTCCCAATGGATACTTTAAGGCAACTTATCTTCCACCTAGCAAGGATGCCGCGAGTCACCAAATTGTTATCTAATTTTTCCCCTCGAGAAAAGTTTGATCAAACATGACCTTCCACACCAGAGAAATGAAGAGTTCGTTTCAATCATGTGAGCCCACATTTCAAATCTAACAATCAGGTTACAGGAGGACTCAAAAATGGAAATAGAAGGTGGGAAAATGAATGGCCAATAGAAATGTTGAAGAAAATCTAACTCGGTAAGTCAAAATCGAGCCTAGAGCGAGTTGACTCAAAGCAAAGCAATAGAGCCGCGGAAGGTGTCATGTGTCAGCTCAACACACTTTCAAAAGGTGCAACAAAAGTGGAGACCCTAGGGATGTGCTTGACCCCCACATGGATCTCAGCACATAATAGGATTGCAGACGATGCCAAGTGTCTAACCATCACAACTTCAAGAGTGGAAGGAGGGGGTAAAGTCTTGGAAGCCCACAGGGTTTCCATGTGGAGCTAACTACAAAGGTCCCACCTGAAAAGGGGTTTTGAAATTATATATAGTGGGGCCCTTTACTCACCCAAAGGAATGAAGTAGCATGTTCGTGGATGGTGCCAAGTGTTGGCATGTCGCATTCCCAGGACCCTAAAAGGCAACAAAAATCTTAAGAATGCGCGGGGCTTCCACGTGGATCTTGCATGGATAGACTCCAAACCCAAAGCAGTTTGGAAAAGATTGGCAGAAGGTCAATTCAATGAAATATGAATCATGAAGCCCACCAATAATTTTAAATGCTTATATCTTTTAAAATATTGTTCACTCGAGGCCCAAATCAGCTAAGTATAAAAAGGCCAGCGGAAGCCTCCACATGTCTCTTTGCGCACCTTTGGTATGATTCTTAAAAGAAAGATTCCCAAATGAGCGCAGGCTCTCCATGTGGTCAGAGCCCGAGAAAGTTGCACCAGTCATTGAAAATTCTAAGCATCGGAAGAGCCAACGGAATCCTCCACATGCCTCATCAACGCAACTTCAAAGGTAAAATCCAAAGGTAGGTCCCCAAATGAGTGCAAGCTCTCCACGTGGTCAAAGCCCAAGAAAGTTGCACCGCCTGTTGAAAATTATAAGCCTGTGAAGAGCCAACGGAAGCCTCCACGTGCCTCATCAACACAACTTCAAAGGTAAAATATGAAGGCATGTCCCCAAACGAGTGCATGCTCTCATCGTGGTCGAGATCCCGACAAAGTTACACCAACCGTTAAAATTCTAAGTATGGGAAGAGCCAACAGAAGCCTCCATGTGCCTCATTAGCACAACTTCAAAGGTAAAATCCAAAGGTAGGTCCCCAAACGAGCGTAGGCTCTCCACATTTTCGAGCACGAGAAATTTACACCGGTCGTTGAAAATTATAAGCATGGGAACAACTAGTTGAAGCCTCCACGTGCCTCATCGGTGTAACTTCAAAGGTAAAATCCAAAGGCAGTTCCCAAACAAGTGCAATCCCTCCACATGTCTAGGGTCTAATAATGAAAGATGAATCATGAAGCCCACCAAGAATTTGAAATACTTAAATCTTTTAAAATATTGTGAGAACCCACGTGGAATGCCCGACCCTGACCCTCAGATGATCATAACTTTCGGCTAGATATCTTTAAATTAGAGGGGCTAAGTACTTAAAAACTAAAATTATAGTCTACCATTTTTTGAGGTTGTTAAGATTCTCATCTACCACCATAATGAAGTATGGGCTTCCTTTCTTTCCCAACAAGGAAAAACACATGGAGGCATGGGTTTTTTACAATGGAACCCATCATTGTTGCAGGAAAATTCAATGCTCTTTTGGGGTGGTTGAGATAGGATTTAATTTCTTCTCTCCTTTCTCTCTAATATTCTTCATATATATTGTAAGGAGGGGAATTTTTCTAGTGGTTGGAAATTTTGGCTTTGCACCCTCCCTCCTTCTCTTTGTGTTAATGATCTTGTGGTGTTCAAACCTCCCATCAAAATTGTAATGCAATTTTTTCCTCTTGGCCATTGTAATGGATTGTATCAAATCTTTAGAGAAATAAAAATAAGTTTGTGGATGATTTCAACCCTCTCTTATGTTCATTGCATCTTCCTGATCTCTCTTTTCAATTTTGGTTATATGTGCATGGATATTGTATCACATTTTTAATGGTCTGTGTTTATTGGCAAAGAAAGTGTTCAACATTCCTTTGGTGCATCACCTTTATTAGTTTAGGTTTATATTCTTGCATCTCCTTAACCCTGTCTCCTTGGCAAGTTAGAGTAGGTTGTAGATTATATCTTCTATAAATCGTATTTGTGCACCTAATAGAGGAATAGGAACTAGCCTTCATCCGGAGAGCTTTCCCGATTGTAAATTGTCACACTTTGGGAAAAGCTCCATGTTATGCAATCACACTGATAGTCTCAACCCATCGAGTTTCAGACATTTAGGGGTGTTGTGATTCGCCATCAACACAAACAATATCTACCAATGAAACTACAAATAAGCATGTAAAATAGGGATTATAGAATAACTTACCTTGTAATTTAATATCTAGGTTGATTTCGGGCTAGTGAATGATCTAGAAATTTAGATTCTATACTTTTTGTCTAAAATTGGGATATGATTTCTATTAAGATAGAACCACCCGGGGAGGACATAACCTCCTAGGTGTTGATGACCGATATCTGCAGTATGTATTCAAAATTGCTTCACTCATGTATCTTTTTGGGTCACTCAATGTAAACTTACCTTTCCCAAAAGTATGTCACATCATATTCACTTCAATATTAAAGTATCATGCTTATACCTCCAAAACAAACCTTAACTAGTTACACAATACTAGTGTAAACATTAGATAAATTAATAATGTAAATACAATATTCGAGTGACCTCGATGGTCATTGAAGTGTGATATTCACCAAGCATAACACTATATTTTAGACTCAATGTAGTTTTTTTTTGGTGTGATTTTAATAGTGTACCTTGAACCTAGGTTTCTCTTATTCTAGTCACACCAAGATAGATAGCTATAACTACTTTAACCCAAAGATAAATATGTGGGATGTAATTTAGATTAAACATTCATATGAATTTTAGTATGAATTAAAAATGCAATCCTTAATGTAGTAGTAGACAAATACAAAGTATTAGATCCTTGTAGGTGTATGTGCCTCTTTGAATGCTTGCCCCAATAGAGTTAAGTTATATATATATATATATATATATATATATATATATATATATATATGTATATATATATGTATATATATATATATATATGTGTGTGTGTGTGTGTGTGTGTGTGTGTGTGTGTGTGTGTGTCTCGTATACACACACACACACACAGATATATATATATGATTCCTTCACTTAAGTTTTGTCATCAACAAATAATAAGGCCGAACAAAGCTAGTAAGTGATATTTGAAAGATATAACATTGAAAAATCAAGAAAGGGATGAAAGAGGACATAAGCACCCAAGGGAGACAAAAACTCCCAAGTGTAGATATCCCTAAAGGGCATACTATTCTAGAGTGTTCAAAAGGTATAACATCAAATGAATTTTTAGTTAGGTGTCGAGATAATATGAAAAAAGTGTGTGAGTCTAAAAAAGTACATGATAAGGATAATAAATATATAAGCAATGTAAAATAAAAACATATGTTGTTAATGGCTAGTTTCTTGCATAACAACCATGTATATAAATGAAATATTTAAAGGTTATATGTAATTAGTAAGTTCATGATATATTGAATACACAAACCAAATATCATCCTTATAATTATTTCCTTTAAATAATATAATTAGACATTTATTATCTAATGTGATGTCATTCTATTTTTAAAGCATGAGACATAATAGAGAAAAGGATGCTTTTAATATTTCAATCCTAACTTATGTATGATTTCTCTTTAAACTTTATTTTCATAGCTTCCACCATAAATGATAATGTTATATACCTTTCATCCAAATTCACACCTTGCTAAAAAAATTCCATGACCATGACTTACCAACTTCAAAGTGATCATTTTTAGGGTGATCAGTTTTGTTCTCATCATGATCTTCTTTCCCACATTTTTGTAACAAATGTTTCTTGTTCTTCATTTGCATCCTTGATAAAATTTATTCTAGGAAGGTGATTTATTCTCTTCTCTAGTGCACAATATTGTCTACATTCAAAATTACATATGTTGTTCTTCACCAAACCTATAGAAAATAAAAGTTATTGATGGGAAATCCCGTCCTCTTTGACTTCCATAATTTTTGTTCCCATAGTTTATGCCTCTCTTAGTCTTTCTTCCTCTTTGTTTCTTTTGAAAGTATTCCATATTATTCACTTATTAGTGATGGGATGTTTCTCCTATTTTTCATTCTATTGATTGTATCTATGTATTAGTTAGCTATGTAAAGAGAATTGAAACCAACACCTTAGTAGTTTCAAAACATGAAATAACTAAACAAATATCATCATGGTAAGAGCTAAACAAGACTAAATACCAACATTATGCATTAAAACTTGAAATACAAATCAAACTAACATGCTAAGCATTTGAATCTATACTCTTTAGATCACCAAAAACACTAAATGAACCTAGGTAGATCCATGGAAATCAAATTTGATTGTTTAATCTTCAAGGGTTTGAGAGTGGAGAATCATCAAAGTATGGCTACAAGACCATTTTGATTATCTCCATATGACCCAAAATCTTTGATGGATGAAATGCAAGAATGAGGCTATTAGCTCAAATGAAATATGCTCTAAGATAAAATCCCTATAGATTAGCTATAATCATGAAAGGCGTAAGAAAAAGGTAGGAGGAGGGATCCTTATATATTCCAATAGCTAAAATAATCTCTACATCCCTTTACATCTAGGATAATAGGGAGGTTGGGTTAGTTGTGGATAAGGGAGGTTTAGAATGGGTTGAGTCAACCTTAGGTGATTTTATTTTGTCCTTTAGTGACTCATGTGGTTTGAGAGGGATTTATTAATTAACGTAAGTGATTAATTAATAGGTGTGCAAACTTATAGAAGCTTTGTAGATGAATAGTTAGTATGATTTATGTTATGAAATGGTTTTAATCAAATAAATGATGATTTATTGATTAAATAGAAGATATAATTAATTAATTAAGAATAATTAATTAATCTAGATAGAAAGGGGTATTAATTAATTAGAAATAATTAATTAATAATGTAGATAGAAAGGGAGCTTAATTAATTAGAAATAATTAATTAATCTAGATAGAAAGGGAAGGCTGATTAACGAAGGTTATTAATTGGTGTCATTGTTAGATAGAAGAGTTAATTAACTAACGCAATGTAATTAATTAATGATGATAGCGAGATAAAATGTACGATATTGATGATATGTTGTCAATTTGTGGGAAAGGGTATAATGAACATAATATAAGTATTTATATTACTCGAGCTAAATGATAGGTGTCTACATTTGTCCCTCTTTGAGGTGGAATAAGTGACGCCACTTCAAAGATAGTAGATAGATAAAATTTTAAAGGCATAGAAGAAAAATTAGTAGAAGTAAGAGATACCCCTCGATTGTCAATGGGGTGATGAGAGAAGGTGATCAATGATCGAAAAAGGTGAGAGAAATGGATAGAAGAATGGGTAGGGAAGGATTCCCCAAGAAATTATAAGAATAGTGTTGATAGGAGGGTGATGTAGAAGAAATATAGAGAAGCGGAGAGAAGAAATAACTTTCATCCCTTACATTGGCAACAACCTCGGTGTCATCATATCGCTAAAGATCTAAGTCATTTGTTCTTATTAAAAATAAAATACAACAAAATTAGAATGACATGAAAAGCCATAGTACGAATAATTGTCCATTTAAAACACCAACTCAATGTAACATATGTAAAATAATACAATCTGAGAAGGAAACAAGCTCGTTTAATAGGGAAAACAAGTACAAACACACATATTCCAACCAACAACGGTCAAGACAATTGTACAAATGTTTTTTTATCAAGATGAAGATCCCCAAATGTTCATGATTGATGAAAAGGGTTAAAAATGGTTCCCCTAGCAAGGATACATACAAGGGTAGATGATAAAGGATGCCTAGGTCTAATGATAAAGCATTCGTGCACAACTAAACAATATAAAGAAACTAGATGTGCCCCAAAGTACCAACAAAGTAAGAAGGATATATTTGTAAATGGTTGTAAATTGTGTTGAGTTGTGAAGCTTAATTACTTCATTTTAGCACGCAATTGGAACTTGCTGGAAAATACAGTAACCAACATCGGTTAAGGTCAACGGGCATCGGTCGGGAAGACCGGCATCGGTCAAGAAAGTAAGGAACCTACGGTGGTTATGCAAAATGGGGGTCGGTTACTGTGTGACGAAGTTTTAATTAACTCTCGGAATTATATCTATTTTTAGCATTAAAATAGATTTATTAATTGTAATTGCATGGCTAAGTGCCCTAAGTCTATAAACGACTATATAAGCATAAAATATAGGGTTTAGAAGTAAGTATATGGATCATAATTACAAGATAATTATGTGAGAGAGAATTCTTGGTGAAGAAGAAAAAGCTTGATGGAAAGAAAGTATTGAACATCTGAGAGGTGTGGAAGATTGTAAATCTTCATTGTATATCTTGTCAAAGCTTTGGATAATAGATTGGCTTGTTTCTTGGTGGATGTAGCCCACACTGGGTGAACCACGTTAAATCAGTGTTGATTTATGTCTCTTGTTTTGTATATTTCTTCTAGTAGAATATTTGATTTTATTTGCATGTATGCTTAGATCTTGATATATTGTTTGTACAACCGGTGTGGTAATCCCAACAACTGGTATCAGAGATTTGTTTGAGGTTTTGTGTGTTGATTTACTCATAGAGGGTTTTCTGATTGAGTGGGAGCTACAACAATGATAGAAGATAATAAATACAAGGTAGATAAGTTTGACAACTAAAATTATCAATTATGGAAGATGTAGATTGAAGATTATCTGTATCAAAGAGATTTGTACTTACCGTTGGATGAGAAGTCTAGACCTACGAAGATTACTAATGAAGAATGGAAGATTATTGACAAAAAGGCTTTAGGATCTATAAGATTGAGCATGACAACATCCGTGGCTTCCAATATTACAGAAGCGGCTTCTACGGTAGACTTAATTAAATCTCTTGCTAATTTAGAAGAAAAACCTAGTGCTTCAAATAAAGTTTATTTGATGAAGAAACTATTTAGTTCTAAGATGCATGAAGGTTAATCTACCTCTAGTCATTTGAATGATTTTTATCTATTGTAAATCAGTTAAAATCGGTTGCAATACCGTTTGATGATGAAGTAAAAACACTTTTATTCTTATGTTCTTTTCTTGAAAGTTGGGATAACTTGGTAATGGCTATTAGTAATACAACATCTACTAATAATATTTTGAAGTTTGATGGTGTGGTTAGTATAATCTTGAATGAAGAAATTCACAGAAGAGTACAGAGGAATCATCATCCTGGAAATGCTTTGAATGTAAAAAGTAGGGGGTAGATAGAAGGTGAGATCCAAGAATAAGGGTAATGGGAAATAAAATTCAAGGGATAGAAAATCTAAATCCGTATAAGGGAATTACTTGTTGGAAATGTGGAAAGAAAGGACATGCGAAAGAAATATTGTTCGTCAAAGGATAAAAGGAACCAACAACTAGATAAAGGTAAAGAGGTGAATCTTGCTGCATCGGAGGGTAATGCAAGATTCTCTTATTATTTCTTTATATAGTAGAATTGAATCATGGGCTTTAGATTTATGAGTTTCTTTCCATGTAACCCCTAATAAGGGCTATTTTAGAAATTATGTCCAAGGGCTAATTTTAGGCATGTTTTTTTGGGTGATGATGAACCTTGCGGTATTACTAGTAAAGGGAAAGCTCATCTAAAATTGTAGAATGGAAATATATGGGTATTGAAATATGTGATGCATGTGCCAAGCCTCAAAAGGAATCTTATTTCTGCAGGGAAACTAGGTGAATCTAGTTGCATGGTTACTTTTACAGGAGACTCTTAGAAAGTCACCAAGGGTGATTTTGTTGTGGCAAGAGGTAAGAAGGTAGGAACATTATATCTATCTACCTATATTACTGATTCATTTTCTACATTATCTACTTCAGATTCAAATGCATGCATGTGGCATAATCGGTTGGGTCATATGAGTCAAAAAGGAATGTAAATCTTAAAGGCTAAGGGTAAGTTATCAGCTTGGAAAGATTTAGATCTTGATTTCTGTGAGCATTGTATATTTGGAAAGCAAAAGAGAGTGAGATTTCTCAAAGTTGGGAAAACTAAGAAGGAACAAAAATTGGAGATTGTACACTCGGATGTGTGGGGACCACTCGGTAGCTTCTCATGGAGGATCCTAGTATTATGTTACTTTCATTGATGATGCTAGAAGAAAGTATGGGTTTATTGTATTAAACGTAAATCTGATGTTTTTAAGACTTTTAAAAGATGGAAAGACCTTATTGAGGATGAATCAAAATCTAAGTTAAAGTGCCTTAGATCTTAAAATGGTGGTGAATACTGTAGTAAGGATTTCAATGATTATTGTTCAGTGAATGTGATACGTAGAGAAATAATGGTTCCAAGAACACCATAAGAGAATGGTGTTGTAGAAATAATGAACATGACAATCATGGAACGTGATAGAATCATGAGGATACATTCTAGATTGCCCTTGCAGTTTTAGGCAGAAGTAGTTGATAAAACAATTTATTTGATTAACCGTGGCCCTTCAAGTTCACTAGATGGAGGAATACCGAGGAAGCATGGACCAGAAAAGAGGTAGATCTTTATTTCCTTAAAGTTTTTGTTTAGAAGCTTTTGTACATGTTGATAAGGAAAATAGGAAGAAGTTGGATGTAAAATCCAAGAGATGTAATTTCATTGGTTATGGATATGGTGATTTCTGTTTCTATTTTGGGATTTAGAGAATTCTAAAATTATTAGGAGTCGTGATATTGAATGGAATGAAAAGAGAATGTATAGGGTAAAAATTTTGGTACCCAAGGATGAGAAAATTGAGAAGTTTATTTATGAAAATGAAATCTCAGGTTTTAAAGAAACACCTAAAGAAATATATAGTAATCGTGGTCGGTTAGTCCTTGACCGGCATCGGTCAGATGAAATGCCAATGGTTAGAGAGGATCCAACCTTGCATAGGTTAGTAAAAATGGCGTTGGTTAGAGGTGACCGGCGTCGGTCACTGTCAGAAGTTGATACTAATGTTTAGGAGGCTTAGATAGAGCCTCCGGTACCCCAAACTCCTG
Organism: Taxus wallichiana var. yunnanensis; assembly: GCA_018340775.1. Lineage (NCBI taxonomy): Eukaryota > Viridiplantae > Streptophyta > Pinopsida > Cupressales > Taxaceae > Taxus > Taxus wallichiana. The sequence continues at coordinate 674,804,003 of CM031243.1, read as the reverse complement.
TGAGAAGGTCACAAAGGGTAAGTAAAATTTCAGAAATATTTACACCTTCTCTATTTTATTTATTATTGACTGATAGTGGTGAACCAGAGAGCTTTGAAGAAGCAATGCAGGATAAGACTCACATTCAGTGGGAGCATGGTATGGATGAGGAGATGGAATCCTTAGAAGCAGAACCGAGACTTGAGATTTGGTTAAGTTGTCAAGGCATGTAAGAGAACATTGTAGAACAAGTGGGTTTACATGATTAAAGGAAGAAGAGGGTGGACAGAAAAGGTACAAGGCAAGGCTTGTAGTAAAGGGATTTGCATAGAAAGCAGGTATTGACTTTGGTGAAATATTTTCTCCTGTTGTTAAGATGACTTCTATTTGTACTATATTGAGTTTAGTTGCAGTAGAAGATTTACATTTAGAGCAACTAGATGTGAAGATGAATTTCCTTCATGGTGATTTGGATGAAGAGATTTATATGCAGCAACCACTTGGGTATGAAGTCAAGGGTAAGGAGAAATTAGTGTGCAGGTTGAAAAAGAGCCTATATGGGCTCAAGCAAGCTCCAAGACAATGACACATGAGGTTTGATAGTTTTATGCATGAGCATGGTTACTTGAGATGTGAATATGACCATTGTGTTTATTTCAAGAAGCTTGAAAATGGGAGCTATATTATTTTGTTATTGTATGTGGATGATATGCTTATTGTAGGATCTAGTATGCAGGACATTGGTGAGCTTAAGAGAAAGCTAGCTCACACATTTTCTATGAAGAATTTAGGAGTTGCAAAAATAATCCTTGGCATGAAAATACATAGAGACAGGAAAAACAAGATGTTGTATTTGTCTCGGAAAATTATATCTACAAGGTGCTTAGAAAGGTTCAACATGCAGGATGAAAAACATGTTAGCACACCTATGGATGGACACTTTAAATTGAGTAAAGATCAGTGTCCTTCATCACATGAGGAGGTAAAATACATGACACAAGTGCCATATGATTTAGTAGTTAGAAGTCTCATGTACGCTATGGTTTGTACCAGACCAGACATTAAACGCAGCGTAGTGGGAGTTGTGAGTAGATATATGGATAATCTAGGTAAAGATCATTGGAAAGCGAGTTCAATAGATACTTAGGTATTTGAAAGGAAATCTAGCATGTAGTTATGCTATGGAGATTCAAATATTTCATCATGTGGCTATGTTGATTCAGATATGGCTGGAGATCTGGATGGTAGGAGGAGCACTATTGGATATATTTTCATAGTAGGTGGAACAATAGTTAACTAGATTTCAAGATTGCAGAAGGTTGTGGCTTTGTCTACTATAGAGGCAGAGTATGTTGCAGCTACAAAGGCTAGCAAGGAGATGATATGGATGAGTAGGTTAATGGAAGAGTTGGGAAAGGAGCAAGGTGATTGTAAACTATTTAGTGATAGTCAGAGTGCAATTCATTTGGAAAAGAACTCAACATTTCATTCGAGAACAAAACACATTTAGTTGAGGTATCACTTCATATGGTAGGTATTGGAGGATGGACAGTTGAATCTGGAAAAGATTCATATGAGCAAGAACCCTGCGGATATGCTAACGAAGCCATTAACAAAGGAGAAGTTGGAGCTACACTCCACTTTTGTTGGTCTTCGAGTTTGAGACTTGAAGAGGAAGAAAAAAAGCCAAGGAAGTATCCAAGAATGACGTTGTATAGGTATGGTGCAGTAATTAAACTCCAAGTGGGAGATTGTTGAGTTGTGAAGCTTAATTACTTCATTTTAGCATGTAATTGGAACTTGCTAGAAAATATAATAAGACATCGGTTAAGGTCAAACCGCATCGGTCGGGGAAGACCGGCATTTGTCGAGTAGGCGGCATTGGTCGGGTAGACCAACATCGGTCAAGAAAGTAAGGAATTGACGATGGTTAGGCAGAACCGACGTCGGTTACCTATGCGATGAAGTTTTAATTAACTCTCGGGAATTATATCTATTTTTAGCATTAAAATAGATTTATTAATTGTAATTGCATGGCTAAGTGCCCTAAGTCTATAAATGACTATATAAGCATAAAATCTAGGGTTTAGAAGTAAGTGTATGGATCATAATTACAAGATAATTATGTGAGAGAGAATTCTTGGTGAAGAAGAAAAAGCTTGATGGAAAGAAAGTACTGAACATCTGAGAGGTGTGGAAGATTGTAAATCTTCATTGTATATCTTATCAAAGCTTTGGATAATAGATTGTCTTTTTCTTGGCGGATGTAGCCCACCTTTGGGTGAACCACGTTAAATTTTGTGTTGATTTATGTCTCTTGTTTTTATCTTTCTTACGGTAGAATATCCACTTTTATTTGCATGTATTCTTAGATTTGATATATTATGCATGCAACAGGTGTGGTAATCCCAACAAATTGGATGATCCGCTAGTCATTCGATTTGTGAACATGTGAAAATTCAGCAAGATATGGAATGAATACCATGTGCAAGACATGAGTTTTGGCCGTTATGAGATGGTTTACCTAGTTTTACAAATTTTACAATTTTTAGGATTTTTGAAAAAGTTTTGAATTTTTTTGGATTTTGAATTGATTTTTAAAAATATTTTTAGACTTTTGATGGTTTGGATAGAGAAGAAGTTAGAAGATTCAACAAGAATCTCGCAGGAGAAAAAGAAATGCCCCAGGGAGAAGAAAGAAGCAACATGCCATAGTTACTAATAGTGAAATCGATGACAAAGATCTTTTGTTGTCTTGTTTTTGAAATATTTTCCATTTTTAGTAACTATGGCTGCATGAATGCCATACCGAGAAAATAAGGTGATTCATGATAAACTTTGAAATCTAAGAACCTATAATATAAGTCAAAGGAATAACCTACACCCACTTAGTGAAATATTTAGTAGCTGTGATGATGTGGGTATGGCCATCAGATGAGGTTTGGGTGAGTTTCCCTATTAAATCAAGTCCCCATTTTGAAAATGGCCATGGGGTTGTGATAGGTTGCAACGGATGTGATGGCACATGGATGAAATTTCCATACTTTTTACATAGCACACACTTCCTCACATAGTTGCAGTAGTCTATTTCCATAGTAGGCCAATAGTATCCTACTCTCAACAATTTCTTAGCTAGAACCATTATGTTTGTATGGGTGCCACACACCCCTTCATGTACCTCTTTGATCACTTGGTGACTCTATTTTATCAAGACAATTTAAAAAAATTCCCATCGTAGCCATGACGATAGAGCATACCTTCTAAGAGGGTGTAATGGGATATCTGGTGGATAAGGCTTTGTTTTTGGAATGAGAGATATCAAAAGGGAAGGTATTGTGTTTAAGATAGGTATAGATGTGCACATTCCATGAGATATAGGAACCGACAAATTCACAAGCAAAATAGGATTTTGTCATGTCATACGTAGGCTAGGCGTAGATTCTTAACAAAGAACGATATATCATTGCGATTTGGTGGAATTCGTAACATCAAACCCATGATTTCCATTCTTGTTCTCTTGGAATCTGTTGAAATGTAATACACAAAAAATATTCTTTCAAAGTTTCCACCTATTTCTTGTGGGGGATGAGCTTTTCATCTTTGACTTTGTATTCATCGTTGACTTGTTGATGATCTATTGTGAGTCACCAACGATCTTAACGTGATGGATATCTCATTTGACTATTAGCTTCATCCTAGTGACGAGAGCTTCATATTATGCAATATTATTTGTACAAGGAAAACCAAGGTGAAAATCGTGAGGTATGGGGTCTCTGAAGGAGAAATTAATACCACACCTATCCCCAAATGATGAAAAGTAATAGATCCATCAAATTGCACTTGCCACATGTGCAGATTCCTTAATATACATTGATGAAGTGTCCGGAAGATCAAGATTCGAGAGGCACTTATTCACTGTAATGGTGTTTCTGCTAACTAATCATTAAGCACTTGCCACTTAACCAACTTTTGGTGTACATACTCAATTTCAAATTCACATAGTAGAATGATCCAATTATCTGCATTCGCACTATAAAGGAAGATTTTGAGAATAGGTACTTGAGCGGGTCAACTTTGGATATAAGCTTGGTTTTAGTATTCATAGGTAATGTCGAAGTTAATAGAATTTAAAAACTACATCCAAACAAGATTTTTCAATCCGAGGTTAGTTTAGCTCATAGGAAATTAGAGTACGAATGAGATAGTACACAAATTTTCTTTGTGGCCAAGGTCATAGTGGGCGAGCAATGCACCAATAACAAATTGAGTAGTAGAAATATACAACAAGAGTGGATCACCGAGAGTTAGAGGCATGAGGACATATGGATTAGATAAGTATTTCTTAAGAAAGTTGAATGTCTATTGTTTCTCTTGTCCCCAAATAAAGGCAACATCCTTTTTAAGAAAATTGGTGAATGGATGACATTTGTCCCAAAGTTGGGAAATGAAGCATGAGATGGATTATATCTTTCCTTGCAAGTTGCGTAGTTGTTTTATGCTTTTGGGAGGAGGAATTTTAGTAATGATGGTAACTTTAGTTGGGTCTAACTCAATCCCTCTTATGATACAATAAATCCAAGCAAATTTCCTGACAATACGCCAAACACACACTTCTTTAGATTTAATCTGACTTTTTATTCCCGTAAGTGTTCAAAGATATGCCAAAAAATGTCAGGGTGATCTACTCTCATTTTCTATTTCCCGAGGATATCATCAACATAGTCCTCCATGATGTCATGAATCATATCATGGAAAATCACGGTCATTTCCTTTGATAGGTTGCACCTATGTTTTTAAGGGAAAAGGGCATTACCTGATAATCAAAGTCCCCACGGGGTTGTGAAGGTTGTCTTATGTTGATATTCATCTTCTATTTTGATCTGATTGTAACTCCGAAAAATCCATCCATAAGAGATAGCATCTCATATCTTGTAGTTGGGTCAACAATCATATTAATATTGATCAATGGGAAATCATCTTTTGGATATTCCTTATTAATGTCTCTAAAATCTGTATAGATTATGATCCCAAAAGGTTTCTATTGTACGGGGACTGTATTTGATATCCATTACGAGTATTTAATAGGTTTAGTCAAGTTTGTTGCTAACAATATTTCTAGCTTTTCTTTAACCAAGGTGAGCCACTGCGGATGCATTTTTCTGAGTTTCATTTGATGGACTTAGCGTCTCCATGCACAACTAGGTTATGCACTACCAAAGTTGGATCCAAGCCTGACATATCCTTATACGACCATGAAAATATATCTACAAATTCCCGTAGAAGCATGGTGAATGTCTTTTTCTCGTGATGAGAGTGAAGCTTCCAGTTTGACTATCTTTAGGTTGTCTTCTATTCCAATATTCGATTAGTGGTTTCTTCCACTAGAATTTTTAAAACTCCTCCATATGCGTAGGATCGGGAGGAAGGTTGAGATCTTCTTCCAAGGGTGTCTCTACGATATTTTCACCCTTTGTGTGGTCACTTTTCTTGTTCATGAACATAAGAGAGGGTTGAAATCATCCACAAACTCATTTTCATTGCTCCAAGAATTTGATACAGTCCATTACAATGGCCAAGAGGCACAAAATTGCATTACAATTTGAAATGGGAGGTTTGAACTCCACAAATTCACTTGTAGATCAGAGAAGAAGGGAGGGTGCAAGGCAAAATTGTCCAACCTTTAGAAAAATGCCCCTCCTTACAATATATAGGAAGAATTAGAGAAGGAGATGAGAAGAATTTGAATCCTACTCCAACCACCCAAGAAATACATTGAATTTTCTGAAAAAATGATGGGTTCTACTGCAAAACCCATACCTCCATGTGTTGTTCCTTGTTGGGAAAGAAAGGAAGCCCATACCTCATTAATGGTGGTAGGTGAGAAACCTAGGACACCTCAAAAATGGCGAACTGTATTTTTCATTTTTAAGATCTTAGTCCCACTACGTTAAAGATATCCAGTCTTGGCTTTGTATCAAACATCAAGAGATTTCCAAAAGTCCTCTCTTGCTTAAATATGAGCTCCCAGTCAAAAGTTATGGCCATCTGAAGGTTGAGGTACCATTCTACAAAAATGGCGAGCTAGGAGTTCTAAAAATCTGAAATGCATGCAACCTCCGAAATCTCAAAATTCATAATTTTAGAAATTTTCATTTTGGAGAAAAAACATTGTTCATCTTCCACATTTCTCTAAGAGTTTTGAAAGTCAAAAGCTCAAACCCGAAAGTTAGAAAATTTGGACTTTCAGACTTTGGGATTTCAAACATTTATTTGTGATTTTTGCATTTTGGGGGTCGAGACTTCGAAACTTTGAAGTCCAAAACACTTGAAGTCCGAATGTCTGAAATTTCTTACTTTCAAAGTTTCAGGTTTTGGACTTTTTGCTTTCTTTTCTGGCATGATTCCTGAGGTCTCCAAAACCCTAAAAGTCTAAAATTTCAGACTTTCAAACTTTGGAGATTCAGAAATTTTTCTTTCTTTTACGATTTTGTGCCTGAGATTTCCGAAACTCTAAAACCCAAAAGTATGAAATTTTAGATGTTCAAACTTCAGAATTTTAGACTTTTGGGGCTGATTTTCCAACTTTACACCTGAAAGATCCGAAAACCTGAAATCTGAAAGTCTAAAATTTCAAACTTTCGGGATTTCAGACATTTTTGCTCCATTTCTTTCCTTGTTTTTTCCGAAGTGCCAAATATAGAAAAAAATTAAAAAAATTTTCAAGCCCTTCTCCATTTTCTTCCTCAAGCTCTAATCTCCTTCATCGCTCTCTTGACCACCTTTTATTGATCTTGCATTTCATTGATGATCCCGATCCAGTAACTTGATTTTTGGGATCGAATGGGAACTCACGCGATTGAACCAACCTCTCCATTTCTCCTGTGTAAGATCTTGTTTGATCAATTTTGTCCGAGGGAAAAATTGGATAACAACTAGGACTTTTGATTTTTCCAAGGGTTTTGTTGGAACTTTTTCCCTCACTTTTTCTTAAGTTTTGTTGACCACAAAGATCAGCTTTCTCACCAAAGTACGTGCAGGTATCTAAGTCAATGTAGAAACCCTTCTTATGGTCTCCAATTGGAATTGTATCTCAAATTCCCATGAATTCCATAATGGCCTCATCATTTTCAAAGAGGTCTAGTGGTACATGATGTTGTTGGTCTTATTCATAAGGCAAGGGTAAACAAGGTCAATTTTAGGTTCAATAGGGGTTAAGGTAAGGACATAGGTATCCATGAATAGGTTCATGGAGGAAAGATCCTCGTATTGGCTACAGTGGGAATATGTGTCACTATCTAAATAATCAGAGCTATCTTCGCACTGAAAACAGTAGCGTATTGATCATTAGGGTGTGATCTATAGGGTCAAATGTTGATATCATATCTTTCCATCTTGAAATGTGGGAGAGGAACTGGTTCTCTCGGTCCTTGCTCATTCTTTCCACATCCTAGACCCTTGTAGCCCATATAATAAATCATTCGGCTAGTCTTCTCATACTTAGGGATTCGGTAGTAAGTTGGTGAGTATCTTCTCGGATCTAAGTCATAGGTGGGTCCAACAATTTCTCTTCAGCGAGTAACCCCATGTAAGAATGTCCCGATAGTTCACTCATCTCTAGGCCATCTGAAATGATAGTTGGGTTGGCCTCTAGTTTTAGGTGAGTATGATAGGTCTAAAACTAGAAGAGCTTGTTGCACATTATATTCTCCATAGCCGTATTTCAGAACCTTCATCTCCCATGAATCAAAAGGAGAAGTCGATGTAGAAGGTTCACTAGTCTGCAAGAACTTAGGAGTCTCGAATCTACTCGTGATTCCATGGCTTCGATTTAAGAGGAAACACTATATCACCGAGGGACACATAAAGGTACCCTTACGCATAAAAATATTGAGAGCTTTGAAGTGAGCGAAGGGCTCTAGATCTCCTTGTATTGTGATAATATGTCCCTCGTGTTTCATTTGATGCACTAATGGAATGTTGATGGTGTGGCTTTGCATGTCATGAATCATGTGGTCGGCCAAGAAGCATATTAAATGGAAGTTCCATGTATAAGACATGAAACTTCATTTGATGATAATTCGTTCCTACCTCCATTGGCAATGTGATTGTTCCAGCTGATTCTTGCTCCACATTTTCGTAAGTGGTTATGGTAATAATATGGGACTCTAGATCTTCTTATGTATGTCCCAGTTACTTAATTAGTTTCAAAGTGCATATATTCAACCCTAATCATTATCCAAAAGCACCCGTTTTATCTTTCAACAGGGTAATAAATACCTCAATATATAGGGGGAGATTATGTGCAGGATCCTCAATAGGGATCTCCCTATGATTAAAGGAGATGTACTCAGTTGGTGCAATGTTTTCCACCGCAGCTTGAAGATGTGAAGGGTCTACTTCTAGTGGCACTCCTGACCCCTGAAGATTTTTGTACAAGATTTCCTTATGTACATTCAATATTTTAAGAAGATCCAAGATTGAAATATTGGCAGATGTCTTCTCAAGTTATTCCAAGAGGTTTTATCAACCATCTTGCAGGGGTTGACGGAGAGGGTTCTAGGATCATGAGACGAGTGCACCTTGTTACCGTAGTGTAATCCTTTCCCTTGATCCGAATGGTATTCACATGGTCATTAGAAGAGTGAATACATCCAATGAGTGAATCGTAGTGATTATTATCACTCTTAGTATAGAGGTAGTTTGTAGCCTTGTAACTTTTGGATGACTCTCCTTTTTTCCGACGACCTTTTCTCATCTAACCTACCATGTTTAGGGAAGCGATTCTTTAAATATATCCATCTTTTCATTTGGTATTTGAGTTTTTTCATGGCTGTTCGTTCTATCTGCTCATTGTAAATGAGATCTTGGATGTAATGACGAAGTCATATACATTTATCTATTTTATGTCCCTTAACATGATGTAATTTGCAATAGTCATGCTCTTTGTACCATGATAGCTTTGGAGCATTGTCATCAAAGGGTTATGTCATGGGATAAGTCATTTTGTGAGCTACATCTAATTGCTTCAATATTGCACATAAGGCTCATTAAGAGGAGTGAATGTTCTACATTTAGGTGGTGGTTGAATAGGTCATTTGGTTAGTTTAACGGTTGACCAACTAGAACCGTTTGTACTTGTTTGGAATATGTGATTCTGTCTCCCACCACGTTCTTGTTTTTGTTAAATATTTTCATCTTCTTTGTGGGTTTGGAATTTTGATTATCCCTAGAAGGTGCTTTGATGGTTCCTTTGGAAATGAGGTATTTTTTTATTTGTATTCCCTTTTCAATGACCTCTTCAAAGGTGCGAACACAATGCATTTGTAAATGAAAAGAGATGTCTAGGTTTAGATTGGGCACAAAGATACTCACAAGCTATTTTTCAAGAAACGCGCAAGGGAAGTGACTGGCTATCCCTCTCCATCTTTGCAAGAAGCTAGTGAATGTTTTATTGGGGCGTTGTTTAGTGCCACACAAGTATGCCATGGTTATGTCACTTTCTATGTTGTACAAGAAGTGTCGTACAAACCTTTCTGCCAGTTTAGGCCATGTGAAAATAGAACCACGAGGTAAGCGAGTGAACCATTCCAAGTCTTGGCCCCTTAGACTTTTTTCGCTATGAGGTAATTATCGCTATAGGACACTTCTTGGCATGCCATGTAAAAATCCTTCACATGATCTCGCGGGTCACCTTTCCCTCTATATTTGTCAAATTTTGGCATGTCGAACTTCTTAGGGAAGGGTTGAAGCGTCATAGTTTTATCAAATGGATGGGGACATAGTTCTTCATATTGATATTTTTATTATTCCCAACATTACTCTCTTGAAGGCTTGTAAGCATCGCTTTCATAGATTACATTTCTTGTGCGAGTAATTGTTCTTTAGTAGGAGAAGTAGGGATATATATGCGATTGTATTCCATATTGTCTCCTCCTTGACTTTCCATGTGAAGTTCATTGATTTTGACCTTAGGTTTTGTCTTTTGTACATTCTTGTTTGTTTCTTTTTGTACATGAGATGTTAACAAAGCTAATTTTCGACTAAGGTTTTGGATTTTCTATTGAATAGTGACTTCTTCTTCAAGAGGTTCTTCTTCTTCTTCATGACGTGGAGGTTGTTCAACATTTTCGTGTTCTATTCTAACTTTACGTGGTACTTTGATGAAAGGAATTCTATATCCCACTACATTATCGTTTCCCATGTTAGAGGTAGAAGCATGTCCATGTGTTAAGATATCCTCCATGTTAATGAGAGGTTTCTCCTCTTCATTATCCTCATTCATGGGTGGTATCGTTTGCTTCTCTATAGGATTTCTAGCCTCTAATTCCACCACTCGTGCTAGCACACTGGTCTTTGTTTCTATAAAGGAATTCATCTAACAAGGCTAGGTCAAATTCAAATTCTGTGTGTGGTGACTCTAACTCATCACCACTATGATCAACCATCTCCTCTACTTCTTTTTCTTCGAGAATAAAGGCCAAAGATCATGGCCAATAAAGGGATTTGACCCTTTCTTATTTGAGGTATCCCAAGTTTACATTTGTCTTGTTTCCAAAGCCTACTTTTTGAGCCCTAATCTTGTTTTAGGAGCCATGACGTGTAATAGTTTCACTAAGGTTCTAATGAATGTGTTCAAATATTTTTATCAAACCTAAGTGAAACACAAAAAGAATGTTAATAATTCAAGAATTATAATGAATTTCAAAGTACCAATGTGACAAAGTGGTTTCTTGAAATGAGCAAGTCAATAGTGATAAACAAGACATAATCACACAATACTTAGTTTCAAATTAATCAAAAAAATAAAGTACTTCCTAAATCTCTTTTTAAAAAGGTAGTTGGTGTCATAAGATTATTAAGAAAATGTCCCTACTTATGTCGAGTTCAAAGAAACAAACAAGGTGTAAGTAATAACAAGTTAGCGTGACCTCCAAACAAAGTATACTACAAGAAAACCCAAATTCAATCAATACCTATCTTCTAAAAAGATTCACTTACAATTTTGAGTGAAACAACAATGTCACCAAGCTACGTTAACTAAACTTTGCAAGAAATTAAGGTATTGATATCAAGATGATATTGATATAACACACACAAGTGGTAAATCGTATGACGGAAAAGTGACATGCGAGCATGGGAATCTACAAGTGACTCTTCCTCGCACCCGACCTCCCGAGGTCGTGCCGAGACAGCCGGTGGGTATGGAATATGTATGGGATGCAGACAAACTAATTAGGCAATCTAATGTCTTCAATACACACTAGTGGAATTTGTGAATCTAAGGCAAAGAAGGCCCTCCTAACTTGAACTGGTGTGATAGATCGGTCAGCAAGGATGACTGCTCGAAGGCTCCAATCAATATCGAGCTCTGGTGTGATTCGATCTATAGGTTGTGGAATACGTGGAAAATGACCCGGGATAGTTTCGTGTATTTCTCCGAGACAGGGTCATATGGTGGATGGTAAATATAGCCAATTCTATGGACGATTCTCTGGCCTAGTCCAGAATTCCCTAGCTCTGTAGTTGCTTTGTGTCTAGCAAGGATAATTGTTCGATGATGATAGGTGGAAGTGGAGTAGACCGGAATACTAGTGTGCATAGGCCAGTGTCTATGTCTAATTCTCCTATGGATTCGTTGGGCTGTGGGATTTGTGGATCACAACCGTAGACTCTTAGTTGTTGTGGACCTATTATGGTCATGCGTGGAATCAAGTCCTAATCCCTAGTATCTAGTAATCGTATGCTTTCTCAACTTCTATATTTAGGATCAATAACTGTGTGATTTTCTCAGAATATCTTACAGCATTCTTGCAACCTGGATTCTTAGGCTGGTATCTATATCTGTAAGAGTGTCTCCTTCGCACCTGGCTATGGGACCAAAGGATCACAACCAAAGGTTTGTTCTCTTTCGAACCCTTCTACAGTCATATGAATGTTGTCTAGTGTAATCTGTAGTTCGGTTGATTTGACCAAAACGTGTGTGCTTGGTCGTCTTCTACGTTTAACCCACTCAATTGGGAATTGATTTCTTGCAAGCTTACCGTTGTTCGGAAGACTTGAATCCTAAGATTTTGATCTATATCAGTTATTGCTGTGATGAGATTGGGTTGAGGCACGATTGGCTCGAATACGTATTCTCTGGGCTCTCTAGGTCCCGTGATTGTCATACAAAACAACAAAGTAAAACGAACTACAGTAAAATGAAACTTAACTATGTCGAATATACCTATATATGATTTCTCTATTTTTTTGTGTTTTCTGATGAACTTTACGAATTTAAGAAAGCAACTATTTAAAATATCTAGAAATGACAACTAAAATAATCAATTTAAAACAAACAAAATAACCGAGTGTAGCTATTTGTCTGTGCAATTTGTAGATCTATTCTAAACAATAAAATAGCTTATCTAATCTATTTGCAAGATTCTCGATCCTACCTCAGAAGTGAGGAGTGAATCATAGTTTCTCAGAAACTATCAATCCCCACAGCTTCCCTGAAACATCGAGAATAGAATTTACTGAAATAAAACAATTAACTACTCTATTTGATATGATTCTAACTAGAACTTTGAAAGCTAGAACCTGGATTCTGCAGAATAGTGTCGAATCCGATGGTGTGTGTGATCTTGTCCCCTCAGTGTGATCTCCTCGTTCCTTCATGTTCACGTGGATCCGAGAAAAGCGTGTAATGCTTGCTTGCATCAACAAGTAGATATTGGGACAAAGGCGTGCTAGCTCGGAATACGGGTGAATACAATGTGAGTCTGGAGGAGAGGGGTAGCACAAGAGTGCGGGCTTGGCTTATGCAATTCCTAGCGGGATCTATTGCGAGTCATGCAACATGAATCGTCCAGAACCTGAAACTATCCTGTTTGAGGAGCAAAACCTGTAACTTTAATGGCTTCCTAAGCTATTCTACTCCAATGGATTGGATGAAATAACAGCATACTTTGCACAACACAAGATGGATTTGTGGCTTACCAACAGTAAAACAATGCTAACAAAGCATGCAATGAACTAAACTATGAATCCTAAGCAAAATAAAAGACTGAATTACTAAAATGAGAAGATGAGAAGTGAATGAGGGGCCTGAAGTAATGACAGCAATTGCACAAGATGGATATGTGGCTTTCTAACTGCAAAACAATGCTAACTGAGCATGCAATGAAAGAAACTAAGCATTCTAAGCAAAAGGAAAACTAAATCTATTGCAAAGAGAAATCAGAGGAAAATTTTGAGGGGCCATTTGCTTGAGCACAAGCCAACTATTTATAGCATTTGCATTTACCCAAGGTAAAAGCCAAATAGAACTCTTAAACTATAAACAATGGAAAAACACTATTCCAGGGAACCAGAATCATAAATGCAAGCTTATGGCGGTGAAAGAAAGCTAGTAAAATGTTGAATTTACATGAGTCATGTTAAAAGAGCTTTCTGGAAAACGCGTAAAGGACCGCCACCCTGAGCAGGGTGGTGGTTACAGGACCGCCACCCTGTTCAGGGCGGCGGTCACGAGACCGCCACCCAGGTAGGGCGGTGGTTTCGTCACTGAAGAGAAAAAGGCTAAGAAAAGAGGGGAAAAGGGAAAAACAAAGCACGCGGGGCTAAGCGAGGCATGCGGGATGTTAATGCACACTTGGAGAGATTTTCCGGATCCCGAACACCTTGCGAGGAGACCTATATCATCATTGGGGCACGTGTCACGTTATTTTGGCAGTACAGTACCTTACAATTTTGGGTACGTACGTAACACTATCACTTTTTGAAATCGAGGCAATAATTGGAATCAAACAAAAGCTAGAGTATACTTGAGGAGTTGTTAAAGTGTATATAGTGTAACATCACAACATAGATATTTAGGTCAAGTTTACAAGAAACAAGATGTAAATACAACAATTGTAGCGAACACGATATAAACAAGATATCCATTCAAAGGAGAATCAAAGTGATGAACCAAGCCTAACTACGATGATGATCATGACATGGGTACCAAGATCAAAAAGGATACCAATGATATAAAAATGTCTCCACACACTTTAGACGTTTAACTACTTAGCCACAAACATGGATGAGCGTAAATGGACACAAAATTGGTGAATACAATCAATTAGCAACACATGGATATTCACTCTTCTTTTTATCAACAAAGTGTCAAAAGAAAGTGAAGGAAGTAGATCAATTGGTGTTGAAAAAATGTTGGTCTCACTTCAGAAGAGTTTCGCCTTGCCTTAGGGAAAGTGAAAAACTAAGTAAAAGTAATGCTTCACATGTTTTGTGATTAGTAATAGCTCTCAACTCAAATTGGTTTTGATATGGTCTAAGTTTTCTCTTGGTTAAAGATGGCTTCCTAGGTGGTTCACTCAACTAGGTGTCACATGTTATCTAAGAGTGAGCTTGATTTTCTAAGAAAAGTTACACTGACTAATTCTTGGAGTATCTCAACTTTACTTTACCACCTTCAAGAAGAGTGGGAAATAAATGCGTCCATTATGTACTCTCATTAGGGTTGTGATACGGATAACTTTGCCACTAAATCTCACAAATGATAAAAACTAGTCAAGTAGGTTGTGTAGAGAACTTCCCATTTCTTCCACAGGCTCCCTCTTGCGTGGACTACTTTGGGGTTCCTAGGACCACCCCCATTTCTTTTAGCTTAAGGCTTATGCCAAAGGGGTTATATCCTAGTTTTAAGTAGATTGGGCGTGTACCCTTATCTAAACCTACAAATCAAGTGTTTTGAATGTGTTGTGTTTTTTTATCTTTTAGACTTAATGTGGTTTAGTCATTCGCTATTTGGAAATATATGCAACACACATGTAGTTATAAAATTTTGTTTCATACTCCTTTCTTTGGAAAGTATTTTTAGCTCCTACACTCAAGCATTAGTAGTTCTCCAAACAAATCACATTATTTAAAAAAGGATTAAGAGTTGCTTTTGATTTTGAAGATCATCCAAGGATGCAAGAGAAGAGTATACAAAAAAAATACAACTACAAAGTAAAGAAAAGCTTTGTAATCAATAAACCATACAAAAATCTTGATAAATGTTCATTCACTTAAACCAAAAATGAAAGATGAAGTTTCTAATTTACTAAATGTTATAAAATAAAGACTAAAGTTGTTTTTGATTCTCAAGATCACCTAAGGTGCAAGAGAAGAGCATACACAAACTTTATCCCAACTATATATAAATGGAAAACTTCAAATCAAAGGAACATTGAAAAATGATTTGTAAAGGTTCATTCCTTAAGTAAAATGAATAATCAAATTTCTAAGTTTAATCCACATGTTAAAAGATAGAGATCAAAGTTGTTTTTATTCTCAAGATCACCGAAAGGCGTGAGACAAGAGCATACACACGCTTTTTCTAAATGAAGTAAAGCATGGAAATACAACATTCATCAAAATATTAGACATGTTAGAAAATGACCAATTTTAAAATAAAAGGAAAACTTGCAATTTATATAAATATAAATCCTGAATTTATGTTTTCATTGCATAGTTAACTTCAATACCTTTCCAACAAAAAAATAAACAAAGTCATTTCGAGTATGGGAGAAAATTTATTACCTTTGGAAGATGGGTTACGCATATGCTCTTATGCTCACAGGTATGCGATTCATATACACTAAAAAAATGTCAAAAAAGCATCCCTTAATCTAGTAAAATGGTCAATTTTTTCCAACTAGGATTCAATTTTTACAACAACCCATCACATTAATTTATGAATAGAAGACTCAACGATATCAAACATTAACATTCATGACCAAAAATTAATATTTTCAAGAAATTGACAAAACTAACAAGTATAATTTTGAAAAAGTAAGCTCTAAAAATGAGAACATGATAAAATCTTGAAATTTTCTCTCCAAGATTTAATTTTGATAAAGAACCCACAACATTAATATACCAATCAAATTATAACCAGATATAGGTTTCTATTACCTTCTGGATGGCATGATGGATGTTATTGCAGGATCTATTTTTAAAAAACTAGATATGAGGATTGGATAGTATCAAATACGGATCTAAGATAGGGATGAATGGAAGACAAATGTTTGAAATTCGATATGGTCTACTTGAGTAGCTAGTAAATCCAATTTGATTAACTAATTCACCTACTATATTTATGAGGATGACGAGTAAAGCTTTTCAAGACTAGATTGGTAACTATTTGTTAGTCTATTATAATGATATATTTATATTTACTAGAATAACATATGATCGTGTATTGCATTTGAGGATGGTGTTGCAAGTATTGAGGAAAGAAAATTTATTTACAAATTGGAATAAATTCAAGTTGATATAAACAAGCCTTATATTTTTGGGGTTTTTAGTTTTAGAAGATGAATGTAAGAAAGGTAAATGCAATAGTTTAATGGCCTATCCCAATATGCGTAATAGAGGTAATATGTTTGATGGATTGACCACTTTTTACATAATTTTTCTGAAAAAATCTAGTATTATTATGGCATTAATAAAAATTAGAATGAAAGGAAAAGAGTTCATATGGAAAAATGAAGTGAAAGAGATCATTCAATTATTAAAGAATAAAATATCCAATGCAACTATTTTAGCATTACCTTATTTTAACAAAGTATTTGACATTAATTAAGATACTTAACATATGGAAATTAGTGTTGTATTAAGTCAAGAAGAAAAGCCTATATCACATTATCTTTGAAAAGTGTAATGAGTTATAAAAAAATATATTCTACTTATAATATTGAATTTTATGCCATTGTATAAGAACTAAGGAATTATATAATTAATTTTTGCCAAATGAGTTTATTTTGTGTGTAAATCACTAGGCCCTAAGAATTTTGAATACAAAAAAATTAAATAATAAGCATGCCAAGTGGGTTTCATTCTTGCAGGTGTACACATTTTTTGTAAAGCATAAATCGACAAATCAAGATGAGGTAGCTGATGGTCTAAGTAGGCATATAGCCTTACAAATTACTATGGTGAGTAGTGTCATCGGGTTTGAAGATAGAAAGGGCTTGTCTAAATCTAGTCCCGAATTTGAGAGGATTATTAATCAATAAGGAGGTACAAATGAAAGAGAGACGAGTAATTTTTTCAAGGATTATTTTATGAAAGATTGTTATTTGTTTAAGGGAAATCGATTATGTATCTGATTTAGATCTATGAGGTATAAAATTTCAATGGAATTTCATAGTGGTGGTTTGAATGGTCATTTTGGATAGAAAAATACAATAACATTGTTGAATGAAAAGTATTTTAAGCCAAAGCTCAAGAGCGAAGTGGTAAGGTATGTTTCAAGATGTAGGATACATCATGTTTCAAAGGGAATCTAAAAGATACCTTATTGTAGTTGTCATACCTAAACAAATAGGAGCATGGAAAGAAATGAAAATGGATTTTATATTTGACTACCCAACACACAAAGAGGTAATGATTCAATTTTTTTGTTGATAGATTTTCTAAGATGGTGCACTTTATTGCCTCTAAGACTATGAATGATGTTGAAGTGATAACATATTTATTTTTTAAATAAGTTGGTAGGTTGCATCTTATCCCAAATCCTATCACTTCAAATAGAAATACAATTTTTCGATCCACTTCTTAATATCATTATGATAAAAATAGGCACTATTTTACATTTCAATAATGCAGATCATCTCTAAACATATGCATAAAAAAAAGTTGTGAATTAAATCTCAGTAATATGTATTTTTCTAGATAGAAACCCAAACAATGGTACTTGGCATTACCACAAGAAGAAATACCTATAATAGTGTAGTCAATAGGTGAACGGAAAGTCACCATTTCAATGTATTATTTATGAAAGACTACCTTATGGTTTATTGATTTAGTAAAAATACTTATTTCCTAAAGGGTGAGTGACAATGTAGAAGCCTTTATAGAGCATATATTCAAAAATTACTTGAAACAATAACAAATAAGTTACATGACATTAATGAAAAATATAAGGTGGCGGTATATATCACTAGAAGACAACAAATTTCAAAGAAGGAAATATTGTTGTGGTATATTTGAGCAAGAAAATATTTTCCAAAATAACACATAACAAGCTTAAATACAAGAAGATATGTCCTTATAAGATTTTGAATAAGATAAATGATAATACATATAAGGAAAATCATCAACCTTTTTGTACTAATGGTCTAGTAGTGTTTTTAGATAAAGGGTATAAAAGGGGATTATTAGCTGGGACCCTACCAAAATACAAAAATTCCTAAAATCCCATATGAAACCATAAACACAATGAGAAAAAAATAAGAGAAGATTCCATACATCACAAATAAACTCAAAAATACCTAGGGAGGAAAAGTGGTTTTCTTATAGTGTTTTTTTCTTTCTATGCACCACATTCCAACAATCCGAGGCATCCTCAACGGAAGAAAAAATTCTCAAGATTCAGTCATTAGTATGAACTATTGTTTAAAGGAAAAGTATGAGGAACATTTTCCTTAGTCTCTTCATTGATATTTTCATCTTCAATAGTAATATTCGGTTGAATTTTAATATTTAAGTTTTCTTTTTCCACTTCACTAGAAATTTCTCTTAGTGGAGGTCTAGAACCGAACCAACCAAGTCCTCAAAATTTGTATCATAATCTAAGTCTCCATTTGAATTAGCATAAAGAATAAAGTGATCCGATAGGGCATCTTTCGGAAAAGTGGCTCTCTCATTATTTTACTTCGCCATCATACAATATGAAAAAATATCTCTAAAAGAGAAGCATCTCAAAGGCATTTCATCATAGTGATGAGGCCAGAATATGCCCGATTAATGTATAATAAATGATCTCATCTTACTCTCCTTTTTATTATGTTTTATTGCATTTTTGAATTTTATTTGATATGATCGAGTCGGGATGTAATTTTCGAGTATTTTGATTGATTGTGATTATAATGTTAAAAGCTCTAAAATTCCTGATGAAGTGTGTGTTTGACATTCAGTTTTGTAATAAAGTAGGTCTAATCAGTCAAAGAAATGAAGTATGTAGCGTTCAATATGTTTTCAGTAGCATCTATTCCAACACAACTTAGTTATGGAACTTCCAAGCTAGTTTCGAACTCCATTACATAGTCATCATATAGTTCGAACTTTCGGACTTAGTTCTAAACTCCAGTATTTAGTTCCAGAATTTTTGGACTTAGTTTCGGAACTCCTGGGTATAGCTCTGAAACTGTCACGGTTTTGATCCTTAACGATTTCCTATGGTTCTGGAAATTCTCTAATTTCTGGAATTGGTGGAAGTTTATCTATTTTAACCACATCCGGAGATTCTGCATCAATGACCCTTTCATTAGGAAAGGATGAGAAGATCTCTGAATGCAGATCCAAGGATAGTTATCTTATAGTTGTCTGATCAGCCATAATCCGAATTAGCATCTATTCTGGGCATGATTTGATTTCATCAGAATCGTAGAGATAGATATGATTGTAAATGTATATATAAGTAGACCTACAGTAGATAGAAGATGATATGAAATAGAGAGATAGAACAGAGAAGATAGATATAGACTAAGTACACAAATCCAGTACGTTTTGTAATACCGAATGTTTTATCAATAAAATAGCCATTCCTATTTGAGATAATTCTAAGTTGTTAAATCCCGATTCAAGGAGGAGCAAGGACCCATTCCCCCAAGGACCAGGATATTGGTTTATTTGGTATTTATATTTCCTAAGTAAATAGTTTAGATCTTTCAATTACTGTATCATGTTAAATTCTTCAAGTTAAACTCATTGTATACTTGTTCTGCGAGTGTCTAGATATTCTTATTCTTCTTGCAATCATTTTTAAGTGTTCTAAGTTGAGTGTGTTTACTTTCAAAGCATGTGTGCCTATCTCCAAAAGCAAGTATGTTTTATTTCCAAAAGCAAGTGTGTTTATTTCCATTCTGCAAAGTGTGTTTCCTTTCAGAAAATATTTCAGTGTGTTTACTTTCAACAAAGTTTTCATAGTATGATTTAAATAAGGTTTTATCAAGAAATCCTTAAGACATTGAAAAGATCCCCCAGAAAATACAAAAACAACTATAGTCAACTACTAGATCAATAGGATTACTCTTGTTGCATATAGCTTTAGACACACCCCTGGTTTGATATGACATCAAGAAGAAGTTGATTAAATGAAGGGAATAACGACACCCATGTTTTTGGCGCCATTGCCGGGAAACACTAGTTGGAATTTTCTAATTAAAGTGTTAGCAAGAGCAATAATCATACATATAGTAGTTGAAGGGTATTCCCTAATATATCATAAAATATACGAGTAGACCAAGAGACTCACAGGGTAGATTCCTCCCAAAAAAATCTTCACAAGAATTCATAACATCCTCTAGTATAAATAAGGAAATTGATCAAGAATTGGAGGCACCATCATCCCTTGTCATACAAGAAACAAAATTGCCACCTTTGGAATTCTTAGATCAGTCACCTGAAGGAAGTAGAACTTTTAGGAAAAGGTTTATTACTCAAAATCCATTTAGGGAAAGTTTTGATTCTCAATTGAGTATTCAACCTCCTACTCCTGATTTTTCACCTTCCCCAAGGCATACCACATACCACATTGATTGGGAGGAAAATTCAGAAAATATTTTAAAAATGGCACGAGAAGCTGAAAGAGTACCTGATAGGACCTTTACCTATCCAATCCAATTGGGAGATGATGATACATCAATGAAAAATATCTCACGTACACATTTACCCACATTTAGAGGGATGTCATATGAAGATCCCGACCAATTTCTGTTTGAATTTAAAGTACTATGTCATACCTATGACTATAAAAGAAATAATCAAAAATCAAGTTGTTTCCATCCACTTTGAAGGATGCGAGAATGAGGTGCTTCATGGAATTACCATGCAACTCTATTACCACTTGGCACAAATGGAGAATGCCTTTCTAGAAAATACCGGGATTATTGTAGAGGGAGAAATAGGAAGGAAGAATTCTTCAAAATCAAGCAAGAGAAAGATGAAAATATAGAAGACTATTTAGACAGATTCCTCTTTGTGAGAAAAAGATGTGGATTTGTACTTCAAGAGGAGTTAAGTAAAACCATTTTTCTTAAAGGTTTGGATGATGAATCTAGGGAAAATCTTAACTTGATAAGAGTTGGAGACATTGATCAGTTAAGGATTAATGAAATTAAGGATATTTGTAGAAGCTATTCCAGAACAAGAGGTGGATATAGAAAAGGAAAATCAGTGAAAAGTTTGAATCCATATATGAACAAACTAATGGATGAGTTAGCAAACTTTAAAATAGACATTTTAGTTCAATTAACCTCTACTATGGATGGATTACAAGCTAAAGCAAATGCCAAAACTGAACCATTGGTTATGTATTGTCCTAGATGCACGAATAAGCATGCAATAAGAGATTGTCCTTTGGATAAAATAGAAATGTGTCTTATCTATGAATCTAAAGAACATGATACTGATGCTTTTTCTCTACTTCCAGTCATAAAGAATCAGCTTAAACAAACCAAAGTACATCATCTATAATAGAAGAATTGAATTTTGTTCAAAGACAACCTAACCAAGGGCAGTTTATGCCAAGATCAATTCCTAATCCTTGGACAATGCCAAGGGCTACTCAAGAGGGCATACACACGGTGGGGACAACCACCTTGGGTACCTAAACCAACATGGAACCCTCAAGATTGGGAAAATCAATCTTAGTATGCTCGGGGACATAAACAACCATGGGCTGGTCAAGGAAATCCTTATGCTTGGTCACAACCCGGATGGAATCCTAGTAATTATGCTCAAGGAAGAACATATCCAAATCGAATCAAGAGGACATCATGGGATCCCCGCATGAAATTCACAAAATGAGAATGTAGTCCAAATGCAAATACCAAAGACATCCAATAAAGCAAACCCAAGAAACAAACAAACAACTCCTGTTTATGGAACAGAACCAAAAAAATCAGTTGATTTACATGCCATGGATTGTAAGGATATTCAAACTAGATCTAGGAAAATAATTAGCATTCCACCTGTTATAATCACTAAAATGACAGAAGAAAATGAAATCCCTAGTACTGTTGTTCCAAAAGAGGATATAGAAAGAAAAGAAAAGGAGCTAGATAGTAACACTATTGAGACTCCATTTCCAGAGAGATTTAAAGAAGCTATAGAAACCAAGGAGTCTGGATTGGTACATGAACTAAGGAAAATGAATATTGAAATACCACTCTATTACTGAAGAAATTAAGGACATTCCTGAATTGAACAAATTAATCAAAATGTTATGTTTGAAAAATCCTGGAAGGAAGAAACAATACCCCAAGACTATCAAAGTAGATGGGAAACTTGCTGATTTATTAGCAGGAAAAATTTTACTTCCCAAATATGGAGATCCTAGAAGTATTATTATTTCTATCTCTATAGGTAATAACGATATACATAATGTTTTGGTATATTTGGGAGTGACTATCAATGTAATGACAGTGGATACTCTAAAAACATTACCATTAATGGGTATACAACCTACTAATACCATATTGTAGATGGCAGTAGACCATTATTTTGCAAAACTAGAAGGGATTATTGAAGATGTGGCGGTTATGGTGGAGTCATGGGAATATTCAGTTGACTTCCTTATACTGTAGCCAAAAGGTAAAACATTGGGTTATCCCATTATTTTGGGTAGACCGTGGTTAGCTACAGTTGTTGCCTTAATTGATTGTAGGTCAGGTGATATGACAATCTTGAATGGTAAGAACTCTAAGAAAATTTCCTTATATCCTTCTGCATGACCTTTTACTGACAATCATGAACAATTGTGGGTTGATTCTCCTGATATTAATAAGAAAAATTTGTCTTCTTTGGCTATGATCACATTGCAGAATCATGTAAGAGAATTAGAAGAGATGATTAATCCACCATTGAATGAGCACTAGTTGTCCTCGAAGCAATCAGATATAGTTCGAATCTTCAACTATAGTTCTAGAACCCACAACTATAGTTCTGGAACCTACAAACTTAGTTTTGGAACCTGCGAATTTAGTTCTAACCGCCACATAAAGTTCCGAGAACCATGAAACAAAAGTTCTCTATGATTGGAAATGATTTCACCCGGAGGAACAAGATTTCTCATGGGGAGAGGATGAATAAGTATCATAATTCTCATTACTGTCCTTTTTCTAGTATTCTGTCTCAAGGAACTTTTGGAGATGTTCTTCACACATATCACATGTTGTTACCACATGCATGTCCACTAAATACTTTAATGAAACCCTTCCAACAAATCAGTTCATCACACATTGGAACCAAGCATGTTAAGATTCAACGAGGTAAAACCGGAACATTAACAGCTTTGGTTGAAGGATGATGAAGAAGCTAAATTATTTGATGTTTTAAAAATCATACTAATGCTTTTGTTTGGGATTACAAAGACGTGAAGGGAATTCACCCAAGTATCTGCACTCATCACATCTATACTAAAAACATTAAACCAGTTAGGCAGCCTCAGAGAAGGATTAACCCACCTTAAGGGATATAGTCAAACAAGAAATTGAAAAACTATTACAAGTAGGTTTTATCTACCCTATCTCAGATAGTCAATGGGTATCTCCTCTTGTAATTGTTCCTAAAAAGAATGGAAAATGGATAATATGTGTTGACTATAGAGAAATAAAGAAAGCCACACCGAGATATTATTTTCCCTTACCATTCATAGATCAAGTCCTAGACAACCTTTCAGGTAAACAATACTTTTCCTTCTTGGATGGCTTTAGTGGATACAATCAAATCAAAGTTGTTGCTGAAGATCAGGAAAAACTACATTTACATGTACATTGGGTACCTTTGCCTATAGGGTGTTACCATTTTGCTTATGCAATGCTCCTGCCCGACTTTTCAAAGAACTATACTTGCAATGTTTGCTAATCTAACAAATGATTGTGTTGAGGTATAAATGGATGACTTCACTATACACGGAGATACATTTGATGATGCTTTGAGAAATATGGACAAAGTGTTAACAAGATGTGAACAACACAATCTGTCTCTTAGTGATGAAAAGTGTTTAATGATGGCTGATGAGGGGATTATATTAGGACACCATATTTCAAAAAGAGGAATTCAGGTTGATCAAAACAAAATTAAGATCATTTAAGATTTATCTATTCCTCAAACCCCCACAGATATCAAGTCATTTCTAGGACATGCTAAGTACTATAGGTGTTTTATAAAAGATTTGAAAAATTTATGCCTCCATGTTTAACTTGCTAACCAAGGACTGTGAATTCTTTTGGGATAAAAAGTGTCAACATGATTTTAAAGAAATTAAAGAAAAGTTAGTCACTACTCCAATATTGAGAGGAGCTAATTGGGAAAAGCAATTTCATATCCAAACAGATGCTTCAAATAATTCCATTGGTGTAGTTACAGGACAGAAAGATGAAGAAGGAAAAATGTATGATATTTATTATCTTAGTAAGAATCTTACTGTAACGCCCGCTAAAATTCTCGCATGAGACCAAAGAACAACCTATGTTTAGTAGGAAACAAAATTATAGAATAATTTTTTTTGAAAAGCGTGCCCACAAAGTTTTTCGAAAATGATAGATGCCACATTAATGTCTCTAAGGCGATGACACAAATACAAAATAAAATAGTATTCCATGATAACACAATATCTGAAATCTACAGTATGAATTGGTACATTGTTTTGACTAAGCAAGTTTGATCTCCCTAAGGTTTATTTAAATAATAAATTAATTCCTACTAAGTTGAATATACCCCCATGGGGTGTCAAGGGTAAAAGTGGCAAATGAAATTAAATACCAAGGTTATTTAATTTCTACAATGTTGAAACAACTAGCAAGGTTCCCTATTAAAATTTGGGTTAGGATAATGAACACTTCCCTACCCCATAAAGTAACCCCTTAAAAGTCAACCCATAATTTGGAATTAAAACATTTAAATTAAAAGGGAATTTCTATTCACCCACTCTCCACCTACTTTTTGTAGGGATGAATCTCATCCCTTGGATGGATTCAATTTGGACCCTTGATGAGGAAATAAAGCATCTAACCCATGCTTATGAAGGTTTCTTTCTCATTTCATTTGGTTCATTATTTTCCATTTGTGCTTTGCAGGGTAATGGAGGAGGAAGAAGCTATTAGAAGCCATCTCAAGCTTTTGGGAGGCCTACTTTTCCTTATTTAAAATTTTCTTCACACCCTCTCCTAGGGTTTTAAAAGCATTTGATTTATTTATTTAACTTAAATTTCTTTAATTTTCCCAAAGGAACTCATGAGTTTCTTGTGAACATTTCCTTTCATTTGATTTTGAAATATATATATATATATATATATATATATACTTGTGTGTATATGTATTTATTCTAAGTATTTATTATTATTATTATTTTTTTAAAATAAACAAGATGGGTCAAAATATTTTTCCGAATTCCAAATACAAGCAGAATATATATATATATATAAAAAGGAGATATGGCCGCTTTACACATAGTGTACATGCCGGAAAAGAGAACGCACAGGTTCAAAGCAAAAACTGCATTGGTCATAGTGAAGATTAGGTAGGTAGTTTAGTTTTTTATTTTATATTTTTAAGATTATTACGGGTGGGGTAGTCTACCCCACCCATCCCACCTTTCTTTCACCTAAAGACTCCTATGCATAAAACTTAAAATCCCTAACCCTCTTCCAAAGTCACCGTAAATCTTTACTACATGGTAGATGGAAATTAAACATATATTTTAATATTACTTACTCTTCACCTAGGCCACATTTCATTAATGTTAGTTTGTTGAAATTTTATTAATGTAATTTAGTATTACTTACTTTCTACCGCATTTTTTTAATAAAAGTTTAACTTTTATAAAGTTTAACTTACCTTATTTCTTTTCCTAAAATTTTGTCTTTATAAGGGTAAATTTGTATAGTACATATGAATGCATTTACTTATAAATAGTTATAAACATATATATTTGTAATAACATATTTTATTAATATAATAATATTGATAGTATATAAATATTAATGTATTTTCATATTAATAAATATATTAATATTAAAATATATTGTTATTAGAAATAATAAAAGAAATATAATATTATTATCGAAATTAAAATGGGATGAGATTGTAATATTAATGAGTTAAATATTCAAGAACAACACTTTTTTCTAACATTTGATAGATATTGAATGGAAGGTAAAAGAAAATAAATTTCCATTTCCATCTACATTACAACCTTAATAATGAAAATCAATACAACTTTCCTTCAAAATCTTAATACAACATCTTCCACTTAAAGTGGGAAAAATTAACAATAATGAAAATATAAAATGAAAAGCAATATTACAAGTTCCTCCACTCTTAGTGGGAATACAAAAATCTTTTCACAAGGATGAATTTCTTAAGGATTCCAACAAAAGCTCCAAGGTTCACAACACCAACAAGATAGCTCCTCCAATAAATTTTTTGATTCACAACAAAATAGGGGGAGAGCATGACGCTCTCCACCCAACCAAGATATCCAATGGAGAGGATAAGCTCATCCTCTCATTGGCCCCCAAGCCCTAAGAACATTACAATGCGAGAAGATTTAAACTCATGGCAACTACTAGCTTCCACAATACTTAACATATAATTTCACATTCATTCCATTTACATACAAACACAACAACCAAAACAAGAATAAATCAAAAAGCAACAAGATCACAAGGCTTATAAAGAAAGCCAAAAGAGTAATACCTATGGGAGGCCACTTATGCCTCACAATGGGAAAGGGTGCCCACCTAAAGCCTCCAATTCATATCACAAATCCCCTATGATTCTTATGCCTCCCTCAAGTACCCCTTATACCTCCATAAACTCTTATACCCCCTACATCTCTTATGTATCCCTCATAACAAGAACAAAATAGAAATGCAAGCATTCCTCAAACAAGGTGGGGCACCCAACCCAAAATCCCTCCACAAAAGGTAAAATCTTATGCCTCCCTACATGATAACTCCCCATAGTCTCCTCCTACTCCAAAACTTAGGTAATCTACCCATACCCAAACAACAATTCAAAGGGAAAACAACATATAACAAAAACATATGAACACAAAACAAAGAGAACATAATTTAAACTAAGGTGAAGCTCCTACCTCTCCATGGTAGAGCTTGTTCCCACGTATGAAGTTCCAAGATTCTCGAAAGACAAAGCAAGCACCCACAATCTCCAAAATCCAAAAGTCTCTCAAAATCCTCTCACTCTCCAAAAATTCCAGAGACTAAAATGATCAAGTAACCCCAAACAAGCAAAATAGGATTCAATAAATAGAGAAAGGAGGGGGAGGGATGATGTGGCTCCAAGTAGGATGCCACCTCATTTCCCTCCACTCCACATCACTGATCAACCTCATATTCCAAGCACAATTAATAAGTGGTTGGAGGAATGACAAGAACCTTACACACACGCATCTAAGCCCACTCCCCAAAGACAAAATTAAATATTTGAAAGAAAGTGCAATTAACATTTCTCCTTTTTATCTTCCCAAAACACCTAATAGGGCATAAATTTGACCCCCAAACCCATAGGTAGGGTTGGCATGGGCATTTAAGAGGTGTGACACAGTTTGAATTGTCCCACAAGCTTTCAAATTTGGCCTCTAAGGCCAAATTCGAGTTTCCCATGAAGGTAGAGTGTATTACACTCAAGACTCAAAAAAACAACACTCAACACAAAATCCAAGATTAAATAAAGTCTAATAAATGAACTCTTTTTTGGTCACATCTTTAATTAGTTTTGGGCAAATTTAAATTAGCTTAATTAAGACACTACAACCCATGAATAATAAAGGGGTAAACATATATCAAAATCCTAAATAAAAAACAAGTAAATTAGAATTTCATTACTAAAAGAAAACACATACTAAAATTATAAAAAATGGAAATTAAAACAAAACAACACATGACCCCTAGGTCACAATTTTCCCCTAACCAAATTATTCTAACACACACACAATTACATGTTGCCATGGTGACCCTAGTTGAATTCTTCTCGAATTCCAATGTGGTTGGTCTCCAATCCCCTGATGTTGTTGTGAATGTAATATACCTGCAAAATAGAGAATACCTCCTTCGGCCTCGTGGCCGCATTAAAACATCCATGCCAAAATATGCGATATAAATATAAAATCAACTATATACGATTTAATATCATCTTTGCAAATACGATATCACTTACAATTTCTAGCACATTTCTATTCCACATTTCATCCATGTCAAAACGATCACCACATTAATCTAATTATCAAAGGTCTACTCAATATGACTAATATATCACATGTCGAAATACGGATAAATAATCATGTAAAAATATATCAATATCAACATCAAATGTCTCTAATGGTCCATATGCATCATATATGAATCAAATCAATAACCCTTCAATATCTCTCGATATCTACTAACATGATAACTCAAAAGCTATAATATATATCCATAAGTGTAGTCGATAAGTATCAAGAACAATAATCAAAAGGTGAAAAGGAAGTGGGCACTACATCCCCCTCCTCTTAGACTCTACTTCTTCTGAAAGTCACTGGAACAGTGTGTGAAACTGCACTCGTAGTAGAGTAGCATCCTCCCAAGTAGTTGTAGTTTCATCATATTTGTCCCACTTTGACCCGAACTTATCAATCTCTCTCTTGCCTCAAGGCCCAAGGTCCTAAGCTCTATACTACGTATGGGCTCCACCATCACGTGCCCCTGATCCTACACCTGCAATGCAGTCCAATCTAGTACATGAGAAGGATCATAAATATATCTCCTAAGAACAAAAACATGAAACACATCATGGATGTGAGACAAGCTAGGTGGCAACGCTAGATGATAGGCCAAGGGACCAATGCGCTCCAAGATCTTAAAGGGACCCATAAACCTAGGAGCAAGCTTAGAACCTTTTTCATAACGGATAGGGGCTCTTATACGGTCGACATGAAGAAACACCTTCATGCCTCACCTCAAAGCTACGATCTATCCTATGTTGGTGCATATACTTCTTCTATTTGTCTTGTGCCTCCCGAATCTCTATCTAATCAATGTAACGTGCTGCTCCATATCCTGCAATAATGCTTGGCCCAAGTGAAACCCTATCCTCTAACCTATCCCAACTAAGAGGTGTCATGCACTCTCTACCATATAATGCCTGAAAAGGAGCCATGCCTATCGAACTTTGAAAACTATTATTATAGGAAAACTCCACCAAATACATATACTCCTCCCATCTTGACTGGTGATCCATCACGTACATCCTAAGCATGTCCTCCATGATCTCGATTTACTCGCTCAATTTTTCCATCCGTCTTAGGGAGATATAATGTACTTGAAATTGATCCACATCCCGAGAGCATGCTTTGCATGGTGTTCCAAAATGGGAAGTTTACAAAGGATCATGGTCATAAATGATCTTCCACAGAATCCCGTGCAATCTGACAATCTCATCAAGATATACCCGTGCCACTACACTAGCTATATAGAAAATAAGAGCTACTTTCATCAATTCATCCACCATGACCATGATGGCATCGTGGTGGTATCTCGACGTCGTCGTAACCCAACCATGAAGTCCATGGAAATGGTGTCCCACTTCAACTCCGATATGGCATGAGGAAAGAGAATGCCACTAGATGTTGATGCTCACCTTCACCATCCGGCACTCTAAGAAGTGTGACACAAACAAAACCACGTCTCTCCGAAGTCCTCTCCAATGGTACAACTGTCTCAAGGTGGCATGCATCTTCTTCACTCGGGATGGGCTGAATAAGGTGCATGATGAGCCTCTATCAAAATTTCATGTCTCAAGCCTCCATCTCTAGGAACATATATCCACCTCTTGTCTCGAGAAGGCCATCTTTTCTAATGAAAATCCATCAAATTTCCCCTCAAGGGTCTTTGAGACTCAATCTCTTACTCTTGGCTACAAGGTAGAAACTGTCCCGAGGAAGGCTGCTTGCAAAATCCTGCTCTGCAAATTTGTGTCCACTAAAGTGGCCATAGCCACATGTCTCCATCTACTCAAAGCATCTATAACCACATTCTCCTTCCCCTTCACATGCTCTATCTCTATGTCATACTCACAAAGCAACTCCATCCAATGCCGCTAACAAGCGTTGAGATTGGGCTACGTGAAGAGGTGGTGAAGACTCAAGTGATTAGTCCTAGTGTAAATATCCAGCCAAGAAGAAAATGTCTCCATCGAACTAAAGCGTGAACAACTACCGTAAGCTCAAGATCATGAGTCGGATAATTGAGCTCATAATCCTTGAGTTTACGAGACTCAAAAGTAACTACTCTTCCCTCCTACATCAACACACCTCTAAGTCCTTCCAAAGAAGCATCTATGCAAACATAGAACTCACCCGAGGATCCGCACTACAAGAATAGGTGTTATCGTGTGAGGCATACCTTCGATGTAATGAAGGCCAGCTCACATCTGTCGACTAAACAAACTTCTTCCCTTTCCGCTAAAGGGGAAGTGATGGGGTGCGTAATCCGAGAAAAGTCCTAAACAAATCTCCTGTAATATCCTTCTAAACCCATGAAGTTGCGCACCTTGGTCACACTAGTGGGTGTTGGCCAATCCATGATAGCTTGAATCTTGGAAGGATCGACTGTGATACCTTTTCCTAGTAATGATGTGGCCCAAATAATGCACCTCTGTCTGAAATAATGCACACTTCTCCAAGTTCCCATAAAGAAGTTTCTCATGGAGACACCAAGAACTTAGAAAGGTGCTCCTCGTGCTCCTCACGCATATGTGAGTAAATCAGAATGTCATCAAGGAAAATGAGCATGAAGTGATCTAGAAAATTTCTGAATACCCCATTCATCAAGCTCATAAACACTGTGGGGGCATTCGTCAACCAAAAGGTACCACTATGAACTCATAGTGGCCATATCTCATACGGAAGGCAGTCTTATGAATATCCACCTCTATAATCCTAAGTTGATGGTACCCTGAATTAAGTTCTATCTTGGAGAAAACTATATCCCCCTTCATCTGATCAAATAAATCATCAATGCGTGGAAGGGGGTAATGATTCTTGATCGTTACTTTGTTCAGTGTGATAATCAATACATAACCATAGAGATCCATCCTTCTTCTTCACGAAGATCATTAGTGCACCCCAAGGGGATACACTAGGATGGATTAGGCCCTTCTCCAGAAGACCCTCAAGTTGCAACTTGATCTCACATAGCTCAGGAGTAGTCATCCGATAAGGTGCTCGTGAGATAGGCTCTATGCTCAAAACCAGATCTATGTGGAAATCTATCTCATGTGGGGAGGTAACCCCAGTAGCTCCCCTGGAAACACGTCAAAAACTCTCTCAAAATGGGATGGTCATCAAGGGATGGTCCACTAGACTCATCCTCTGATCTTTCACTAACCGTAACAACATACAATATGATAACCCTATCGTGCACACCACTTAAGCTGCATACATAGCATAGATGGTGCAAATGGAAATGGATCTCCTAACCCCGATATCACTCACTCTACTCCAAGATCATCTATGCAAGTAATTTTCTTATGGTAACAATCCACTCTAGCTCTATGTGTAGAGCAACTAGTCCATGCCCAAAATAACCATAAGATCCTAATGGAAGGATTCAAAGATCGAGGTAGTGGTGAAGGGTCCCAAATCCACTACACACTCCTTAACTAAGGAATCTACGAAAATTTTGGCTCCGAAGCCATCTCAACATCCCAACTACGACTCTTCCTAACTTCCACCACTTGAACACTCTACTAAAATGGTGCGATAAAAGAATCGAAAACCGGAATCAAATAATATAGAGGTAGAAATACCACCAATACTACATGTCGTCTCAATCATGGTACTCTGTGCTCACTCAGCGGTTCTCGACCATGCATAGATCTAATGGCTCCATGCCATATCACCAATAATAGGCTCTAAGATCTACATCTTACCCTTATTGTTAGGTTTTTATGGGTAATCTCTCCAATGATGTCTAGAAACACCATAACCATAACAACTTGTCTGGTCATCTCCAGGTGGGATGCAGCTCATCCGATACTCTATAGGTCTCCAGCTATGGATCCCGATGATCCGACTATGAACTATGAGGCCTCTCCGATGAGCTCTTGGCTTGACCGAGCTCTCGATGCACCCGTGTCCCGATGGGACCCCTAGGAGAGGCCCATGCTCCACCTCTCTGCGCATTAAATCACTTTGAGGAGGCCTATAAGGTGGGTGGGTCTGCTGCTCTTCTACTACTATGGTGGCCTAAATGAAGCATCTCCTAAACTCTACCCACCGCATGTGGAGGAGGAATTGACCCCCTCGATCTTTCATCCCGCATCTACTCTGATGTAGCTCAAAATTGTCTCTAGCTTATTGCATCTTTCCCCATGTTTCCTCTGCAATATAGGCCTTCTCCACGGCCTCTGCTAAAGTTTGTGGGCAGTGAATATGCACCACGCCACCCAAATCCAAATTTAGGCCCCGGATGAACCTGTGAATCCATACATGCTCATCCTGCATATAGTCGACGTACTAGAGTAGGTCCAGAAATCGACTCTCATACTCGGCTACAGGACATCGATGCCTGATGGAGGTCGTGAAACTTGTCTATCCGCTACTGAATAAACCTCCTGGGAAAATACCTGCTCCTGAAACGCTCCTCAAATAGCTCCCAGGTAACTGTCTCTGAGTCAACATGGAGCTTCGCTCCTCGGTCCTCCACCAAACTCTTGCTCCATCCCTCAGAAGATGGATCACAACACGAGATTTCGTGTTACTAGTACAAGGAAAATCTTGAAGCATCCACTCAAGCTCACCAACCAGGCCTCTTCCTAAAAACCACCTATATCACCCGAATAGTAAGATGGTCGTAACTTTAGGATCTCCTTGATATGGTCTGTAGCTGACGTCTGACGACCCCTAGGTCTCTCTACATGCTCCTCCCTCTGGATGGGGCTCCGAGACCTATCCCTATGTCCTAAGATCCTATCCCCATGTTCTCTCTATGGTGACTCTGCCATAGCCAACTCTGCACGGAAGTTCTTCGCCCTATACTCTTCGCTATGTTGAGGGGATACATGGGACTCCACTGACAGCTCCATACCATGTCTAGAAATCGTCCTCCCAAGGGCTCTCCGTGTATAACGGCATTGACATCCCAAGCTGCCTCAAAATATGAGGTAGAATGGCCGCAATAGCCTACTCTGGAGGTGGTATATCTAGATCTATGTGAAAAGACCCCTCATCTGATCCATGCCTCCTACACATATCAAGGCGAGAGTTAGTTCGTTGTTCTAGGTCTTGTTTCACTCTCTAAGTTTTCTAATTCATATAATCATCGAGATTGTGGTTTTCTAGATTAAAAGAATTCAATTTTGCACTAGGTTACATATTCATGTTTCATGTTTTCTAGGTGTGCCTAAGGGTCCAATTTTGAACCCATGGCTCGATACCAAGTGTAACACCTTACTAAAACGCTCTTGACGAGACCAAAGAACAACCTATGTTTAGTAGGAAAAAAATTATGGAATATTTTTTTTGAAAAGTGTGCCCACAAAGTTTTTCAAAATGATAGATGCCACATTAATGTCTCTAAGGCGATAACACAAATATAAAAAAATAGTATTCCATGATAACACAATATCTTGAAATCTACAGTATGAATTAGTACATTGTTTTGACTAAGCAAGTTTGATCTCCCTAAGGTTTATTTAAATAATAAATTAATTCCTACTAAGTTGAATATATCCCCATGGGGTGTCAAGGGTAAAAGTGGCCAATGAAATTAAATACCAAGGTTATTTAATTTCTACAATGTTGAAACAACTAGCAAGGTTTCCTATTAAAATTTGGGTTAGGATAATGAACAGCTCCCTACCCCATTAAGTAACCCCTTAAAAGTCAACCCATAATTTGGAATTAAAACATTTAAATTAAAAGGGCAATTTATATTCACCCACTCTCCACCTACTTTTTGTACGGATGAATCTCATCCTTGGATGGTTTCAATTTGGACCCTTGATGAGGAAAGAAATCATCTAACCCTAAAACATGCTTATGAAAGTTTCTTTCTCATTTCATTAGGCTCATTATTTTTTCTTATGCTTTGCGAGTTAATGGAGGAGGAAGGGAATCCATTAGAAGCCATCTCAAGATTTTGGAGAGGCCTACTTGGTCCCTAATTTCCCTATTTTGTTCACACCCTCTCCTAGGGTTTTAAAAGCATTTTATTTATTTATTTAACTTAGATTTCTTTAATTTTCCCAAAGGAACTTATGGGTTACTTTTTTATGCCCATTTTATTTAAAAACCTACATTAGAACAATACTTTCATTTTGAGAATACACACACACACACACATTTATATACTTGTGTACATATGTATTTATTTTAAGTATTCATTTATTATTTATATATATATTTTCAAAATAAACAAGATGGGTTAAAACCCGAATTCCAAATACAAGCATATATATATATAGCTACAACACAGTGTACAGGCCGGAAAAGAGAATGCACGCAGGTTCAAAGCAAAAATTGTGGTCATAGTGAAGATTAGGTAGGTAGTTTAGTTTTTTTTTTTTTTTAAAGATTATTAGGGGGGGTAGTCTACCGCACCCACACACCATACCTTTTTCCTAAGGACTCCTACACATAGGCTGTGGCCTTACCCTTTTCAAAGTCACCGTAAATCTTTACTACATGGTAGATGGAAATTAATATATATTTTAATATTACTTACTCTTCACCTAGGCCGCATTTCATTAATGTTAGTTTGTTGAAATTTTATTAATGTAATTTTAGTATTACTTACTTTCCACCGCATTTTATTTTAATAAAAGGATTTAACTTTTATAAAGTTTAACTTACCTTATTTCTTTTCTTAAAAGTTTTACCTTTATAAGGGTAAATCTGTATATTACATATGAATGCATTTACTTATAAATAGTTATAAACATATATATTTGTAATAGCATATTTTATTAATATAATAATATTAATAGTATATTAATATTAATGTATTTTCATATTAATAAATCTATTAATATTAAAATATTTTGTTATTAGAAATAATAAAAGAAATATAATATTACTATCGAAAGCAAAAATGGGATGTTGATTGTAATATTGATGAGTTAAATATTCATACTAACACTTTCTTTTCTAACAATTTGATAGATATTGAATGGAAGGTAAAATAAAATAAATTTCATTTCCATCTACATTACAACCTTAATAATAAAAATCAATACAACTTTCCTTCAAAATCTTAATACAACATCTTCCACTTAAAGTGGGAAAAATTTACAATAATGAAAGCTAAAATGAAAAGCAATATTACAAGTTCCTCCACTCTTAGTGGGAATACAAAAAGGCTTTTCACAAGGATGAATTTCTTAAGGATTCCAACAAAAGCTCCAAGATTCACGACACCAACAAGATAGCTCCTCCAAGAAATTTCTTGATTCACAACAAAATAGGGGGAGGCAACACTCTCCACCCAACCAAGATATCCAATGGAGAGGAGAAGCCATCCCCTCCATTTTCCCCTGAGCCCCAAGAACATTACAATGGGAGAAGATTTAAACTCATGGAAACTACTAGCTTCCACAATACTTAACATATAATTTCACATTCATTCCATTTACATACAAACACAACAACAACTCAACAAGAATAAATCAACAAAGCAACAAGATCACAAGGCTTGTCAAGAAAGCCAAAAGAGTAAAACCTATGGGGAGGCCACTTATGCCTCCCAATGGGAATGGGTGCCCACCTAAAGCCTCCAATGCATATCACAAATCCCCTACAAACTCTTATGTCTCCCTCAAGTACCCCTTATACCTCCATAAAATTTTATGCCTCCCTACATCTCTTATGTATCCCTCATAAAAAAAAAATAGAAAATGCAAGCATTCTCAAACAAGGTGGGGCACCTAACCCAAACTCCCTCCACAAAAGGGTAAACTCTTATGCCTCCCTACATGAAAACTCCCCATAGTCTCCTCCTACTCCAAAACTTAGGCAATCTACCCATACCCAAACAACATTCCAAAGGGAAAATAACATACAACACAAACATATGAACACAAAACAAAGAACAACATAATTTAAACTAAGGTGAAGCTCCTACCTCTCCATGGTAGAGCTTATTCCACATATGAAGTTCCAAGCTTCTCCAAAGACCAAGCAAGCACCCATAAGGCTCCAACAATCCACAAACTCTCTCAAAATCCTCTCACTCTCTAAAAATTCCAAGAGACTAAAATGATCAAGTAACCTCCAAACAAGCAAAAAGGATTCAATAAATAGAGAAAGGAGGGGGAGGGATGATGTGGCTCCAAGTAGGATGCCACCCCATTTCCTCTCTTAATCCACATCACTTGGTCAACCTTATATTCCAAGGCACAATTAATAAGTGGTTGGAGGAATGACAAGAACCTTACACACTCCATCTAAGCCCACTCCCCCAAAGGACAAAATTAAATATTTGAAAGAAAGTGCAATTAACATTTCTCCTTTTTATCTTCCCAAAACACCTAATAGGGCCTAAATTTGACCCCCCAACCCATAGGTAGGGTTGGCATGGGCATTTAAGAGGTGTGGGACAAGTTTGACTTGTCCCACAAGCTTCCAAATTTGGCCTCTAAGGCCAAATTCGAGTTTCCCATGAAGGGTAGAGTGTGTTACACTCAAGACTCAAGCAAACAACACTCAACACAAAATCCAAGATTAAATCAAGTCTAATAAATGAACTCCTTTTTGGTCACATCTTTAATTAGTTTAGAAAAATTTAAATTAGCTTAATTAAGACACTACAACCCATGAATAATAAAGGGGTAAACATATATCCAAAAAATCTAAATAATAAAACATGTAGAATTTCATTACTAAAAGAAAACACATACTAAAATTATAAAAAGGGAAATTAAAACAAAACAACACATGACCCCTAGGTCACAATTTTCCCCTAACCAAACTATTCTAACACACACACAATTACATGTTGCCATGGTGACCCTAGTTGAATTCTTCTCGAATTCTGATGTGGTTGGTATCCAATCCCCCGATGTTGTTGTGAATGTAATATACCTACAAAATAGAGAATACCTCCTTCGGCCTTATGGCTACATTAAAACATCCATGCCAAAATATGTGATATAAATATAAAATCAACTATATACGATTTAATATCATCTTTGCAAATACGATATCACTTACAATTTCTAGCACATTTCTATTCCACATTTCATCCATGTCAAAATGATCACCACATTAATCCAATTATCAAAGGTCTACTCAATATGACTAATATATCACATGTCAAAAATACAGATAAATAATCATGTAAAAGTATATCAATATCAACATCAAATGTCTCTAATGGTCCATATGCATCATATACGAATCAAATCAATAACAGTTCAATGTCTCTGATATCTACTAACATGCTAACTCAAAAATCTATAATATATCCATAAGTGCAGTTGACATTATCGAGAACAATAATCAAAAGGTGTCAAAGGGAAGTGGGCACTACACTTACTCCTACTTGAAAAGTATTACACCACAAATAAAAAAGAATTTCTTGTTGTAATTTATACAATCAGTAAATTTAGATATTATACTATAGGTTAAAAAGATATTTGTACACACAGATCATTCAGCAATTAAATATTTAATGAACAAACCAAAGGTGGTTGGAGGAAGAGTAATTAGATGGTTATTACTTTTGCAAGAATTTGATATTACCATTGTGGACAATCGGGGTAAATCTAATGCGGTAGTTGATTTTTGTCAAGAATAACCACTACGGGGAGTAGGATCTAGTCAATAATAGCTTTCCGGATGAACAATTGTTTGCTTTATCTCAGCAAAGTACACCATGGTTTTCGATATGGAAAATTATCTTGTAATAGGAAGTTTCCTCCTTCTTTCACTAAGAAACAAATAAAGAAGTTAATCAAAACTAATGCATAAATCAAACGGGGATAATTTTAGTAGCGAATATTCGTAATATGGCGAAAATTTCATTTTAGGAAAATTTGAAAAGGCGAATTATTCGGAGTGGTCGGTGTCTGTTATTCGCCTAAAATATATAGTATATTTTTTTTTGGGGTAAACCGCCTTCATTTGAAAACATCTCCTATAAAAACCTATGTGATTCGCGGGTAGTATACCTCAAGTAGCTTACCAAATTACCAATCTTTGTGAAATTTGAACTCACATACCCTTGAGCACCGAGAGATTCATATTACTTGTTAGCATGTGATTGTTGGCCGACAAATGCGAGTGTTGACGCGCGACAAGGCATTATGACGCGAGCAGCCAGGCTTTGACCTGCCAAGACTCAAGAGGCTGTCGCCGTGTATGCAAGAGAGGCTATCTTGGCCAGCGCGACAAGTGCTATATTTGATCGCGCGACAAGAGTCATATTGACGCGCGACAAGAACTTTATTGTGCGTGACTTGGGCTAAGCCAGAAGTGGCGCAGCGCGACGGAAGAGGGTTGGCGCGGCTTGATGCAGGCGAGCCGACGCGCGACCTCGGGCAGTTCACGCGCGAAAAGACCTCGGAGAGTGGACAGTCGCTTCTTGGTTCTTTTCTTTGACGCAGACTCTTTTCGAGAATAATGGAAGGTGCCACTCAAAGAATACGAATAACCTAAAAGTAAGTAAGAAATCTCGAAATCACTCTTCAAGTATTTTGGAAACTCTGCGGATACGGATATTGTAAATACCAATCATATAGATGCCACCAAAAAGAATCGAATCTTATGCGTGTGGAAGGTATTATTGAGGTGGACATGCATTACTTGCATATCACGGTCAAACAAATGAAACCTACGATAATATGCCGGATCTTGAAGATATTGTTCTGTTGGGGTGCGACGAGAAGTGCAGCTAGATATCACAGATATAAACACTCAGCAAAATGGAAGACAGAAATCAAAATCAAACTCTGGTCCAAGAAAGAGGAAACCAGGTGATTGTGATATTGCTCAAAATTCTACTCAAAAAAGTAAAGCATTGAAAACGAACAAGAATATGTGGACCATTGGCAGAACATACAAGTTTGATTGGGCAGCTAAATTTCCATTTATTGAACCTGTACAATCCTCTAATTCTGAAGAAATCCCATGTGAATGTACATGTACAATATGTACGTGGAAATTGGGAAAGCAACAAAAAATGCAACTGAAGCTGGACACTATAGAAAAACATTGTGGAAAACAATATTTAACTGTAACGGGGGCGGATGGCCAGAAAATCAAAACACATAGGTGGAAAACTGAAAAGGAGTGCATGCATGTTAGATACGCAGCGGAATATGAGGCAGAGCAGAAAAAACATAGACATCTGTTGGAAAAGGGAGGAACGATCACATCGCATATTGGTAAGATGAAAGAAACAAATCTACATGCAAAATTCATACAATTCTCTACTCTTTTTCAAATACTTAAAAAAGGAAGAGCGATGTCGGATTTCCTCGATTTCAAAGTTTTGTATCAATTTAACGGAATGCTGAATGTACCTCAGTCTCATTGGTCTGAGAGTAGTGGATGGGAAATGGCAAAATGCCTCTCGATGATAGAGAAGGAAGATTTGAAAGAGAATGTAAAAAAAGCAAACTTTATCTCTCTTTCAATTGATGAAGTGACAGCAGTCGACAACACCGCATGGGTATGTATCCACATCTATACATTAGAAAATCATATAAGGACACCTCATCTGTTGGGTGTTATGAAAATGGTTGAAAACTGCAATGCTGAAAACCTATATAAAATAGTTGTTTCTCATTTGAAAGATGTTGCTGGTATGACTGATTATGAAATTGCTACGAAGTTGGTATGCGTTGGAGCAGATGGTGCATCGTCATGCAGGGGTCACTTGAAGCAGTGTGTGTTAGATTACAAACAACAGTGGCCCCATATATGCTACCAATTCACTGTATGGCTC
This sequence comes from Taxus wallichiana var. yunnanensis, assembly GCA_018340775.1. Lineage (NCBI taxonomy): Eukaryota > Viridiplantae > Streptophyta > Pinopsida > Cupressales > Taxaceae > Taxus > Taxus wallichiana. Next base: position 674,764,041 of record CM031243.1, on the reverse strand, counting down.
ACAGAATGAATTTGGCGTATAAAATGGTAAGCAACCACGAAAATGTTGCTAAATTAGAAGACCTCATAAGAGAACTTCATGCCTATATGTCAAGCAGCCCAAAGCATTTTCTCGAGTTCCAAAAATTTGCAATTGGAATTACAGATGGCAAAAAACTTCTGAAGGATGTGGAGACTAGATGGATATCTTTGTATGAACCTGCATGCAGAGTTCGTGAGGAGTATCCTTCATTGGTTGGTTTCATGCACAAATACCGTCATGATGTTGATAGGGCAAGGGACCTGTTGTTCCGCTTAACTGATTTGGAGACATTGCTTACATTGGTTGGTATTCTTCCAATGTTAAAGGAGATCAATACACTGATGAAGCATGCACAGGGTAGATTAATCTATATTGTGGATTTTATACGGATGAGGAAAATGGTATGTCAAAGTCTTGATATATTATCTTTGTTCCCGGATAGTTTTGATGCACTGTTTTTGAAAATTGGAGAGATTTATTAGATCTTAAAACTCCTAACACCTTTTTGAGATTTAATATCCACGATCACCTATGCATCTCTGTTAATGGGAGGAAATACCAATGCACATTTTGCAAAAACGTCAAGATATTACGGGATCGGAGCGAGAAGATGTTCCCGACATGTAATTTGTTTGAGTCTGTGATAATTGAAACCAGAATAAAGCTTAAAAATTTCAAAACCTTGTCATCGGAAATTAGGAGCGTTTACTGTAAAGATAAAATTACGGAAGCCATGGGTGTGATGAATCAATTTTTGGAATACGAGAAGGTGGCCGTGCGAGACTTTGTCGATAAGCATTTCCAGAAATCAATGGGTACAATGATGGAACAATTTACAAAGACGTCGAGTGAAGAGTGCAAATCACGGTATCTTTGAATGCCGATTTATTAAAGTCTCAGTCAACAAATTTTGCAACAACAATGAGGAACCAATATAGGAATTTAGATCAACCTTCTGAAAGTGGAGCTATTACAAGGCTGTGGCGAGGAATCTATCAAAGTTCTATCTTACAAGAAGATATCAGTGAATACTTCAGACTATATGAGTTATGCCAGACAATGATTTTGGGGTCTGTGGAGGATGAAAGGGTTTTCAGTGCATTGTCATTTATAAAATCAAAACTGAGAAACAGGTTGGATAAAAATCTGGAAAGTTGCATGAGGTGTTACGTTTCTCGATACTCCCTCGAAACCTTTCCGTTTGACAGAGCAATTGCGCACTGGAATTCCCTTTGCGAAAGAAGAGGTGTAAATAATACAGCTACAAGTACAAATACTCCCAACCTTGAGAGTGTAAATGGCTCTTCGTCACATTCTACAGAAGACAACATCGACTTTGATGAAGCTATTGATAATGGATTGTTTCAACTTTAAGTAGGTATCTTCTTTATCTATCTTTTATTTTTATCATTAAAGATGTTACAGGTCTATATACTAAAAATGTCGAAATGAATTAACCCATCTATCTACTAATCCATTTCTCGTGTTGGATTTTTTAAAACAAAGATCTAGCTCATTACAAATGTGCGGTGATGATTTCAACTTTAAGCGGTATCTTTTTCCCCTTAATCTTCTTGTTTGTTATTTCATTTTTTTAGCTATGGTTATATTTAAAGATGTTACAGTGTATGTATTTACATTTAGTTAAATACAATCTTTTTATTTTTGAAAACGTGGGTTGACATCCGTCAGGAAGGCTGTTACTTCTCGGGGCGTGATGTCGAGCAACTCACCCATCTATCTACTAATCCATTTCTTGTGTTGAATTTTTTAAGACAAAGATATAGCACATTACCGGTGATGATTTCAATTTTAAATAGGTATCTTCTTCAACATAATCTTATTGTTTGTTACTTTACATTTTTTCAGCTCTTGTTATCATTAAAGACGTTACAGGTCTAATTCTTTATATTTACATTTATTTAAAGATATTGTTGGTCTATATATTTAAAGATGTTGCTGGCACTTCTCAGGACTGATAATGTCAGGCAACTCACCCCTCCATCTACAATGTCATGTTACCCTTGATGATTGCAATACTCAAGAGGTAAGTTAACCCGTAGCATATTTGCAATTATGTTTAATTTCTTACCAGTGATGATTCTTTCTTGATTTCATAGAATTATATTTAATTTATTTTTAAATACAAGTCCACATAAAATTCCGAATAAAATTCACATAAAATTCGGGATAAACAATACATCATCCTCATTATCATCATCTATCATTAATTATCAATTATCATCATTCATCATCTACGTCCACATACAATTCATGACAATGCAAGTAAACAAGAAACATACATATAATTCATGATAATCAACATCTAATGCAATTAAAATTAAAGATTGTATGTAAATCCATATAATTAAATTCAAAGACCATAGTACATACACAATAGACAATAGTAGAAGTTTTCAAATTCATTATTTAAAGTTTCCACAATAATAAAAGTTTCTAGTTTTCAAAACCCTCTTTTTCTTTATCCAATTCTACTCCTCTGCACTATTCCCCTACAGCAAATTTGGATCAGCTGCAGCGTATAAACTATCCCGTTGCCAATAATTTTCGTAACGACTAATAATCTCATTGATAAGAACCTTAGCCCTTCTGTCCCATTCTATAAGCTGATTGATATGAGGAAGCATCTCCATCTTTCTCATCAACCCACACAAAATCTTTTTTATGCTTGTCCAGATCTATGAAATACTCCTTGCCCTCTTTAGAAGTAATTGTGCCCAAACCGGGAACCCTGTATGGTCCAAGCAACAAGTGATACATAATCAGCAAGTGAACAAAACCATAACTTGAAAACATATAAAGAGAGAACAAACTAGCATTACTTTGTTGTACTATATGGTCCAGCCGGTTATCGATCCACTCAATGATTCTCTCCAAGCTTCATACTCAGGAATTGTGTAGAAAGATAACACATTTCCATTTTTGTGAGTTGCCTACATCAACATGTGCCGACATTAGACATGGAGATACATAACATCTGGAGGCTTAGAAAACAAATATAAAAAGTCTCGAAACACAACCAAATATACAGGGGGAACATTTACAGAAACTAAAGCTGCTATACAAAGATCATGTACCTGGTCTGTCATTATCATCAGATGGCCATATCTTAAAGATTTAATCTGTCATATATTTTATCTTCCTGTAGACCAAGTATTTTTTTCTATTTACTATCTCTTTATTCTCCATTTGTTGGTGAGTGGTAGCTTCCCAAAAAATAGATATTCCTGCCACCTGATAGGATAAAGATAACTAAAATAACAAAAAATTAAATTGGAAAGTGATGTCGAAACATGTCACAATACTACCAAATTCAGTATTCACATTTCCCTGATTAAAGGCACAAACACTTACAGCGACTGCAAGAGCCTTGGCTGAGTCACCCTCCGTTAATATTAAAGTACATTGATCAGAATTCTTCCCCCCTGCTTGATTTGCTTCATCAGGTTTGGGAACATCAATTAATTTCCTCTTCTTGGTTCCATCAGTTTTCTTAAGATCTTTTTTTTGTTTAAACTTTTCCACTGCACTCATCAGGTAAAACAAACTTACAAAGCTCATCTTAGACACTAGCATTGCAAAAATTACATGTACTCAGAAATGCTACATATTAGACACCACGCCTGGATATATGGACATGGGCTAAAAATGCGAAACAGAATAAAAAATATGAATTAAAACGAGTTATACTTACAATCAACATGGAAACCAAACGTTGATTCGAGAAATTTCTTTTCTTCCACGAGTGTTGCCTTGGTTGTAACAATTGGTAAATTCTTTTCTTCCACGAGTGTTGCCTTGGTTGTCACATAAAAAATGCCGTCCTCTGAATTGTAGGATGACAGAAAGTAATTCAAAATATCCGGATCTGTTTCGAAATGGGGCATATTAACGATATGGATGTGAGGGCATAAGGGACATCGATTGAATTGGATTCTCTTGATTTTTGTTACTGAACTTGCAGTTGGGAAGCATTGAGACCTGCAAAAATTCAAGAGCCGGAAGATGAAAACGAGAAAATGACAGGTTGAAGGGTATTTATAGGCTAAATAGGGCGTCAATGGCTTCACATGACGCGCGTCAATAGATGCCAGTGACGCGCGTCAATAGATGCCAGTGACGCGCGTCAATAGACGCCATTGACGCGCGTCAATAGATGTTACTGACGCGCGTCAATAGATGCCAGTGACGCGTCAATAGATGCCAGTGACGCGTCAATAGATGCCAATGACGCGCGTCAATAGATGCTAGTGACGCGCGTCAATAGGGTCCAGTGTCGTGCGTCAATAGGGGACATTGACGCGCGTCAATAGGGGCCAGTATTAAAAATTTAATGGAATTCAAAGTTTTCACCTCTTTTGCAGTAGAGGAAATTCCCTTCATGTTTGCAATGCAGCCAATTGAGATGAAGATTTCAAATTTATCCCCAGACCAAAGAAACAAACAGTGATTGGTGTGTACTTGATGATGATAGGGTCTTGTTTAATAAGTTCATAAAGAAACTTGTTTGAGATGAGGTACCAGTAAGGCACTCTTGACAAAATTCACACAATGTTATCTTTTTAAGATGATCCAACCTTGCACTCTTGACAAAATTTACACAATGTTACATTTTTAAAATGATCCAACCTTGCACAGAGAACGTTATGTTGAGCTGTAAATTTTTTTTCAATATTTTAGACACTTGATTTTATAGATTGTACTTCAAGAAGATCATGATTAATCAATTCAAGGCATAGAAATGGGGGAGCTTCAAGAAAATTGTCTTCAAACATACACTTGAACATTGTATCTTCAGCAATGGAAAACAAAACAAGGTGGTAGCAGGAATTTTATACTTTGATACTCATTGCACGGGTCAACCAAGTATTTCATCAGCTCAACAATGATAATTAGAAGAAAGTAAAAACAACTTTCCGTTACACAACAATTTTGATCACTTTACCCTTATTGTATCTTTCAAACCTTCTTGTAACTAATACGATATGTAAACAACCTTATTGATCTATGATCGTATGCACCACCTTACAAATTTGAAAAAAAAGAGATTTTTTAATTCAACAACTGCAAGAATCAGTCCCGAAGAGAGAATCTCAATATGTGAATCCTATACAACATATTTTACTATGATCATGTTTGCAAAATTCAATATTTTCTTATAGACTCAAAATTATTCCAACTTATAGCCTCCCAGTTCTAATCCACAGTTATTCTTCACCCTTATCAAATATAAAAAAATGATCCAGTTCTTCAACCTATGAACTTCATATATACAGACTTTGGTTAATTCACATGGTTATTCCAACTTTGGTTAATCTAGCCTCCATAGCCTCCATAATCTACTCTACACAAAACAATATCCATGATAAAAAAACCATATTTTTAAACCATGCTCTTGATTATTTCCCAAGCTCTGTAAAAAGAGATTACCCACTAAATAGTAAAGATCTGTTTACCAATGTTCTTTTTCCCCAAAGACAATTTTCAAGATAATTAAAGTCCCACATTAAATTGATCATCGTCTTTCATCATCATCTATCATTGATTATCAATTGTCATCATTCATCTACGTCCACATACAATTCATGACAATGCAAGTAAACAAGAAACATACATATAAATCATGATAATCACCATCTAATCACAATATAATTAAATTCAAATACCATAGTACATACTCAATAGTAGAAGTTTTCAAATTCAATATTTAAAGTTTCCTCAATAATAAAAGTTTCTAATTTTCAAAACCCTCTTTTTCTTTAGACAATTCTACTCCTCTCTCTTCCCCAACGGCTTCTTCCATTGTGGCTGTACCTCTTTCCCCAACACCAGAAATAACCCCTGAACTTATAAGATCTTCAGCAGCGCTGTCCAGATTTTTTAAAATTCTTTCTTCTTGATTTGTTGCATCTCCATGCGACAGCAAATTTGGATCAGCAGCTGCTTTGGCTTTGAACAATATGTCAGGGTCGAGACCATGCTCTTTAATTATCCGCTTTAGTGTATTGTTTTGTTTGTTAACCAAAACAATACTTTGCTTCAAATTTTTTGCTGCGGATAAGCTGTTCTTTGCTGTTTCCAAGTGAACTTGTAAAACCTTTGCCTGACTCTTCAAATTTTCATATTTCAACTGCACAAAAAGAGTAATGTCAATTCAAAATATTAATGTAAATTCAAATTTTCAAATTAAAAAAAAATGATTGTTTGAATGTAATAGTACTTACAACCGCTCTATCTCTTTCGGCATTTGCGATTGATACCAAATCCTTGTCCTTGGACCATTTGTTAAAATATGCCTGGGCCTCGGCACTAATATTTTCCAATTTGTTTAGTGCCTTATCTAAAATGCCGTCTTTGTAGTTGTTGTTAAACGTGACAGTCCCACATTTTACTTGGGTAAGTAAGGAATCCATCTTCGCAGGTTGATTCTGGACTGCAGCGTATAAACTATCCCGTTGCCAATAATTTTCATAACGACTAATAATCTCATTGATAAGAACTTTAGCCCTTCTCTCCCATTCTATCAGCTGTTGGATATGAGGAATAATAAACTCACTGACATGGGATTGACAATCATTACCTATTAAGTTCTCCAAAGGAAAAGGTGGGAACTCTTCACTATCTGAATCTGATGCAGACGATCTTGCGGGAGAAGAATGGGGGCTTTCACAAAGATCAACTGCTAATTGTTTCTGCCTTTGGGTGGGCTGATCCTGTTTTTGAAAAAATAAATCAAGATTTAGTTAAATAAATTTAAATCAGAATGTAATTCAAAATTGTAAAGCATATTAAAATTGAAATTTGAAGTATACCTTCTGGCCTTGAATCATCTCGCGGGTATCGAAAAAACCAGTTGGGTCATTGCTATCAATGCCCAAATAATCTTCATCTAAATTTATATTGTTCAAAACAGATATGCCCGTTGCACTGGGCAAGCCACCAAGTGAGAGAGTTGGAATTCGAAACGAGGAGGCAAGGTTTAGTGTCCCACTAGGGGCCGGAGCAAAAGGCATGCGTTTACCAATGTTCTTTTTCACTGAAGCTCTGGTTGGCATTTTAAAAATTAATGGTTGAGTGGGAGTCGGTGCCGTGGTTTGATCATGACTGACATGTGCTGAAAAGTATAAGAAAAAAATGAAACATATTAAAACAATTCATAAAGTGAAAACTACGAAATTAAACGTACTATAGAAAAGTTGTACCTTGTTGTCGAGGGGTTGATTTTTTTGGTGCTACGGGTGGCCTTGTAGGAGTTGAACTCAGTGGCTGTTCAGAAGATATGAATGCATGCGACTGTATGGAGTGAGTTGGGGAAGAAGGTTCCAAATTCCCTGCAATTCATCAATATTAAATGTTGTCAATTCATTTGGTTAAAATTTAAATTGAAAAATAAATATGCAACTTTGGAATTTGTAAATAATATATGAGAATGTATTACTTCTCTGGCGTTTAACGAGTTCAAACGCTTGAGGGTTTGGAGAGTGAGCTTCCATTTCAGATTGGGATTCCCCCGAAGCCTCCGCGTGTTGTTGGCCTCTTCCTCTCGATTGCTTCTTTTTTCGGGGAAGGGCTTCAAGATATCTTCTCTGCAAAACATTAAAATTTAAGATTTAATAACTGTGCAATGTAATGACGAAAATTGTAATACAATTACAAACTAAATAGTTTATACCTGTTGTTCATCAAATGGAATTGAGAATTTCTTCAAAGCCTCATCAGAGCAAGTAGGAATTTCTTTATGTTTTAAATTTAAAAGTGCCTCATAGTAGAAGCCGAGGAGATAGTTTGTTGAATAAATGAAAGGTTTATCTGACAGTTTTGAATTTGTTATGTCAGTTCTTATTTTTTTGGATAGATATGTGCACCAATCGAATTTATGTTTTGAGATAGTGGCACAAATATATGCAATGGCCCAATTTGGTATATCCGTTTGGCGACCCTGCAAAACAATTCTGGCTTGAAAAAATGAAATAAGTGCAGCAAGAAAGTGGTGTGCAACTGATTGTGTATCTACACCACGCCTGGATTTATTGACATGGGCTGCAAATGCCAAACAGTGAAAATTACTTTAAATTTATAACAGCAAATTGTATCAGAATAAAATACAGATAAAAAAATAAGAATTAAAAGGAATTATACTTACAATCAACATGGAAACCGTACGTTGACTCGAGAAATTTCTTGTCTTCTTCCACGAGTGTTGCCTTTGTTGTAACAATTGGCAAATTTCTGATAGGAAGGCCAGTAAACCGATGTATGTCATTTGCTTCAATAGTGAATTGGAACATTTGGCCATCGGTCAGAGTCACATAAAATATACCATCCTCTGAATTGTAGCATGACAGAAGGTAATTCAAAATATCCGGATCTGTTTCGAAATGGGGCATATTAATGAGCCCTGTAAATTCACACTCTTCCATTATAGCTTGATATTCTGAAGACATCTTTAAGGCCGTATGGATGTGAGGGCATAAGGGATTCCTGTAGTTGATCTTGGAAATCGATGGAGTTGGATTCTCTTGATTTTCTTGCTGAACTTGCAATTGGGAAGCATGTGAAGTCGACATTGTAGCTGTTATTGCGTCTTTGTCGAAGATTTAGACCTGCAAAAATTCATGAACGGGAAAATGAAAACGAGAAAATGAGCGGCACAAGGGTATTTATAACCTAAATAGGGCGTCACTAACCCCTATTGATGCGCGTCAACAGGTTTAAATTGACGCGCGTCATTTGATTTCACTGTCGCGCGTCAATAGAATTGAGTGTCGCACGTCAATTGAAGATAATGTCGCGCGTCAATAGAAAACAATGTCGCGCGTCAATAGAAGATAATGTCGCGTCAGTAGAGGATAATGTCGCGCGTCAATAGAAGATAATGTCGCGCGTCAATTGATGATACGATGTTGTGGCGTCAATATACGATAGTGTCGCGCGTCAATAGGTGATAGTGTCGCGCGTCAATAGAAGATAAGTGTCGCGCGTCAATAGAAGATAGTGTCGCGCGTCAATAGAATATAGTGTCGCGCGTCAATTTAAGATAGTGTCGCGCGTCGATAGAAGATGGTGTCGCGCGTCAATAGAAGATGGTGTCGCGCGTCAATAGAAGATAGTGTCGCGCGTCTATGGTAGCAAGTTACTCGCGTCAGTAGATGCAAATGACGCGTCGTCAGGTTCTAGAGACGCGTCAGTGTCGCGCGTCATTGCTATCTAGTGTCGCTAAAGTGTCGCGCGTCATTACGAAACAAGTGTCGCGCCAGTGACGTGCGTCATTACAAACTAGTGTTGTCGGACGTCACTGATGGAGCCTTGAAAAAGCAGGTGAAAATTTTGTTTTTTTATCTTTGTCAAAATTTGCCTTTATTTGAAGCTGTTACGGGGATATTCGCGTATTTTCCACCTTCAATTTTAGGGGTGTCTTAAAATGAACCACCCGAATTCAAATGGTTAAATGGAATGCTATTTAAATGTGAGCTGATTTTGTTTTGTGCGGGTGTGTAAGAGAAGATGAATTCTTTGACATCCTCGAGCATGTCATGATGAACCAAGTGGAGGACACTATTCAGGTGAAAAGAACAACTCATAATATACTTATCACTGTTATTATTTTCCATCTCTCGTATACAAGGATGAGAAGAGATATATCAAGCGGTGTGATCCTTGTCAAAAGGATGGGACAACCAACTTTCACTAATGAAATTCCTCTTTAACCTCAAGTAGTAATTGAACCATTTGAGAGATGGGGATTGGATTTTGTTGGTCCCTTTCATCCTCCTTCATAAGGAAAGGAATACATTCTTGTGTACTTGACTATGTGAAAAAGTGGGTAGAATTGCGGGCATCGACAAATGCCACTAAAGAAGCATTTGTTGATTTCCTTTGGAATAGAATTATGGTAAAATTTGGAGCATCGAGAGCATAGTTTCAAATCGGGGACCACAATTTTTATCTAATATGATCTAAGCTTTTCACAATGTATTACCAAATCAATAATAGGAAGTCATCTCCTTATCAACTATAGTCAAATGGAAAATTTGAAGTAACAAACAGAGAATTAGAGAACATCCTTACCAAGCAGTTGAAGCTAGGAGAAAAATTGGGTAAAGAGACTACACCAAAGTTGTTTGGGCTTATAATACAACTTGGCAAACTACAACATGGTTTTCACCATATGATTTAGTCTATGGGAAAAATCCCTTGTTTCCAATTGAGTTTGAACTTTAGACATTGAGGACAACAGTTAAGGTAGGAATTGAGTTTGATGTAGCTCAAAAAGAAAGTATCCTTCAACTCAATGAGTTAGATGAATTGAGGATGGAAGCACTTCAACAGATAGAAATAATCCAAGATCAAAGGAAGTAATGGCATGACACACATATCAAGAGAACGTGATTCACAATAGAGACCCAGGCATTGTTGTTTGATTCTAAGTACCAACAATTCAAGGAAAATTAAGAAATAGATGGTTGGGACCCTATTAAATTGAGCGAGATATTTGACAATGGTTCTATTGAGTTACTTTCCATTGATGGCAATAGAAGAACACTCTTGGTCCATGGACATAGGTTGAAACTTTATAGGAAGCCTCCCACTAAGGATGAATTCTTGAGGAAGATTGAAGCAGACAAATAATTTGATCATATGGAAGAACCTAGTTCTTCCAAAATGATCAAATAACTAGACTACCGCTTAAAAGATCCGAGAATAAAGGGAAGGAAATGGAAACCAAGTAAATGGCGTTTATTCCCCAAAAAAATAAAAATAAATAATAATAATAATAATAATATTTCTCTCAAAGGTCACTTGAAAACCAAAGAATGGAAATTGACCTCTTCTTTTGGATAATTCAAATAAAAGGGAATTCTTTTGAATTCTAGTTGTCTTATCTAATCGTGTTTTGTTCCACTTGTAGGAATGACGGGTCATCATAACAAAAGGATTACATCATCAAGGATGGTAATATATTTTAACTTATTTAGGGTTAAATTAAATGTTTGCATGTGTGATTTGAATTGATTTAAAAGTTGGTATAATGAGTCATCCATTTATACATTATGATTACAAGTGAGTAATCATGAAGATGATATGGATGGGATAAGTGGCGGCATGGTTATTATTAGTAATCATTAAGTTCAAAATCAAGTGAAATAAGTTGCAGAGTGATTTTGAGAAGCGGCAATTAAGCTTGTGTTCTGCGTGAGAACAAAGGATTCCGTACACGAGAACAGAGAGGATTTAGTAGCTAAGAACAAAGGTTCCATAGCCAAATTCATCAATTCCACAGCTAAGCAAGAATTCCTGTAACTAATTTACAGAATCAAAGGAAATAAAACTTGAGCCAATATGGGGATTAAAAAAAATCAGAACCAAAGGATGATTTCTAGCTACTCGTAGACGAAGAAGTGGCATCTATCTTTGAGCATGCAGGATGGCTAGAGTTCCTGAAGAAATTTTCAAAGTATAATGATGAATTAGTAAGAGAATTCATTATAAACCTAGAGCAATCCAAGACAAAGGTGAGAAATATATTTATTCTTTTTCTATAAATAGAATAAGTAATGTGTCTGGAGTGCCAATTGTGCATGTTCCACATCCTGCCAAAGGGACATTGAAAGAACTAGTTGAAATCCTACTACAAGGAGGAGAAACTAAACCCCAATACATCTACAATACAAAGAAAATCATAAAAGGGGTCAGAAGGGCCAGTTTTCCCAAACCCTTTGACAGGGTAGCATTTTGGATAGTGAAATATTTAACCTATGATGGTCAATTTGGGTCCGTAGGAAAAGAAGTCCTAAAAATGCTCATATATATGAAGTATGGATCCACAAAACCTGAGTACATAATAAACCTTCCAAGGTTTCTTTTAATTCTATCCAAATCATGGCCAAGAGGTATTCTTAGGGTGTCGAGACAATCAACCATCATGGGCTAATTCATTTAGTATGCCAAAGACCATTTTCTGTCAAAAAAAATGCGTAAGAAATTTGGGAAAAGTTTCTTGGCAAGTTCAAGAAAAACCCTAATATTATCATAAGAACAATACCAGCTCCATTTTCTCCTTCAACTAATTTGGAAATTGATGCCCCTGCAGAAGAACAGAAGGAAGTGGAAAGAGAGAATATACCAAAAAGAAGAAGGTCTGTGAGAAAAATCAAAACAACAGAGCCTTCTGTGCCTTTGAAGGAAATTCCTTCTTCTCGCAAAGTAGCTTCAAGGGAGCAATATCTTTCTCGACAAAGTGATAGCTCACCTATGCAAGAGCGAGAAATAAGAGTAAGAAGAAGCTCTAGAAAGAAATCCACTGCTGGGCATGTTGAAATTCCCCAGAGAAGGAAAATTCATAAAAGGACAAGGGAAACCCTAGAGGGAAGGAGTGAACAGGAAAAGATGGAAAAGGAAGCTGCTAATATTTTAGGTAGCATGGCCATGACTCCTCCTGAACTAAGCCAAGCTGAGATGGATAGAGGAGATGAGAGACTTGAAGAGCAGGAGTTTCAAGAATTGGCTGAACCATCAGTATTGTCACATGAAGAAGAAGATTTGGCATCCCGAGAAAAAAGGAAAATTTCCTTTGATAGAAGAAGAATGCTCAACTCCTCAAGTAATTTCAGAGGAAGAAGAAAGACATCAGGTTAAACAGGCTCTATTCTTGTCTAGAGCAGAGCTCACTATCAGAGAAAAGGATGAGGAATTGGATTTCCTCAAACTCAAATTAGAACAAAGGAAATGCATTGGAGACTGAGAGCAAATGCAACTCGCGTGCAGGCTAGGAATGAGGAGTTATCAGTAATTAAGAAACAACTGATAGAAAAAGAGGAAGAATGTCAGACTTCTAGAAAATAGAATGTTGTGTCCACAGACTTTGCATAGACTGAGTTAACCTATTTTGCACTAAAAACTATGGAGTGACACCTACAGGGAGCTCAGAGAAGCTAAAACATCAAATGAAGATTTGAAGACCAAGATGGAAGAAGAGAAGAAGGCAAGAAAAGAGTGGGAAGAAAATTTTTATAAGGAAGAAGGAAACAAATATAAATGTCTTGCAAAAATTCATATGGTCTGCATTATGAGTGAAAAATTGCTTGCCTGTAGGAGGCCCTCTCTTGCATATAGTGTGTTTTTAGAAGAGCAGTTCATTCGCTGGAAGCTATTAAGGATTGCATGTGGACTTCCACATGAACTAAAGGATGAATCTGAATTCATGACAGCTTACTCTTTATCCAGTCCTGAGCAGAAAAATATTCTATGTGAATTTTATCTTTGTAATTTTATGCTAGAGAAAAACACAGGATTTATGATCAATTTGTATGTGGCGGAAATCCATCTCAATGCATTTGTCTCTGTTCTGCAAAACCAAATTTAATGGAAGGAAAGGGAATTTGATTTTTATTGAAAGCTAGCTCAATAGGTCTCTGTATGAGAGCTCACTATGGTAAACCTTCTGCCTTCCTCATACATTCTAGAACTCATGCCTTTGATGAGCGATTCAAGACACATTATTTTTCCATTCTACAAAAGAGTATTGATGCCTTTACCTCCTATGAGGAGGAGAAGTTTTAAGATATTTATGAAGGATGCTCGAAGAGGTGGGAACTCCTTGCTGTTTTCTTGATAAAAAGGGAAGTAATATCCCTACAAATATGATCTCGTAGTTTAAAAGGGCAAAAGCATTATGCATAATAATTCCTCGATCAATGAGACCTATCGGAAAATATGGATGGGAATGCGAACAAGGCCCTCTCTAATTCTCACCCACATGTCTCATTGGAAATACGTAGAGAACCTCAAGATCTGCTTTGAATTTGAAGAGTGGGAAAATAAAATAGAAGCGGGAGAGCTGGGTATAGTACCTCTAAGTTTAAGCATTGGGAAATCTAGTTTCAGCCATTTTATTTGAGTAATCAAATGGAAAGCAAAACATATAACCCCAATTTTGAAGAATGAAGTTTGTAAAGGGACTTACAAACAAGTAAGTTTGGGGAAAATGATGAGGCCAAAATATGTCCGATTAATGTATAATATATGATCTCATCTTACTCTCCTTTTTATTAAGTTTGATTACATTTTGTGACTTTTATTTGATCTGATATGAGTTAGGATGTAATTGTTTGTCTTTTGATTGATTGTGATTCTAATGTTAAAAGCTCTAAAATTCCTGACGAAGTGTGTGTTTAAAATTCAATTTTGTAATAAAGTAGGTCTAATTAGTCGAAGAAATGAAGTATGTAGCGTTTAGTATGTTTTTGGTAGCATCTGTTCCAACACAGCTTAGTTCCAGAACTTCCAAGCTAGTTTTGGAACTCCATTACACAATCATCATCTAGTTCGAACTCCAAATATTTAGTTCCGGGAGTTTTCGGACTTAGTTTCGAACTCTTGGGTATAGCTTCTCGGAAGTCTCACGATTTTGATCCTTAATGATTTCCTATTGAAGTTCCTAATCGATGGAAGTTTATCTATTTTAACCACATCAGGACATTCTACATCAATGACCCTTTCAATCAAGAAAGGATGAGAAGATCTCTGAACGTAGATCTAGGGATAGTTATCTTATAGTTGTGCGATCAGCCACAATCGACTCAAGATCTATTCTTGCACAATTCAATTTCATCGGAATCATAGAGATAACTATGATTATAAATGTATATATAAGCGCACTGTTGTAGATAGAAAATGATATGAAATAGAGAGATAGAATAGAGAAGAGAGATATATACTAAGTACACAGGATCCAAAGACGTTTTGTAATCTTGAATGTTTTATCAATAAAATAGCCATTCTGTTTGAGAGAATTCTTGAGTTGTTAATTCTGATTCAAGGAAGAGCAAGGGTCCACTCCCCCGAGGACCGGATATTCGTTTATTTGGTATTTATATTTCCTAAGTAAATAGTTTAGATCATCAATTTTGTATCACTTTTAATTCTTCTAGTTAAACTCTGTTGTATACTTGTTCCTACATGTGTCTAGATAGATTCTTATTTTTCTTGCAATCGTTTTTAAGCATTCTAAGTTGAGTGTGTTTACTTTCAGAAGCAAGTGTGTTTATTTCCAAAAGAAAGTGTGTTTATTTCCATTATGCAAAGTGTGTTTCCTTTCAGCAAAGCTTTCAGTGTGTTTACTTTCAGCAAAGTTTTCATAGTTTGATTTAAATAAGGTTTTACCAAGAATTCCTTAAGACATTGAAAAGATCCCCGAAAAATACAAAAACAACTACAGTCAACTACTAGATCAATAGGATTACTCTTGTTGCATATAGCTTTAGACACACCCCTGGTTTGATATGACATCAACAAGAAGTTGATTAAATGAAGGGAATAACGACACCCATCACATAGTTAAGGGGTTGTGTCCAAGTTCTTTCTTGAACTTTAAGCTCAATGTTAACATGAAGGTTCTTTGAAGTATCAAGCTCAACTATGATTCAAGCATAGGTTGTATGAGTAAATTCTATGGTGCGGAGTTAGCATTTAAAAAAATACCAAATTGTTACCTATGGAAGAAAGACATGGTAGGACCCACAATTGCAAAAACAAGTGGAATTTTAATACATATTAGTTTGAGTGAAAATGTTTACGTGGGTGGATTGGATGAGGAAACTAGGGTTTCATGACTAAATAGTAATTGTCTAGTATTCAATGTTTCATATTTGTATGCATTACAACAAGGGGAAGATATTGTGGAACAAAAATAGGAAGTATACTTTGGAAGGAACAAATTCCGAGGATGAATAAATAGATGGTGGCACAATGTCTTGACAAGAAAACCATCAACAAAAAGAAAGGAAGTTTAAACAAGTATTTGGTACAAAGTGAGAAGGTTTGGAGAAACATGACAACACATGGATATCCGAATGGGAGATAAAGAAACTTGAAACAAAAAATCTCCATTAATTTAATCAAGTAGAATTCGCAAGAGTTGAGTTTTTTCATCTAGGGAGAAAGATGCATTTGGCCCCCATTCTTGCATGGAGGCCATAACTTTTGATTCGGTAATCGAAACGAATCTATTTTTGACAAAAATGCATGAAAATATATATACTATTATAATCCATGCCATCCACTTAACGTCCATCTCAACAATTTTTAGAGGTTTCAATCATCCATCTAGAGCCCAAAAATAGGGCTTCAAAGTTTTTTTAAAAATTCAAAATATTGTATCTTTGTAATTCCGAGTCAAATTGAGTTCAAACTCAAGGAATGAGTTAGTTTCTATACATAGATCTAATGTGCGTAAATTTGAATGATCTTGAAGTGAACTTTTTTTTCGCTAAGTAGGTTGGAAGACACCCCATTGTGTGGAAGATTGGACGGTGGTGGCTTGGATGTTTCGACTCTTACGCCATTACGGAATGATGGCAAACTTTTTGTGGACATTGGCTCGGATTCATCCGTTGGGGTAGGGTGGACTAAGGTCCTCTCGAAGAAGTCTAATGTTGTGCGTTCGGAGCGAGTATTGCGAAGCCATCTTGGTTCTTGATGTACTTTGTGGCCCCCTCCTTGGTTTAGCCTTGGTTGTTAGTGTTTTATTTTTTCGGGCTTCCCTTGACAACCTCTTCTTTTAGTTTGTTGTTGGGGACTTGGCTGGTTGTAGAGGCCTCTTCTTTTGCACTTCCTTGCTATATCCTCTTAAAACCAAACCATATTTACCATATCTTAAAAAAAAACTATTAAGTTTTACTAAAAATAGTAAGTCTAGTCAAGTTTGATTTAGAAGTCAAGATTAATTAGGAGTCTTTTGGAATTTCAATAAGAAGACATCTAATGTAATTGAACGATCAGAAAATAAAAAGGATTACTTAAACTTATTGTTATTCATTTTGACCCCATCAGATATCACCGTCAGCAATACCAACAATGTCACTACCATTGTGCCGAGTCACCTCCACATAGAATCAATTAATTTGTTGCCATACAAAATGATGAGACCAAGCAATCTACGAAAGGAACTAAGGTGACATCCTACACCATATGGCCACTTTTACATGGGCAGACCCTAACTCTAACTTTATTCATGTACTTTTCTTTATTAAAGGCGATGTACATGAATAAAAGCCGGCCACAAACCAGACGGACTCTTGAAAACAATGCTTCCATGGATATTTAATTTTAACTAACATTGAATAAAAGCCGATCATCGTTATGAATAGCCATCTGGCTTTGTTTCCTTAACTTATCTCTAATCTAAATTTTATAATATATGTGCTGCAGAATCTTTAAATAAAAACAGTACGATACATTTAGTGCAAAAACATTTAGGTGCAGCAGGCTACTTTATTTTGGATAAAGACACAAACTAACCAAATTCACTAATTTTAAATATCCGTCTTTTTCCTTTTGTTTATCACACTACGCTTCGATTCCTCGACCCATAATTTTATTCGTTTAATGAATACCCTGCTTATATATATAGGACGGGGAAGAGGAGATAATCATATAGAGATTGTGAAGCAAATCTGATTCTCCTTTGCAAACGTCGAAGCCTCGCAGGGAATCGTCTTCATAGTTTTATAAAACAGAACTGTAAGTTTCTGAATGATAGTAAATGCTTGGAATTTCTTTTAGAAGAGATATATAGTACTTTTCATGCAGAACATATTGCACGGATACTTTTCATTGAATTTTTCTCATATTTTGTTCTCTTTCACACTTCTACGCCTGTTAATAAAAGTCTATCAGCTTATAGACTTCATTGATTCGATTTGACAGATATTGATTAGGTGGGAAATGAAGATGCAACAAAATATGTGGTTATGGCTTTCTTTTGTGGTACACATGTTGTTATTACTTGGTATTTGGAGAGTAAAGGCAGGTCCTTCCCATGATTTAATCGAGAGACTGCCTGGTCAACCTCAAGTAAATTTTAAACAATACGGAGGATATGTGACTGTCGATGAGAAGGCAGGACGAGCTTTGTTTTATTATTTTGTTGAGGCAGAGGATGACTTTTTTTATCGACCTAAACCTCTTACTTTATGGCTTAATGGAGGTATGTTGTACCTACACTCTACCTTAATAATTTGTTCAACTTAGACATAAAATTGTAAATATTTAAATGGAATTATATATACACACATTAGTTTATGAATTAGTTATTGTGTTAATATTTATGGTTTAACTGTGTATATTAAAAAATAGTCAAAATTCATGTTTTAAGAATTTATTAAAAAAATTGTTTATATGAATCTTTCTTTATATTACTAGTAACGTCATTATTATAATATGATACATATTTATAGCTACCTTAAATTATATGAGATAAGGTGTAAAACAATTTATATATAGAATATACATAGCTTAAATTTAGCTAGAGGGAGATTTCACACATGGAGCGCGGGCTTTTAGTTTTATCCATGTATTAGGTAATGCTATTAAAAGGAGGGTTTTAGAGTTTTCCATAAATATTATTTATTCCAAATTTTCAAAAATTTAATAAAATTTTATATTATCTTTTATGACATTTATAGCCCTTAAATTACTCAAACAATTCAAACACATTAAATTATAAATTCATGCCATCACACAAAATTCCAACATGTTTGTCTCTAAGATGCATTAAGTTAACTACGAGAAAACAACCTCTTAATTAAAATCCAACAACTTGTAAGTCTTTGTTGTCTTTGGAGCTCGTTTTTGGTTTAACTAAGCACGAAACCTTCTTATAATTAAAACCACTAAATATATGATGACCTTCTTATATCTATGGCTTCTCATGTATATCATTTAACAAGGAGGATATACTTATTGTTCTATTCTTTACTATCTCAATAATCCAATATTATTTGAAAACCCCATTTCATGTGTTCTAAAAAAATTCAAATCTGAAACAAACATGGTGGTGTACAATTTATTTTGATTGATGGTAACAATACGGTTTTTAGAGAGCTTGTACCTCGCTTAATAAAAATGACATAACGTGAATGGATTAAGGTGGAACTTAAAAGTTACCCGAAGAAGGGGAAGGAGTTATAGCCCCATCTTAAAGTTGTTATTCAACAACAAACTAAAAATGAAGTTATATTTGTTTATATAGGTGACATTCATACACTATTTTATCTTTAATTGAAGATTTATTTGGAGAGGTAGATAAGTATATATTTCTCTCAATGAAACAACATTTTTGTATCTTACACATAGTTCATAGACTTTTCCATGATTTACCAATTTTTTTTTACAAAGCATATATTTCAATGAAGAAGGATTAAACAAACAACCTACCACTAATTAATGGTTTGAAATTTTACTCCATAGTAAAAGTAACTTGTATAAATGAAACACTAAAACTTGTAATTAACATTGTTTTGATCAATGGATATGGAATTGGTCTTTATTTTGTTATGGGTTGAAGTATTCATTGGCGACGTTGTTAGTTGAATTTGCATTTATAGCCTTAATCTTGGGGTTCTATATGTTTCTCCATGAAAAATACAAAATTGTTCAATTAAACCAAAACTTTTTCTTTTCATTAACTATTTCTTCAGGAAGAATTATTGTCTCCTTATTCAATTATAAATGATCTAGTATATTATATTTCAAGGGCGAGTTTAGTTCTATGCAACACTCCTTCAAACACAATGAAAATATAAAATTGGGCCTCAACTTTTATCTTGGTATAAGGAATTGAGGTGGACAATTCAAGAAATAAACACGGTTTTATAGCTTCCATAATTTAAGTATAACAACTTTTTACTTACCAAAGTTTTTTCAATTTTTATCACATAACAAGTTTTCTATTACCAACATTTTTTCTATTTGTATTGTGCATTAATTTTAAGAAGGAATAAATCCTTGTTTATTTAAGGTGTAACAACTCATATTCTCTTAGAGTGAATATTGCACTCTATAAAACATAACAAAACATAAACAACATTTATAATTTGGTGCCACGTCTCTTTTTACTATTAATTTGAGGTGGATGCCTCATATACTCGACAATGTTTGAATTTAGGTGTGGAGTATGAAACTCCCACTTTTATAATTACAATACAAAAAAACCTATGAACTAAGCATTGTATCCATTATCAACATACATCATGTATAACACATACCTATTTATAGATATTTTTAAATCATTCAATATCAACATACTTTTTGACTTCTAATGAGTAAAGTTTGAATCTCGGATAAAGGTAATATGGAAAAGAGACTTTTTTACTATCCAATGCAATTCATAAATATTATTAGGATTGAATAATATATTCTAGATAGTGGAACTGAGTACTAAAAAATAATGTATGGGAACAATCTCCGATAGCAAGAAAGAAGATTGAATTCTGTAGAAATTGACAAAATGCCTTGGTATTGCTTGATTTAGGCCAAATCCATACGTTAAAAAAATGATAAAAAGGTCGTCGGGCTATTTTATGATACATGAAAATTAAAAAATTGCATCATTATTTGCATATTTGCATGTTCTTCCTATTGTGGTATATGTTTGTTTTCTCAATTTTATTATATGATTTTCTTGAATCTTCCTTTGTAATGAAAAACTATGTTTTAATTTAAATTATTTTTGTGGTTTTTAAGTTTTTTGAAAGTTTATTGTAAAATATAAAATAAAAGTGTTTGATTGGATATTTCTATTTATTGTATAGGCCCGGTTGTTCTTCGATTGGAGGGTGCATTTACTGAGTTGGTCCATTTTATCCATCGGGAGATGGTCGAGGTCTTCGAAAAAATGATAACTCATGGAACAAAGGTTTTATTATAAAAAACACTTGTAGATATCATATTAATGAATGTATTGGTTGCTTATGTATACCTAGGATATAGAAAATTCATGTGAACATTAATTTTAATGTATTTGAACTTCATAATAATATGAAATAATTCCTTAAAATATATATTTGTTAAATAAATAATGAAATTTATAAGGGATAATTGAACATTTATTATTCCTACATTATTTGTAATAATAGTATTTGTTCTTACAATTCTTAACATTATATTTGAACATGTGTTTTTCTTCCAAAGTATCAAATATTCTTTTCGTAGAATCTCCTGTTGGAGTAGGTTGGTCTTACTCAAATACTACGTCGGACTATACACGTGGTGATGAATCTACAGTGAGTATTAAATAACCTTCTTATAACTCATTATGTCATTATTGATGCCGTTTTAAACTGATTTTGTGGTATTCAATCTTGATGCAGCTGATGACATGCTTATTTTTCTTGCAAAGTGGATTAAAAAGTTTCCAGAGTATGCATCTAGAGATTTATACTTAACCGGAGAAAGCTATGCAGGTCTAAAATCAAGTCATCTTATAATTAATATTTCTCTATTTTTTTGCATCTATTTTTATTTTATTTTATCCAAATCATTTATAAGATATTTTATACGAAGATTATTATGTTAATTTCGTTGAAGTAATAATTAGATATATTAGAAATTTATATCAAATTACATATGAATGTCGATTAAATGAGTTATAAGCTATAAGCAAATTATTTTAAAAGGAAAAAATGATAATGCTAACTACACACTTTTAATAGATAAGTTTATATATTAATACAAAAGATCATTTTTTCTATACATCACAATATTTACAAGAATATCTATTCCTAAACTAAAAATATTACACAACATGTTTTACGTCACAACCCTAATCTTAATATTTATTTCTTAAGAAAATACAACATGGCAAAAATCATATTTCACAACCTAAAACCCAAGAATATATCTCCTCATATTTTCTAGTAATTATTAATTTTTTTTTTTGTGAAATAGGACATTATATACCACAATTAGCAATTAAAAGTGCTAAAATATAATGGAATGGCGAAAAGATATAAATTCAACTTCAAAGGATTACTTGTGAGTATTAGTAAATTATGAATATTGTTTTTTAATTGGATTATATTTTTTAAAATTTAAAACTTAGGTTTAATTTTATTTTCGATTAAATTATTGTTGTGCGATTGAAACCCGCTACTTAAAATAAATGTTGATATACCAATCCGTTTCGATTATATGTGGTCGCATGGACTAATATCTGATGAGTCTCATATTGGTTTGAAGAAAAATTGTGAATTTAATGACTCCAATGTCTCTAAGGAGTGTGGTGATATACTAAACGAAGTGTGGGAAGAAATTGGTGACTATGTTAATCCCTATGATGTAATAGTTGATGTATGTCCCCACGAGCTTATTTTGCGGGAACTTCGCTAAGCAAAAAGGTTAATTGTATTTATATTTATTTCTTGCAATCCTTTCTTATTAGTAATTAATGATCTCAATATTTCTAGAATTTATATAATTTTACATCGTATTTGAATCTAGGTTTTAATGGATGGCGGGTGACACACACGAGCCTTGGGGTTGATGTTTGTGTGGGTTATGAGAGAGATTTTTATTTTAATTTACCGGATGTTCGAAAGCTCTACATGCAAATATAACTGGATTGCCCTATGATTGGAGTGTTTCAGCTGGTGAGTTTTATCATTTTATTTTTTCTAAGATAAAAAGGTTCATGTTTACATTTTAGTAGAACTAGAGCGTATTAAGTTTTTGTATCATGTCGGGTTAAAGATACTACTAGATTCATGTGCCTCTAACAAAAACAACAATGAATCTTGCTTGGTGGTATCCATTTTAAATTTTCAATATCAAAAGCAAGCTTACCTTCAATGGTTAAACTCTATTGATGATAGATGTTCAATTTAGATACTCATTAAATTTAACTTTTTCTATTCACTTCAACCGCAATCAACTTTCAAAGAAGAACATTTAGATAATAAATGTGGTTTTCTATCATACTCGTAAAAGATTTGTCTAGTAGAAGGGTTAGTAATTATGTGGTAAATGTTTTATCTCCAATTTATATATGATTGTTTTAATTGGTATTTCAAAGATGAAAATTAGTTTTAAACTAAAAATATTTATGTGTAATGTAATTTACATTCAGTTTAATTGTATAAAAAATTGAAATTTAAAAAAGAAGGAAAATATATTGTGTTGGAATCAATTGTAATAATCAAAGCATAAAAATGCATCATTGGTCCATACTTCTAAGTGACAAATACTAGAGAATTTAGAGAAATTACATAATCTTCACTATAATCAAAACTTTCTATTACCGATTCAATAATAATGTCTTTGAAAGTTATTAGCTACGATAAATCTAATTACAAGACAATGTTAATCTTCTCTATGCCTTTAAGAACCTCAATATCTTTTGCAAAATTATGTTTGGATCTCTAGAAAATTAGTGTCTTTCAATGGAATTTTAATATAGAATAAGAGCCTTGTGAAAAATCTACTAGACATGGATTCTCCATTATATTTAGGCTCCTTCACGAAATGATTTCTTTAAATTATGCTCAAAAAGTATGATATAGTTTACCATGTTATCCAATGTAATTTAACTATCCAACATTCAAAAACTAATATCACATAATAAAGACAATAATAAATAAAAGATTATATTCATATTTTCTTGACTATTTTTCTACATTTTTGTAAAA
The DNA here is from genome assembly GCA_018340775.1 of Taxus wallichiana var. yunnanensis. Classification (NCBI taxonomy): domain Eukaryota; kingdom Viridiplantae; phylum Streptophyta; class Pinopsida; order Cupressales; family Taxaceae; genus Taxus; species Taxus wallichiana. The sequence goes on along the minus strand of CM031243.1, from coordinate 674,740,537 downwards.
AAAAATAATGATAATATATTTTTATAGATTAAATATATTTTATTAATTTACTAATGCACCTATATATTTATATATTTCTTGATATAAATTTAGGATATTATTGTCCTTCATACTTAGTACAATGCATAAAATAGTCACAAAAAGGAGCCGAAAAAGTATGGGAGACAAATATGCATCCAAAGAGCTGTATCTGAAAGGAGAGAAAGTAGCTTAATTTAATTCATCCCAAAAACACTATAATAATAATAAAGATATAAATAAACATAAAATAAAAGGGGAGAGAGAAAATAAATTAATAGTAAAAATAAATGGAAACGTTAGAAGATAGCAAAAGTAACTAACATACATGATAATAAAAAATGTTTGACAAGTGATTGATAAAATAACAAGGGCTGCGTTGTGTGTTGCAACAATAGTACTCTGTTGTGAAATGTTATGTGCAAATGCAAATGGAGATTGAGAGGAGTAGGTGGATAATGAATGCCCGGTGGTGGCCATGGAGACAAGCCGTTGAGCTGTATGAGTTATCCTTGCAGCTCCCAATAGACAAAGCATGAAACTAGTTCCATTCTGTTAGGGAAAGGCCCAAGTAAACCACAAAATCTCTTGCATTTAAAAAGTTTATTATAGAAGCCAAGGATAACATCACTGCAACAGTCCTAAGTTAGCTTATGCTAATGGTAAGCAAAGACGCTAGAATAAAGATGTGAATGCACGACTGATTAGAAAAATCCGGTGTCTGGTTTTCATATGCTCTTTCAGAAGTATGTAAACATCAACCTATACTCTTATAGTAAACTTTAATAGCCCTCAATCCGAAGAATTTGAAGATGGCAATTCAAATAGAAAAGAACACAAATGAAGAAAAATAGACCAATTTTGTAAAGCCATGAAACCAAAACAACTACAAACATAATTGAGTTGCTAAGGATCTGACGATGAATATATCCAAAGAATAAAATTGTAACTGCAGCGAAGTAAAGGCCATGCATACAGCCAGAACCAATGTCTACACGCCACTATGGTTTAACACTAATTTCAACTACATTACACATTGATCTATCCATGCTACTGCTTCAAGATCAAGGTCAAAATTGAAGGTGGGAATGTCATTTCAAGTATTCAACAAATCTACAGCATCAGGAAAGGTGCCCCCCCCTCTATAGCTATATATGGTAGAGTCACTCGTTAACACGAAATTAGAAAACATTAAAAGAGAAATCACTATAGGCAGATCCAAATTTAATAAAGTTGCAGAATGGGGGCAGATATAGCATTGAAATTCCTCCTTTGGCAATTAATAGCAATCTTTAGCATGACTGGGCCTTCAACTCCATTGATCACTGGTGGGAAAGCTTTCCCCGGCCATGAAGTTGTACAAACAAATATGAAGTTGTGGAATTTGGCTTTACATCTGCCAATTGCAATTGCATGAATGTTTCTAAGTAATTATAACACATTTTCAACAAATTCATATTGTGCATATCCTGCAATCATGGTATTCCATGAACCCACATTTCTTTGAGGCATTTTATCAAACAGTTCACGAGCCTTGTCTATGCTTCCACATTTTGCATACATGTCTACCAGGTAGTTGCAACTACATCAGTCAAAATTCCTCTATCCATTATGCTTTGATGGATGTCCATACCCTGTTCCAAAGCTCCCATTTTGGCATAGGCAGGGAGGATGCTGACAAAGGTTGTGGAATTTGGCTTTACATCTGCCAATTGCAATTGCATGAATGTTTCTAAGTAATTATAACACATTTTCAACAAATCCATTTTGGGCATATCCTGCAATCATGACTGTCCATGATACCACATTTTTTTGGCATTCTGTCGAACAGTTCACGTGCCTTGTCTACGGTTCCACATTTTGCATACATGTCTACCAAGACATTTGCAACCACATTTGACAAAATTCCTCTATCCTTTATGCTTTGATGGATGTCCATACCCTGTTCCAAAGCTCCCATTTTGGCACAGTCTGAGAGTATGTTGGCAAATGTAAACTGATTGGGTTGAAGGCCTATTTGTTGCATATGGTGAAACAGTGTGACTGCCTCGTGAGGATAACCATGGAATCTCCCCGCCGACAAGGTTAGAGATCGCTTCCCCCAAGTCTTATCCCATCAAATTCTTTGCCCTCATCTTCTCCTTCTTGTTTGAGGTATCTGCTTGCTCCTGCCAAGGCTTATTCTTGAAACAAACTTTTAATGCTTAAAAATTGTGGAAAAAGGGCGGAAAAAAAAATGTATGAAGGAGGCATGGAATCAAATTTGTAAGCATGTGGACAAATGATATTTATGGACTCTTGCTTATCTGGAACCGGATATGTATGCTTGCTTATTTACAGCTAGCTGCTTCAAATGCATTTAAGAGGCCTGGAAAGGCCTAACAGCTATTCTTTTCTCATGATTTTTTGAGAATACCCAGCTGAAAAATTCGAGTTTAGAGGCCTATGTTGTGTTTGTTGATACATTTAGGTGGTCTGATTAATTTGAAGCACCAAACCTCATTTTTTCTCTGTAGAATAAGCAGGTAAAAACCGAGATATTGAGAGGCATATGTTGTGTGCATTGATACAGTGGGGTGGGCTGTTAAATTTGAGGAAGAAAAACTGTTATTTTAAAGCTTTTTTTGGGAAAACCCAACAAAAAAATTATGGTCCTTGAAGGCTTTTGGCGTGTTTGTTGATATAGTCAGGTGGTCTGATACATATGAGGGCATTTGAAATCCTAAAATTCTGTTTTTTTCTGGAGTACCCAGCTGAAAATGTGTGGTCCTTAACAGTCATTTTCTGCTTTTGTTGATTCAGTTAGGTTGTCTGACAAATGCAAGATCCTTTGAAAGGCCATTCCTGTTTTTAATGAGGTTTTTAGGGAAGACCCACCTAAAAATTGTGGTCCTTCGTGACATTTTTTTATGTTTGTTGGTAGAGTCAACAGCTCGGATAAATTTAAGGTCTTGTAAAGGTTTTAACTCCTGCAACCCAAGAGAGGGATTCTCGAACGTAGAGCCTACTTGACACCCAAAATTTGTCTGCAAGCTCCCATACAAGCGTCAATGGATAGAATGAAGGGAACTAATAAATTTTCATACCTGTATAGTCACACTCCAAGGGCTCTTGTCTCTTGCCAAACTGTGTAGATGCTCCCACCTTCAATGTTTCACTCTATACAGTGCAGGGAATAACTCTTGGCGGGTGGTGAAGATTTAATGGAGACTGAAGTGGAGGTGGAGCACCTGATACGCAGAAGACCCCACGCCAAAATTAAAATTGGATGCAAATGTTTTCCAAACTGGAAATTGATGGTAGAAGCAATTGCATGCAGGAAACTAGGTGGATACTCAACCACACAACAGCTGTCAGGCCTCCAAGCACATGGAACATTGTAAGAGGCAACTAAAACTTTAGAAAAACAGGTGATATCTGGGCCGTAGAAAACAGGCTTGGCAATGAGGAATAAAATTCCACCAATCAGGGAACACAGAAATAATACAAAAATGTTTAAGGCACTAACAATATTCAAAAATTTAACTCAAACTATGGATAAAATGTAATTTGCACGCAGTCCCATGCAAACTAATAGCGCAAGGTGGAAACAATAGTATCTACGCTTGCGCGCAAGTACTAATAAACACAATAGAACAATACTAATTCAGAATATATAATAAGAAATTTTGTGCTTTCATACGTAAGTTTAAGGGAAATCATGAATATCGTAATAAAAAACTCTAGGATGATATATTTTAAGGCTCATTTATATTGAAAATCTAGGTTTCATTACATTCGACAAATGGATGCCTTATTATATCACGTAGAAATCATGTGATCATCAAACTCAATTTATTACATATTTAATTAGTAACAATAAAGTAGAGAAGGACAAGAGTCGGTGGGATGATGGTTTGGGCTCGGCTAAAATGTTAGGGAATAAAGATGATAATTGTAGATTCATTCTTGCATCATGTATGATGGGATAGGCCATTTAAGATCTTTCTTCTCTTACTCCGGTATAGGTAGATGATATCTCTTCCTTTAAGATTATTGAGTTGATTTTTAACACGGTAAGATAGACATTCAACCTAGCTTTGTTGGGTCAATTTGTTGGCATGAGGATAAATATTAATTTTGTTAGGAGTTGGTAAAACAAAATATGGAAGATGGTAAGGGGACTAGAGATTGTGGCCATTACAATTAACAATTTATTGTTTATTTTTTCTCTGGTTTCAAATGTTCTTTTAGTGCAGAAAGAGGGGCCATGGTTTTATGGAAAAACAATGCTTCATTTGGTAAGATGTCATCTTTCGCGCCTTATTTAATACTTAATCCCTTCCATCCCATGTCTTGTTACACATGATAGGGTTTCCGGTGGATTTTGGGTACCTATTGTTCTATTCATTATCTCGCGGGCAATCGGTTAGATGAGCGCTTTAGATCCTACCACAATAATAATATGGACCAAGATGATTTGTGCAAGATTTTGTGTGAATATTTCACAAAATAAGTCTCTACATCATTTTATCCATCTCTTTTCATGCCAAAAGACCTAGGTTCAAAAAATGGAATTTGAGGAGTCCCTTGTTGTTTTCAAAAATGTATATTTGTCACCCATAGCTCTAGTGGTTGTTAACCCTATTTCCCCATTTAATGGCAGATTCACCTTGTTGATCGGTCTAGCTTCGAAGGATACTATGTTGTCTACGACGAGGGAATATTTAGGCAATATTTTTATGGATCTATACCATTTATTCATGTGGTTGTTGTATAGTCATCCTTAAGATATCAAATTTTACGTGATGTTGACTATTTTAGATTTAGATTCTTTGACCTCTAGCCTAAAAGATAGAGAAATTTTAGAGGAAATTTTTTCTTCCAATTTCCTCAAAGGTTGAGTGATTCTGGAGCATGTGGATGGAACTCCTACTTGAATTAGGGAAGGGCGCCGGAACCACAGGAACTTGACAAGGTCATAACTTGAGCTCCGGTGTCCGCTTGAGTCCGTTTTTTTGAAACCACGTGTTTTGAGAGGCGAATGCCGTCTACCGGTTGGGGCAAGTGGAAACATTGATATATTTCTTCCCTATTTCCTCAAAGGTAAATGAAGTGAAAACCTCTATCTTAAGGAAGCGTTGTATTTTTTTGAAGTCTTGGGTTGTAAGGAGAACATCAAGTCTAGACATTTGATCGAGTTGGGAAATTTTCTATAAAGATGAAATGTAAATAAGTTTGTCTTTTGGAAGAAGGTTGAAATTTAGTTTAAAATGAAATGCCAAAGACAAATTTAAAATCCCAAATTCCCCATACGTTATGACATAGTCACTAGAAATAGTGCTTGTCTTCCACAAGTCTAAGGTTTGGTTAGGTTTAATAGGGTCATGTTTTTGTGACTCTTTTCTTGTTTTTTTTTCATATGCTATCGTAAGTGTTTCATCTTTAAATATCTTCCGAGTTTTTCTATCGATTTCGGGACCCTTCAAAATCTAGGATTAATTAATAATAAAAATTATATTCAATTGTTGTATTTTATATTATAATTGTAATAAAATAAGTATATTATATTTATATACAATAAAAATTATTTCATGCAAAATGGTTGTTACCTTTCCCCAATAATTTATAGGAAATGATGATGTCAATTTATTATGTTATCAATGTATAAATTAAAACATATTACCAACTTATTCAATATTACCAAATCTAATCTAGAAACATATAATATATGATACATGGGTTTAAACATAAATAAAAGAAATGTAGAGGAAATAATATTTCGGTATTATAGAAATGTTTAGCTACCACAACATGAAATAGTCATTTGGTAATATTTTTATCACATCAATAATTTGATATAAGTTATATAATTATATATAAATAGATTTTGTTAATAGCGAAAATTATCAATAAAATTGGTTGTACTTAAAAATAAAATTCATTTGTTATTTAAATGATAATATTTATTATATAGATTCATTAAGTTTAAAACTTGATATATGTTTAGCATGTGGTGGATCTTTGAGCATTTTTTTAATAATGTTTTGATCCCAACATTATGTCATTCAATTATTCTAAAGTTATATATCAATAGTCAATAGACAATTTTTTTAAACATGATGGGTTCTTAATCAATGTGGAATTATTTAAAAACTACAATGATGTGACGATGTATATTTTCTACATTGATAGACTTAACCTACAATGAAAACTAATGGAGAGTGTTGGTTGTGAAGTGTAATGATTTGAGATGTTAATAAAAATAGTCAATCTTAGGTTATATGTTGATTTTATTTTTATATAACAAAATTTCTTTAAATTTGAAATTGAAAAATAATAATCATAATAGTTGAAACATATAGATAGGTTTGAAAACCCTCTAAACTTATGTAAAAAGATGTTTTGATTTTCCTAATAATGCATAAGTTTTCTATCACCATTTTGAAGTTAATTCAGCTCCCTTCCATAAGAAGGTGAGAGATTTGAAAACAATGTGAACCCTTCAAATATGTATAATTAATGTTGTTGGACTAGTTTACATTCTCTTTAGATAATTTTAAAAGTTATATAAAGTTTTTGAACTCTTAACAATGGTTTCTCTATATTTTATTCCTTTGTTAACAATGTTAACCTATATAATTAATTGTTTATTATTGTGTATTAAAGTTGTTTCAATTTTTTATTATTTAAGAAAAAGATCTTTGATATATGTAATATTACTTTTCTTAAGAGCTAACTAAATGTTTTATGATCATTTATTGAATCAGGGTCTTGAATTATAGTGATAGTGACATATATAGTAATATTCTCCCGATTCTTAAGGACATCATTGAATCTGGTATACGTGTTTGGCTTTACAGGTAAAAATTATGAGATAAAGTAAAATCATATTTCATGAGTTTTTTTTATTTGAATTTCACATATCAAACTTTTGATTGGTTCATTTGGGAATTTAAAAATATTTAGATACAATATTCCTTACCTTTGTTTGATGATGATTAGATTGTGAAATGTAAATTTGTTTATACAAAAGATTATAACTGAATTTGGAAATAGATTAAGAAACTCCACAAAATAACATCAATGGAACCCCGTAAAATGGTTTAACCTTAACATAAATTACTTATGAAAATGTCTATTGCCTTATCAATGTCCTTATGGACATCGCTTGAGCTTGCCGTCAATATGCCCAAATTTTCTCAGTCTTAATACACAACTACTTACAACGAGGAAATAATGAGTTATTTTAAGATAATCCAGGAGGTTGTATTTAGGACAAGCTCAAGCAGAAGATAAATACAATCAGAGGAGGAAGATATTGGCACCCATGGAAAATGTGACAGAACACTAGATATGTGACAGGAACTGACACCAACTAATCTTCGAAACTAAGGTGTTTTTGACAGCCCACGTAATATATGAATTTCTTCACTCTTGACTGGCAATTCGTTCAAAATAATAATTGATCTTGTTTCAAACTACGTCTTCTTAATACTAATCATTAGTCTCCTAGCACTTCATGTTGCGATTCAGATCAGACCTCCCTAACAAGGATTATTTATTCTAATCAATCTTTCCTAAGGATAATTTTGTTCCCAGCAGGAATGATGGAATTTATATCCTATTTTTTTATTATTTAAAGATATTATTTGAGCTTTTGTTTTTGGCAATTATCCTCTTAACCGGACTCACATATATTCTTGCTAATAAATATATTTATCTAAATTTGTCTTTGGTACTATGGGAAAGATCTATCCTGATATATCATTTTCCCATTTTGTTGTAATGCACCTAAGTGGTTTAAGATTCTTGGATATATTTTGTGATCTTTTTTGGGGTTATGTCCTACTACTTATTTTCAACTACATAGAGCTTATGCTCAATTTTAGAATTTTTTTGTGCCCTTCTTTTTGGTTAAGGGGGTATTCTCCATTAATGGTATTTTGAGGTTTTGGTGAGCTGTAATTTCATGAATTTGTATTTATTTTTAATTTCAATCTTAATTTTTTTGTCTTTTTGATTTCAATCAAAGAATCATATTATTTTCTCTAGATAGTAGATTTTGGATCCTTCTTTTTTTATAAAAAATGTCTAAACCTACGAGACTAGTGTATCTATATTGACACAATTTTTCACTAGTCATATATATGTCACGAAGAAAAATATATTATAAATTATAATATGTAAAAAAACAAGCTCGAGATCGATATCACATAAATTATTATTTTGTCTCCTTTTATACCCAAAGGCATGTAAGAATGTCCAATTGATTATCCTCACTTTAAATTTAAGATAAAAGATATATGACTCTTCATTGTACTATTTATCTTCTCCCTTAATATGGTTCAAAAGCTACACATACATATATAATAGAGGTATTTAAAAGCATATTACTTGGGAAACCAAAGTGAAAAAGGTGTTTTAGTTATAACCCAAATCCATCCCATGTCTTAAAACGTTATATCAAATCATTATATATACATTTCACTAAGCTATTCTACAACAATATGAAAATAATAACGATGAGTTTTTAATAATAAAATTTAATATTCTTATATTTAACTATTTCATTATTTTTTTAATATTATAAAAGTTAGAAAACAAAAATCCCACAATATGATTTTAACAATTCTATTTTTTAATATTTTGATAACTTTGAGGAGATCTATTCCTTTACCAAGTTCCCTACTTTGATCAAAACTACATTGTTGCTTGCATTCAACTAATAAGAATACCCACATTTCTAAAACAATTCTATACATTGAAAGGAAGCTTGTATTTACTATGTCAATGTTTATACAACTTATGCTTATTCGTTTTTGATGTAGTTTTAATAGAAATAGATTATAATTTACTTTTAGTAGTATTCTACCTTAATTTTTATACTTTTATATGCATGCATATAATATAGTCCGATAAATGTTTATAATATATTCTTTTTAATATTCACTAGTATACAATTTACATTATCCATGTATCTTCCTTCATTTTTCCTTTGTATCTCTTATAGATATCTCTTACTACACAGGACCCCCCCCTCCCTAAAAAATGTTAGTTATTCTAGAAGAGCAAAACATTCCTTTGTTTATTAAAATAATATGTTATCTCAACACACAAAAATGTACATACATGATATTGTACAAATATTTTGCATTTATAATTAAATAATGCATTAAGTTTTTAGACATACTTGTAGACATACTTTAGCCACTTAATATCTCAATATTGTATATTATGTCAAATATGTATATTATTAATTCACATAATTTAGATAATGCGAGTAAACATGTAGTCTTAAACTCTTTTGTTTTATTACGAGATACTCTTTTTTTTTTATGCCATATAAATTAGTATTTCTTAAATGTCATGATGTTATAAAACAACCTTTAAATAAATTAGTAGTTAGTAACCACTTCAACACAAAATATTATGTAATTTCGTTCTAGAAATGTCACCCATTCTATACCCATATGTGGAACTCTATTTGAATGGAAATGCATTGACACTAAGGAAACATAAATAGTTCTTAAATGAAAGGTTGTTATAGAAAAACCTTGAATGAAATGTTTATTTTGCAACCACTTAAAAAAAACATGATGTAATTTGCCTTTAGAAATGCCGCTCATTCTATACCCATACTTGGAACAATATTCAAATGGTAATGCCGAGAGTAAGGCTAACATTTCAGGTGTAACGATTAACTATGATAAATCTATCTTTGTAAAATTTTATATCGAATTTATTCATTTTAACAATTCATTACATATTTCCAATTACTATTTATTATGATATTTCTTTGTTTCCTCTCACATTATCTACTACAAATTTCAAATTACTATTTATTATAATTTTTCTTAATTTCCTCTCACATTATATGTTCTATTTAATATATTTAACTCTTTAAAATCAATTGAAATGTAAGTTTTCAATAGATCCTTTCAAATTAAAAACACCTGAAATAACTTGAAGGCTTACAAAATTAGAACTATAAGTATATAATAATCAATTATAACATTTACACTTGAATTTGTAGTGGAGACCAAGATTTGGTAATTCCATTGGCGGGGACACGTACTAATGTTCGCAAAATTGCCCATGAGTTGAAGCTACATGGAAGAGTGCCTTACCGTGCTTGGTATCATAAAGGGCAGGTATATGCATACAAGTATTGATATTCTTTCTATTACATATGATGTTTTCTTAAGAATTATATGCTTCAAAAAATTTACTATGTTTATGCACTTTGAAAACACTAAAAATATACTTGATGTACAAAAATAAACAGGTAGCTGGGTGGACAACTTCATATGGAGACTTATTGACCTTTGCGACTGTTCGAGGGGCATCTCATATGGTTCCATATCATCAACCTGCTAGAGCCTTGAATCTTTTTGACACATTCATATCCGGTGAAGATTTGCCAATAAATCAAACAGTTACTCCAAATTCAAGTGGAAGAAGATAAAATACACCCTTATTATTCCAAAATAATTTGGTTTCTTTTAACCATTGACATTACTTATATAAATTCAGTGCGTAATTACTATTACAATAAAAAAATGTTAATTCACGAGAGATGTCAAACAATTATTCTACCCATATAAGATTGAGAGTAATGATTTTTATAATTATATTTAATTATATTTCATAGATTTTTATATACCACGTTTTTCTTTATTCTCTTGTTTATATTTCTACAAAGCAAAAAGTTATTAATAATTGATTTTCTATCTTTATGTTTTTTGAATTTAATGTACTTTCCCTCATATTCTTCATATCAACACCAACTAATTTTTTTATTTATTTAATATTTCATCATAATGATATCATGTTCATTTTTCTTTTGTATTGGCATACTTGTGTGACATTAGAAAGTTCTAAATTTTTAGAAAAACTCTTCCATATTCCACGATCTTTGTTAATATATGGTACAAATAAGTCTTATATTTAACTATATTATTTTTTTATATTTCAAATTAACATATATATATATTTTTAGTATTGGCAAATAGTTTTGAAGGGACTATACCATATTACATAGAAGCTCAAAAGCCGGATAATCTAATGAAAGCCTCAACAATTGATCAACACCCAGATATTACATTAAAGTCCATCCATCAGTGGCGAAAAAAAAACTACACAAAGGAGAAAAACAGGGACAAACCGTAAAAACTAGCGAGAGAATAACAACAAAACAACAACAAGGCGATCACAAAAAATATTACTTCTTAGTTGCTCATGTCAATTTTGGACCTCACAGTCAGAATGAACTAAAGAGATCCAAGGCAGTGATATGAGAGGAATCATTGCTATCCAGCTGAGAAATGAACATATTCACGCTCTGAATCTTTTACCCAAATGGCAGCAGGGATATCACTAAGCATTTAGACAATCTTATCATGCTGCTCCAAGAAATCATAGATAGCCTTGAAAGCAGAAATGTTGTAATCATGCCTACCATTTGAATTCCTCAATATATTATCAAGAGATTTCAGCTTTTTTAGATTTCATTGATTTGACCTTCTCAAAGATCAACATCTTCATCTAGTTTCCTTATATCCTTTTACTTATATAGTTGATTTATGTCTCTTTTAAAATTTCTAGCTCCTTTTCCATGTTATCAATTCTTTGTTCAAGGTCCTCCTTCTCCTCTTGAGTTGATCCACTAGGCCCTGTGCTGCTAATATGAACAATATTCTAGGAAATTTCAATGTCCTTGCTACTACGAAGGACTCTACTAGAGGGAAAAGGGTGATTACTAGGAAAAGAGGGGTTCTTGGCCTGGAATTTCCTTTGACTAGTATGAATGGTAGTGGGATTGATGGTAGGGTTGAGATTAAGAGAGTAACGAATTTGGCATAATGACAGGGGTTGAAGGGATGACAGGGTGATGGGTGAGACAATGTCGGTGAAGGAGGAAAATGATTCCTAGTGGAGAGGATTGGCACAGGCATGGTTTTGGAACTCTAAAATGGAGTGTTCCATAGAATTGAGAATGTAGTGAGGAAAACAAACATGTAGGTTCCTACAGAAATGATTCAAAAAAACCAAATGCTTAATGGGAAGAACAATATACCTTCCTTCAAGAGTGATAAACTAGACCATCATCTTGGAAAGCTCATCAAAGGGTGTTGGGATGGATTTTACCTTAATGCCCATAGTGACAAACTCGAGATCTTCATCTGATTCAAGAAATTTCTTGCCTCCATGTTCTTGTCAATTCTTTTATTGAAGAATCTACTACCTTCCAAGCTAAGACCGGTTACCTATGCAACAAGTTCCTCTATGATCTGAATGTCATGTCCTCCATACTTCACCGTCTTATGCTTCCATTCAGTGGAAAATTGTAGGGAGATATTCATATCATGTCCTTGAATTTTCTCAATGAGGTTTGAAACCCCTCCCGGTGTAAAGAATTCCACAAAACTATATTATTTTTCCAAGAAGGGTCACATGTGGGTTCGATTAGGTAAGGGGCTCCACCCATTGTATCACTGATGCGATTGAGCTGCTTATGGCAAATGAAAATGGTGATGTTTTCTTCCCCAAACCACTTTTTAACCGCCCCTTTACAAACCTAGAAAGCATGTGAGAACAGATGAAAATAGATGGTTGTACTATTCCTGCGTGGGAGAGTTATCATTCCCAAAAAGTGGAGAGAATCTCATTTAAGATTTTGAGTAGCAAGTATACTTTCATACTTATCATTAATAATGGAATTTTGTACGTTGATAGGGAGATTATCATCATCAAACCAAGTGGTAAAATTGTGTCTTACTCCATGATTAACCAATGTATCCGCAACTCTATTCCCTTTCCTATAGGTGTGTACAATTTTGCAATTAGTGAAGGATTTAAAAATACTTATAGATTCATGAATAAAATATTGTATTGTCTAGCTAGGGGGTGAGTTTGATTTAAATGATTAATGACATTCATTGAATCCTCTTCAATAATAATGTTCAAAATATTGCAATCTTTAGCAAGTATTATACACTAAAGTGTTGATAAAGCTTTGGCATACTAATTTGTTTGATGACCCATTCTACCTGCAAAAGCAAAATTAAACATCCTCCATGATCCCTTATTATTCCACCTCCTGCAGCTGCCCCCAGGTTTCCCTTGGAGGCTCCATCAAAGTTAAGCTTGTTCCAATAATTGGGAGGAGGGATTCAATGAACTAATGACCTATCAATACTTGGTTTTCCTTGTCTTTGAAGGCTTCCAATGTCAATTTTCCAAGCAGAAAGAATAACTTCTTCATTTTTAGGATATTGCTTGTTTTTAGGAGGTCTGAATCTCTTAATATTATCTTTGACAATAGTGACAATATCTTGAAAGATATTTTTACAAACCTGTCTATTATCCCTGAATATGATCCCATTCCTGGTTTTCCAAAGTCTCCAAATGGCATGAGGCAAGATCAACTTCTAGAGTCTTCGAACTATGAAATGTTTATATGGGGGATCTCATTGTTCCTAGGTCTGACAGGAGACTATTTGGTAGAGTCCAACACATATTTAAACTTGAGATGTTGAGACTCCAAATATTTGATGCAAAACCACAATGTAACAACAAGTATTTAATATCCTCACCTCCTCCTTTTTATACATGCAACACATATTTGGGATGATAAACCCTTTTTTTTTTTTATTAAAGTCAAATAGTTTTTTGAAAGGGACTATACCCTTGTACAACAATGCTCAGACACTAGATTTGACAAATTCAATATTTCAAAAAGAGATAAAAATTAAGATATAACGACAAAGCCCAACAACAAAGAAAAATTTGCCAAGAACATAGCCAAAAACCAACAAACTTACAACTAAGAAGTAACTTCTCTGTAGTAGCACAATAGGCCAATAACCCAGATGTAGTAATGATAACACATAACAGGACAAGACTCATGCCTTGTCTGAGACAATGAGGGGTGTAGATTGAGAGTATCCCTTCTTTTTCCTATCCACTACCTTCCATTCCTCATTTCCTTCTTCCACTTGAGATTGGAAGAAAAACTTCAATTGATTTGATAGGGATGTGCCTCCAGCAAGGAGTGTCGAATCTATCATTTAATCAAAATCCTAAGGAGAGGAAGATTGAGGTTTCTTCTCAGAACTATTCTCAGCTTGCGGGAGTTCCATAAACGGGTCGGTATGGGGATTTATTATTAGATGTTTAGGTAGAGAATCCTTCCACCATACAGGTTTTCCCTTATGTTTGGAATGTTCACAATCCTCTAAATTATGACCAATTTGAAAGCAACGTCGACATCTAAAAGCAATACCTTCGTAGTCCAATCTCTGTACCTAGATTCTATCTCCAATTTGTAGATTGATTTCTGCTAGTAGATTTTGAGAGGTATCAAGATCTACAACGATTAGAGCATAAGTTGTATGTACCTGAACAAAGGTCTTATCATTAACTTTTACACATGATCCTAGAGCATCACCTATGGCAAGCAAACACGATCTATTCTAGAGTTGAAGTGGGAGTCCTAGCAAACAAACCCAAATAGGGTAGGTATCAAAGGAATATTATTTAAGGATCAAAAAAGGATATCATGGCATGAACATGAGCCCATGTTCACCCCAAACCCAATATTTTTTGAAAATCAAGTCCCTATCCTCATGGGTTTCAAAGACAACAATGAAATATGCTTTGGCAAAAGGATAAAGCAGAATCTTACCTTTTATTTTTTCTCTCCATCTTTGTGCATTCCAGTCATGTAGCTAAGAGATTTTAGGCCAAAATTTGTTAAAAATACAAATAAGGCCAAGTTGAGTAAGATTTTCCTCCTCCTTTAACACCTTGTGAAGTAGATATTCCTCTATTTTTAGTGTCGATATCATCTAAGAGGGTTTCAGGGGTTTCTATGAAGTCCTACCTCTAGCCTAGGAGACAACTTTAGCGAAGGAAGGGCTTTCATTCCTCTTTCCCTTGGTATTGATTCCCTTTCTTCCTTTTGCTTGACCTTTGCTTCATTCCTATTAATAGATCTATGATTAGCATGTGTTAGCAATAAGGGTAGGGTCCTTGGCTATATTGTTTCCTATTGTTGTGGCATTTCTACCACTCCTGTCTTATCTTCTATTCCGTTATTACCAATAGACACCTTGTCCCCAATCTGTGAATCCAGTCTACCATCAAACTTAATCTTTTCCCTTGTTGGAAGACTCCCATTTCCTTTTCCAAACGCAAGGTTTATCCACGAAATGGACTGGTTCTCGATCTCTGCTTGATTGCAACCACCGCCATGAATTTTAGGGTTAGGGCTATGTCGTGGGGAGTGGGTGCGAGGAGCCATAAGTCTAGACCAAAGTGTAAAAATCAAAACTTTTGATGGTAAACACTTTTATTATACCAAACCTATAAACTGGAGTGGTGGAGGAGCACTTTCTCTCCTTTGAGAGAAAGCCCTTTTTATTAAATTATCATTGGTAAGTATCTTTTCTTTGAGAGAAAGCCCAAAAAAAAGAAGTTAAGTTTGGGAGTTAGCTTGAGCAACCAAATTTTACACCACTTGAAGTCACATTGAACATCTTCAAAAAAGAAGCTATAACAAGATTTGTGAGAATACTCACCATCAAATGAGGTTATCCAAAACAATCTTTTTTTACATTTGTTTGATTTAAATGGATAAGATCAAGCTTCTCTTGAAGAGAAGAGACAACAAGTTTCCGATTTAGCACATCCACACTAAGTTGTTTCCAATTTCTTTGATTCCCCTATATAACAAAGTATTCTTTTAATTTAGTGCCATATTCCTTAGTTAATATGTCCTTAATGAAATCAAATATGTCACTCAAACTGAAATTATTCCAACACTCCCACAAAAATTGAATTTCATTTCCATTGCCCACTTTTCACCTACAACCTTAAATGAGAAATTTCCTAATTTGGAGTGCAATGCCCACTCAATTACACACAAGGATAACATGGAAAATATCGGATAATTTTTTTTTTTGGACTAGCTTGAAATTTAGATGACACCATAGGTGATCTCAATGGGCTACAATGAACTCATGAAAATCTTGACACAACATTGTCCCACATAGCAATAACACATGACACTCAACATGACCAATTCACTTTTATTTTTGACAAGACACAAAATAGTAGTCCAACCACATAACACACTTACAATTAGGGGCATCCCACGGTGTAAAATATTTTAAGGTTACTTATTTACTAAAAACATCTTTCAATTCTTAACTTACGTTCTATAAGATTCATGTTATGATTCACACAATTCTTCTTACAAAGTTATATTTATTCCTTTTATACTATTGAGTAATTAGCTTAAGATCATCTCTAATATGACAATTATTTGTTTAATTCATTTATTAATAAAGGAGGTATTCAATTCCATGAGGATATATATCCAAACCACGCTACTAAAACTCATTTCATACCTCTATTGCACAAGGAGACGAGCGTAAGCTCCAATTAATATGGATGAATGTTTAGGTTTAGAACTATAACCTCCTTTGTGCAAGGATCAACATTTAACAACACTTAAGAAAGGATTACAATGTACCTTGGCAAGAGTTAGTGGAAGAAGGTCAAATTGAATTCATCTTCATGATCTCATTAATTATTAACCAGTCATTTATTGAGGCTTAAGAATTTATCTGGATTGGGTAAAAGCTTCATTTAGGCTTCTCTTGATTAAGTTCGACAAAAGAATACAAATTAGGTTTCAAAATAGATGAGTTAGATTTAATGGTTTCTTGATCAATCACCCTACTTACTAAGACCTAGTTATTTTCAAAAGCTAAACAATGATTACACTTTAAGATCATTTAATGTCTCACAACAATAAGGATAAAGTTTATTAGTTTAGCTTAGGGGTAGTAAGGTATATCCTTTTATACAAGTAGATAGTTTCCTCTTCTTCCACTTAAAGACTCTTGATTTTATCAAGAAGATCACAAATTCATTTTTTTAATAACTATTATAAGGATTACCAACCCATTTTATTATTCCTAGAATTTCACTATTGCCATGACCTAGAATGGTTTACTACACAAAATTATAACTCAAAGAAAAACTTAACCATTTCCTTTATGAATTAGTCAAGCATACATAATACCCTATCAAAAGATACACAACTAAGGATGATAAATATATTCTAAAGTACTTGACTTGAAAACCGACAAGTAGGCAATATCAGTCCAAAACAACTAAGCTATATTTCAAAGTTATTATAATACCATAACTACTCATAGAAAAGAAATGATCAATTTATATCATTCACAAAATATTTTACAATTTTTGTTACAACTGGTTATGAAAACCTTACTTCAAAATTATAGAAAACCGAAGCAATGAGCCCTCCAAAATTCTCCACAAACACCATTCCAAAATCTTAAAACACAATAAGCATTCATACAAAATAACTTCATAAGAAAAACAAGGCAACTTTCTACAAGCCTTTCCTTTTTCTACTCACAAAAGCCATCTGCACATTTATTAGCCTGAGTCAGTTCACAAGAACTGAGCATGATAAGAACTACACATAACAACAATATGCTACTATTTAACAATATCATGAAAGGAAACATTCTATTTCAAGAAAAGGATCGAAGATTTAACCACTAATCAACTTCTTAAAGACAAGATAAAAATTTTCACCATGCCAACTAAGAAGGAAGCCATATGTTTCAGTTATGAACAATATCTCTAAAAACAACAAGAGTTTGACAACCAATCAAGTAAAACCATAGACCTTATAAGTTAGAAACAAAAAGTTGAGAGTATTGGGATTTTAATCATGTAATCCTATAGATTACATGATTGAAATCTAATACTCAACCCATCAATCTATATTCTCTTAGAGAAGTCAAATATACCAGTTACGATCATTGTCTCAAAAAAACAATAGTTTAATAATCATTCCAGAAGGGGCCATTGGCCTAATAAGTTAGAAACAAACAATCGAGCGTAAAAGGGAGTTCCATCATGTTCTCATATAGATTATATGATTGAAATATGATATTAATACCAAAAATCTATATTTTCTTCTCTAATAAGTCACTTCACAATTAATAATGATAAGAGAAAATAATGGCTAACAAAAATCTGAAATAGGCATTGCCTAGCATCCTAGTTACTTGATAAATTTAAGTATGGAACAAAAGAATTTCTTAGAACAACCCAAGTTCTTCATGCAATATAGCATTCTAAACACTCCATCCAAGTTTCATAACACTTTAGATTCATAATCCTTCTTAATAGATCTATAGTTTCAATTTATAAAAATGGATCTGCACTTTCTCATCAAAAGTTATCTTAAAGTAACACTTGTTACCATATTCAAAACCACTCTTAAATATGCATTTACATGTGTCACCAAATTACCATTATTCTAATAACCATTTCCATCATAATCAACAAAGTATCTATGTATATATAAATACCCCAAATGTCATTTACAATCATAACAATTTATGTCATAAGGCATCAAGGTATATATATACCAATTATAAATGTATATATAATGAATATAAAATCAAGATATATATAAATGTATATACCACCGAAATTCTTCCTATAAGAATCAAGCCTAAGTAGTTCTAATAATAATTGAGTACTATACATAAATGCTCATATGTATCTTCAAATCATGGTGACTAAATCTAGTTACGGTTCAAGCTTTATGAGGAACAATCAAAGTGCCCCATAAGGAAAACCTTAAATGTCTTGGGCCTATATTCGATTCTCATGTGATTTCATATATTTCTAGCATCATCGTATTCAATTCTATAGAATATCCAAGGAGTAAAAACTAAGAAATCGAGCACTAATGGCCTTAGTATTTCCTCCATCTTAATCCTAACCACCGTAGTCAACCAAACATATAGTTTTGTAATCATACATACTAGTTTTGAATACCAAAGGGAAAAATTGCTTAGTCCATAAGAAATGAGAACATGGGAGTCTAATAAACATCAAAAAATTCACCACTCAAGGTTGGGTGACACTAAGGAAAACAACCGACATTAACGCAATTTATTGTCATAACCCAAAAGGATGATTAAG
Source organism: Taxus wallichiana var. yunnanensis (assembly GCA_018340775.1). Lineage (NCBI taxonomy): Eukaryota > Viridiplantae > Streptophyta > Pinopsida > Cupressales > Taxaceae > Taxus > Taxus wallichiana. The sequence continues at coordinate 674,721,496 of CM031243.1, read as the reverse complement.
TTCCCAAATAACATTAGTCCCTCCTAACCGGATCGGGTTGAACCGTTGTTTCTTGCTAAAGTGAGGTTAACAAAATCCCATGAAAACTTTTCTCAACATACCTATGATGGAATGGAGAACCACATGATCCTGATATAAACTTAAACAATTTAGTTAAGGAAATAGAAAAGGGTTTATAAACCTATAATTATTAACAACTTGCATACCTAGAGAAGGTATTCCCAGAAAGGGAAAATAACTCAAGTACCCAAATTTAGAAGTCACATAAATAGGAACAACTCGAATACCCAGAAAGGGGATCACATCCATAATATAACAAGCTTGCATAACAACAAGAGCTTTATAGTTATTCAATAGTCTCGATTACACAACATGAAATTTCTAGCCTTTTTAACAACTTAATAACCCAGTTACTCATTAAAGAAAAGCTAATAAAGAACGATTAAGGTCATCCAATCAAATTGAAAGCGTAACAACTAGGGTAAGATGAATAAACCCCTTCCTTCCACCATTGACATTAGGCAACAACTATTTCTATAAAAGAATTTCTCATAAATGAATTATCCACAACAACCCAAAAACTCAAAACCAGGAGGGAAATCAAGGAAAACTATCGAGTGAAACAAAGAAAAACACAATCCACAAAATCACATTCAAAATATCAATTTTAGGAAAGAGAATGTTTCATTTCAATATAATTTTAAATCCTAGAAATTGTTGAGATGGGTGGCTTATCATGCCCGACAACACCTCTAACTAGTAACCACATCAACCGGAGCTCTAGAAACTACATTTTCTTGCAAGTTTCTAAGCTTTTAATAACCCATTTTGTGCATATCCTACATTCAAATCTGATTATCAAAGCCATTATGCTGCATTTTTTTTTGACATTTTGCTAATAGTTCATAGGCTAGATCTATGCTCCCACACTTTAGGGTCAATGCATGGTGTTGTGTCTCACTTGTTGTCCCAAAAATGCGATGGAAAATAAGAGGCGTAGCGGTTTCCAAGTAGGGTTCGAAGATGACACCTTTGCGCGAACCCGTTTTATTGAGAAGAAGAGACACGTAAGCCATTTTTTGCCGCGTGGTGAAATTTAAGGTGTTCGCGCGAACATTATGTTCGCGCGAAAGGTGTTCGGGCGAACTTGGTTCTCACGTGACTTTTATGTTCACATATTGGAGGCGTTGCGGAGAAAATCATTTTTCTCCGCCCCGTCTCCTTCGCCTAAGCTTTGTGCGGAATTATCCAAGCCGCCCACCACACAGAGAGCCCACCAAAGTGACGAAGGCGAGCAACGGCGAGCCCAGGTATGTAGCCATGAAAATACCATTTTTGCAATCCCTTCAAATTTTTTTTTGGTAAAACCCCATTTTTTCTCGTGAAATGAATTGAATGTGAAGGTCTACTCGAAAATACCTGTTGGCCGCTTTGTATGCTACATCCTTATTACTTGTAAATGGTCTCTTTGAGAAACTTGAGGGCAATAGGCAATATTTATACCCTTCCATTATGTACATCCAATCGGAATAAGAAGTATTCTTTTGCCAGTTCGAGAGAAACTTGTTTTTTTTCAATGGACGATTATCACCGTAGTTTCAAGCTAATTTTATCTAGCTTTATTAGCTTTGATCCACGACTAAGGAAGAATTCATATGGTTGTTACCTGTACATTTTTCAAAGGTCCTCTTAGTTGCCCCAGTTGTTCAATGTATTTTTTTGAAGGGTTTCTTTTATGTGTTGCAAATTGTAACATTTTTGGATCTTTTTAGTTTCTGGAAAAATGAGTATATTGTGTAGCTCACAGCTACCCATGGCATAATTGTTGATTGGAGCTGAAATTGCAGAATGCACCGCCAAAATACCGAGGGGCTCTTTGGCCAAGAATCGAGTTGTCATCGACATGTTATGGGCATGAACCTAGGTCATCATCATGGCATTAGGTCTTTATTGGTAATGGTATTTTCTCATCGTTTGGAAGGTATGATTGTGCTTATTATGGCAAAGCCAAAACATTCTTACTACAAGTGTTATATAATAAGGAAGAACCGTGAGCATTGTGGTAAAACCATTCTTTTCAAAATGTTGGGTTAAAATTGAATATAAAGTAGTTGAGCTGAAAAGCTAAAAACAGTTCTAATTACACTACAACAAACTTAACGATTATTAACGAGAGTTAAGTGTAATCATGGATGGGCAAGGTCACGCTATTCAAAGCTTCATAAAATTTCCCTGAATCACGAGATGAAGGTTTATTACTGGTATAGTAATGAAACGATTCATATTGCTCAAAGCATTTTTTTCCTAGAAATTAATTGAATGTGCGATTCAACTCACGAAAATACACAGTTGGCCGTTTTGTATACTACATCCTTGTTAGGTAAATGGTCTCTTTGAGAAACTTGAGGGCAATAGGCAATATTTATACCCTTCCATTATGTACATCCAATCCAATAAGAAGTATTCTTTTACCAGGTTCGAGAAACTTGTTTTCTGTGACGATTATCTTGTAGTTTCAAGCTAATTTTATCTAGCTTTATTTCTATTAGCTTTGATCCACAACTAAGGAAGAATTCATATGGTCATTTCTTACATGCGACATTTTTCCAAGGTCCTCTTGGTTGCCCTGTTGTTAAATGTATTTTTTTAGAAGGGCTTCTTTTATGTTCTATAATTGTAACATGAAGGATCTTTTTAGTTTCTAGAAATATGAGTATATTGTGTAGCTCACAACATGCCTATGCCATACTAAGATCCCAACGATTCCAGGCATAATTGTTGATTGGAGCCGAGATTGCAGAGTGCACTTTTTCTAGAATAATGCATATCATGAGTTGTTTATGTTATAACTTATAAATGTTTTGCATATGGTTTGGCTTGCTAAAAGTGCTCATACAGTTCGAATCCATGAGTTTATATGGATAGCTAAAACATCCACTAATTATATATAGGTGGCCAGGAAATAGAAAATAGAAAATTGATCATAGAATGGCTAAATTGGGATTTTCTTGGTGGCGAAGTACTCTTCTTAGAGATGGTTCGTGATTTTGATGTGCTGTTTTGTATTAGACCTTCATTTCAATCAAAACTTATCCTTTTGAGTTTGGAGGTTAATTCCACGGTGTTGCATCTCTGTTGATTTTATGGAGTAATCTTTTGGTGAATGTTTGTAATCATACATGGATTTGTTGGAGGAAAAGTCATGCCTCAGTTAAGATGTAACCAGCTCGGGTATCTTACCTTTCAACGGTGGCATGTTGGGCACTCAATTTGAAATCAAGGCTCTATCGTTCTCTCTGACACTTGTTTTGACTTAAAAGCAAATGAAGATGAACTTTCCTTTGATGGTCAATGGAAATCCTTTATAGTCATATTGCAAAGTTTTGACTCAAAATGCTCTTGTGATCCTTTCCATAATGCAACAATATATTCCTTGCTTAGATCAATAGTGTCCAAAAGGAGAACAAGGTTCTAGTATGCATTGGTACCAAGGGTACAAAAGGGACCACTAAAGGGCTGATATAGAGATAGACGATGCCCTTGTGACATATGAGAGTGACTAAAAATCCTAGGAGGATTGAAACTGCCTTCTCAAGGCTTCTCCTAAACGCACAATTGGCAATCCTCAAGATGTAGAAAGAAAATTGAGTGCACTGCCCCGTAGTTCGGGACATGAGTAGTGAAAATTAAATAAAGAAGAATAAGAAAAGGATATCGAGGCACCATGATCACCACTTTGGTGAGGGATATGGAGAAGCCTCAGAGATCTTTAATTGGACCCGTGATAGTGAAATGAAGCTAATGGGCACTTACATCTACAACTATGGATGAGATAGGCTGAAACAAGAAGCAATAAATTTGATGGCCCTAAAGTCCTTTTGACATCTCGATGTAAACATTGTAACAACCTTGTAAGGTAGGGCCAATTATCTCTAACATAATTACGAAAAAATAAGCTAGTAAATCTCACTCAAATATCATAATAGATAGAAATGCTAAAGATAAAGAATTCTTCCATCATGACCTTGAGAGAAAAACACATTAATCCTTTTGTATAATGCGAATATGGTGATCTATATTGAACTCCTAATGGTGAAAAGATGTTGACCTTAATCAAGAGAGGACAATTTCTATCAGAAATCCACAAAATGCTCATCAAAAGACTGCTTACATCCTTGTTACTTGTAAATGGTCTCTTTGAGAAACTCGAGGGCAATATAAATTTATACTTTCCATTATGTCGTCCAATCGAACCATAAAAAGTATTCTTTTGGTTCGAGAGAAACTTGTTTTTTGTACAATGTCCTTTATCTAAGTTTCAAGCTATGATCTAGCTTTTTTAGCTTTGATCCACAACTAAGGAAGAATTCATATAGGGTTCTTAACCTTACATTTTCCAAGGTCCTCTTGCTTTTGCCCTTGTTCATGTATTTTTTGAAGGGCTTCTTTTATGTGCTGCTAATTGTAACATGAAGGATCTTTTTAGTTTCTAGAAAAATGAGTATATTGTGTAGCTCACAATGCCTATGCCATACTAAGATCCCAATAGTGGCATAATTGTTGATTGGAGCCGAGATTGCTTGCCTCCAGAATAATGCATATCATGGTTTTTTATGTTATAACTTATAAATGTTTTCAGCATATGGTTTGGCTTGCATAAAAGTGCTATACAGTTCGAGAATCCATGAGTTTATATGGATAGCTAAAACATCCACTAATGACTTATAGGTGGCAAAATAGAAAATAGAAAATTGATCATATAATGGCTAAATTGGGATTTTCCCACATATCATGGCAACTCTTCTTAGAGATGGTTCAGTGATTTTGATGTGCTGCTTTTGTATTAGACATTGCTTTGACTTTAAGATCATGTAAATGTATTCAAAAATTTTCATTTCTGAACTCGCAACATCATTTGGTATATTTTGTTATCAAATGATTTGTAATTTATGTAATTTATTGAAGCTTGAAAAGTTCATATTTACTCGTTTTCATTAATATAGGAGAATATCTTAGGAATTTTTTTAATAAAAAGTACTATTGATTATAATTTTACTTTCATTTTTTTTTGGCATGGCTTCTTCCTTGAACTCCTAATTTGTTTGAGAGGACCGATTTAGAGATTGCAAAAAATTGCATCTATTCTTGAAAATCCAACTCCAACTACGGTTTATGATATAAAGCCCATTGTGAAAGAATCATGGTTGATCTTCGTAGAATAGAGACAAGTTTGAAAACATATAATCCATTTGATTCCGAATCAATAACAAAATTTATGGATTCACTAAAATCAAGTGTCTCGGAGATGTAGGTTATAATGAGATTACATCACGACTTTCATAAGGAAGTCGTGAAAGGTCTTGTTGGAGTTTTATGCGAACTCCCGGAAAATAAGGGCCTATTGTAAACAAATGTTCATGTCCTTTATGTGCCCACTTTGATTTATCCTAGATTTGTGGCCTCTCAAGGCCAATTTCCAAATAATGACCCAATTACCGTTATACTTCATAATGATGCTACATGCACTTTGAGGTCACTTAAACCTAAAGGTGAACTATTTAGACATCCCAGTTATTTGGGGTTTTTTTTCGACGTGGCCGTATGAAATTTATATAGAAAGGAGGAGCTCTGCACAGTTGTTGATCTCAATTGTACCAAGGCCACAACCATTCTTATCGAAGCTTTCAGGATGTCGCAAAACTCGTTATGACACAACATTGTCCCACATGAGGTGATCGAGGTCTTCTTGGCACTCAACGAGACCAATTGATCTCTTTTGTGACAAGACACTTCGAGACGTGATAGCAGGTGGAGTGCAACCAGCACTAGTGATGCACTTACAATTAGGGTATACGCTCATGCATCTTTGATTTCCCAGATGACTTTGAGCTTTACTAAATCATCTTTCGCACGTCTTAGGACGCATCATGTTCTATAATATTCGTGCGTATAGGTGATTGCACACAATTCATTCCACTATCGGGGTTTAGATTTTATAGAGCGGAGTGGAGTGTATCTTCTAGTCAGGTACTCACATTCCTTGCTGATAGACTTCCCTAGATTAGATTAACACCCGATGTTCAATATGACAATTCATTCGGTTGTGAAAATTAATATAATTAAAATTTATTTTAATTGATCATTACTTTGACAATTTATTAATATTAAAATTAAACATGTACTTTTGTGTTTAGGCTTCGCTCCAGCAGTGTGGAGCTTCAATTACACCATCTACCCGTGTCACATACACACAAATAACCTCCTTTGGATCTTGATGTTCAACGTTTAGTCAACTTGGCTTAGTTGCCGAGATATTTCTTGGTGTTGAGGTCGTGGATGAGCAATCCCATACATTTGGAGACGCGTTCAGAGGTATAAATACATGTGTTTTAATATAATTAATATTTAATCTAAATTGAAATGTTAGAAATTAATGAACTTTATTCAAAAAACTTATTTATCAACTTCTTACATTTTATTTATTTTTGTTTCACGAGTCTACGATACGAGAGATCTACGGGTAGCGTAGATACTCCCAACATCCAGAGGGACAGTTACGAGGTAATCAATTGTACATATCTACTATATAATGTATTGAATTATTTAAGAAATTGTTGTAGATTTCACTTATATATTTTAATATATGGTACATGCTATATATAGTTTATGACATGTATATTCCTTCTTTTTAACATGCGGGTGCAGCAGAGCGTAGTGAAGGTCCGCACCTTTTTATGCACAGGAGACTTGATATTTTATAGATTTCAAACATTTTAGTGATATTTCAAAGTGATAGTAAAAAATGTTGTCACTTCACTTGTTATTTCACATGTTAGCTTTGTTCTCTCCTAACGCATGACAAGTAGTACTCACTTTCTCAATATTGGCTTCTTCAAGAATGACCAAATACATCTCCTACAACAAAATGCAAAGAAACATTCAATGATCGGATGTATAGTATAAATTATATATACATATATATATTTAATTATCAAATTATACTTGATCCTTTCAAATAAAACATACCTTGTTTAACCGGTCAGTATATGTGGTCATAATCAATTGAAATTAATGGCACATCTTCAAAACTATCATCATGATCTGATCCATATGTGTCATCCACAACTAAAGGAACTTGCTTCCACTCACCTACATACCCATGTTTTTGACTATTGCACTCGAATATGATTTGTTCATGCATTCATAACAAAAACAAGAATAATCTCTTGTATGAGATTGTCAAAGTTATTACTATCCATAGTCATCAGAGCAAGACCTAGAATTGGGAATCCTTTCACATCCATACTTTGTCCTCCGATCAATACCTTCATTTAATCATGCTCAAAAGATCAATAAAGTTTAAAACAAACAATAAAAATCGAATAAAAAATTTAAAGTTAGTAACTTGTAGTTCACTTAATAAATCACATAAAGATTTACATATCTATGTTTTAAATGTGCATGTACCTTTTATCTCCCAAAATACTCTCCGGGGTTGAAACATGTGAGGTTGAAAAATGAGGTTAAACTGTGAGGTTGAAGCACATAAAGGTTGAAACTTCTAAGAAAAACTGCAAAATGTTTCTTACACCATTCAACAATCTGTGGGCATCAATCAATCGATCTCCTCATAATCAAAGCTTTGTTTCTTTAGAGCACGTTTGATGCATGCACCGCGCAAGAATCGTGTTCTCCTTCCCATGACCACTCTCAAAAAAACTCCATAAATGAGGAATTTTGTGATGACGATGATAACGATAGTGCGAAAGGGCGAGAGGATTTGAATTGTGATGCGCAACCATCGACCAAACAAAATGGTGATATATCCGTATTCCTCGCTGATGAAGATATTGAAAGAACAAACCAAAACAACTGTTGCACAAAGTGGGTGTCATGTTCTTTGTCATCACTTATATAGAAGTGATACTCCTTCTTGATCATTCGCTTCACATAAGTACTTTCAACCCCATCCAAATCCAATTGTGCATGCCTATAAAATACTTGAACCATGATAGTAACACAGTCGAACAATAATATCACATGTTTGAATTTCTTTTGATGAGAAATGAGTAATTCTCAAAGAAAATCAACCATGGACAATATGGAACCAATAGGGAATGTGTCCCTATTAGTCTTGAATTGTGTAGCCCTGCCACTTTGAATAGTGAGAATGTTTGATGTACGGACTAATTAAACTTCGGAAACTTTGCATGAATGTAGCATGGGGATTTCCTCTTCTACCAAATCCAACCTGGTTAATATCTTTCCAAGCCTTGTTGAATATTTTATGTATTTGAACCTACAAAATCAATTCATAACATGGACAAATTGTCATGTATTCATTCTAAGCAGTAAAATAAAAATCAAAATAAAATCTAACATCCTAATTTAAAAACATAAATTTATATATATCACCTCTTACGAAGCAACCAAAAGTTAATCGTGTCCAAATCTTCATTTGTTTTTGCAATAATTTCAAGTCCCCACACTTGTCACTGATACCTTTGATCTGAGTCATATGATCATCAACATGATCATCGAGATACGTTGCAAATAATTGAAGTTATGAATTCAAACACGTGTAGGTGGGGCAATTTCTTCTCGTAACTTTCTATACACCCGAAAAAACATAGATTTTGAAATACATTAATTTTAAATCACATGTCTCAAAAAACGATATTTAAACAAATTTTAAATATATAGATATAAATGAAAGCCGCCTCAAAATATATATACATTGAATCTATAATTTTTATGTACACGATAGTGATAATCAAACTCAACGTGATAAATGACAACAACATGTGTCAAGGACTTTATCAAAGCACATACCAAGGCTTCAAATTTTCAAACATTCGTTGTCCAATCTTAACATCTGGATTTTCTTCGTAAACTTTATGTACATTTCGTGTTGAGTTATTTCAAGCCAATGTTTTATATGTTCGTCATAGTTATTGCAAGTTACCCCGTGTTTTAAAACATCCCTCACATTCTAGAAGGGCGAGTCCTTTCACAAAATCGAAACTATCTTCACAATATTATCCTCTATTTTATCGTAACGTGGATTTCTACACATTAGTGCCCAATTTCCTTCCATAGTAGAGTCATCCAATGTCTTCCTCCTTTTGCATACTGTAACCGTCTTTCTAGATAAACCCAATGCCTTGGCAAATGCGGTAACATGACGATTCTTTGTTGTATCTTCACTTACAATCCAAGTTAATATTGCTCTACGAGAAATACTCTTATCAATGCAGACCTAGTTTTGTACCCAAAGAACTTATTCCTTTAAAAACATTCCCAACAAATTCTTCTTCTACACGTTTTGAATTTTTCTCAAAATCCAAAATCAACACCTAACAATTCTAATGTTTCCTTCATATCAACACGATTCAAGAATGTAACCAACAAATGTGCTCTTATGAGGAACAATCGTAGTCAAATTAACAAATTCACCATATATTATCTCTACACTTTTTGATGTTTTCTTTATCGTGATAGTGGTTCTTGTTGGAAAATTCTTTTAATTTTTGTAAATCCATCTTCACCAAGTGTTTCACATTCTTTTTTGGGAAGTAATTCCATAACTTTTGATATCACTTCAAGCATAATGTTGCAGCATCATGATCCTGTGTCCATAAACATACACATGGGATCTATCAAAACCCTTGCTTTACGCAATCTAAAAAAACATAAATTATCATATTTAAACCTAAGAACTAAAAAAATATTAGGATCTATCAAGGGTTTCTATACATATGTACCAATTTTTGCAGCGTTGTCTTTCACTTGTTGTGTCTTCTCTCTCTCTCTTTGTGCCCTCCTACGAATAGATCTTCTAGCATTCTTCTCTGATTCTCTTCCTCGGATATTTTCGTTTATCATTCCTTGCATTTCCCATGATTCATCCACTTCAAAAATTTCACCCGCACACTGATACAAATCCTAATGTGTAAGAGTAAACTTGATACAAAACTATATGTGCATGCATGCATGCAACTCCATTTATATACAAATCTCAAATAGAAATTATGTTATTTTTAATTTTAGTTTTCTATAACTTTAAAAAACTTTTCTAATTTAATATTACATATTTTTGGTTAAAAACAATTTAAAAAAACACACTTACTTTAAAACAAAAAATATGTAAAAATTAAATTTAAAACATAAAAAGCGAACAATATTAAGTAAGTAACTTTATTCCCAAGTAAAATATTAAATTTAGAAGGGGAGACGCAATTTAGAATCATTAAAGCTAGGAGGAGACGTTGAATACGCGCTTTGGTGGTGGAGAGTGGGTTCACATCCATAATTCACGCTTGAACCATGTTCGCATTTAACATGGTTCGCGCGAACCCCGTTCGTTTCTAACCTTTTTAACAGTGGCGATGACATGGTGCCCAAATGGCACATTTTGGCCCCAAATCTTTGTGGGGGACAATTGTGACCTAAAATCTGCCACTCGGATGCCACGTAACCAGGGTAAACGAAATAGTTAACTTACGAAATTTTGATACAAAATTCATATTTTTATTGGCTTTCTAAAAATGCAATTTTCATTTTTCAAAAATCTGTTTTACTATTTATTTTTTAATTCTTACTAACATACGGTATTTTAGGGCAATCAATAGTACACAATCAACCAAATTTGAAAAATAGTACAATATATCAAAAAAAATTGAAAAAAATATACTTAGTATTTGTTGAATTTATCTTCTTGCCTGTGAAAAAAAAAAATTTCGATATAAATATTAAAAGTTATTGGCATTGAAATATGGACGCCATTTATTTTAAAATATAGTTACTAAATAATTAATTAAAAAAATATAAGTCAAAAATGAGAATTTTGACTCACGTCAAAATTATAATCTTGAACATATATCTAAAATTTCATAGTGAAAAGATAAGTTTTCATTTTAAAAAACCACCGAGGGACAGTCATTCCTCTTTAATAACATAAGAAACAACATATGAATAAAATTAAGAAAAATACTAGAATTTTTGCCAAATATTTTTAAAAAAAATATACATGTATTCTACACTCTAAACACAACATTTCACTAGTTCGTAGAATTTCATGAATATGTACGGTTTTGTGGCTATTAACTTTAGAAAATCAATTAAACTGAAAATTCATGTTTACTAAGGTACAAACCATACCAAAAAGTGGGACATTTTATTGTGCTTTTACCCTTAAATACATTCCCGTGAACTAGGGCACTTTGAATAACTTCATTACACAAGACAAAGCTGCTTTGATTTGTATCTATAGTGTGTTCAAGAGATCAAGGTTTTGTATAAGAAGGGAGAAGGCACAAAGGATAAGGGACAAATCTTGCTACATGTATTTGATAGGGAGTTTCACTTCTTTTACACACAGACCCAAAATAATTATCCCACCAAACTCACATGCCCATCCTATTGGCAAGTGCAGGCCAACCAAATACAAGCCAAAGTAGATAATTTAAATAAATCAACAATTATAAGGTAAATGAAAACTAAGTAAAGAAGCGTTAGACCAATAAGGAAAAAACCAACACATTTTCCATTAATGAAAAATACAAAAATGGTAGGTGGCCATCCGTTCCTCCCACCTCTCGCTAACAAGGAACTAAAAAAGTAGCCAAACAACTTGTTCCTCACGCCACGTAGGCTCATTAATGACAATAAAGAAGGGGGAAAATCGGAGGATGCATGCATTAATTTCACCATTCAATTTGCAATTCAAAAGGGCCATGCATGGAGACCAGATTGACCAAGGTGGAGTTGGTGGTTAAATTTTTTAATGCAAATATGAACATGTAAACAATTTCTTAGACAATAGCGCCACCCAAACAAAGAATCTCCCTTACTCAAATTGAGTTTAACCATGGTTTTCCCCATGGTTAAGCTTTAGGTGGATGATCAAAATAAATAAACTTAGCTTAAAATATTAGGTCCCTTTATAAATATTCCCAAATCACCCTTGGAAACAAATTTGAATATTCCTTTAGATATTTTGAACAAGAGCATCACAAAGCAACCCATATAATCGAGAATACAATTAGCCTAAAATGAGAATGCTCGTAAAATATGCTACGGGCACCCTCAACCACTAGTAAATATTAAGTAAAACACCAGGAGGTATGACGGAAAGAAAAGACACTAAGTTAACTTTGAAATAATCTCGTAATCACTTAACGATAAAAATGGAACTCATATAAACATTCAAGGTTAACAATAAGGGGAAAAGAAATAGAAACAAAATTCAACTCCGAACGGGCATTACATTACCCTCCCTTAACAAATCATCATCCTCGATGTGGAATAACGCTCAAGAAAGCAAAAGGGGATAAGAAACAAAGGATGGTTAAAGACAAAGATTTTTCCTATGGTTAAATATTTCTATTGTTAAAACATGACCACAAAGTAGACTTAGAAAATTAGGCAGATTATTTAACTTTCATTGTTTTGTGAAGATTGGCAGATCTCTCTTATTTCATTATTTAATTAATCTATTTTAAATTACATTATTTAACTGACCTTAAGATTTAATTGTTGTAAATTTTTTTGTTTATTCATTCTTTTGGATTCCAAAGAGGAACCTCTATCACAATAGCATACCAGGGTTGTATGCAACACTAAAGATTCATAAACAAATTTCACATACTATCACGACCGTACTCACACCACAAGAGCTTAACCAAACCATGAAAGAAACACACATGATCCAAATAACATAGTACTCATCACACATAGATGAATGACACAAAAATACTCAGGCATAAGTGTACTACAATAACAAAAATTCCTACAATTTCACATATGAAGATTTCACACAACTCAGAACAATAGTTGCGGTACATATAGTCTCAACAAGGGAATCAAGGACGTATCCACAATATCATAAAACATATCCAAATCACATGAGTACACATACACCACAACACCACTCCCAAAACATCACACACAACTCAACATATCTCCTGAAGCATCAATCACACACACACACACACACACACACACACACACACACACACACACACACACACACACACACATATCGTATGCCTCCCTCAAGTATGTTATGCCTCCCTCAAATATCTTATGCATCCTCAAGAAGTAATATGTAGATATATTTTCCTTTTCACTCCCCAGAGAGGTCGGTCACCCCATGGCCCTAGGCACATAAATTCTAGACACCCCTAACCCAAGTGACATAATAAATTTTGGTTAAACAACTTGCTGGTTATCTATAATTCCTTGGGGCATGCCTCCATACAACAAAGTGGGTCCATAGGTTCAACAATTCCATGGTGCATCCCATGAACCTATTCCACACATTATGATAAAAGAACCATCATAGCAATCTAATTCAAATGCCAAGTGGAAAAATACAAGCCTTGGGATAGGCTATAAAATTTTAAATTTAAAAGAAGATACAAATATAAGAAAAAAAAGCCAATTAGCCATAGTTAGTGCAAAAATCCCCATGTTAGTACCACAAAAAAGGAAATTCCATAAATATAAAAACATGTCAATTAAGAAAATTGCTAGTCCTTGCAAAAATAAAAGAAAAATTTCAATTTACAAATAAAATACATATATATAAGTAGCACATTATGATGACTATGTGGCCTTATACGGCCACCAAGGGGGTACTCAACGAGTTGCTGGCACTCAAAACATTGATCCTTAGCTCATAAAATAACATATCAATAATACAACTGTCATCATCTCTATTTGAATCATCTCACCACCACTTCAATAAGGCTAAACATAGTCATAGCTACACTTAGGTTAAATCCATACGACAACCACAAGGAGAGAGAAAAAAGGATCACATGTTGTCATCTATTGAGTCTAAGGTCAGATCAATTTACTAGCCCATGGTACACATTCCCTCACTCCAAACATACACTTTTACCGATTTCTCTAGGGTCGGTTAGCGTAAGGTTCACAACATAACATGTAACTACATCACTAACACAATGGTGGTTCACGTACATTAACCATAGTGTCTCACACATGGTACATAAATAGGGTATATCACATACATTACATTCATGGTTTATAACACATCACATTGCCACATACTACACCCAAAGTGCAACATTACACAATAGGGATCATATGCTCACCATATGCCCCTAAATCACGACATGAACCATCACATATTACATGAGTATACTTATGATGAGAACAATTACAACATACAGTTAATAGCAATACAACATGGTGATATACACATTTCTTCACATGATAATGACATCACTAAGCAATCTAGTCCATTCTATACGAACCTTTCCATACAACACATCTATAAACCCACACATCACAAGTTCCAAAAGGCTCCAACACTCTGTAATCAACAATAATATTCCTTTCACACACAAAAAAGATAGTTCATCACTCACACATTCCTCATTGAATCCATAAAAAGAGAGAGGTTACTCACATCTCTAGAACATCAACATGCCAAAATTTATGCACTAAGTGACATACAAAACATGTGTGTTCACAATATCACAATTACGACATAGTTCACATCACGCTTATATCACATTACTCTTCCAATCTCCACCACCACCACCATGAAGACAACTAAAAATCTAATTTGTCGTAGAGGTTCGAGAGAATTAACCTCCACTCTGATACCAAGTGTAACGCCAACTCAAACACACACAAGAATAACATGGAAAATATCATATGACTTTTTTCTTTTTTTTTTTTTTTTTTTTGGAATAGCTTGAAATTTATATGACACCACACGTGATCTCAATGGGATACAACCAACTCACATATTCTTGACACAACATTAACCCACATAGGAAAAAAGGGACACATGACACTCAACACGACCAATGAAATTTTCTTTTTGGAAAGACAAAACATAGTAGTCCAACCACAAAACACACTTGCAGTTAGGGGCATCCCACGGTGTAAAATATTTTAAGGTTACTTATTTAATAAAATCATCTTTCAATTCTTAACTTAAGTTCTAGAAGATTCATGTTATGATTCACAAAATTATTCTTACGAAGCTAGATTTCTTCCTTTTATACTATTGAGTAATTAGCTTAAGATCATCTCTAATATGACAATTACTTGTTTAATTTGTTTATTAATAAAGGAGGTATTCAATTTCACAAGGCTATCTATCCAAACCCACACTACTGAAACTCGTTTCATACCTCCATTGCATAAGGAGATGAGCGTAAGCTCCAATTGAGGTGGAGTACTGTTTAGGTTCGAAACTATAACCTCCTTTGTGCAAGGATCAATGTTTAACAACACTTAAGAAAGGATTACAATGTACCTTGGCAAGAGTTAGTGGAAGAAGGTCAAATTGAATTCATCTTCATGATCTCATTAGTTATTAACCAATCTTTTATTGAGGCTTAATAATTTATCTGGATTGGGTAAAATATTCATTTAGGCTTCTCTTGATTAAGTTTGACAAAAGAATACAAATTAGGTTTCAAAATAGATGAGTTAGATTTAATGGTTTCTTGATCAATCACCCCTACTTACTAAGACCTAGTTATTTTCAAAAAGCTAAACATTGATTACACTTTAAGATCATTTAACATCTCACAACAATAAGGACAAGTAGATAGTTTCCTGTTATTCAACTTAAAGACTCTTGATTTTATCAAGAAGATCACAACTTCATTATTTTTTTTTGAATAACTTTTATAAGGATTACCAACCCATTTTATTATGCCTAGAATTGCATTATTTCCATGACCTAGAAGAGTTACTACACAAAATTATAACTCGACAAATAATTTAACCATTGCTCTTATGAACTAGTCAAGGATACATAGTACCGTATCAAAAGATACAAAACTAATGATGATAAAGATATTCTAAAGTACTTGACTTGAAAACTGAAGGTAGGAAATATTATTCCAAACAAGCTAAGTTATCTTTCAAAGTTGTTATAATACCATAACTACTCATAACAAAGCAATGATCAATTTATATCATTCACAAAATATTTTACAAGTTTTGTTACAGCTAGTTATGACAACCTTACTTCACAAATACAGAAAACCAAAGCAATGAGCCCTCCAAAATTCTCCACAAACACCTATCCAAAATCTTACAACACAATAAGCATTCTTACAAAAGAATTTCGTAAGAAAAAACCAAGGTAAATTTCTACAAGCCTTTCCTTTTTCTACTCACAAAATCCATCTGCACATTTATTAGCTTGAGTCAGTTCACGAGAACTGAGCATGATAAGAACTACACATAACAACATTATGCTACTATTTAACAATATCATGAAAGGAAACATTCTATTTCAAGAAAAGGATCAAAGCTCTAACCACTAATGAACATTTAAAGAGAAGATAGAAATTTTCACCATGCCAACTAAAAATGACGCCATTTGTTTCAGCTTATGAGTAATATCTATTAAAACAACAAGAGTTTGACAACCAATTAGGTAAAACCATATACCTTATAAGTTATAAAAGAAAAAGCCAAGAGTATTTGGACTTTAATCATGTAATCCTATAGATTACATGATTGAAATCTAATACTGAACCCATCAATCTATATTCTCTAAGAGAAGTCAAATATACCAGCTAAGATCATTGATCAAAAGAACAATAGTTCAACAATCATTTCAAAAGGGGAAATTGGTCTAATAAGTTAGAAACAAAAATCGAGTGTAAAAGGGAGTTCCATCATGTAATCATATAGGTTATATGATTGAAATCATGATATTCAAACCAACAATCTATATTTTCTTATCTAATAAGTGACTTCACAATTAATAATGATAGGAGAAAATAATGGCTAACAAAATTCCAAAATAGCATTTCCTAACAACCTAGTTACTTGATAAATCCAAGTACGGAACAACGAAAAGTCTCATAACTACCCAAGTTCATCATGCAAGATAGAACTCTAAACACCTATCCAAGTTTCATAGCACTTTAGATTCATAATCCTCCTTAATAAATCTATAGTTTCAGTTTATAAAAATGGATCACCACTTTCTCATCACAAGTTCTTTTAAAGTAACACTTGTTACCATATTCAAAACCACTCTTAAATATGCATTTACATGTGTCACCAAATGCCATTATTCTAACAACAATTTCCATCATAATCAACAAAGTATCTATATATATAAATACCCCAAATGTCATTAATAATCTTAATAATTTCTATCATAAGCCATCAAGGTGTATATATATATACCAACCAATTATAAATAATGACATCGACAATTAAAATTTAGTGAGATATATAAACATATATACCACCAAAAGTATTATCATAAGATAATTAAGCCAAAGTAGTTCTAATAATAACTGAGTACTATACATAAATGCACATATGTATCTTCAAATCATGGTGACTATATCAAGTTACAATTCAAGATTTATAAGGAATGGTCAAAGTGCCCCATAAGGAAACTATTTAATGTCTTGGTCCTATATCAATGATCCTCGGGTAATTACATATATGTATAACACCATATTCAATTCTATAGAATATTCAAGGAGTAAAAACTAAGGAACGGGAACTAATGGCCTCAGATTTCCTCCACACTTAATCTAATCACATTAGTCAAACACACATATAATTTTGTAAACATATGATGATGATGAAGAGGAAATGAGCTCTCATGTGCCATATTTACTGTTCCCATTCTCGAAGCAAGCTTCCTCCTCAACAACCACCGTAAAGAAGAAAACAAAGGAATATCCTCTAGATAGTCCCATACAAAAAATAATCAACAGAAGTTCTAAACTTCTGTCATAAATGAAGTCAATAAAGGAGAAAATGAACCTGATAGTGAACAAGAAGGCATCTTTCGTGGTAAGTAATTCCTTTGGTGTTTGTTCTAGCTCAAAACCTACCCCTAAAGTTAATCCCTCACCCAAATCTAGTCTTGCAAAATCCCCTAATCTCAACCAAATTCAACCACCCCTTCCAAACCTGCTACCTCATCCACTAAAAATACTCAATATCTAAATGTAACACCTTATCCACAATGCACAACTTCCACTATCTCTGAACGCGTTAAGTTCATTATCCTCAGCTCCTTTCAATTACAACCGAACATGCAAATAAGACCAAATTTCATATTTCTGATATTGAATAGTCAGCAAAACACACCCAAAATAGCTTTAGAGGTTTGTTAATCATGTCAAGAGTGGTAGCCTAAATATAACACTATAAATCCCAATCCTAAAGGCCTACTACCTACAACACCTATGAATATTTCATAGAACATGCCGACACTTAGTGCATCTAAAACCAATAAGGTGGAACCCTTCTACCTATCCCTCCTAATCAAAGGCTAATAGTTAAACAATTACATCATATACTCAGGAGCCTCTGATAACGTCATGCCCATCAAAGTTACCAATTCCTTAGGAATTACTTTGACATGTAAAAATGGATCTTGTTACTCTATAGAATATACATGATAATTTCATGTCCTTACTATTAAAGGAAATGACACACAAGACAACTATAGGTTACAAAGGTGATGGATTGAGAATGCATGGGAGACTACGTAGAAAACAAAAATAAGATAGCATTGGATAAGATTTTGAAGTATAAAAGCATATCCAAAACTCTAGAGATACCTCATTTGAAGAAATGGTAGAACTATGGGAAAATGGGGAATTTTAAGAAATATTACATAGTGAAGTTGGAGAAGATAAAATCACCAATTGCTTCATTTTCATTTGAGAAAGGATCCATAATGAAAATTGAGTTATGTACTTGGCATCATTGATTATGTATGCATGTAATGATATATGGTTGTTTGAAAATAGATCATCTTATCATATGTATTCCAAAAAGTAACGTTTTTATGAATATAAGGAATATAATGGTTGTAATGTATTTATGGGAGATGATCCATTCACTATATTATGGGTCAAGAAAGAGTGAACATAAAGATTCATGGTGAAAGGATCAGAATTATCCTTTGTGTGTTACACATTCCATGTCTTGTGAAGAGTTTTATTTTATTTTGAAATATGTGCAATGATGGTGCGAGATATCATTTACAAATTACAGATATAAATATTGTATAGTGTAGTTATATTGAAAATAGGAGTGCACACTAGATCATTGTTTATAACAGATATGACTATGATTATTTGTGTTTTAAAAAAATCAATTTTACATGAGATCAAATAAAAAAAGCAAAATAATATCATGTTTATCATAGATAACACCATGGTATACTTGCATTAAGGGTGGTCATATAAATGATAAAGAATTGCACTTACCATAATTAAAAGGAATGGTGAAAGGGATGATTGATGATCTCTTGGAATTTGAATTCTAAGAGAATTTTGCTTATGGAAACCATATTAAATTTCAGTTCCCCAATAAAATTTCTGCAAATTTGATCATGAAGGTTGTCCACAATGATTTATTTGTAATTTGTAAGGTACTCGAAAGGTATCAGTTTGTAAGGTATTTGTAATGTATCCACCGACATCAAAATTATTAAGTATCTCGTATTTTTGGTAATAAACATTGTCGTTGGATCTCAACAAGATAAATAAGTCCTCAATTTTTTCATTAAACGGTCAAATTGGTCATATGACCTGCAATTTTTTTCTTGATTTATAGTTTTCCGAAAATAATTATTTCTTTCTCCTTGATATTTGTTATTAAATTAATTTTGTTATATCATAGGCTATTTTTGAATATAAACAACTACCAACATGACACATTATAGATGGATGATGATAATACTAAAAAAAATGTATTAGAATATTAATACTAGTATATAAAATATATTGAAGTTACATAGAGAAGGTATCAAAATGTAAGAGATACTATTTCTTTGTTAAATCTAGGAAAATATTGTTAATGAATATACTTATACTAAAAAATTATATTATAAAATATTGTATAAGTGTTCTTACTTTTATAACAAAGTAAAAATTTCTATTATCAACATTGAAGTTCAATCATTTGTTAAAATTAAATAGCTTATTAAATATATGACATTTTCCATTATATAAAAAATATTATAATGTAGAATTATGAATTTCCCTACATTTTAATATTGATAACAATATTAAACCTAAGTAAACCAAAATATAAAACATAAATAACATATCAAAGCTAACCTTTATAAAGTTATATTTATTAACATATATTTGGAATCTCTCAACTTTTCATATGACTATACATTATTTTTGTGATGTTTTTAGTGTTGTATAAGTTTGTGCTACCGAATTCATCCTTAAATAATAAATATTGTTATAAATGAGAATATTATTCGATCGAACTCATTTTTGTAACATTCCCAACTTATTACGTAAAATCTTTATTGTTTTTTCAATAGGTACATGTACTAAAACTAAAACAAATAGAAAAATTAAAATATATCATCTAGATTTAATATAAGTATTACCCCACTCTTCTTGTTTTCAATTCACATGTAATATTTTCCAAGAGATATTCTATTGTAAGTTTACCATCACTCAAACATTTATCCATTGAAATTTTCAATAATTATTATTATGCTTGTTGACACATCATATACAATTTTTTTAATGGAATGAAAACCCCACTCAAAAGGAACACCTATTATAGAAAAACTTAAATGTCATCTAGATATAAACAAGACTTTGATACCAAATGCTATTAATTTTGGGACATATACACAAAAAGAAAACATAGAGGAAACTTATTCATTAAACTATAATGTGATTATAATCTAGTAAAATATAAAAAATAAATTCAACATATACTCATAAGATACATGGGTGAGAATACCATTTTGAGTAAAAACCTACGACAATTACCTTGTATTATTTAATTAACCTTTATTTTAGCTTAAATTTACAATTATCAACCATCAAGGAAATATTGAATAGTATTTAGTATTGAATGCAATTATAAATTGTAAATACCATAATTTGTATGAAATATTGTGTGTCTATTGTTATCTCTCGAAAGTGCACCTGTACAAAGATGGTTGTAGGTGTTCTAAGCTTACAAATTTTATCTCTCTCTTTCATAGATACAATGGAAACACCTCAGGTCTGTGTGTATACCTATTTTGAGGTGAGTCTTTCGGTATCAAGGCCTTATGATGTTTCCTAAGCTGATTTTATGGGGTTTAGTACATGCACTCCAACAATTTTCTAAGATAATTAAGGGTAAACACTTTGATGTATTGAGGGATAAAATCACAACAATACTACTAAGTTACACATACACATTAATATCATGCAAAAATTACTGAATTTGCAATAGGGTAAGATGATTAATCAGGGAATTCAACATTCACAAGATTAATGGAAACATACACAAGACTACAAATAATTGGAAAGGTAAAAAATACTTCACATTCAAAGGGAAAACTGGCAAAAAATTGCTTCAACACTCCTATCTAAAATTCCTCCTTATGCTTTGTTAAGGCACACAATATATAGAAAAAATTGATTCACCCACCCTTCCTAAAAATAGACTAAGGTTGTACTCACCCATGCATTCTATTTTTATCCTTTATTTAATAATAAATAAAGGAATAAAATAAAGCAAACTAATACAAAGAGGCATTAATAGCCTTTGATTACATACATCAAACAAACTGCAGTTGACTATTCTATTTTTAGAAAAGCATGGGTGAATAATTTGCTAATAATAAATCTTGCTTGATGAGCAAGTCTCCTCCTAGTGCATGCAAATTTGTCTTTTGTGTCTCTGTGACATTGATTCTGATCCACTTGTCCCCTTGTGAAGGCATGCAAAAACTATCTCCCTATGAGTGAGAAAAAATAAATTACATTATTTGCAATACTTATCAAAATAATCATCCAAACATCCACTTGATGGGGACCACCTCCAAGCCCAGGTTCTGATGTTGACATTCCTTTGTCTTCTAGTACATGGATAACATATTTATAAATCATTCCAACCCTTCCACATGTGGGGACCACCTGGATAATTGACATTTTATCCTCATCATTTTCCACTTTCCATAAGGTACTTAACATCTTACCTGTTTTGTTTTGACTTTGCATATTTAAGGGTGCATATGATATTATGTAACACTTGCAAATATAAGCTTTGGCCACCTTTTAAAATGTATGTCATGTCATGGTCTATTACCCCTTTTGATTTTTTCATTTGATTTGATTTTGACTTTAATAATTTAATGTTTTCACCTTTTCATTGGATTTCATTTTGTGATCATAATTATCTAAAATTGATCATTTGACATATTTGATGTTTTTTTAGAATTTTAAAGTCAATTTACAATAATTTTTTTTTTAATCATGGGGTTGGCCCTCTCATCACGATGACTCACCCCTCCACATGCTTTTTTTTGATGTTAACTCAAACAATTAGTTAACTTAACCCCGTGTGGTTTCAATGATAATTTTTTATGCTTCTTGCCATTGATCTTCTTTATGATTGATTTTTATCTCTTTTTGTTGATCTTTTTTTTTGACCTGATTTTGTTAGGTTTCGATTTGCATTTAATGAGGCATGGCATGGTAACCAACCATGGTGGTTTTCTTTGAAGAACTTGGGATCGATCCAGCATTGATCTTGGTACTTTTCCTTCTCTACCTTTGATTCTCTAACTGTGGTTGAGTTTCATTTAACTCATCTCTCGAGTTTGCGTGGTAAAGATCACTTGACCTTAATGATCACTTCATTTTGGATTTTTGGCTCATCATGAGGTGAAGCCTGTAAAAATTTTTTCATTGACGACATTATTGAAGCTTTTTAAGCTCTGCTTTTGATTGATTCTTATTCTTCAAGCATCTATATATTTTTTGGTTTTCACTTTTTTTTCTTTTTATCTCACATGGGTGTTTGGCTACCATTTTCCTTTTTATTTGAGCTTTATTTGGTTTCATGTCTTTCATGGCTGAGTGAGGGCTTTTCAAAACTTATTTCTCTGTTGTTTTAAGCCTTTGATGTTCAACCTTTTATCATTTTTTGAGGAGTTCATGAGATCATTAGCTTGCATTTTTTTTTCTGATTTAATGTTTCATTTTTTTGATTTTTCCTTCAAAGTGGCCTCCAGATCTTCTTTTCTTTGATTCTATGTTAATTTTTTGATCAAGAATTTCATTTGAGCTCATTTTTGAAGATTCTTCATGAATGGGTTCTTTTTCTTTGTGAGATTTTGTGAGGTTTCTGAGAGATCTTTTTATTTTTTCTGAGTCACTTTTTTTTTCATTTCATTGGAAATTTCGATTCTTTTGTATTTTCGTTGCATTTTTCAATTTTTCAAAATTTTTGATGCTTTGAATTGAGATGTTTGCTTTTTCAAGGATGAACTTTTTATTTGATTTTTGAAAATTATTTCAAGTTTTGATATTATTTTCATTTTTTATTTGACTTTCAAATTTTATATACTTGATACATTTGTTTTTTTCATCATTTTTTTTTCTTCAATTTTGAGTTCAAAATCACTTCTAGGTTTCTTAGTTTTTCTTATCTTGAAATTAGAAGGTTTCTTGGTCAAAATTTCAAATTTCTCTTTTTGATTATAAATTGTGAGTTTTTCTCAATTTTTCGATTTCTTGATACCCATTAATATTTTTTTTGATTGCCTCTAGGATCTATACTCCTTTTCTTTTATACTATAACTTGAAACTGATTTAAATGGAAATAATAATATTTTTCCTGAAATACTTTTGATATTTCTTTAACTCAATGTGTATGCATTTTTTTTCAAATCTTTTTGAGTTTGTGTTTTTGTTTAATTAAAATGGGTATTCCTATTTTCTTGAAATTTCTAAGATTCCATTAGTTTATTGAATTATTTTCAAACTTCCTTCATTTTTTTTTTTTCATGATTTTTTTTTTTTTTATAATTGGTTTTCTAGAAAAGTTTAAAAATTGGAAAAAAATTGATTTCATGAGTTCGAAACTTGCATGATATTTATTTTTTTCTATTTCTAGGTCGATTTTTTGCTTTTTAATTTTCTTATTATTGGAATAATTTCATTTCGTTCTTGATATTCCTTTGAATTGTATTTGTATGAATTTTTCATTTTTTCTAAAAAAATTTTATTCATTCATTTTTTAAAAAGTCTTCTTTATTATTTAAGCAAGATAAAGGTTTTTTGATCTTCATTGTGCAAAACTTTTTTTTTCATTTTAACCTATTATGAATTTTTTCTTCTCTTTTTATTTCCACCTCTTTAAATTATGAGAAAAAACTTTGTCTTTTTCATTTTGAGTTGTGTAGTTTTGATTCCCTACTTTGATAGCCATATGTTTGGGATTTTTAGAGCTTTATAACTTTCTTATTCCATTGTATCTTGAAACTTTGAACTTTAACATTTTATTACATTCTTTAATTATAAACATTTGATAGTTGTAACATACTCATAATGTTTACTTGAAACTTGATATTTATAGCTTTTGAATGTTAAATACAATTCCCATTTATGTTGAAACTTTGTGTATACATTTGTATTTGTACATCTAGCTTTAGATGAAGGAAATTGCATTTATTTTATTAAATGATGATGTGATGAGCTTCATAATTTGAAATTTTGTTAAAAATTGTAATTTTATCTTCTTATTTTTTATTTATTTTGTTCTTTTTTTGTATTTTTGTTTTTGATTTTTGTTTTTTTTATTCTTTGAATTTGGTTCTTAATTCTTCTTTATAGCTTTTAAAAATGTAAACATGTACTTACTTTCTCAATCTCATCTTGATCTATGATCTCTTCTCTTTATATTTTAAGTTCATATTTGTATTTCTTCTTAATTTTCTTCTATTTCTATTGCTTTTTTACTCATCATTCACTTCATTATTTGAAAATCTTTTAGCAGCTTGACTTTTAAAATGTTGAACTTGTATAAAGATCTTAAAACTTGAAATGATCATTTAATAGTTGTTAAGCTATAATGACTAATCTAAAATCATGAATTTGATGATAAAAATGTATCCATTTATTTTATTTTTAAATACTACATTTCCTTTTCCTTACAAATTGTATACTTATGTATCAAAAATTTAAAATGTCCATTTTACATTGTGAAATCCCTTGTCAAAATTTTCCTCATTTCATGGTATTCTTTTTTATATTTATTTTTAGCTAATAGATGTACTTTCTTAATTCAAAAACTATAATGTATCATTTTTTCTTTAAAGCTTTATTTGTTGTTGGGGTGAAACATAATAATTATTATCTTTGATCATGGCATGCTTTTCTACTTTTCTGTATCACTTATTTGATTTACATACAACTTTTAAAGCATGTATTAGTTAAAAACAACATGATGGAAAGTTGTAAATGTCCATTTTACATGGTGAAGCCCTGTCAAAATTTTCTCATTTCCTTTCTCATTCTGTTTCAGCTGTAATCTTATCTTTCTAGTTAACTTCAACCTTTAAATTTTTATTCTTCTTCTTCTTCAAGTTGTAATCTAAAACATGTACTTTTGTCTATGCAATTCTCTCCTTTGTTTGTATCTGCAACTTCTTTTATCCCTAGAATAGTTGTTGAACTTTGAGTTGCATTCTTCCTTCATTCCAATATGTACTTATGACTCATCTGCTTCATGTACCATAGGATAGAAGTTATTGAACTCTATAATCTTTATCTATAGTGAGGACTGTAAGATATGATTTATTTCTTCTTGGCTGCAACCTGTACCTACACACTTGAGAAAAATAGTTAGAAAATATTTAGGCTTTTTGGCCTCTCTTATGTCCATGGTTTTTCTTTTTCTTCTCTCTCTTCTTTTCTTGAGTGAGTAAATCATGTATATTGTTTGATCTTCAAGTAATCTATATCTCCTATTATTAAGAGATCCATGTGCATGAATTAGGATAGTATAGGAATATGGATTAACCCTGAGCTCATAATTGATGATTTTCTCTTTTCTTTTTTTCGGTACAATGCTTTCAACAATGAAGATGAAGAGGGAACAAAGTGAAGATGAGGATGCATCAACCAAAGAGAAACCTCCAAGGAAATGATGGGTTCACTCATACTCCTTTATTTTCTCTTTCATGCATGTGTACCTCTTATTTCAATAGTTGTACTTTACTTTCCAGTTACATCCCATGGCTTGTGTGGGAACATTTGAAATTCCTTATGAATAAAACATTGAATTGTGAAATTGAGTTGTGTATTTCTTTTACATTTCTACTTTTCTGATATGGATTGTATGATGAACTAAACAACCCAATAATATAATTGAATGTCTTAATCATGAAGGAAAGAACATTAAAGAATACCTGTAACATCCAGTAATGAACTCTGATTTCTATAATCTACAGTCATGATTGCTGCTCCAAAACCTAACACTTCATCTATTCTACAATTCAGTGTCTTCATCAAGACAACACATTGTCCTTCTGGGGCTTTGTGTTCTTTTTTTGCTAAAGATAGTCATGAAAATTGTAGACTATGTGATCTGTTATGTTTTGTAACAACACACATAGCTATAGATTTCATGTAATCATTAATTAATTCAACAAAAAAAATATTTGTCTGAAAGAACTCCCCTAGCTTAGGTATACTTCACCAATGCTATCCATCATAATGAAGTTTTGAGTTGCCCATTTTTGCACAAGTGCAAAAATTGTCAACATTTCTAGTGATCCTGTGGGAAAGCTTCCTACTAGCTTGTAAACCAAGTGCCTTGCTCTTGTCCATTGGGCATGGAGTCTAAAGCATGTAACCAAAATCTACCTTTCTGAAGGTCCAACCCTTCCAAAATGAACTAAAACTGGGAAAGGATCTGGTAAACTAGATCACATGCATGAATGCACTTATTGAATTGAAAAACATTGCAATGTGTAGGAACTACACTTATTAAAGGGAAATCCTACTCTAAACAGACACTATAGGATTTTTCAATAATAATGTTTGAGAAACATACCATTCACAGGAATGGGAAGTTCCTCTCCATTCAACCTTGAGAGCTGAAAAGCATTGTGTTCTTTGCAAGCTGAAATCATGTAAGGACCACTCCAGATTGTATCAAACTTCATGTGTCTTCCTGGCTTTGCACGATCAACATCCCACTTTAACACAATATCTCCTTCATTGAAGATTCTAATTTGGATTTCTTATCAAAAGTTTTCTTCATCTTGTTTCTATTCTTTTCCATGTTTACATGAGCTTGATCTCTTAGCTCTTGTAATTCCATTAATTCTACATAACGAACCTGACAATGGTTCATTTTCAAGCAGCTCCATTTGATGCAAAAAATCTAATGTGGGTAACTCAACTAAAATAGGATTCTTGCTTCTCTTCTGTAAACAAGCTTGTATGGTGAATTGCCAACTAATCTTTTAGGAGTCACTCTATCAACCCAAAGTGTTGAATTCAACATTAGATGCCAAGCTCTCTGGTTATCTTTGAGTGTTCTTCTGATGATCCTTAAAATATTCTTGTTAGTACTTTCAGCTAACCCATTACCTTGTGGGTAATAATTAGATGAAGAACTTAGATAAATTCCATGGTTAACATCCCAATCTATTACCTTTGCACCAAGAAATGCTAAAGCATTATCTGATATGATAGTTGTTAAACACCAAATCTATAAACTATACCTTCATAAAAGGATAGTATCAAAGTTTCATTAGCATCTTTCAAGGCTATTGCTTCAGTCCAACGATGTAAAGTAATCTGTAGCAGTCAAAATCCACTTGTGTCCTTGTGATGAAGGTGGGTTTATCATGCCAATAAAATCAAGGCCCCACTACATAAAAGGTTGATCAACTAAAATAGGTTAGTAAGGGCAAAGAAAAGCTAAACATTCTTTTCCAACAAAGAAAGCACATTTCTTACACTTTCTAATCCATTCAAATAGTCCTTGAATATGTTGGGCCAATAGTAACCAACTTTCATAATTTTTAAGGTTGTGGTACGTGCTTGAGAAATGACCTCCTACAGTCCTTCATGGAATTTTGATAATAATTGCTTGAATTTTATCATAGTCAACACATCGCAACAAGATTCCATTTATATCCTTTTTGAATAATACACCATCAATAAAACATAGGGTACAACTTGTAATCTGAAATACCTTCATTTATTCTTGTCCATACCTTCCGATAGATGCCATGTTGTAGATAGTTAACTAAATCAGTCATCCATCTTGATTCCTGAACTTTTGAGCAAGTTCAGTTGTTGATTTTCTATTGAACCATGATGTCTGATTGCTTGATACGTAATTTCAGCATGTTGTTTTGAATCTTCTAGTTCTACAGCTTTGTTGTTTTTCCATATCAGCAATTAGGTGTTCACACAAACCTTTTCCTCAACTGTCTTCGCAACATGAATATCAACATCATATTCCATGACCTTCATTATCCAACCTTACTTTTTTCTCATTCAATTCTTTATTTAACAAGAAATCTTTCACACTTGGATGAGAAACAAGAACATGAATTTTGTTGTTTGAAAGCATGTACTTAAAATTCTTTAGTCCTCTGACTACTGAAAGTACTTGTTTTTCAAGAAATGTGTACCTTGTTTCATAATCATGCAAGCTCTTGTCCAAAGAAAGCAATTGGTTGCTCAACATTTTCATCATTAACTTGAGTTAATATGGCTGATATTGTTTCAGCTCCTACAAGTGCATACATTGTAAAATCTTTATCAAAATTTGATTTGCAAGAGTAGGAGCTTGAGAGATGGCTGCCTTAATTGCTTCAAACCCTTCTCTCCCTTCACTGGTCCAAGAGAAAGTTTCTCTTTCTTTAACATAGTTGTTAATGGTTTCACCAATGCTACAAAAAATCTGAACAAATCTTCTAACAAAGTTGATTTTTCCAAGAAAAATCTGTAATGCCTTCTTATGATGAGGTAATGATAGTTGTGATATGGCTTCATCCTTGAAAGGATCAATTGCTAAACCTTGTTTAGAAACAATATGACCAAGCAATTTACCTTGATGTACTTGAAAAGATATAGACTTTAGCGGATTCAAAGATATTCCAAACTATGTCTACATAACTGAAAAGTCTACCTTAGATGTATTAGATGTTCTTCTAATTTTTTTGAGAATACAATAACATCATCTAAATAAACAAGGATGCATTTATTTAACAAGCTATGAAAATCCATGTCCATTGCATGTTGAAATGTTGCACCAACATTTGAAAGGCCAAAAGGCATTCTTTTGTAAGCATAAGTACCCCACTTAGTGGTGAAAGTTGTTTTGTACCTATCTTCTTCTCGACTAAAATCTGATTGTATCCACTATAACCATCTAGAAGAGATAGTCTATCTAACTAGAAACTGTTCTCAAAATCTGATCCATATTTGGAAGTGGGTAGTGATCTTTTAATGAAGCTTTATTAAGATCTCTAAAATCCACACATAATCTGATTTCTCCATTCTTCTTCCTAACAGAACAAGATTGGCTACCCAACTTGAATGCTTAACTAGAAAGATAATACCTGATTCGATCAACTTAGATAACTCTTTCCTCATTAGAGGCTCTATTTTGGGATTTACAGCCTCTGTTTTTTCCTAACTGGCTTGGAATTTGGCTGTAATTCAATAATATGTTGTGTAAATAGGATCAAACCCTTTCAGTCTTGGTATTTCCAAGTGAAAACATCTTTAAATTCCTTGCAAAGATTAATAAAAGAATGTTTTTCAGCTAAAGAACATACCTTTCCGAGAAACAAATTTTTTTCCTTCATCAACTGAGATCTCCTCATAATTATCAACATTTGTTGACATCTTAGTCTTGACCTTCCTTAACTGATCATCAATGCTGAAGATGTCTTCTAATGTGACCAACCTCGAGGTAGTTTATTTTCTTTAATTGAACAATCTGGTCACCATATAAGTGTTGTAATTTATCTTGATTTACTACGTAAAAATTCAGCTTCTTGCTACAAAAACCTACAGATTTGATCATCATTTTCAAAAACCTACCAATTCAAATCATTATCAGTATCAAGGCCTAACAATCAACTTTATATGAGGCTGAATTTTGTTATTTTCAATCTGTTCCAACACTTCAAAACTAGCACCAATTGTTGCAAGTCTATCTGCATGCTTATTTTCTATTCTAGGAATGGACTGGATGTTAATAGCTTTGAAATATTCCATTAAGTCTAAAACTCTATGTCTCTATAAGACTTCATTAATGGATTCTTACAAACATTAAAATTTCTTACTTGATTGATAACCAACTCAGAATCACCAAAAATCTGTAGCATGCTAATACCTCTCTTTCTGGCCCAAAGTAAGCCATGAATTAATGCTTCATATTCAGCTACATTACAAGTGCATGAAAATTGAGACTCAAAGATGAGAAATACCTTTCATTTGTTGGGGAAGTGAGCATCAAACCTGCTCCTTGTCCTTTCTTGTTTTTAGCTCCATCAAAATGAAGCTTCCAAATCCCTTCCACTGCATTTTTTGTTTTTGGACAACAAGGGAATTGGTGTGTTTTCTTCATGCAAGCAATACACACCAAACATATGTTCTTCAACTTTTTTAAAGGATCATGAGCATGTTCTTCATGTGTCTTTTCATCCATAAATAGGTTAGAAACACCATCCAATGCTGAAATATGAGTTGTATTATCAAAATCAGACTGGTCTAAGGCTACATAATTAGCTAATGCATTAGAAGCATGAGGCTCAATGTGAAATCTGGCCAATGGTTCTGAATTGATAGTAACCTTGGTCCCATAACGTGTAGTGAAAAATAAGAAAGACCAATCTAAAGAGAGATAACCTCCTATTTTTGTTGTGAAATCTCTTGATAAACATATAACAAAGTAAGGAGGTAAATCTACAATAGTAATATCTTGCAGAATGGAAACATTTGGGAAAGCATGCAATGTTACCTCTAGATTTCTGATGACACCAACTATATTAGTTGCAGTTCCATCCAAGCTGTAGGACACTCTTTTCTATAGGTTCATACTATAGACCCAATTTTTCTACAATTGCTTTTGGCATAATTGTGTTACTTGCACCGTTGTCCACCATACAATTATGAACAAGATGTTCTCCAATAATCAATGATAGATAAAATGGTGGTGGCTTCTTGATGTCATGAGCATTTAAGACTTTCTAAACCATCCATTTAACCTCTTTGATGTGGTCTTGTTCCATTGTTCCAAGGACCATGTCTACTTTTTCTAGACTTCCTTTTCTGTTTTTTAAGAAATCTACAACTTAGCTAGTTCATGAGAAAGTAAATCTTGTTGTCCTAGAATACTTAGAGCATCCCACATTGAGATGTTAACATTATGCTTTTTCATTACATCAACAATGTTAAAAGAAGCAATAATTTTAGAGATAGATTCTACTTGTTTTAGCATAGGCTTTGGTGAAAAATTGATTCTGCTTTCAGTTGCTTTTTTTGATATCTGAGGTATAAATAACCTTCTTGGATCAGGTTGTAGTTTTTTTGCTATTCTTTACCAGCTATAACACCTGTTGTTTTTTTAGGAACAACAACACTATTAGCTGGTTTTGGGCTTATAGTTGTTGTTTTATCAGTGATAGTAGGTAGAACATAGCCTATTCTATTGTTTTTTTACTCTCTGCAGCCTTTTCCTGAGCCCTAGTAGTAACTGCAATGAAATCATCCTCACTAAAACTAACTAAGTTCTTGTTCAGTGCCTTTTGAACCTAGTATCTTCTTTCCCCACCCTCCATTTGAGGCATGAACAATGTCTCAGATTGAGGTTGTGCAACAAGACTTATGTTCAAAAAGCATTTGGGCAACTTGCAGTTGAATGAGGTTGATTACAAGGTTGACACCACTCTTCTGTAGCCATATTAACTAGGAACTAAAGCATGTTAGATGAACTAGGAGCCTTTGGGTCAAATTGCCTTTGCTGATAAGGCTGCCTATAATTTTGATTCTTGCTGGTAAGGCTACCTATTTTGTTGGTTTTTTTGCTGATAAGGAGCCTGATAAGGTCTGCTAGGTAATGCAAGCCTATTCTCAATTGAAGTCATCTTGTTCCCCATAGTCTACAAAGCTTTAAATACATCATCTGATGGGGCTGCAACAACAGGTTCTATAATTGTGATAGGTTGAGGGATAGGTGCTAAATCTACCAAAAAAGGCATCGAAGGCCTTGTGCTAATTTTCCAGCTTGAATAAGGCTATTTTCAGCTCTTATAGCAATATCATAAGCATCCGGGAGAGTTTCACCTCCCATAGACTGAATCATAGTTGAAATATCACTTGTTTAATGCTCTAAGATAATAAAGAAAAGCATGATCAACTTGAGGCTTGACACTTGCTGGAATTCTTTCCCAAGTTCTAGAAAAATGGATGTTGAAACTAGACATAAATTCATTGGGAGCTCTTTTAATGGTAGACAACTGTTCTATGAGAGATAAATGATCTGAATTATCTTGAAATTGTTTCAGCAAATTTACCACCTAAATCATCCCAAGTTCTTATGCATCCAATCTCTAGATTTCTATACCATCAAGAAGGCTTGTCCTTTAAGGGATGCAACTAAAAGTCTCAAAGCTACATCCTCATGAGTGATATTATGAACTACACATAAGGTTGCAACATCTTTAATGTGCTCTATAGGTGTAACCTGATTTTCACCAGTGAATGATGGAAAAATTTTCATGGCAAGCATTAGGGATGTCATGATAAACTGGGATTACTAATGGGCTGCCATTAGTAAAGGTCACAAAATTCCTAGGTGGTTGAATAGCCATTTGAAAAAATGGGATCTTGAATAGAGAAATTGATACATGGTGAAGGAATATTATGAGGAGGGTTATCAAAACTAGGCCTATTATAAGGTAAAGTATTACCAACTCTTCTCCTTCTTACAGAATTCAAAGGTAAAGAAATAAACTCAAGAAGGAATTCCTCTTACCGATGATCTTGTAGTTACTTTAGGCATGGAACATGCTGCAATACTGGTCTGAAATCAGCCCTACATGAGTCACCAAATAGATCTTTAAATCTTTAGAATAAATTGTTGCAGCTTGTTGTCCCAAAGTAACTTTTATCTGTTGTAAATCTATCGTAGATCTCTTTGTGAATATATGTAACTTGCATGTAGATCTGATTCATGGTCCCACCAGGCATGCCAAAAAACTATTATCTCTCAAAAGTGCACCCTATAGAGAGATGGTTGTAGTGTTCTAAGCTTGCAAATTTTATCTCTCTTTTTGTAGATACAATGGAAACACCTCAGGTCTGTGGGTATACCTATTTTGAGGTGAGTCTCTCGGTATCAAGGCTCGGTTCCTTATTGATGTATCCTAAACTAATTTTCTGGGGTTTAAGGGTAAAAGATGACTATAAAATGAAATTAAAACTAAGGTGATACACCAAACTTGTATGAGGTCTTTGACTGAGTACATGCACAATTGATATGGAATGAATTTCTGATGCACAGCCAATAATTTTCTGAAGATAATTAAGGGTAAACACTTTGATGTATTGAGGGATAAAATCACAACAATACTACTAAGTTACACATACACATTAATATCATGCAAAAATTACTAAATTTGCAATAAGGTAAGATGATTAATCAGGGAATTCAACATTCACAAGATTAATGGAAACATACACAAGACTGCAAATAATTGGAAAGGCAGAAAATACTTCACATTCAAAGGGAAAACTGGCAAAAATTGCTTCAACACTCCTGTATCTAAAAATTCCTCCTTTGTGCTTTGCTAAGGCACACAATATATAGAAAAATTGATTCACCCACCCTTCCTAAAAATAGACTAAGGGCTTGTACTCCATGCATTCTATTTTATCCTTTATTTAATAATAAATAAAGGAATAAAATAAAGTAAACTAATTCAAAGAGACATTAATAGCCTTTGATTACATACAGTCAAAATGAAGTTGAATGTTCTATTTTTTACAAAAGCGTGGATGAATAATCTGTTAATAATAAATCTTGCTTGATGAGCAAGTCTCCTCCTAGTGCATGCAATTATGTCCTTTTTCTGATATGTCCCCTTGTGAAGGCATGCAAAACTAACTCCCTATGAGTGAACAAAATAATTTACATTAATTGCAATACTTTGCAAAATAATCCATCCAAACATCTACTTGATGGGGACCACCTCCAAGCCCAAGTTCTGATGTTGACATTCCTTTGTCTTCTAGTATGGTAACATGATTTCTTTTTCCACCTTGTGATCACATGGATAATTGCATTCTGAGTCATTTTCCAAACCATCCACTAGTGGGGACCACCTTTGCAGTTGACTACTTAAGGGTATGAGGTATATTTTGCAAATGTTAAGGTAAAATATCTTTGGGCTACAATTCACTTACCTATCATTTACTCCTTATGGCTTAGTCATTAGCATACACTTAGGTAGACACCCAAAGGAAATGATTGTTTTTAAATCGCCCAAATCGCAATCTAAATACTAATTCAGTAAATTGTGCCATAAGAGAGAGAATACATAAAATGAAAGCCTACACTAAAGCGGTGATACACCGTAAAAGGAGGGTGTGAGAGTAGTCTCCAAATGTGTGAAATACAGGGCAAAGTGCACACTAGAAGAGGTGATGACAGCTTCACCATAATCTAGCAAAATGCATTCACAACAATATTCCAAGCATACACAATGATAATGAATTCCCTGCAAGAACATAATAATAGACACAATATTCTTGTAGAAAGATAAAAGGGGCAAGAAGAATGCAAGAAAACACAGCAGGGGAAGATACATCCACAAACTGGTATTTTATTGCTTCATGATATGCACAGTTCAATCTATTACAAGATAAGGGCCTGGATCACCATGCAAGGAGTCCACTACAAGGGCCTCGCAACACACTCAAGCTTCACAAAGCAATTTTGGCAGAGCTTTGCTACCCAAAAACTCTCTCTTTTTACAATGAGCCCAACACTCCAATTTATAGAAAAATGAGAAGGAAAAGAGAAGGGAAAATGGAAATCCTGAAATCTGTCCTTCAACCACCTATAAGAGGCATTAAATTGAGTGAAATGGTTATACATTACTTGCAAAAGGCTCCCCATACTGTCCCATGTGCTGCAGCAGAGAAAGAATGATGACCATGCCTCTTAATTGCACTCCCAACTACCAAATAAAACACTGTTCTGAACCCGGCCACGTTTTCTTAAAAATATCAATCAATTTCTGATCAAATCTAGAATTTCTTGATTTCTGTGCATCGGGCTCGAACCATGATTCCAACGGTACCAATTTTGTGTGATTTCGTTGAGAAATGCAAAAGTTATGGCCTTCTGAGTGCGGGCAGCTATTTTGGGTCCTGGCAGCGTTTTTCTCATCATTCGACGAATGAGCATTAACCGACTGAGCCGAATATGTTTCTTTTATTTAAATATATCTACCCTCATTAAAAATAAGAAATCCAGTTTTTGTGGCGTAGAGACGCCGTCATTTCGCCCGTAAAGTCCAATTTTGAAAATCGAGCTCGAGTCAAAAGTTATGGCCGCTTGAAGTTTCCACGTTTTTCTCTCCTTCAAATGTTGACTTTTCTTCTCTCGCTCTTTTCGCCCTTTGCGCATTTTTCCAACCGCCTGATGCCCCTTTGTCCCATTTGGCACAAAGGCACACTGGCGTGAAAATTTCCCATTTCGCCCAAATGTCCCAGCCCACTGCGCACTGCACTGCCCGTTCCATTTCCCATTTGCTTTTTCGGACGCTGGGACAAATTTTCCCGATTCGCCTTGGCTTCACTGCCGCGCTTTTTTTGTCCCAACTGCCCCTGATCGAAAGTTCTCATTTCGCCGATCCGCCGGCTTCGCAGATTTTTCCCGCCCGCGTCTCAACTGCTTCTGTCTGCTGCCTTTGACTCATTTCGCCGATTCGCCGGCTTCCGCCTTTTTGTCCCTTTGTCCCAAATGTCCTGCATCGCTCTTTCAACAGCTTAGTCAATTTTTTTTTCATTTTTCACCGGGCTGATTTCCGCGCCCCGCGTCCCTTTGTCCCAAATGTCCCAAATGCTTTTGCATTTCCTCGCTTGCTGGCATTTCACGCCGGTTCATCGCCCTTGTCCCAACCGTCCCCAAGATTCCCGGGACTAGGACTTAGCCATTTTTCATGATTTTTCCTGCCCGAGCTTGTTTTTTTGCAATTTTTTCACATTTTCTCGTAACTTGCTCTCTTCTTCTTGGACAGGGAGTTAGAAAATATGAGGGGACCCTAAAACATGACTTTTTTCCCCGACTCAATATAATTGCTCTGGGACTAAAGAATTTGATGCATGTTATCAAAATTACCTTGAGGGGTGAATTTTGATAACAATTTTGGCGACTCAATGGGTCATCTCGCCTCGCTAGATGAAGAACGGCCACTCACTTGTAGCAATCCATCGGGCATGGAGTCTGCTGATAACCTCTCAGCTGATCTGAAATTTGAAAACCTGTGTCCTTGAGCCATTTGAACATTTGTTGAGCTGGTTTTCTCATGGCTGCAAATTCTTTTCCAGAGCTTGATGAACTGCAAACATGCACATACTAGAAGCAATAGGACATGTGCACAAGCACTTAGGGAAATAAAAACTACTCTAACAGCAGTACAATGTGCATAAGCACTTAGAGGAATGGAAATTCTAAATTAATATTTACAAGGGTGAAAATCTATCTTTCTAGTAGCAACGTTTGAGATAGATCCCATTGACCGGAATCTGCAATTCTTCACCATCCAACTTAGCCAGTCGGAAAGCATTGCTACCTTTGCATTCAATGATCATGTATGGGCCACTCCAGATGGCATCAAACTTGGAGTGCTTTCCTGGTTTTGCACGATCAGCATCCCACTTCAGTACCAAATCTCCAGTTTGCAATATCCTGGCCTTAGCTTTCTTGTCAAAACTCTTTTTGACCAATGCTTTATCCTTTTCTATGGTCTGTATTGCGTGCTCTCTTGTCTCTTCTAATTCCATCAGCTCTGCATACCTGATTTCCATAGGTTCAAACTCAGCTAGTTCCAACTGTTTCATGAGTTCCAATGCTGGCAACTCAAGTGATATAGGTAGAACTGCTTCTTTCCCGTATACAAGCTTGTATGGAGAGCTTCCTGTAGATCTCTTGGGTGTGATCCTATCAGCCCATAGGGCTGATTTGAGCTTTGCATGCCAAGTTCTTTGATTTTCATCCAGAGTCCTTCTGATGATTCTTAGTAGGTTCTTGTTCGTAGACTCGGCTTGGCCATTACCTTGAGGGTAATAGTTCGATGAAGTGCTGAGATACACACAATTCTTGACAGCCCATTCAGTGATCTTTGTGCCAAGGAATGCCAATGCATTGTCTGATATGATAGTGGCAGGGGCACCAAACCTCGTGACTATCCCTTCATAGAAATCTAAGATATTAGATTCATTTGCCTCCTTGAGTGCCACCGCTTCAGGTCCACTTGGTGAAATAGTCTCATGTCATTCAAGTATCCACTTGTGGCCTTGACTTGAATTGGGATTGATAACCCCAATGAAGTCCAATCCCCATTGCATGAATGGCTGATTTACTGAAATTGGACGAAGGGGCAGCGCTGCTAACCTTTCTTTCCCCGTGAAGAATGCACATTTCTTGCATTTCTTGACCCATGAGTAGCAATCATTGAACACAGTAGGCCAATAGTAACCAGCTTTCATGATTTTGAGAGCTGTCACTCGCGGAGCAAAGTGGCCTCCTGCTTCCCCATCATGGAACTCGTGCAAGATCTTCTCAACTTGACCTGTTCCAATGCATCTTAATAGAACACCATTGATGTCCTTCTTGAACAAAACTCCATCAACAAGCACATATGGAATGGCTTGTAATCTCAAGTATCTCCTCTTTGCTTTGCTCACTTCTAGAGGGCACAAGCCTGTTTGGAGGTAATGCACAAGGTCTTGAGTCCAACATGGGATGGGTGCATCATCAGCTGGTTGTTCTTGATCATTCTGTAGTAGCAAGACAACATCCTCTTCACTTTTTGACTCGCTCCGGTTGTTTGAAGCGAGCTGCTCACACAAGCCTTTCCACGAACTAGCTTGGTCACTTTGATTTCAATATCATATTCCATCACCCGAGTGATCCAACCTGCTCTCTTCTCATTTAAATCCTTGTTTAGGAGGAAGTCCTCGACACCAAAGATGAGACACCAAAGCAGCTTGAATCTTATTGTTTGAGACCAAATGTCCGAACTTCTTCAAGCTCCCGATGACAAAGAAGGACATGCTTTTCGATGAAAGAATACTTTATTTCGTAATCTTCCAAGGTTTGATCAAGAATGCTATGGGCTGTTCTCAACCTTCTCTATTCAAATGTGTCAAGATAGCCGAGATGTATCTCGATCCTCCAAATGCATACAACATGAAGTCCTTTGAGAAATCTGGGTTGATAAGAGTCTGAGCTTGTGATATCGCATGCTTGATGTTTTCAAAACTCTCTTTGCCTTCCTCGCTGTCCATTTGAATGCCGACTCTTTCTTCAACATCATAGTTAGAGGCTTCACAAGAGTGGCAAAATTAGGCACAAATCATGCGACAAAGTTTATCCTTCCTAAGAAGCTTTGGAGAGATTTCTTGTGGTGTGGCAATGGAAGCGTTTCGATGGCTTCAACCCTTTCAGATCAATTGTTAGCCCTTCCTGTAGAGACAATGTGGCCCAACAATTTGCCTTCGTGTGCCAAGAATACACACTTCTTTGGATTCAATGACACTCCAACCTTCTACACCTCTCAAACACTTGTCCGAGGTGAAAGAGATGGTCTCGCCGCATTCTTTGAGAAGACAAAGATATCATCTAGGTATACCAAAGACTATCTTGTTGATTAAGCCTTCAATGCCATATCCATAGCTCACTGAAATGTTGCTCCGCATTCGATACCCAAATGGCATCTTCTTGTAAGCATACGTGCCCCATTTTGTAGTGAAGGCCGTTTTGAATTGATCTTCTTCTTTCACCATTATCTGATTATAGCCTGAATATCCATCTAGCAATGAAAACCTTTCTGAACCAGCTACAACCTGCAATATTTGTTCCATTGATGGAAGCGGATAATGATCTTTGAGTGATGCTCTATTTAGATCGCGAAAGTCCACACACAATCTTATTTCTCCGTTTCTCTTTCTTACCGGCACCAAGTTTGCAACCCAACTTGAGTGTTTGATGGGGAAGATGATACTAGCCTCAATGAGCTTGCTTAACTCTTTTCTCATGAGAGGCTCGATATGAGGATTTACTGGCCTTTGCTTTTGCCTGACAGGCTTGGATTCCGGATCCAACTCAATAGTATGTTGTGCCAACTTTGGGTCAAACCTCTTAAATCTTTGTAAGTCCAAGCAAAAGACATCCGGGAATTCTTGACAAAGCCGAACAAAATCAGATTTCTCAGTGAGTACTTACTTTGCCAATTTGCAATGTCTTGCCTTCATCTACTAAGATAGGCTCAATCTTCACCCTTTACTTGAATGTTCGCTTTCTCCTTCCGAACTCGATCATTCGGGTCAAGATCGACTCCAAGGTTATGAGGCCTTTTGGCAATTTGTTAGTCCTCAAGTCGCACCACTTGGTCACCATACTCGCTGCTCCAAATTTGTCTTGATTTCTCATGGAGAACTCAGCTTCTTCTTGTAGGAAATTAACAATTTGCTGATCATTCTCGAAGACTTGCCAACTTGTGTTGTTATCCGAACAGCTGGTCTCACAACCACTTTGATATGAGGCTGAGTTTTCTCACTTTTGATACTTTCTACAACATCAAACGCAGCCCCAATTGCTGCCAAATCACAATGCTTCATTCTTTTTTCTTGGGATGGAAATGATGCTAAAAGCTTCAAAATCTTCAATAAGATCCCATACCCGATTTTTGTAGTTCTTCAACAGATCATTTTTGGCAGCATTTTTTCCTTTGACTTGGTTTACGATCAGCTCACTATCACCAAATACTTGTAAATTCCTGATGCCTTTCTTCTTTGCCTTCAAAGGTAATCCATGAATTAAGGCTTCATACTCACCGTGTTGTTTGAACAGAAAACTGAAACGGAAGGCCGAGTAATACCTTATACTCTTGCGTGAAATGAGCATAGCTCCTCCTCCTGCACCTTGTCTACTCCTTGACCCATCAAAGAACAATTGCCATACTTCATTCTTGTCTTTATGATCTGGCTTGGTGATGCTAGGAAGAGGTTGATTCTCTTCATGTAAACAATAGACTCCCAGCTCAGATTCTTCTATTTCTTGATAGGGATCAAAAGCATGCACCTTGCTTGCCCATTCATCGAGAGTCAAATCTGGGATGCTTCCAACCTTGGTGTCAGCTTCATCGCTTGCTTGATAATCTTCTTGATCAAACGCTGAACAGTTGGTATTGATTTGGCTTGGAGTGTAAGGCTCAATGTGAAAGTTTGCAATAGGTTCAGACCTGATTGTGGCTTTGGTTCCATATCTTGTTCTGAACAACATGTGTGACCAATCCGCCGAAAGATAGCCTCCAATTTTAGCAGTGAAGTCTCTTGACAAGCACAATGCAAAGAGTGGTGGTAGGTCTATGACTGACACATCTTGTAACACTGTTACGTTAGGACATGCGTGCAGTGTGAGGCTCAAACCTTTGATTACTCCAACCGTTGTCACCGCTGTCCCATCTAATCGCACTACACCCTCGAGATGACTTCATATTGAGTCCTAGCTGATCAGCCTATTTGCTTTGGCATTACCGAACTACTTGCCCCCGAATCAATCATGCAATTATGCACCAACTTATCTCCTATGATCAATGAAACATAAAATGGAGGGGGCTTCAACATTTTACCTCTGTCCCTCCATGATTTCCTTCAGTCGGGCAAAGCATTTGTGAGTACCTTCTCTTGCATTTGACCTCGTTGATTTGAAGTCGACTACCTTCATGGCAGCTTGTAGCAAATCTCTCTGTCCCGGGATAGATAGTGATTCCCACATGATATGTTTACATTTGTCTTCTTCATCCGATCAATGATACCAATGGAGATGAAGTATCCTCTCGCTTCCCTTGGCCTCGCACATTCATTCCTTGCAAATGAGCGGCAAAGAATCACTGGCATCCGAGTTGGTTTAGAGCTGGTTTGGATGCTCCTCGCATGTTCGGAACTACAGCTTTGTTTTCACAAATGGCTTGTGGAGTGGTAGAAGGTTGT
The DNA here is from genome assembly GCA_018340775.1 of Taxus wallichiana var. yunnanensis. Lineage (NCBI taxonomy): Eukaryota > Viridiplantae > Streptophyta > Pinopsida > Cupressales > Taxaceae > Taxus > Taxus wallichiana. The sequence goes on along the minus strand of CM031243.1, from coordinate 674,680,436 downwards.
GGATTACTCAAGCCAATGGCTGTTCTTCACCCAAATTTCTCCTCTTTGACCTTGTGTTGGCCGCAACACTTTGAGAGGGTATTTGATTCATACCACAGTAAATCTTCACCGCCAATCGACAAGAGTAGTTTCGCTCGAGATGTTCCTCCGAGGTGCCCTCGCCGCTGGTCTCTCTTCGTGGCTCGACTTCATGACCCACCAATGGTTCGCACCATCAGAGCCTCGATTTAATGCACCGCTTAAAGCACATTGATTGGTTATGTGGCTCGATCGCACGGGAAACACCAATCATATTCTTGGGCCATGTTATTTTGACTGCACCAAAGCTCGATGCAGATGCAACATTGGGGTTATAGGGCTGAAATGGTCTATTAGCAGGAGGCCTTGCTTGATTCTGATTTTGATTTGCACTGATCGGGTGGTCTTTGAGGTTGATATGGTTGCCTCGTTAGCCGAGCTTGAGGGCTGATACGGGTCTAAGCACTTTGAGCTTGCTGTCTTTTTGATAGTAACCAGCTCATTTCCCAAATTTTGCAAATTGTTTCATGACCTCTCGAGTTCATTTGAAGCACTAGAGGATGAAGTAGAAGTCTCATTTGAACTTTGATTTCTAGGGGTGTGGGAATAGAGCCAAAGTGGGTGCTCGACTAGTACTTGGATTTTCTAAACTTGGATATAAGGGCATGGGAGGCCTAGGAGCCAGCTTTACTACCAATTGAATAAGACAGCTTTTCAGCTCTAATGGCAATGCTATAAGCAGCAGTGTAAGGTCATGCCTCCCATAGATCAATTAACATAGAAATATCGAATTCAAAGCTTTAAGGTAATATAGAAAAGCACCTTCGCTTGCTGGCCTCGACCGCCACCGAATCCTATCCCAAGACCTTTGAAATCTGAAGTCAAGTCGGGCCACCGCTGCTTGGGGGCTCTCTTGATAGTTGTCAATTGTTCTAGAAGAGACAAGTTGTCTCCTTCTCTCCAAACCGCTCATGGAGAACTATGCATAACCGATTCCAATTTGTGATAGAACCAAACCTTCAAGGCTCCTCGAACCATCGCAATGCCTTCCTTTGAATGATGATGCCAAAGATTTGATGTACAAACACATCCATTTCATTTATCTCATGGATCGCACAGACGTTAGCAATGTCTTTGACATGATCACCAGTGAGTGGTATGATTTTCTCCAAAGAAAATGGAATGTTCTTCAATGCCGCAATCGAACCGGATTCTCGTGCATCGAGGGCAAGTGGGTCACCGCCGCCAAAGAAATTGACAAAGGGATTTAGTGGTCAGCGCCATTCTCGATTGGCCCGAGAACCCTTGTTGATGCGAGAAAAGGTCTACTGTGGAGGTGTAGACAAAGTTCTATTAGGTGGAGACGCAGATCTTTGAGCTCTTCTTCCCTTCTTTCTCTCGCCTCGAGATAGATGCAGATAAACAAACAATCCTTCCTCCCTAGTTCTTGACTGGTCTCGTATTCTTCTCATAAATTTGCTCAAAGCTTGACTCGCAAAACCAAAGGGATTATGCCTCTTTTCGAGTCGCCAGATGTGTGATTTTAAAGCTCCTTCAAAGCCGAACTTACAACAAGTGCACATCAATCTTGTCAGCAATGAAAGTAAAGACCTCTAAGGTCCCACCGGCAAGCCGAATCAAGTATCACCGAATCACAAAGACTTATACCGTGCATATACTTTGAACTCACAAAGTGATTGATAATAACATGGGTACTATCTCCAAGTCAGGACTTGCTACTTGAGATAGACCTCCGTGAGAAAGCCGGTTCTTGCTCCTAAACTACCCGCCACAATCTACTCTAATGCAGATAAGCTAACTGCTCTAATCTAAATTTCCAAGGGACCAGGAGAGAGAATACATAAAATGAAAGCCTACACTAAAGCGGTGATACACCGTAAAAGGAGGGTGTGAGAGTAGTCTCCAAATGTGTGAAATACAGAGGCAAAGTGCACACTAGAAGAGGTGATGACAAGCTTCCATAATCTAGCAAAATGCATTCACAACAATATTCCAAGCATACACAATGTTAATGAATCCCTGCAAGAACATAATAATAGACACAATATTCTTATAGAAAGATCAAAGGGGCAAGAAGAATGCAAGAAAACACAGCAGGGGAAGATACATCCACAAACTGGTATTTTATTGCTTCATGATATGCACAGTTCAATCTATTACAAGATAAGGGCCTGGATCACCATGCAAGGAGTCCACTACAAGGGCCTGCAACACACTGGCTTCACAAAGCAATTTTGGCAGAGCTTTGCTACCCAAAAACTCTCTCCTTTACAATGAGCCCAACACTCCAATTTATAGAAAAATGAGAAGGAAAAGAGAAGGGAAAATGGAAATCCCAAAATCTGTCCTTCAACCACCTGTAAGAGGCATTAAATTGAGTGAAATGGTTATACATTACTTGCAAAAGGCTCCCCATACTGTCCCATGTGCTGCAGCAGAGAAAGAATGATGACCATGCCTCTTAATTGCACTCCCAACTACCAAATAAAACACTGTTCTGAACCCGGCCACGTTTTCTTAAAAATCTCAATCAATTTCTGATCAAATCTGGAATTTCTTGATTTCTGTGCATCGGGCTCGGAACCACGATTCCAACGGTACCAATTTTGTGTGATTTCGTTGAGAAATGCAAAAGTTATGGCCTTCTCGAGCGCCAGCTATTTTGGGTCCTGCAAAGTGCGTTTTCTCATTATTCGACGGAATGAGCATTAATCGACTCGAGCCGAATATGTTTTTTATTTAAATATATCTACCCTCATTAAAATTAAGAAATCCAGTTTTTGTGGCGTAGAGGACGCCGTGCTTGCTTCCAAAAAGTCCAATTTTGTGAAAATCGAGCTCTGAGTCAAAAGTTATGGCTGCTTGAAGTTCCACGGTCAAATGTTGACTTTTCTCCTCTCCTTCGCCGCTTCGCTTTTCGCGCCCCACGCCCTTTGTCCCATTTGGCCAAAGGCTGAAATTTCTCATTTCCCGAACCGCCCGGGATTCGGCTTCGCTTTTTCGCAGATGTCCTTTGCTTTCGCCTTCGGACAAATTTTCCCGATTCGCCTGTCCCATTTCACGTAATTTTGACTCGCTGGGACAAATTTCCCTTTCCGGCAGCCTCAAATTTCGCCCCCCATTTGCTGTCTGACAACCAACTTTTCGCCTTTCAGCATTTCCGGCTGCATCGCTTTTTGTCTTTTCTTCCCGGACTTTCTTCGCTCATTTCGCCCGATTGCACGTTCTTTCTTCGCACGGATGTCTTTGTCCCAAGGCCGCTGCTCACTAGGAATTAGCCATTTTCGTGATTTTTTTGCCCTTGGCTTGCTCTCTTCTTCTCGGGCCAGGGAGTTAGAAAAATTGTCCCGGACCCTGAAACATGAAATTTTGCCCAAAGATCAATCTTTTCACAGCTTGAGAAATTTTTTATCAAATTTTCTTGAGGGATTTCGCCCCCAAACAACCCTTTACTAAATGTCCCAAATGCTTATCCATTCCTAATCATGTTTTACCCGGTTCCCACATGCCTTTGTCCTTTATCCCAATATAAGGACCGCCTTTGACTAGGACTTAGCCATTTTTCGTGATTTTTCCTCGCCCGAGCTTAGAAAAATTTTGCAATTTTTTTACATTTTCTCGTTTCTTGAGAGTTCATCATCTTGAAGAGTTAAGCCTCTTTCTTAAGTTCTTAGGTCATATGGGAGGTGTCAAAAGGGTCTTGTAGCCCAACTTTGACAAGCCCTCATTCCTAGGTTCTTAGAACATTAAGGACAACCATTTTTGATAGCCATGGAGCCTACCTAGGTTCCTTCATTTATATGTTGTTAGAGAATAGAGGATTTTTAGATGTTTAAACATTGTTAGGTTCAAAGTTTTGTATTAATGAATGTTTAACATCTAACCCTTGTTCAATTCTTATCATGATGGTGCTTAATATGTTGTTTGATTCTTGCTAATTAAGACTATTTAGGTGTTAGTCTTTTACTCACATTTAGCATTAGTTTAAAAACAACACATGCACACATTTGGCATGCCCGGTGGGACACTTAGTCCCATGGCATTTTAGTTTAAGTTTCATTGTTTTGGCTAATTTTTGATATGCACATGTAGTAATTAATGTCCATTTTCTTGGAATTTTTGCTAATTTGATATGTGTAACTTCATGTTCATAGCCATCATTTTAATGGGTAATTGCCATTCTTAAGCTAACTTGTCAAAATTTGAGATATTGTGAGTTTTCTTGTGTTTTTTTGCCATATTTTGGTTGTAGGTCTGGCGCAGGCACATTTTTAGGAGCACAGCATGGTTTTGTGGCACACACACCTCTCTTGGCATAGGGGCACTGTCAAAACCTGGTTCTCTATTTACGACCCTCAGCATGCGCACACTAACCCCAGCACACACACCCTAACCAAATAGCATGAATGCACTAACCTAGGCGCAGATGTCATTTCATACTATACCTTCACTACATTTTGAAACCTATCAGATCGGCACACACACCCTAACCAGAGCGCACACATTGTTTTAGTGGCACAGACACATTTTTGGTGATGTGGACGTTCTGTCAGAATCTGGAGTTGTTTTATAAAGTGGTGGCACACACGTTTTCTCGGTAGCGCACATGCTTTTCAAAGGGCACACATTTTTCCCGAAAGCAAGTGTGTTTCTTCTTTTTCCATTTTTTTCTCAAAGGTGGCGCATACATTTTTTGTGGCACACACACCTCTCTGGTGGCACAGTGCATGGTAAGAAAAAATACACACAGAGTGGCACATGCATTGTTTTCATGGCACACACGCCTCTCGGGTGGCGCAGGTGCACTGTAATTCAAAAAAACAGAGTGGCGTATATGCCCTAACCCATGCACACAGCATGCTAAAAAAGGGGCATAGTGTCATTTCATATTTTTGAAATTAATGTGTTGAGGTTCTAACATTCTTGCAGGTTTTATCTAATCATATACTTGTCTTTACAGGCTATTTTTACATGTTTGTACTTGATTAGATAATATTTTGCATTGTTTACTTATAGGAATAAGATCACATATGCTCTTCCCTCATGTCCCTTGGGGTGATCTTGGGAATCAGAAATGATTCTTAAGTCCTTTTGATGCTTTGAGGTTGTTAGGAATATTTGAGTTGGAATTGGTTAACTTGGCGTAGTTGAATTAAAGTGTTTTTCCATTTTGATATCTTTTTGATTTTGAAGACATCACGTATGCTCTTCTCTTGCGTCCTTGGATGATCTAGAGAATCAGAAATGGTGCCTTCTCTTTTGATGGAAAACTACTAAAAATCATCATACAGACCAAAATGCCATCGCTTGTCAAAGAAATGGAGGAATCAAAACAAAAAGTCAAAAACTACTAATACAATTGTTATATAGGTTGCCAAATGGTGTTCGAGAAAACCACACCTAATTAAAAAGATAAAATGAACAACATATTCAAAACATTGTATTGCAGGTTTTAAAAGGGTACGTCCCTCTCCGCTCAACTGGAACATAACCCTTTGGCATAACGCCTTAAGCTACAACAATGGGGGTGGTTCCAGAACCCCAAAGTAGTCCACGCAAGAGGGAACCTTGTGGATGAAACGGAAGTGCTCCACACTACCTATCTGACTAGTGATTCCTTTGTGAGATAGAGTTACAAGTTGTCCCTACGTGACCCTTTTAAGTACACGATGGATGCATTTAATGCCCACTGTGCTTGAAGGGGGAAAAGTCGAGATACTCCCAAGATAGTCGGGACTATTTGGGTAAATCGTCCCACTCATGGATAATCTTTGTAACACCTAGGATGAGAGAACCACCTAGGAAAATATACTTTGGCCAGGAGCCCACTTTGACCATTCTAAAATAGTGTTGAGTTGTGAACCATCTTTTTATTGTGAAACGTGACGCGTTACTTTCACTTAGTTTTTACTTGCCTTAGGCGAGGTGAAACTCTACCAAAGTGAAGCCAACATTTTTCATCCCATTTTTTTATTTACTTCCTTCACATTCTTTTGACACTTTGTTGATCAGAAGGAGAGTGACTACCTTTGTGTTACCAATCGATTGTTTCTACCACTTTTTGTCCATTTACGCCCATCCATGTTTGCATGGGGGTAAGTTAAACGTCTAAAGTGTGTGGAGATGCGTATTCATATCATTGGTGGCCATTGTGATCTTGATACCCATGTCAAGATCATCATTATAGTTAGGCGTGGTTCATCATCTTGAACTTCCTTAGAAGGGTTAACTTGTTTGTATCGTATCACTACAATTTTGATATTTACGTCTTGTTTCTTGTAAACTCGACATAAATATCTATATTGTAAGGTTACGCTACACACATTTTTAACTATTCCTAGCTATACTTTGAGCTCTTTAGTTCGATTCTATTATTACCTCGATTTTGAAGAGTGTTGGGTGTTACCATTTGTGCATGTTATATCAATAACACCTTGATATCAATACCTTACTTTCTCACAAAGTTGGTAACATATCTTGGTGATATTGTTGTGTCATTCACGAATTGTAATTGGCACTTTTTGAGATATAGGTCTTAATCAAGTTTGAGCTCACTCCTAGTATATCTTGTTAGGAGGTCACATTGACTTTTTGTATTTACTTACGTTTTGTTCATTCTCGTGAACTTAGCATAAGTAAGAACATCTTGTTAATTATCTTGCAACGCAAAACTACTTTTTGAAACGTAGTCTAGGAGGTACTTCATTTGATAGGTTTAGATACCAAACATTTGTGTCACTAGTGATTTATCACTCTATCACATTGGTATTCTCACATTGTTGATTCACTCATATTCTTGACAATACATCTTGCATTTCACTTAGGTGTGGTCACAAAGTTTTGAACACATTTACAACTTACCCTAGTGAAACTATCACAAAAACATGGCTCCTAAAACATGATTAGGACTCAAGAAACAGACATACGAGGAACAACAAGTGCAAGCTTGGGAAGCCTCTAATAGACAAGGGTCAAACCCCTTCATTGACATGATCTAGACCTCTGTTTTCTATGGAAAAGAGATAGAAGATATGGTCGATCATAGTGGAAATGAATTAGAATCCCCACACGTAGAATTTGATTTTGACCCCACTTTATTAGATGAGTTTCTTTTCAGAAATAAGGATAGAGTGCTAGCACGGGTCATAGAATTAGGGGCCAAATTGCCCACTGAAAATGAAACAATCCCACCTGTGAAATAACGCTACTGAGGAAGAATGCCCCTTATCAATATGGAGGATATTTTGATGCATGGACATGCTTCTACCTCTAACGTAGGGAATGATAAAGTGGTGGGGCATAGAATACCCTTTATCAAAGTGCCACGTAGAAACAAGATAGAACATGAGATGGGTGAAGAACCTCCACAATACGAGGAGGAAGAACCTTTAGAAGAAGAAACCACAATTCAACAATAGATTAGTAACCTAAGCCGACAATTAGCTTTGCTAACCTCCCATGTACAGAAGGAAGCAAACAAAACATTCAAAAGTCAAAGCCTAAGGTTAAGATCAATGAACTCCATAGAGAAAACCAAGGAGAAGAAGATACAGGGTATCATCACGTATACATCCCCACTTCTCCCACTAGAGAACAATTACTCACACAAGAGGTACAGTCTATGAAAGTGACACTCACAAGCCTACAAGAGAGCAATATAGGGAGCATTAGAAAGTATCAATATGAAGAATTATGCCCCTATCCTTTTGACAAGACAATGACCCTTCAACCCTTTCCTAAGAAATTTGATATGCCAAAATTTGACAAATATAAAGGGAAAGGAGATCCATGGGATCATGTCAAAGATTTCTATATGGCATGTCAAGAGGTGTCTTATAGTGACAATTATCTCATCAAACTTTTCCCCAAGAGTCTCGAGGTCAAGCCTTGGAGTGGTTTACACGTTTACCACGAGGATCAATTTTCACCTGCCGAATTGGCAAAAGGTTCATGCGTCACTTCTCATACAACATAGAGAGTGATGTCACCATGGCAGATTTATGTGGTGCCAAGAAATGCCCTAATGAGACTTTCACCAGCTTCCTCCAATGGTGGAGAGGGATAGCTAGTCACTTCCCTTGCGCTTTCCCTGGAAAAATAGTGGTTAGTATTTTCATTCCCAACCTAAACCCGATATAGCTTTCCACCTCCAAATGCATTGTGTTCACACTTTTGAGGAGGTCATCAAAAAGGGGTTCAGATAGAGAAATCTCTCATTGCCAAAGGCACCCTCAAAACCCAATCTAGAGATAATCAAAATGTCAAATCCACGGAGAAGCCAAGGTCTTTAACAAAAATAAAAATGTGGTGGGAGATGGGATCACTAGATTCCAAACGTGTTCAAATAGTCCAAACTAGTCAACCTTTTAAACTTGACCAAGGACCAATTCAACCACCACCAAAGTGAAGAATGTTCACCTCTCTTAATGAACCTTTGTCAGTTATACTAAAACAATTGGATGTGGCCCACATGATGACATATCCTACGACGCAACCATTTGATGACAATGCTCCAAAACCTTCATGGTACAAGGAGCATGAATATTGTGAAATGCATCATGTCAAAGGACATAAGATAGAAAATGTCTAGCGACTTCATCATTATATTCAAGACCTCATTGACAATGGGGAGATAGAGGTGGATAACCCAGAAAAACACAAACACCTAACGAGAAAATGGGGATATATAAAGAACCATTCCCCAATCATGATAAGTCAGAGAAGTCAAAGCCGGATCGGGAGAGTCATCCCAAGGTTATAAAGTAGTGAATTACTTGTACACCAAAAGAGACAACAATCATTATGATTCACTTATTGATGTATTCACTCTCCTACTGATCATGTCAACACTATCCGAATCAAGGGAAAGGATCTATGCTCGCAGGTAACAAGGCATGCCCACCTCATGATTCCAGAACCTTCTCCATCAACCCCACAAACTGGTAAATATAACCTTTTAGAACAACTTGAGAAGACATCTACTAAGATTTCATCTTAGATCTTCTTAAGATATCCAATGTGCATAAAGACATTCTATACCAAACTCTTCAGGGGTCGGGAGTGCCTTTAGAGGTCGATCCTACACACCTTCAAGCCATAGTGGAAAACATCATACCAAATGAACATATTGCCTTCAACCATAGGGAGATCCCTACTGAGAATCCAACACATAATCTTCCTTTATATATTGAGGTAGTTGTCACCCACAGGAAGATCAAACGGGTGCTTGTGGATAACGGATCTGGGTTGAACATTTACACACTCAAGTTGGTTAAACAGCTAGGACATACTGAGGAAGATCTTGAGTCCAATATCATCACTATCACCACATACGACAACGTGGAAAGGGAGTCAACAGGCACAATCACGTTGCCCATGGAGGTGGGTCCCACTTTCCATCAGACAAAGTTTCATGTCCTAGACTTGGAACTTCCATATAATATGCTTCTAGGCCGACCATGGATTCATGCCATGCAGGCCGTGCCATCAACATTTCATCAATGCATTAAATTGAAGCATGAGGGACACACCATTACAATACAAGGAGATTCAGAGCCCTTCACTCACTGTAGAGCTCTCAATAGCTTTGCACGAAAGGGCACATACGCATGTCCCTCCACCGATATAGTTGTCCCTCTCCAATCTGAGGCCATGGAATCCCGGTAGATTCGATTCTCTCAGTTCTTGCACCATGGGGTGCATCTACATCAACATCTCCTTTTGATTCCTGGGAGATGAAAATCCTTGAATATGGCTGCATGGAGAATATAATGTACAACAAGCGCTCTTGGTTTCAGACCTCTCATTGTCACCCAAGACTAGAGGTCGACCCAACTACCACTCAAGACCTAGAAATGAACACACTATTGGGTCATTCTTACTTGGAGGCTTGTTAGCTGAGGAAAAATTACTTGATCCACCTACAACTTGGGTCCCAGAGGATACCAACCATCCTGTTATCAAACCCCTAAATATGAGAAATCTAGTAAAATGATGTACTCCATGGGCTACAAGGGCCTAGGATGTGGAAGAAATGAACAAGGACAAAGAGAACCAGTGCCTCTTTCACATTTCAAAATAGAAAGATACGGCATTGGGATTCACCCTTATGGAGCACACCCCAATGATCAAGATGCTACTTGTTCTGAAACGTGAGGATAGCTCTTGACTATCTAGATAGTGATATATGGATTCCCATTGTAGAGCCAATATGAGGATCTAGCTTCCACAAAAACTATTCATGAACAATGTTGTCCTAACCATAACCCCACGGAACCAACCCTTGACCTTGTTACCCTTCCTTTTGAATGGGACCAACAACGTCACATGTCACTAGATTTATTCGAGGAATGACGAGGCTATCACAGAGTTCATGGGCATAAGGGATACAATTCCCATTGAGATCACAAGAAGGGTTTCTTTATTGACTTGGATACCTGCACCTACTTCGTGAGGAGGCTTGAGCTTCATGGTCAACAAAACTTAAAGAAAAGTGAGGGAAAAGTTCCAACATAAAGCCTCGGAAAAATCAAAGTCCAAGTCACACAATGAAAACCTCTTTGAGGCACTGGCCGACAAACAAATAAAAAAATCAAAGGACAAACAAAGTGACCACGCCAAGGATGAAAATCTCATGGAGACATCCTTGGATGAAGATCTCAACCTACCTCCTGATCCTACGCGTATGGAGGACTTATCAAAATTACTAGTCAAGAAACCATTGATGTGAATATTGGTACAAAAGAAGATCCCAAGATAGTAAAATTGGGAGCATCACTCTCTGCTAGAGAACAAAAGACATTCACTATGCTACTGAGAGTTTATAGATGTGTTCGCATGGTCTTACAAAGACATGCCCAGGCTTAGATCCAACTTTGGTCATGCACAACCTAGTTGTGCATGCAGACGCTAAGCCTATCAAATAAAACTCAAAGATGCACCCAAGAGTGGCCTTACTTGGTTAAAGAAGAGTTGGAAAGATTTCTTGTGGCAGGATTCATCCGGCCTATTGATTATTCTGAATGGATATCAAACATTGTTCTGTCCAGAAAAATCCTGTCAGTATCCGAATCTACATGGATTTTAGAGACATTAATAAGGCTTTCCCTAAAGATGATTTTCCATTGCCAAATATTGACATGATTGTCGACTCAACAACAGGGTACGAGATGCTATCTCTCATGGATGGCTTTTCAGATACAACCAAATCAAGATAGCTGAAGAAGACCAAAGACAAAATGGCTTTTATGACTCCTTGGGGCACCTTCTATTATCAAGTGATGCCATTTGGCCTCAAAAATGTAGGAGCTACTTATCAACGGGCCATGACAGTAATTTTTCATGATATGATTCATGATATCATGGAGGACTACGTGGATGACATCCTTGGAAAGTCTAAAACAAGAGAGGATCACCCTATCATTTTGCATGGCATATATTTGAATGCCTACGAGAATACAAAGTTAGGCTGAATCCAAAGAAGTGTGTCTTCGTGTGCTATCAGGAAAACTATTGGGCTTCATTGTATCAAGACGAGGTATTGAGGTAGACCCTACTAAAGTGTCTGCTATTACTTGAAATGCCTCCACCTAAGAATATCAAGCAACTACGCAGCTTACAGGGGAAAATTCAAGCCATTCACCACTTCATCTCCCAACTTGCAGATAAGTGTCACTCATTCACCCACTTGCTTAAAAAGGATGTCACTTTCATCTGGGGACCTGAGCAACAACAAGCCTTTGCTTTGCTTAAACAATACTTGGCTAATCCACCTATCCTCATGCCTCCAACTCTTGGAGAACCACTCTTGCTCTATATTTCTACTACGTAATTTTCTATTGGTGCGCTTTCTCACCCATACGACCTTGGTCATAAGGAAAAAGTGGTGTATTATCTCATTCACACCTCATCACCTATGAGCTCAATTATCCTCAAATTGAAAAAGCTTGCTTGGTGTTGTTTTTTTACTTTTCAAAAACTTCACCATTACCTATTGAATACTAAAACCAAGCTAATATCCAAGGTTGACCCACTCAAGTACTTATTGTCTAAACCCACCCTCACAGGTAGAATGGCTAATTGGATCATTCTACTCAGTGAGTTTGACATAGAATTTGTACATCATAAAATTGTTAAAGGACAAGTACTTGTTGACCAAATAGTAGTAGAGCACCTTTCAAGCAAGGCACTAAACCTTTGAATCTGGATCTTCCAGATGCCTCCTTGCTCTACATTGAAGAATCTATCATGTGGTAGATACATTTTGATGGGTCCTTTACATTTCATGGTTCAGGTGCAGGGTAGTCCTTATTACTCCTTCTAGTGATCCTATACCACAGGCTTTTCACCTGGGCTTCCCTTGCACAAACAATATTACGGAGTATGAGGCACTTATTGTAGGAATGAAGCTAGCTATCAAGTGGAATATTCATCATGTCAAGGTTGTGGGTGATTCGCATAGTTAATTATCAAACAGTTAATGATGAATATAAGGTTAAGGATGACAAGCTCATACCTTACAAAAAGCTAGTAGAAACTCTAAAGGAGTACTTTGTGCATTACATTTGAACAAATCCCAAGAGCACAGAATAGATCGGTAGATGCCATGGCGATAATGGGTTCTATGCTTCATATTCCACTAGGGAATAATGACATGCCATTCTTTGTAGAAAATTTACGCCAGCCCACATATGACATGCCAGAATCTTACTCCTGTCTGGCTTGTGATGTTGTTGGTCCCAATTCCCATGGTATGAACCCATCTTTACCTATCTTAAGGACAACACGTTCCCTCCCGATATCTCCCATTCTAAAAAGCAAATCCTGATTCACCAAATAGCCCATTACACCCTTTTAGGAGGTACACTTTATCATCGTATGGGCTATATGATGGGAATCTGTTACGTTGTCTGATGTGACGGAGTCAATCCAAGCAATCAAAGAAGTACATGAAGGGGTGTGTGGAGCACATACAAATGGAATGGTCTTAGCTAAGAAATTGTTAAGAGTAGGCTACTATTGGCCTACCATGGAAACTGATTGTTGCAATTATGTCAGGAAATGTGTACTTTGCCAAAAGTATGGAAACTTCATTCATGCTCCATCACAACCATTGCAACCTATCACTACCCCATGGCCATTCTCTAAGTGGGGACTTGACTTGATAGGAAAACTTACTCCTACCTCATCTGATGGTCATACACACATCATCATGGCTACAAAATACTTTACAAAATGGGTGGAGGTTGTCCCTTTAACCTATGTAACAGGAGCCCAAATTTCTAAATTTATCATGAATCATATCATTTGTCGATATGGCATTCCCGCAGCCATCGTTATAGATAATGGGAAGTCATTTAAGAAAAAAACTGTAAAAGGTCTTTGTCAATGGTTCCAAATCAGGTTAAAATGGTCCACACCATATTACCCTCAAGGTAATGGATAGGTGAAGCCACAAACAAGACTTTGGTGAGGATAATGGAGAAGATGGTCAACAAAACAGGTCATAATTGGCACTTACAAATCCATCCAGCCCTCTGGGCTTACAAAACCTCCATTCACACTCCTATGGGTGTGACACCATATTCTCTAGTGTTTGGGATAATCTATCATCCCCTTAGAGATCAAACTTCCTTCCCTGAGAATTTCTCTTCGGGACTATCTGGATAAGGATGAGGATTATCGGGTAGCAAGATTGGCTGAATTGGAGCTCCTAGATGAGAGGCATTCACACTCTTAATCACCTAAAGTGTATCAAAATAGAGTCTCTAGAAACTACAACAAGAGAATCATCCCTCATCAGTTTGAGGTTGGTGATTTAGTCATGAAGGAGAACCAGTTCAACACCAGAGTGAACGAGAAAAGAAAGGGAAGTTCAACCACATTGGTTGGGACCCTATGTTATAGTCACCAAGTACGGCACAGGGCATACAAACTTGCTCACCCCAATGGTGATGAGCTCCATGAGCCCATGAATGCCATGCATCTTAAGTGGTTCTATGCTTAAACATGGCATAGAAAGTCAAAAAAGCAAAAAAAAAAACATGGTAAAATGATCAAAAATACAAAAAAATAAAAAAAAAAAAAAGAAAAAAGAGAAAACAGTCATCCACAAGTGAAAACCACGCAATTGTGGCACTTTGGATAAGTCCTTGGGTGAAAACTAGTTTCCGACACCTTGGGAGGATTCATTGTTCACAAGCATCTTGCATCTGGAGGGTAGTTTTTCTTGGCCTAGCCCTAGTTCTACCTTCCTTCGAGATTCCCTGTGAGCCCCATCCTGTCTAGCCTTGATCCGGCTTTGTCTTCTTTTATTCATCTGTGAGGGGTATGGTCTTTCACTATTTCCCATCTTACGCTGGGGCAATTCAACAACTTCACCTTCTTGTTCATAAGCACGTGGCTTCTGCCCTTGTATATTCCCCATCTAACGCTGGGGGCATCCACGCTTTCTTGGTTACCTGTGCATAACTCTGGAAAACCATTAGAAAACAACACAAAAACAATAGAAAATTGTTTCACAAAAACCTAAACAATAGAAAATTGTTTCACAAAAACCTAAACAATAGAAAATTGTTTCAAAAACCTAAAAACAATAGAAAATTGTTTCACAAAACCTAAACAATAGAAAATTGTTTCAAAAACCCAAACAATAGAAAATTGTTTCAAAACACCAAAAACAATAGAAAATTGTTTCAAAACATGAAAAAAATCTTACAAAAAAAACATTTACTTACATTTACTTGCATTGTCTTGTTTTCTTTTTTTTATTGTTTTGTTTTTTGTTTTTTTTTTTTGTCTTTTTTGTTTGTTTTGCTTTTTTGGGTTGTACTTTTGTTAGGATTCATCTTTTCTTTTCTCTTAGATTAGATTTATTCTTGCTTGTGCATATTGAGGTGTGTTTTTGCATGCTAGTGAATCATGGTGTATTATGTTATTTCCATTGTGTTCTTTCTTAGCATTTGATTGTGTTTATTGCATGTGCATTGTTTTGTTATCATAACATCACATTACCATCATTATCATCACATCTAACATCATCTATACATCATATATCAAGAAAAGCTAAGTATACATCATACATGAATGCTAAGCTAATCATCACATATCGTATCATCAAATGGGGGCAAGAGGGATCACAAATATCAAAATCTATCCCCCCCACCCTTATCATCATATCATCCCATCCATATATGGCATCATACATAAACAATGAGAAATGCATTTGATATCATCTAAAGATCACATCATCTAACATCTAAACACATGTATACATCAAACATCAAGATAACATACATGCAAGTACAAAATCAGACAACATCATAACACATCCATAAGTGCTGAATCAAAACACACAACATGCAATAAGATTCAACATAGAGTAATTTCTGATAAAGGGTATTTTACATCATAGAATTATGCCCACTGTGTCACATGCATCAGAAAAAAAAAATAAAGTATCATCATAATCATCATAAACACATATACATGTATCAAGCCCAAAAAGTAATCCTCTATATACATGTGTGTCATATACATCTATATCAATAAAATGGATATACATCGGTACTCTATATCAAAAATGCCTTCAGCTGAGGCGTACAAAGATGATACATCAAAAATGTCCACATATCTATACAAGTATAAAATGTCTAGATCGGTACTCAAAATGATACATCATAGATACAATGTGCCATCAAAAAGGGGCATGCATCAGAAAGAATCAAGCCTTCATCACGAGGCATCATCAAAATACAAGTATACAAAGCTATACATCAAAATCAGCCTTCATAAGAGGCATGTATACAAATAATCTATACAACAAAAATATGGAGCTCAACCACAAGCTCTCACCCTCACCGAGGCTCCCAGGTCTATCACCTGTCGACGGAACAATGGTGGCTAGATGATGGCCCCAATCCAAATAGATGGCCCCTCTGCCACTACCTTCGTATAGGCTACCTCACTAATCTCATCGACTGGCCTGATCTCCATGACCGAGAGCCTATCATGCTCACCTTGACTATCGAGGCAGTACCACTCACTGCTCTGGGAGGAACTACCCTGTAATAGGCAGTCCTATAAAATAAAGCCTCACCACCAAGCCTCATGGCATCATGTATCAAGTCAACATCTCCAGAGGTGAGGGCTTCCTGAAGGGAAACATCACACTCACCTATCACTCTACCTAAATCAGCCTCACCTATCTCGAGGAGGTAGCCTCTCGATCTCTCTCGCAGTCACAGTCACAACTCTCAACTCAACTCGTCATGCTCCGATCCTCTCTGCATGCAAGGCCAAGGCCCTCGTGATCATGTATACATGATCTCTCT
The DNA here is from genome assembly GCA_018340775.1 of Taxus wallichiana var. yunnanensis. Lineage (NCBI taxonomy): Eukaryota > Viridiplantae > Streptophyta > Pinopsida > Cupressales > Taxaceae > Taxus > Taxus wallichiana. The sequence goes on along the minus strand of CM031243.1, from coordinate 674,664,066 downwards.
ACGCAATGACCATCCACACTCGACGACTGGGACTGATGTAGAGACTCAGTATCTAGGCCCCCCGTGCCGCCATCTCTCTCAATCTACTCGCCATGCCACTCTATCATCTCCTGGGCCAGCCTGGGCCCGAGCCTGATCTCACTCTAAAAGTAATGTGTGAATAATGGTCTCGGGCTCATCACGCTCCACTATCATGGTCACACACTAGCCTCAGGCCTCATCTCTCTCTCTCTCATCTGTATCTCTCTCAGCTAAGGCCTATTGTAACTATTGTTGTACTATGGCTATCTATGCCACTGGATGTGAGGTTGTTATCCAGCCACCAGACTAGTCCCTGGGGTGCTCTAGATGACTGGCCCTGCTCTAGGACCCTCACTCTAGGAGGCTGAACTGGTGCCTATACTAGGCCCTGGCCTCGGTCCCTGTGCCTGTGTGGACACCCTACCCATCATGAGGAATGCCATCAAAAGGATCCTCTGATCCGGCCCCACTACTCTCGCTCTGCGCTCTGAACCATGCCATATCTCTATAGGTGGATGAGCACCTACTGCCCAGGCCTCCTCTGGAATGGTGAGACGTCAGGGTAACATAGTGGCATACCAAGCTGCATAATCTGGTGGTCCCCGGATCCCACACCTGTCATGCTGGGTCCCATGCCTATGGGGGACCACCTGTGTAAAACTCACCCTAGCTCGGCCACCGGTATGCGAGGCCCCATGGTCTGCCTCTCTGAATCTCTACGTGCATGCCAAATGTCTAGCATGGGACCCCCTTACTCTACCAAGCTACCACTGGCACTATCTACTCGATACAACTCAATAATGTAGTTGTGGTTGCCGATGATAAAATGCTCTACTAGCACACACTGAGCTCTATGGCATCCTCTAGCCACTAGAAATGTCTGTAAGGCCACCAGATAACATCTATCACTGCAGCTCATCAACTCTCACCTATATCTGAATAGGCTACCGAGGTGGCCACGTACATCACCACCTACTACTACCCATGCCATGTAAGATGGCTCCTCTGGGTCTCGACACGTAAAGTGCCCACAGGGTGTCCGATGGCAATGTGGTCCCATGACCATATCTAAGTAAAGAAGTTGACCCATGGTCTTCTGACCATGGTATGTAATCAAATGTAGGTCCCAATACAAGTGGGCCAAAATGCACTATCCCCAACAGTATCTCTCACCACTGAAGATGCCATGAACCAAAGGTAATAGTCCTCTCAGGAATGACGTCCCTATCTTATCAGTGAGTAAAACCCACTGATAAGAGACATAATATAGAGAGGCCCCCGATGCAATGTGGGGTCAGAGATGCACTCATGCAGGGCTATAGTCATCCCATCATGTGGAATATCATCTACATCAAAAAGGTCACTACAAGCTGCTCTAATCAGCCCTACATCTGAGCTGTACTCAATCAAGGTGCCTATGATCGGCACGCGAAGGATCCACCATACATCCTCGAGGGTCACAGTCATCTCCCCTATGGGTAATCTAAACACTGACTCTCTATGCCATCACCACACAGCTAAGCAGTGCAAGAGGCCATGATCCAGTGTAATGGAAGGCATCCGAGACACGGGGCCTAGCCCCACCACCTCGAGAAGTATCACCATGGCTCGTCGGTCACACTGGCTGCATACTCCCCTCTAGCTCTGCTATCCGGAGTGGTGCTCCCATGCATCTATAAAACTAGAAATCATCTCTACAAAATATCAAATCACTCATCAGTTACTAACATTTCTTCTAAAAATCTATCTATCATTTTAGGGTTAACCCAAAAATCCTAAAAATTCTTCTAAGTGTCATCTTTTTGACATTTTCTATCTCTTTCTCCACTATTTCGGGATGCACTGCACACTTTTTGGGGTGTGCCCCCCCTTTGGGCCCCATGCACCTTCCTTTTAGGCATGTGCGCCATGCACGTTTTCTTTCGCATTGCACACATGCGCCATTCGTGCATCTGCTCGCACACCCTTTTTGTGTGCCATGTTTTTGTGTGTGCGCTTCATTGTGCACACACACATTTGTGTGCATGCACGTGTGTGTACACCTCACATGTATTGTGCATGTTGTGTGATGCACCCCCAAAGTGTGTGCCCCCCTTTTAGTGTGTGCATGTGCCATTTTTTGTTCACCCATGTCAGTATGTGCATGTGTGTGTGTGTGTGTGTGTGTGTGGTGTGTGTGTGTGTCACTGTGTGTGCATGCCATGCATGCATGTGCGTGTGTATTGTGGCATGCACCCCCAAAGGGATGCCTACGCGCCCCCCAAACCGACACTTGCCTGCCTATGCACTTGCATGCACACCGACGTGACTTCTAGGCTAAAAGAAAAATTTAAAGCATTAATGACAAAATTAATGAAAGGGGTTCGATACTCACGAAGGGGGGCCATCATCTCACGCTGCCTCTCGATCGCATCTCGCGCGCCTCACTCACTGGTCTCATGCATCACCATTGTCCTCATCACTATATCATCGAGCCTCACAAAAAAAAATTTAAAATGGCTCGCTAAAATGAATTGGTCGCGATGATGTTTTTACCCCCTATGTGTGGGGTATATTAACCCATTTTTTTCACCGGAGGGCTGCCTGAGGCCCGCTTTTTGATCACCGCTTTTCTCTCTGTTCACCGTGGAATAATTATTTTTATTAAATAATTATTTTTCTCTTATTTTTCACCGTATTTGGGGCATTTTTTTTGTCTGGATACCCCTTTCTTCTCCCTTGGACAATTTTATTGCTCCTAGGTGATTTTTCTTCTTATCCACACTCTCGTAAATAATTATTTTTAAAATAATTATTTTTATTAATTTTTCCACTAAACAAGGACATTTTTGTCACTTGTTTCTTCTTTCTTCCACCTAGGGCACTTTTTGTTGCCCTAGGCCCTTCATTCTCTTTCTTCTATTTTCTTCTACTATTCACCACAATTTGGACAACAAAAAATAAAAACAATATATATGTCAAAAATCCAAAAATAGGGCAAAATTTTTTCACAAAATCCTAAAAAGTAAAAAACCTACAAAAATGGTAACTTGCTTATTACAACTGAAACTTGTGTCTTGCATGCATGGTATTTTCTCCATATCCTACTGGTTTGTCTCACATCTTCCCTGATTAATATGACTCATGGATCACCGATTCACAACCATTCACAAAGCTAGTTGCTTGCTTCGTTTGTACTCTGGGCACGTTTGTTGCCTGGTGTTGTTTCATTGCGCACAACACTTTTCTTGGACCCCATGTCCATTATCATTTCCCCTTGCATGTATCCTTTCTCGGGGCATCATTTTTAACCCTTTTCATCAATCACGAACTTGTGGATCTCTTCAACACTGATAACAAAACATTTGTACAACTATCTTGACCGTTGTTGGGTTGGGTATGTGCATTCGTACTTGTTTTCCCTGTTAAATGAGCTTGTTTCCTTCTCGTATTGCATTGCATTGTTGTATGTTGCATGGAGTTGGTATTTTCAGCAATGGACAATTGTTCATAGTATGGCTTTTCATGTCATTCTACCTTTGTCGTATGCTTATATTTTTCATAAGGACCGATGACGTAGCTCCTATGGTAATATGATGACATCAAAATTGTTCCAATACACCGCAGCTAGAGGCTAAGCTCTTCTCTCCCCTCCTCCATATTTCTTCTACATCACCTTCTTCTCACCCCTAATCTTCTCTCTCACCGGGCATCCTTACCCCTTCCCATTCTTCTATCTATCTCTCACTTTTTTCGATCGTCGATCGTCTTCTTTCATCACCCCATCGACACTCGAGGGGGCATCTCTCCTCCTACTAATTTTTCTTCTATCCCTTCAAAATTTTCTTCCATCTACTATCTTTGAAGTGGCATTACTTACGCCACCCCAAAGAGGGGACAAATGTAGACACCCATAATTACACCCAAGCAATTTAAATACTTAAATTGCGCTAATTATCCCCTTTCTCACAAATCGATGACATATCATCAAAAGCACTCATATTCCCTCTTATTGTCATTAATTAATTACAATACGCTAATTGATTAAGTCACCTATCCAACTAACAACCTAATTAACGACCTTCCATTAATTATTTACCCCTTCTATCTAGACTAATTAATTATTATTAATTAATTAGCCTTTCACTTCATTTAACTAGTAAATCAATATTTAATTGATTTAATCCCCTCCTAATAGCCTAAATCGTACTAATATTCCTCTAATTAGCTTCTATAAGCTTACATCTACCTATTAGTTAATCACCTTTGATTAATTAAAACACCCCCAACTCCCATGACTTGCTAAGCATAAATTAAACCCTTCTAAAGTAAGGTTACCTTTAATAAAGCAACCTTATCCATTCCTAATCATGTTTTACCTTTATCCCACATGCAAAGGGATGAAGTGTTTCCTTTATCCATTGGGCTATATAAGGAGCCCTCCTTCTACCTTTATACCTACACCTAAACTCTTTGAGAAAGCAAATGCAAAGCATATAGCAAAATAGACTAAGAGCTTGCTTTTTTTTCTTGAGAGTTCATCATCTTGAAGAGTTAAGCCTCTTTCCTAAGTGCTTAGGTCATATGGGAGGTGTCAAAAGGGTCTTGTAGCCCAACTTTGACAAGCCCTCATTCCTAGGTTCTTGGAACATTAAGGACAACCATTTTTGATAGCCATGGAGCCTACCTAGGTTCCTTCATTTATATGTTGTTAGAGAATAGAGGATTTTTAGATGTTTAAACATTGTTAGGTTCAAAGTTTTGTATTAATGAATGTTTAGCATCTAACCCTTGTTCAATTCTTATCATGATGGTGCTTAATATGTTGTTTGATTCTTGCTAATTAAGACTATTTAGGTGTTAGTCTTTTCTTTGCCACCATCGTATGATATAAAAGGTAAGGTTCACTTTTGATACGACATGTCATGGTATCAACCCCTTTTGAGATCATCATTGTGAAACATAATGTTGTTGGCCTTTTCTTTGAGACAATTATCTAAAAAGATAATGTTTTCAGACCTTAAAAGGTCATGGAAAATAATTATTGAATCATTGGGGTTGGCCCCTTTCAACGATGACTTACCCCTCCACATGCTTTGTCAGTGGTATCTAACTCAGGTCAAGTTAGCTGTAACCCTGAGTATGCATTGATAACTAAAACGACGCTGGTCATTGATCTTCTGTCATGCTTTATCTCTATTTGTCGATCTTGATCTTTGATTAGGGTTTCTGATTTGCATTGAATGAGGCAGTGGTACCATAACCATGGTGGTTTTCTTCGAACTTGGGGATCGATCCTCAAGCGTTGATCTTGGTACTTTTCCTTCTCTACCTTTGATTCTCTTGACTATGGTTGAGTTTCATTTAACTCATCTCTTGAGTTTGTGTGGTAAATCTCACTTGACCTTAATGATCACTTCACTTTGTGTTTTGGGCTTGCGGGCGAAGACTTGGAAAAATTTTCATTGTTGCCATTGTTTAATATTTATAATCTTTATTCTTCTTATGAAGATGATTTTCTACCACTCTTTTCTTCTCTTGAGCTATCTTCAGGGTCCTATGGCTACCATTTTCCTATTATTCGAGCTTTATTTGGTTTTGTGATGTCTTTATGGCCATGAGGGCTTGAAAACTGATATTTCTGTGTTGTTTTAAGTTTTTTCTATTTGGCCTTTGCGGAGGAGTTCATGAGATCAACCTCGTTGAGTTTTTGTGGCGTGCCTTGGTCATTTCTGAGCTTTTTCCTTCAAAGTGGCCTCCATATCTTATTCTTTCAAGCTCTATTAATTCTTTCTGAGCAAGAATCAAGCTCAGTTTTTCTGCAAAAGGGTTCTCTCTTCTCGCAAAGCTCTCGTGAGGCTTCTCTCAGAGACACCGTTCCATTTCTCTCGAGTTCTATGGATTTGGCTTTCAAAACCTTGGTTGGAATTCAAGGCTCTGAGTTGTATTCTTCATTGTATTCGTTATGTCGATCTTTCTGAGGAAGATGGTTGTGGTGTTTTCTAGAAAGGGTGAGCTTCTTTATATTTGAACATGAAAATTATTTCATTTTAACTGCTTTCTCGTGACCATGCATATATTAATACATTTGTTTTCTTCATCATTTTGTGTTTCTTGGTGACCGTGAGTTCGAAAACCAATTCGTGACTCATTGTCGATCTAAAACTTTGAGGGTTTGAAAAGCTTCATTTCAATTAGCGAGTTTTTTCTCATTTCTCTTATTTTTTGATACCCATTAATGTTTTTTGATAACAACCAGGATATGTACCCTTTTCCTCTATATTGTAACTTGAAACTGATTTAAATGGGAATAAAAATTTCTGAAATACTTGAATATTTCTTTAACTCGGATATGTATGAATTTTTTATTCAAATCTCTTTTGTTTGAGTTTTTGTTCTGAATACTAAATGGGTATTCCTATTTTCTTGAAAATCTCCAGATCTAAATGTTTATTGATGTGGGTATTCAAACTCCTTCATTCTTTTCGATTCTGCAATCTATTTTTTTAGGATTATAATGGTTTCTAGAAAAGTTGAAAAATTGGAACAAAACTTGACCGTGAGTTCGAAACCTGCATGTTCTTCTATTTCTATTTCTAGGTTGCTCATGCTTTTGGGTTTTCTTTGAAATTTTGTCCATTATTAGGAATACCATTCTATTCTTGACTGAGAGTTACTTCTTGTAATTGTTGAGTTTTTTTACTTCAAAGAAGATGGGATTGTATTTTTAAAACTCATAAGTCTTCCTTATTCTATGAAGCAACCTTTTGATCTTCTCTGTTTTAGACTGTGAAGCAACCTTTTGATCTTCTTTGTTTTAGACCTTGATTCTGAGAAAACTGGTAGGCTCGAATTTGTCATTTTGAGTTGTGGTTTTGATTCCCTACTTGAGCCATATGTTTGGGCATTTTTAGGAGCTGAGTATAACTGTCTTCTGGTCTTGGAAACTCCAATACTTAAACATTTTATTACATTCTTTAATTCTGAAGATGATAGTTAACATACTCATAATGTTTAATTGAATCCTTGATACTTATAGCTTCTAAATGTTAAATACAATTTCCATTTCTATTGGAACACCGTGGTCTGGTATTTGCTATTACATCTAGCTTGTAGAAGGAAATTGAATTTATTTGAATATTCTGGTGACTGTGATGAGCTTCATAATTTTCTTTGGCCTCTGAAGCTCTAATATTGTCACTGTTGTATTTCATATATGTTCCTGTAGTTGTTGGTTCTTTTTTGGAACTTCGTCTTTTTGTATTCTCTGGCACTTACTAGCCTTCTTATAGATTTCAACACCTGAAACATGTATTTCTTTCCCTCAATCTCATCTCTAACTGATCTCTTTCTGTCATGCTTTTGAAGTTCATATTTTGTATTTCTTCATGTAATTCTTGTACTCTATTGCTTTTTACTCCATTCACTTGTATGTTGAAACTAGAAGCACTCACTTGAGTTGAACTCATAAAGACCTAAAGTCTGAAATGATCATTTAATAGTTGTACTTTGATTGAAATGACTAATTGTAAATCATGAAATTTATGATATGTCCTCATGAAATTATTTCTTGGGTGCTTTACTTGTTCTGCAACCATGTACACTTTGTATCAACCTTGTATCTTGAATCTTTCTTTGATTGCATGGTTGTTATTCATTGGTATTGTAGCATTTATGTAGTATTTATGTATATGCAATATGAAAATTTGCACTTGTAACTTAATCTAGCACTATAACAGTTCATTTAGATGCTTTATGGCTTGTTGTTGGGGCTGAAATCTGATAACTATTATCTTTGATCATGGCATGCTTTTCTACTTCTCTGTATCACTTATTTGATTTACATACAACTTTTAAAGCATGTATTAGTTAAAAATAACATGATGGAAAGTTGTAAATGTCCATTTTACATGGCGAAGCCCTGTCAAAATTTTCTTAGATTTCATTTTCATTCTTTTTCGATGTAATCTTATCCATTAGTTAACTTCATCCTTCAAAATCTGATCCTTTTCTCTTTTCACCTTTGAGTTGCATTTTTCCTCATTCTAACATGTACTTATGACTCATCTGCTTCATGTACCATAGGTTACAAGTCATTGAACTCTACAATCTTTATCTATAGTGAGGACTGTAAGATATGATTTATTTCTTCTTGGCTGTAACCTTTACCTGCACACTTGAGAAAATAGTTAGAAAATATTTAGGTTTTTGTCCTCTCTTATGTCCATGGTTTTCTTCTCTTCTCTCTCCTTCTTTCTGAGTGAGTAAATCATGTATATTGTTTGATCTTTAAGTAATCTATATCTCATGTTATTAAGAGATCCATATGCATGAATTAGGATAGTATAGGAATATGGATTAACCCTGAGCTCTTAACTGATAGTTTCTCTTTTCTATTTTCAAGTATGGTGCTTTCAACAATGAAGATGAAGAGGGAACAAAGATGAAGATGAGGATGCATCAACCAAAGGATAAACCCCAAGGCAATGATGGGTTCACTCATACTCCTTTATTTTCTCTTTCATGCATGTGTACCTCTTATTTTAGTAGTTATACTTTACTTTCTAGTTACATCCCACGGCTTGTGTGGGAACATTTGAAATTCCTTATGAATAAAACATTGAATTGTGAAATTGAGTTGTGTATTTATTTCGCATTTCTACTTTCCTGATATAGATTGTATGATGAACTAAATAACCCAATAATGTAATTTAATTTCTTAATCATGAAGGAAAAAACATTAAAGAATACTTGTAACATCCAAGAATGAACTCGATTTATGTAATCTATAGTCATGATTTCGATCCAAAACCTAACACTTCATCTATTCTCGCATTCAAGTTATCTTTATCAAGAAAACACAAATGTCCTTTGAGGCTTTGTGTCCTTTTTATGAAGATAACATGAAATTGTAGACTATGTGATGTGTTATGTTTTGTAACAGCACACATAGTTGTAGATTTCATGTAATCATTAATTAATTCAACAAAGAATAGTATTATCTCGAAAAAAAATTCCCTAGTTTAGGTATACTTCACCAATGCTATCCATCGTAATGAAGTTTCGAGTTTCCCATTTTTGCACAAGTGCAAAAATTGTCAACACACACACACACACACACACACACACACACACACACACACACACACACACACACACACACACACACACATATACACACACATATAAACACACACATAGGTATAATTGATTATACAATTCACTCTTAAGGGTAAACAAATTATAAAATATCTCATAAATTTACAAGTAACAAATTAAAAAGATTCTTCCTAATCACCAAGGATCCAATGAGCCAAGTCATCAATCATAATATTCCTTCAAAAATTTGATCTATAAAACAAGTATTGACAACACATCGTCATGATTACTCCAATATTTTCGTACACAACATTACACACTATAATATGAAATTACGCAAGTTCTATGTGATTTCAACATGCTCATATACTTATTTTCATGCCTTTACGTAATATTTCCTTGCACAACACTACTCATACAAGCATTTACATAGTAAAAATGGTACAATTATATTGCAATGTCATATGTAAAGTTGACACATTCACACCATGTGTTAATAAAAATAACTTAAAGTTAAGCTTTGATTTTTATTTTTATGTTTGTTTGTTTTTTGTTTACTTAAGTTTAATACTATCTTTTAATATTATAAAGTAGGAAAATTCATAAGTCTCGCATTTAGATATATTTTATAAAAATGCAAATGTCGATATTTAACAAACTATTTCATTTCTATAAATAATTGAACTTCAATTCAAAATATTTTTTATTTTGCGATAAAAGTGTGAAAATTTATACAATATTTAATTGAATTCATTATAGATTCTAGATATAATTATACAATATTGAACTTCAAATTACAAATATTTTTAGTTTGCAATAAATTACAAAAACTATTATAATATTGAATCAAATTCATTATAGATTTTAGGTATAATTATACAATATTGAAATTCAATTCAAATATTAATAGTTTGCACTAAAATTAAGAAAAATTGTACAATATTGAATCGATTAATTATAGATTTTAGGTATAATTATATTCATTAACTATGCTTAATTAAATGTAACCAAGAATTTATTTCTCTTTCATTTTAATACCTTCAAGATGTAACTTCAATTTGAATATAATTTTTTAATATCATCACCCTACCTTTGTAATGTGGCATGTTGATAGTTTTTCCTATTTAAAAGAAAAACTATTTTCAGAAAATATACAACTCGAGAAGAAAGTTTATCTGGGCCATATGACCAATTTCCATTCGACAACAAAATTTAAGTCTCATTTATCTCGCCAAACACCATCAACAATGTTTCTTACCATAAAAGACAGATAACTAAGCATTCCAATATCAATGGATACCTTACAAATTGATGTCTTACAAATACCTTACAAATTACCACACATTTTTACATAGAAAGATGTATCTTAGTTGCGATTGACTCTGATGATTCTAATACATGTCAAATAATAGAGGGACGGGATTGCACAACGACATGTATTGAAAATTGTATGTTTGGGGGTGAGCCAGAGATGTTTCACGGATCCTAATGAAAGAGGGAAATATCAACCAATGAAAGGAATGCACACAGATTGTGCTTATTAAGGAGTAAAATTAGTCATTGAGCATGAAGGATTTTTCGGAGATAGATGGATTAATAGTGGTTTGGTAGCGATGGTTTTAATTTATCTCAATGAGCCATACAAATTAATTTAGGGCATGTTGCCACATTTTGTGATTGCATTTTGATGGCCATTGAGTTCCTACAACACTCAACCGATCTACAAAACTTAATAGATCTAGATTTTGTCTGTCACACATCATATGATTCCCAAAACATGTAGGTTGATTTGTCACATAGGAGTGTATTTATCAACATTGGAGTTCCGAGACAGAGCTAATATACTTCATAAATGAAAGATTTAATTTCAATTAGCTTTAACAACATTAGGTAGTGACCATTGCTTGAGTGCAATGTTTCATTATCATTATTATTATTATGGTATGAAGCCATTAGATTCTTGTTTTATTTTTCATGAAATTTGATTTCATAGATTTTTGTCCTTTGGTTATGTAAATGATGTCAAAAAACGTCATGTGGCTTAGGAGATACTTTGCCAAGTTTACATATGGGTTTAACAATAATCGACGGTGGCGTTGTAAGAATATTTTGGACCATGGTAGTCTCTCTCATTTCACCTTGTTCTTAAGGTTCAAAATAGGTAATGTTTTTTTAATTGTGAAAAATTATTTCTGGGTTTCCATGTAACACTTCTTGGTAAAAGGAAATAATTGGTTTTACGTCTATTATAGATTTCTCGAAGCAAAGAAACCATGTAATTTTAAAGCTATCATCATTTGGAGTAGGCTCACTGAAGATTTTTCTCTTGGAGGTGTAAATATTCTTGTGATAGGACGAAAAGATATTTCCCACATCTGAGATAACCCTTAGTTGAAAGAACTATATTCGGCATCTTTTTTGTAATGTGCAATATGAGTGATAGAATTTTTTCTCCCGTCTTTCCGATTCCACAATGATTTTTCTCGGTGTTTTTTTATGTAATTTTAAAACTGGAAATGATTATGTTGTTGCCTCTTCTACTATATTGGCTTAATCTCATATCGATAATGTACGTAGTCATTCTATTTGATAAAAAATTATCTAGAAATTTTGGGGTTGTTTTTATCGATATTTTCATCGAACACGACTCCCATATATATGTAAATATTTGTTTTTAGTAAATAGAAATTTATTGTTTGCAATTTTTTGTCTTCAAGACTTATTGGGTGCAATCCTTCGTGTTCCATATTTTTCCTTTTGTACATGATGATTTTTGAATATTGCATTGTTCTACTTATGGATATAAAAATATATTATGGCAAGAGAAATTATAAAATTAGTTGTCCTCACTTAATTTTTAACCATAATCCAATTTCATTTTGTTTCCTTTTCCCTCTTTCTAGTCATGATATTTCTTCTAGGATGACTTTATTATATATGTAAATATTTATTTTCAATAAATATAAATATATTTTCTGCAATTTAGTGTCTTCAGGACTTGTTTATTGTAGTCCTTCTTGTTCCCTATTTTTCCTTATGTACCTAGGGCTTTATGGACGTTCCATTGTTCTGTATATGGATATAAAAGTATATCATGGAAAAAAACTTATAAAATGAGTTGTACTCACTTAATTTTTAACTATAATCCAATAATAATGATTTTTTACCTATAGCGATATGTATACTATATTTACCCCTTTTTATAGCATGCTACATTTCATGCACTCTTTTCCTCGGGGGCTAAAATGCCATGCTAGAATGTGAATCTAAAAATCCTCACTATTTTTTATTACATTGACTATTGTTACTCAATAGTTACTTAAAATTTTTGTGTACATGTAAATCTCCTTAACCACTACATTATTAATTTTATGAGATATTCCTATTCTTGTTTTCTAATTATTCATGCATCATATTTCATCGTATAAATATTACAATTAATGGACCCACTATAGTTTATTTTATATTTTTTTCTCACACAAAAACATTATGTTGGCCTAATCTTACTGAACACCTAATCTCATGCCAAGTAAACTTTTTCCACTCTAATGTACAATGATTGGAGCTTCTATGACGGATGCATTGAAAAAGTAAAAGTTGAAGGATTTAACATGAAACAATTGCATTATATTTTCAAATCCAAAAACATTATTTACTCTATTACTTATTTCCATATGCATGACATTCTTTTGGCTTTACCTAACAAGCATAAGAGAAATTAAATGCCAAGAATTTGTGTCAAGAATCATTTTTGAACAAATTGTCTCAATTTTTCATTTGCACAATTAACAAACAACACCGCATCATCCTATTTCACTTCTTGAACATATCCCTTTTAGTTTTTCCATCACACATTTCATGTGGGATTTCTAGTTTAATTGAGAAATCAATATTTATTATTTATTTCTAAAGCACCAAAATGCAACCTCAATTTCCACAAGCGGTTTCAAATATGATGAACATTATATGTGTTAGAAAGTTCTACAATTGGTCCATCTAAGAAAAAAACAATTTGCTTCATTGTCTATAGGTCCTATTTTTTCTTGTGAGTTACCTCCTAACAAGAGGTACAATTATATGAACTTGTACAACTAATATTGAAAAATAATTCCTACGCCATTCTTAATTCAAGGAACATATGGTGCAAGTCAACCTATCCATTATTCCACCCACACAAAAAGACAAATACAAGCATGCATTGAAAGTAGCATTTGCAGAAATACTAAGATTCTAACTCTCACTTTTTTAATTTTGTGTTAGATCACTTTGTGATCTACATTTTTCATAAACTTTATCTCATGTATTGTGAATGTTTTAGATTGCCACAATATTTTTTGTTTTATTTTTGGATTAATAATTTTAATTTAAAATAAAAAATTATTTCAAAACCTAATAAATTTGAGAGTGAAGGTAGTTTAAACTAATACAAATATCTTAAACATATTTATTTGAAATTTTTTTGATACATAGCAATCTCAAAATAGGCTGAAATTTTAGTATTTGGTCATGATATTACTCTTTTATTTGCTGATTTCTTAAATTTATAAATAATAAAATTGGATGTCAAATAGTCATCTAATTTAATGTATACAATAAAATTTACTTGTCATGCTACTAGATTCCTTGACTTTTTCTATTAGATGCCATTAATGGCATTTATAAAATCTATTACTCCATGTGAGCTTCTACTATATAATTATCTAAAAAAATATTCCCATTGCTTATATTAATGGAATTATTCTATGTGAATGTCACTTGTGCTAGTACCATATCCCATGTTCCTAGCTCATCTCTTACCAAACACCTCATTGGGTATGATCCAAAACTCAGGGATTTTGGAATTAAGGGACAAAATAACAATTGTGCAAGATGTAAACATAAAAACCATCTTTGAAAAGAGATGTATATTTCTCAGAAAACTTTGATTACAATAGATATCTCTACAAGGAGATGTTTGTCTTCCCTTACAGGTTACATCTATTTATATACTATTTTTAGAAATATGAAGATACATATAGAAGAAGGTGGAAGGTCACCAATCTCAAGGGATACGAGGTTATTCATCCTTTATGAATTACATATGCAATAATTCCACAAAATTACTATTTTTAGACAACACTACAAAAATTTCAATTTCGTGCCTTTTAAATTGGATTTCGGGGTCAAACTTTTCTGTAAAAATTTCTTCACCATTTCACTATATTATACATGTTCTTTGATTTTGACTCATTTTGAGTCAATTCAATCGGTTCTATAGTGCAAAACTATTGACTCCCAGATGTTTCCCCACTATAATTTCCACTTGGGCTATTGTCTTGATTAGGGTAGCATTAATCAACAATATAGTATTTACTATATGTTTGCAACGTCGACTTCCACAAGTGGTTTCATATTTTGTGAGGATTCGTAATCATCATTAATTTATTAGATGTGCTACAAATTTATTGAGACTAGGGGACATTTGAGATTTTTTGTTAATAAAGGGAAACATGCTTGATTGTATATAGGCCATTTTCCTTTATTCAAATGAATATTATTGTGACAATACATACACATATGTAAAACTAATTTTCAAAATCATCCATACAATTCAATATCATTTTTATGGTTCCATAATAGTGCGTGTAATAATTTCCTTGTCAAAACACATGCACCTATACAACAAATATTGAAAACCCATTCCTACAAAAATAATGGAGAGGGGCTAAGACTTAAACATGTTCAAATAGTGGACATAAGTCGTTATCACATGATACCCAATAGTTGTCATAGTACCATCTAATAGTTGTTATATTGTTATCTAGTAGTTATTTAATTTTGACATAATAATTGTGTAGAATAGCTAATCACATCATGACATGTAAAAATTATAATTATTAAATAGCCAATGTTAAATCATTATCACCGATATATAAGTATTGGTTTCCACCATAGTTTTAGTGTAGCTCAAATATACTATTTTAAATCAATTCAAAAAATGGATTTTTGTCTAATTAAACACGTCAAAGAAAAATATAAGTTACGAAAAACTTAAGCTACATATTGGTGCAAAATTCATGATCCCACATAGGATACAATTGATTTTATGGATGCCTCAACTTAAGGTGCACCACATGTGGCCCGTCTCCATGCTTTAATTTTAACATTCAATTTTAGGTTGATAATAGTATTCATTAATATAATTCTCTTCCATTCTTATATGACTCTATAAGCTAAAAACTTAAGTTGATATTCTTATGAATATTGATAATAATTACAAACAAATCAAGCCCAAGGTTTCATTTCTCAATTATAGACATAGTAGTTGTCTCGCTAAACATTACCATAAATGAAATCAAATTCATAAACCAAACACATGACCGAAAAGTGCTTGTCGTTATTTAAATAATTTTTTAATGATATTATTAAAAAAAAATATGAAAAAAATGACATGTATGGAAAGTGGTTAAATTATTAATAAAGTTGCATTTGTTTTAGTACTAAGATTCAAAGATATAAATTTTTTTATTATACTTGTTAGATCACCATGTGTTATAGTTTTCCCTAAAAACATAATTTAGATCTGTGATTGTTTTAGATTGGTACATTTTTTTAAATAATATCTTCAAATTCAAATAAATTTATATTTCAAAACCTTATTATAATGCTCAAAATTACAAGACTGAAAATGAGGTTTGTTTTTAATAAAAAAATTACACACCTTTCTGATCATACATATTAATTTAATCAAATACATTAAATCAGATTTGTTCTTTTGATCTATCTGACAACATCCATGTAAGCCATGTGCGGTTGAGAAGGGTGTATCCAGATCTCCACGATCTCCCTTCGTCACTACTTCGAGTGAAAATGCTTACTAGCATTTTGGCTTAACCTTTATCAGGTCATGGGAACCATGTGAAAGTCCTTGGGTCTACCACAAAGCTAGTTTCCCAACTTCATATTCTGGTATCCGACCATTTCCTACCTCATGTTCAGTGTTCAACTTCCCATGATCAGGTTACTCGATATTTTTTTTTTTAATTGAAGGACTAGGTGATCGACAACAATACACAACCATCAATGCATTACTATGGCCAAAGTTATTCATTGTGCGAGGTTATGGCTAAACTCAAGACAACACACTAGTCTTATGAGTTTTAAGTCTTTCGCCACCTCACAACTATCCCTTTCACTTTATTATCTAGATCTTATAGTTTGTATTTACTTTATTTCCAATTAAACTTATCTTGTAAGAGTTTATATCGAGATAGATGCCAAGGCCAATTAGGATCATTATGAGATGAGTAAATTCGTTATGCTGAAATGTAACTATTTCAGCATTCCGTATGTACTTATCCCTTAATATGCCTAATGGATCTTTTCATCTAATTACCTTCCTATCTAGTTTCTCTTTTCCTGATGTTTGATTTTTAACCTTAAATTATCTTTTTATAACGATACGCTTTACAATCTTAGCAAATTAATGTCAAGTTTACTAGAAGGCCGAATTAAATATATATTAATATATATTTAATTATTCCTCCGATCAACTATGCCACTAAATAGATTTTTACTTTAGAAATTACAAGACAATTGAATGTTATAATAATTGTCTAATTTTTGACTTCATACATTGGTAAATATCAAATAAATATATATAACAATTTATGATAAGTAAGACCTCTTAATTCTAGTATTTATCATTTACTCATATTGAGATATTATTCGTATAAAGTAATCATCTCTTTATTAAAAACATAAATTACATATGCCGTTAAGGAAAAATATATAACTGATACTGTAACCCACACATAGTGAGGTTTGAATATTAACAATGGGTCCAAGATCCCCTTAAATTCAGTCAAAATTCTAGGATATCATCCTTCTAACAATTAAAATCGAAGTAACTCATTTAGATCCATGCCATGATAAAACTTCTCAAGACATGAGTTTTCGCATATCCGAATGTGACGGCTAATTGTCTTGCAAGACTGAGTCGTGGTATGACGTCGCTTCAAAATGAATGGCATGAATATTGCCTCGATTTTATGATGTAATTATTTAATAAAATATGAAAGATATAAATGTTGTTATATCAACAAGCACATGATAAAATAGATGAGAAAGTATTACTACATGTTTTCCATAAAGATGCAGCTATGAATGCACACAAATAGAACAACCAATTTCTATTTCAACTATCATGTTTCCCTCTAATCAACGAGCAACTTAACAAAACTGTCTGAAATCAACATTTCCAAATACCAATTAAACATATTCTCTCTAGGTAATGAGTAGCTCATCATATCATCCAAGAACATCATTAACAAAGAAAATAAAACATAATATTTTCAGTCAATGAACAACTCTATAAAATGTCAAAGAACATCATTAACAAGAGAAATAAAACATATTAATTCCAGTTAATGAGCAGCTCTATAAAACGTACAAAATATACCTTTCCAAACAATCAAAACACATTTTTCTTATATATATGAACAACCCAACTAAACAATGTAAAAACACCATGATTACATCATTTAAACATGTTCTTTTTGGTAAACAAACAACCCAACAAAACAATATAGCAGCACCATGATTACATCATTTAAACATACTCTTACTTATATTGAACCAAGAAAATATAGAAAAGGATAAATTACTTCACCACCAACGCAAATCTACAGAGTATTACGCTTATGAAGATTCACACAGACTAGAACACAAAGTTTCTATTGAATACAAAACAATAGATCCATTGAATCGAGCAAAGAGAGAGAAAGATATAACAGAGGAAAATAAGAAAAGAAATAAAGAACTTTTGTATTGAATTACTTCAAAATTGACAACCTTCCCAAAAAAACCAGAATCGTTTTTTCCATGGCCAAAACCATGTTCTTATAACAATTCGTATACATCCATACTTTTTCCCCAAGAAAAGAATATCCGAAAGGACTAATGTTTGGTGCAGATCCACTTTTGGAAAGTGACATGAAACAAATGCACTGATGAAAACTAGAGGTTCAAAAATGTGAATATTTCATGTGTTCGAGCATGATTATTTTAGCAGGGGGCATCTCATGATTTTCTTCTTTATGTGGCCATGGGATTTCCAACTTTTAACCACTTTCATAGCACTCAAGTGCTTCCTGGTAAATTTTTCTCCCTTTTTATCGTGTATTTCCGATAAAATCTATTTTTTGATGATCAAACTTTACTTTCCCTCAAACTTATCAATTTTATTCCATAATAAACCAAAAATGTATCTCATGGAGAAACAAAAAGAATATAGAGAAAAATAATGAAGAATGATCCATTTTTGCATTTCACATAGCTCTGGTTCGTTAATGGCGTTAAAAACTAGATGAGTGCATTTGGCTATCCTTTCCCCTTTTACCTTCAAATTTGGACCCTACACATGGCAAGATCCAAGAAACGACGGCCCTAGGGGAAAACTACATTTCCTGACATTTGGGAGAAAAAGCACGATTTCTCATTTTTCTCTCGCCCTTTCGCAGCTCTCCGCAAAAGCCAGACACGTGATGCCATCTGAGTGGCTTAGGAAATGCGGTTCAAATCTGCCATTTAAATTTTTTTAACAAAAATATCAAATTCTCAAAAACCTTTGCCAACTTTCGCTTTTACTTTTCAACGTGAACACATGGCACACCACGATTGGAAAAAGGGGTCACGACTCAATTTGCAACATTTTAACCTTTTGGTGAAAAAGTCTCAAATTCTCAATTTCCCTCGCAAGCCTGCTTTCTCGATTTCATCCTTCAACACAAGGCATTGCTTGGTGACCTGCGCGGAACGCACTTCAATTTTATACTTTATCTATTTTTGAAAAGGGGAAAAATTCTAAATTTTCCCCAAAATTCCGTGCCCCTACCATTGAATTTTCAACATAGGCCGTGTCCCTTTCTAATTTGTTGTGGGCCTTAACTTAGAAATTTTCCCTTCGCATGAGCGGGGCCGCAGGCCATTTTAGAAATTTTCTCCCTTCATGGAAACAAATCTAAATTTCCCAAATTCCTCCGCTGATGCCGTGATATTTCAAGTGTCCCTTTCTGATTCTTCAACACATGGCATCGCTTGATTGGTTGTGGGGACATGCTTCACTTTTTATCTATTTTGAAAAGGGAAAAATTCCAACCTTTCCCCTAAAAATCCATGCCTCCGCCATTGAATTTTCAAAATGAACACGTGTCCGCTTCTGATTTGCTGCAGATTTAAACTCGTAATTTATCCTTTCACTTGTGCGGGCCGCACTTCTTTTTAGAAATTTTCACCCTTTCGCCGCAATGCCTTAGAGAATAAAATGGATCTGCACCCTGAATTTCCACCGAAATTCCTCCCACCCAATCGAGGATTCGCGAGGATACGGGGGTAAATTTGACGTTTTTTCCAAAATCACCAAAAGTGATAAGTTCAAAAAGGAACCCGTCCATCACATCTAATGAGAAAAAAATGCATAGCTTCACCTTTCTGAGCAAGAATTTGATGGGGAAAAGAATGTAGGAAGTTGCAGGAAATGGGAAAACACCATTTTTTCTCCCGATGAAGAATTTATTATTCGAAGGGTGGGGAAAATTGAGAGGACAACAACTAGCTCCTTCTAGGGATGATTTGGCAGAGGAAAGAGGCAAAATCAAGAACCTTAGAGAATTCTAGGTAATCAGATTGAATCAATGTCTTAGCCAATGGGCAATGGAGTAAAAAGAAGCAATACCAACATAGAAGAGAAAACAGAAAGGAAACCAACCAAAACAAAAACAAGGAAAGAAAAATGCTATACAAAATGTATATAGGGATCATCAAACTCCTAGGTTTTGAACAACTTCAAAAATTTCCCACTATAAGGAAGTGGGAGAGGAGAACCATCCATGTAATCGGGTAAAAACAGTTCTCGCCAGAAAAATGTCTAATTTTAAAAGGACCAAGCCAAAGGGAATCAAATTTACCATGGCTGCCTCGAGGTTCATGCCTTTTGTCCCAAAGAAGAACATTGTCTCCCACTTGAAAAGTTTTGGGTTTAGCCTTTTTGTCAAAAATATCTTTTACCTTGAGTTAATGAGCTAATATTCTCATTAACCACTTGCAATTTGTCTTCATTCAACTTCTAAAGAAACATAATTCTTTTGTCCAATGAATTGGTAAAGTTGGCATCCTCAATGGCCTTCATCAAATGCAAGGTCGGTGGCAGTTATAATGTCACCGGGTGAGCTTCAACTCCATATCCACTTGAAAAGGAGACATTCCAATGACTCTCTTAGGTGTAATCCTATTTGCCCATAAATCATCATATAGTTTCTTATGACAATTCCTATGAGAGTCATTAACAAGCTTCCGAACAATGGTGACCAAGTTTTGTTAGTTGATTCCTTGTCCATTCTCTTGGGGATAGTAATCTAAAGAGTGTGCAATGGAAATGACATATCCATAGCAGAAATCCATCATCTCACTAGAAAAATAATTGGAAACATTATCAGTGACAATCTTGTTTGGTATCCCAAACCTTATTAAGATGTGCTCCTTGATGAAGTTGCATACCACATCAGAAGTAGTACTTTTAACTTGAATGGCTTCCACCCACTTGGTGAAATAATCGGTGGCAGCCAAAACATGAGTATTCCCTACACTTGAAGGTGGATTGAGTGTATGAATGAAGTCCAAACCCCATTGTTGAAGGTGTTCCTCAATCACCACTGGTTTGAGAGGTAAAGCAACGAATTTCAGTCTTCTAACAAAGGTTTGACATGCTTCACACTTGCTTACCCACTTTGATGCATCTTTGAATAGGGTAGGCCAATAATATCTAGCATCGAGGATTTTTGGGCCATGACAACAGAAGAGAAATGACCTCCATAGGCCTAGTCATGAAAGGTGGAGAACAATTTCTTTTGCTACACTTTGTCAACACATTTCAAAACCTTTTATCCATCCCTCATTTGAACAATGCATTTTCCCACAACACATATTACGTAGACCTTAATTTTATGGCTCTTTTATCCTTGGCACTCAAATGAGATGGAAATTATCCATAAGTAAGAAAGTGTGCAATGTCAGCATACCATTCATTAGTTGAGATGAGGAAAAGAAGAACAGGGATATCAACTTCCTCCTTGGACAATTTGGCATCAACTCCTTCAACAATGAGTTCACATAAGCCCTTTCCTCATACTAGCTTGGTGGGTTTGATGTCAAGATCATCCTCCCGAAGTTTGGCTACCCAATTGCCTCTCTTGGTTCAAAATTCTTATTGTGTAAGAATGAATTTAATATTTGTATTAGGCACAAGCACAATAGAATGAGATTTGAGGATGTAGAAATGAAATCGCTTCACATCTTTGACCATTGCAAAAGCATGTTCCTCTATCATGGTGTACTTCAGCTCATGGGATTGAAAAATATAACTCATGAACACTATTGGGAGTTCATGACCTTCAACATTCTCTTGGGTTAACACAACAACTATAGTAATTTCGTAGCATAGTAATAGATAATGAAGTCTTTGCTTATAATCAAGGTATGCCAAGATTGGAGTCTTTGCTATAACTCTCTTGATGTCTTCAAATGAAACCTTTTCTTCAGAGGACCAACATATAGTATGCTTCTCTTTCATCATGTGGGCTATTTTCAAAATAAGTTCAACAAAATTAGGTATGAATCTTCTTGAGAAGTTGATCTTGCCAAAGAAAGAGTGCACACCCTTCTTGCTTGTGGGGAGAGGGATCTGTTGAATCATCTGGACTCTTTCTAGATCAATCTTGATTATGTCCTTGGAGACAATGTGTTCCAACAATTTTCCCTCGCGACACAAAAGATAGATTTCTTGGTATTTAAGGAGATGTCTTGCTCTCTACACTTTTGTAGGACAGTTTCAAGGTGTTGGAAATGATCAACTCTATTTTTGAAAACAAAATCAGATCATCAAGGTATACAACTATACATTTCCCCTTGAGACTACTAAAGGCCAGGTCCATTTCCCTCTGAAAGGTGGCCCCAACATTGATGAGGCCAAATGGAATTCTTCCTGTAAGAAAAGGTTTCCTAAGGAGTGGTAAAGGAAGTCTTATGCTTGGTCTCGCAACACTTACTTCGCTTGATTATATCCCGAGAATCCATCATGCATGGACAACATTTCTGAACCTATAACAACCTACAACACTTGATCCATTACGGGGAGAGGATAATTATCCTTCAAAGAGGCTTGATTCAAATTCCTCAAATCAACACACATTCGATCTCACCATTCTTCTTCTTGACATGCACAATATTAGCAATCCATGTTGAATGGTGAATGGGGAAAATGATCTTAGCCTTTAATAACTTTTGGATCTCTTGAAATATTTTATCGGTAATTTTACGGTTATACTTCTCTACTTTTTCCGAAAGCTCTTGATCCTAGGTTTTAGAGGAATGAAGTGTTGCATCTATTTTGGTTGAAAATCCTTGAGATCATCATAAGAATATGCAATAACATCAGCATACCTTTGCGCAACAAATTTGTTTCTTTTTCCCTCTCCTCTTGTGTGCAAAGACTTTCCAATGTTTACCAAAGATGGGTTCATTAAGACTCCTAATGTTTACCTTTTCATAGTCAACAATTTTCTAAGCTCCTTTGGAAGTTTTGGACTTGATGTACCTATCATCTTTATCAAATAACTCTTCCAAACTTACCACCATTTAGGTATCTTATTACCTTTCGGTTTATGCACCCATCATGATCCATTTCTTTTTGTTATGTTCTTCACTTGGGGCACAAACTCTCTAGGATGATTTCCAGTTCCTTCAAAGTACAATTGGTCAAAATTATCTCTCGAGTTCAAGGAAGGAAATCAAGTTTTTATCATCATTAAAGACTGTCATTTCTTTGCATTGTCAGAACATTAGGCATATGAATCATCTCAATGGTGAATTTATCTTGGGATAAATCTTGATGAGGGATCAATAGAGACCCGAGATAGCTAAGGAGTCATCCCCGTGTTTCTTTCCCTTTACATGGATTCAATTGAAAAGGCATCAAGGAACTCAATGGAATCCCAAACTAGATTCCTGTAATGTTTCAACCTTCTATTCTTCACTTGAAAAATATCTCTGACATGTTTTTCAATCAACTCTGCATCTCCACGAGCAAGGAGATTCTTGATCCCCATCTCTTTTTCATGCCTAAACCAAGGATGAGATCCTCATAATTAGTTGTATTATTTGTTTTTTTGAATTGGAGCTTAAAAGAGAAAGGGTGAATTTTCCCTTCAGGAGAAATAAGCACCACACCAACTCTAGAACCAGCTGAGGAGAAGCTTCCATCAAATTCCAAGATCCAAACACCATTAGGATCAAGAAACACTTCCTTAGGATGGTTAGCCTCATCTTATGAAATGATCATGTAGCTACCATGACCAATGTCCACATAAAGTATTTGTGCCTTTGGGTAATCTCTTTTTCCACGATATACTCAATTTGTTTCTCAAGTCATAGCTTCTTCTTTTTCCCATTCATTGGGATAAGTTCATGTGACCAATCCATCATGATTTCTACTCCAACATTTTTGCAAAAATTTCTACTCAACAAAGATACCATAGGAAGGTGGAATATCAGCTACCAAAATGGTGGCTAAAACTCTATTCTCTTTCAAAGCAACAAAGGCTACTTATGCATCCTTGATCCTCCCAACCAATGGCCGTTTCTCTACTTTCCATTAAGTAACATGAACCAAAAGTGTGGGTTAGGTTTAATCCTAGGGCATGAGCTACTTATCGTGCATCACATTATCTCAAGCACCAAAATCAATAAAACAATTGCTAAGTTTGTGGCTCGATATGAGGAGAGTGACATAAAATGGTTTGATCTTCTCATTAGATGAAGTGAATACTACCACAAGGCTTAGTTGAGATGAAGGTGGATTGGGCAAGAGAAGTTTGGAACTAGGGGATGAAGGCTTAGATTTGGAGAGTTTACAAAGTCTGCCATCTTAGCAAAGACCTTGGGGTGGGTTTGGTAGAATTCAGCTTCTCCGAGATCCGGACCTTAGTTTTCTTGAGATGGTCAATAATGTTAAAAGAACCAGAGGTAGATGGAGCATCATTGATAGGAGTAGATGAAACTTTTGACTTATCAACTCTATCATTTGAAGGGCAAGAAGTTTTAGGAGTAGAAACAGAGGAGGAAGGAACAACAAAACTTACCTTGGGTGTGGAAGAAGTTGGAAGAGGATCTCCTCTCCTTCCAATCACCGGAATGACCATTAGATCTATTATCAGGGCTGCACCACTTTCTCCTTCTTGTTGGCTTGCTCACGAGTCATGACAACATATGATTCATTGTTCATCTCTGCAACTCTTTCTTCATAATCATCCTCTTCATCTAAACCTTTTGTACCAACTAATCTATATTTTCTCCAAGAGAAGATGTGGAAGAAGTAGATGCTTTGGATTTGGATGAATCTCTCCTTATCTTTCTAGACATGATCAGATCATCTTCAACACTAACAACAAATCTTTGATCAACATCCAAGGTGGCAAGATTAGCTCTCCTAAGTGCATAGCTCACTTCAGTAGTTGGGCATTAAGGAAGAAAATTTTCTGAAATCTGATCCATAGGGCATGTGTTTTGTGGGATCTTGTTAACTAGCCTATTGAATTTGGCCACAAATTCCCTCATGGGCTCATGTGACTCTTTCTTGATTTGAGAAATTTGGGCCAAGAGGGCATGTACATCCTCAACATGTTTGAAATGCTACTCAAACTAGGTTGTCATGGTGTTCCAATTGGTGATGGATCCAGCAGGAAGATGATAGAACCAATCAGCAACATTATCTTGCAATGTCTCCACAAAAATTCTAACAAATATATCTTCATGTTCAACTCGAGAACACCACAAGAAATAATGAAGGATGCAATATGTTCATCTAGATGAACCTTCCCATCACCTCTAGAATTTAGGGAAATTCTTTCTATTACCTCTAGGAAATTCATGCAATGGATGGGGAAGAGCAAGAGGCCCAACCCTTTTTCCCCAAGGCAGAGGAGCTGCCATCCTTGGAAAGATTGTTTGGAGAGGAACTGAAACACCAACGAGAATCAAAGCATGCAAATTAGGACTGATTTGATATTGAGGGATGTCACTCCCAAAAGTTTTGTCTCTAGCAGGAGGAGTGATTACAGATCTTGTTCCTCTTCTTTTCCTTTTTGATGAAGGGAGAGAGAAACCTTGATGATCACAAAGTTGCAAATGAGGGTATTCTTCCCCAAGGGTTCTTCTACCCCGAGTGTATCTTGGAGTCACTAGATCAAAGATGATCAAGAAGTTGTTATTCAAAAATTGGAATCCATTTGCAATGAATTCCCTAGCAAAGTCACCAAAAAATGTTGGGTTTCAGAATGGAACATGGGTTGAAACCATAGTTAGGGACAACAAGTCCCTCCTCTTTAATGGGAGAGGTTCCCTTATTGAAAGCAGAAAAAAAAATGTACAGATATACAACTCTCAATGTTTGGACCCTGATATATTGGAATGTTTTCATACTTAAAAGATTATCAATCAGAAGGAATAGAAGAATATGGAGATGGGAGAAGGAAGAAAACAACAATGCTTTTGGGAAATATAGATAATAGAGTATCTCCCTACTTACATTGAACCAAGAAAATATAGAAAAGGATCAATTACTTCACCACCGCGCAAATCTACAGACACAAAGTTCTAAAGATTCACACAGACTAGAACACAAAGTTTCTATTGAATGCAAAACAAAAGATCCATTGAATCGAGCAAGGAGAGAGAAAGATATAACAAAGGAAAATAAGAAAAGAAAGAAAGAACTTCTGTATTGAATTACTTCAAAATTTACAACCTTCCCAGAAAACCAGAATCCCTTTTTCTCGTGGCCAAAACCATGTTCTTATAACAATTCGTATACATCCATACTTTGTCCCCAAGAAAATAATATCTCGAAAGGAATAATGTTTGTTGCAGATCCACTTTTGGAAATTGACATGAAACAAATGCACTCATGAAAACTAGAGGTTCAAAAAGACAAATATTTCAAGTGTTTGAGCATGATTATTTTATCAGGGGGCATCTCATGATTTTCTTCTTTATGTGGTCCTACCATTTCCACCTTTTAACCACTTTCATAACACTCAACTACTTACTGGTAATTTTTTCTCCCATTTTATTACGTATGCTCGATAAAATCTATTTTATGATGATCAAACTTTACATCCGCTCGAGACTTATTGATTTGGCTCCTTAATAAACTAAAAATGTATCTCACAAAGAAACTATAAGAATACGAGAAAAAGAATTAAGAATGATCCATTTTTGTGTTTTGCGAGCTCGGTTCGTTAATGGCGGTAAAAACCAAATGAGTGCATTAACTTCAAAGTTGAACCCTACACATGGAAAGATCCAAGCAACGACGACCTCTGGGAGAAAACTACATTTCTTGACATTTGGGAGAAAAAGCATGATTTCTCATTTTTGCTCACCCCTTGCAGCTTCGCCAAAAGCCGTAAAACATGGAGCCATCTAAGTGGCTAAGGAAATGTAGTTCAAATCTACCATTTAAACTCTTTTTTACAAAATGCTCAAATTCTCAAAAACATCCACCAGCCTGCTTTGAATTTTCAATGTGAACACGTGGCACACCATGATTGGAAAAATGGGTCATGACTCAATTCACAACATGTTAACCTTTTGGTGAAAAAGGATCAAATTCTCAATTTCCCCTGGCCCGCTATTCCAATTTCATCCTTCAACACGTGGTATCACTTGACTGGGTACGGGAATGTGCTTAAGTTTTATACTTTATCTATTTTGAAAAGGGGAAAATCCCAACTTTTTCCCCAAAAGTCTGTCCCCCCACCATTAACTTTTCAACGTACGCCAGGTGTCACTTTCTAATCTGCTACAAGCCCTAACTTAGAAATTTTCCTTCACATGAGTGGGGCTGTGGGACATTTTAGAACTTTTCTCCTTTGTGGAAACAAGGCTAAAATTCCCAAAGTCCTCTGCCGGTCCGCCAAAGTGCCTGTGAACTGAAAAATGACCATGTGTCCCTTTCTGATTCTTCAACACATGGCATCGCCTGATTGGTTGTGGGGATGTGCTTCACTTTTTATTTGTTTTGAAAAGGGAAAAATTCCAACCTTTCCCCAAAAATCCATGCCTCCACCATTGACTTTTCAACATGAACACGTGTCCCCTTCGATTTCTTTGTAGATTTCAACTCGGAATTTATCCTTTCACTTGGGTGGGGCTGCGGGTCTTTTAGAACTTTTCACCCTTTCACCACAATGCCTTAGAGAATAAAATGGATCCATCACCTGAACTTCCACCAAAACTACTCCAGCCAATCAGGGACTAGCGGGGATGCGGGGTATATATGATGTTTTTTCCAAAATCACCAAAAGTGATAGGTTCAAAAAGGAACCTGTCTGGCCAAATCCAATGAGAATAAAATGCTTAGCTTCACCGTGTCGACCAAGAATTTGACTGGGGAAAAGAACGTAGGAAGTTGCAGGAAATGGGAAAACGCCATTTTGCTCCCAATGAAGAATTTCTTTCTCTGCAAAAGGTTAAAAATAAAAGATGCAAGGTCCCATGCATTCCAAATGCATAAAAGAAGAACTAAAATCATTTCCCATCCATTGAAAATAGGTAAAACATTTTAACGGTAGCAGACTAAGGGAATTTTGATTAAAAACGTCATGGGAAATGAAAACGAGCATCTGAGGAGTTTAAAACATAAATTTCTTCCATGGCAGGGCTCTAATTTTCATGAAATTAGATTTGAAAGGGTGGGGAAAATTGAGAGGACAATAGTTGGCTCCTTCAGGGATGATTTGGCAGAGGAAAGAGGCAAAATCAAGAACCTTAGAGAATTCTAGGTAATTAGATCGAATCAGTGTCTTAGCCAATGGGAAATGGAGTAAAAAAGAAGCAATACCAACACAAAAGAGAACATAGAAGGAAACCAACCAAAACAAAAATAAGGAAAGTAAAATGTATATAAAATGTACAGAGGGACCGCAAAACTCCTAGGTTTTGAACAATTTTAAAAATTTCCCACTATAAGGAAGCGGAGAGGAGAACCATCCATGTAATCCATGTAATCATATTTTCACTGCAAAATGTCTAGTTTTAAAAGGACCAAGAAAAAGGTAATCAAATTTACCATGGCTACCTCGAGGTTCATGCCTTTTGTCCCAAAGAAGAACATTATCTCCCACTTGAAAATTTTTGGGTTTAGCCTTTTTGTCAAACAGATCTTTTACCTTGAGTTGATGAGCTGATATTCTGTTAACCACTTGCAATTTTTCTTCATTCAACTTCTATAGAAACATAATTCTTTTGTCCAATGAATTGGTAAAGTTGGCATCCTCAATGGCCTTCATTAAATGCAAGGCTGGAAGTTCTAATGTCACTGGCAGCTGAGCTTCAACTCCATATACCACTTGAAAAGGAGACATTCCAATGGCTCTCTTAGGTGTAATCCTATCTACCCATAAAGCATCATATAGTTTCTTATGCCAATTCCTTTGAGAGTCATTAACAACCTTCTGAAAAATGGTGACCAATTTTTTGTTAGTTGATTCTTCTTGTACATTCCCTCGGGGATAGTATTACGAAGAGTGCAATGGAAATGACATATCCATAGTAAAAATCCATCATCTCAACAGAAAAAAAATTAGAAGCATTATCAAAGGACAATCTTGTTTGGCATCCAAAACCTTATTAAGATGTGATCCTTGATGAAGTTGCATACTACTTGAAGTAGTACTTTTAATCGGAATGGCTTCCACCCACTTGGTGAAATAATCGTGGCAACCAAAACATGAGTTTTCCCTACCCTTGAAGGTGGATTGAGTGTCTAAATGAAGTGTAAACCCCATTGTTGAAAGGGTTCCTCAATCACCACTAGTTTGAGAGGTAAAGTAGCCAATTTCGGTCTTCTAACAAAGGTTTGACATGCTTCACACTTTCCTACCCACTTTGATGCATCTTTGAATAAGGTAGGCAAATAATATCTAGCATGGAGGATTTTGTGGGCCATGACAAAGAGAAGGGAAATCACCTCCACAGGTCCTAGTCATGGGATATAGAAATGGGAGTTGAGGATATAGAAATGAAACTACTTTACAACATTGACCACTACAAAAGCATGTTATTCCATCATGGTGTACTTCAGCTCATGGGATTTGAAAGTATAATTCATGAATGCTATGGGGAGTTCATTACCTTCAAAATTCTCTTGGGTTAACATAATAAATGGAGTACTTTCAAGGTAGCATAACAATAGATAATGAAGTCTTTGCTATAATCAGGGCATGCCAAGATTGGAGTCTTTTCTATAGCTCTCTTGATGTCTTCAAATGCAACCTTTCCTTCGAGGACCAAAAGAAGTATGGTTCCCTTTCATCATGTGGGATATGTTCAAAGTAAGTTCAAAAAAATCAGGTATGAATCTTCTCAAGAAGTTGATCTTGCAAAAGAAAGAGTGCACACCCTTCTTGCTTGTGGGGAGAGGGATTTGTTGAATCATCTGGACTCTTTCTGGATCAATCTTGATTCCCTCCTTAGAGACAATGTGTCCCAATAATTTTCCCTCGGTGACACAAAATACATATTTCTTGGGATTCAAGGAGATGACATGCTTTCTACACTTTTGTAGGACAATTTCAAGGTGTTGGAAATGATTAGCCATGTTTTTGAAAACACAATGATCATCAAGGTATACAACTATGCATTTTCCCTTGAGATTGCCAAAGGCCAGTCCATTACCCTTTGAAAGGTGACACTAGCATTGGTGAGGCCAAAAGGCATTCTCCTGTAAGTAAAGGTGCCCCAAGGAGTGGTAAAGGCAGTCTTATGCTGGTCTGCAGCACTTACTTCCACTTGATTATATCGTGAGAATCCATCAAGCATGGACAACATTTCTGAACCTGTAACAACCTACAAAAGTTGATTCATTACATGGAGAGGATAATTATCCTTCAAAGAGTCTTGATTCAAATTCCTAAAATCAACACAAATTCAGATCTCACCATTCTTCTTCCTGACATGCACAATATTAGCAATCCACGTTGAATGGTGAATGGGAAAAATGATATTAGCCTTTAATAACTTTTGGATCTCTTGAAATATTTTATCAGCAATTTTACAGGATTATACGCCTCTGCTTTTTCCAAGCGCTTGATCCTGTGTTTTATAGAAATGAAGTGTTGCATCTCTTTTGGCTGAAAATCCTTGAGATCATCATAAGAATATGCAATAACATCAACATAACTTTACAATAGATTTGTTGCTTTTTCCCTCTCCTCTTGTGTGCATCACTTTCCAATGTTTACTAAAGATGGGTTCATTAAGACTCCTAATGTTTATCTTTTCATCGTCAACAGCATGTACCGCTAAGCTCCTTTAGAAGTTTTGGACTTGATGTACCTATCATGTTTATCAAATAACTCATCCAAAACTTACCATCCCTTTAGGTATCTTATTACCTTTCAGTTTTATGTATCCATCATGATCCATTTCCATTTTGTTATCTTCTTCACTTGGGGGCACACACTCTCTAGGATGATTTCCACTTCCTTCAAAGTACAACTGGTCAAAATTATCTCTCGAGTTCAAGGAAGGAAAGCAAGTGTTTATCATCATTAAAGACCCGTCAGTTGTTTGCATTGTCAGGAACACTAGGCATATGAATCATCTCAATGGTGAATTTATCTTGGGAGAAATATTGATGAGGGAAAAATAGAGACCCCGAGATAGCTAATGAATCATCCCTAGTGTTTCTTTCCCTTTACATGGATTCAATTGAAAAGGCATCAAGGAACTCAATGGAATCCCAAACCAGATTCCTGTAATGTTTCAACCTTCTATTCTTCACTTGAAAAATATCTCTGACTGTTTTACAATCAACTCTTGCATCTCCACAAGCAAGGAGATTCTTGATCCCCATCTCTTTTGCCATGCCTAAACCAAGGATGAGAGCCTCATACTCAGTTGTATTATTTGTGTTTTTGAATTGGAGCTTGAAAGAGAAAGGGTGAATTTTCCCTTCAGGAGAAATAAGCACCACACCAGCTCCAGAACCAGCTGAGGAGCAGCTTCCATCAAATTCCAAGATCCAAACGCCATTAGGATCAAGAAACACTTCCTTAGGATGGTTAGCCTCATCTTGTGACATGATCATGTAGTTACCATGACCAATGTCCGCATAAAGTATTTGTGCCTTTGGGTCATCTCTTTCTTGCACGATATATACAATTTGGTTCTCAAGTCGTAGCTTCTTCTTTTTCCCATTCATTGGGATAAGTGCATGTGACCAATCCATCATGATTTCTACTCCAACATTTTTGCAAAAATTTCTACTCAAAGAGACATACCATAGGAAGGTGGAATATCAACCTACCAAAATGGTGGCTAAAACTCTCTTCTCTAGCAAAGGAGCAAAGGCTACTTGTGCATCCTTGATCCTCCCAACCAATGGCACTTCTCTACTTTCCATTGAGTAACATGAACCATAAGTGTGGGTTAGGGTTAAGCCTAGGAATCACCTCTTGTTTTTGAAAACACAATCAGGATCATCAAGGTATACAACTATGCATTTCCCTTGAGACCAACAAAGGCCGAGTCCATTTCCCTCGAAATGTGGCCCCAAAGATTGATGAAGCCAAAAGGCATTCTCTTGTAAGCAAAGGTTCCCAAGGAGTGGTAAAGGAAGTCTTATGCTGATCTGCAACACTTACTTCTACTTGATTATATCCTGAGAATCCATCAAACATGGACAACATTTATGAACCTGTAACAACCTGCAACACTTGATCCATTACGGGGAGAGGATAATTATCCTTCAAAGAGGCTTGATTCAAATTCCTAAAATCAACACAAATTTAGATCTCACCATTCTTCTTCCTGACATGCACAATATTAGCAATCCACATTGAATGGTGAATGGGGAAAATGATCTTAGCCTTTAATAACTTTTAGATCTCTTGAAATATTGTATCAACAATTTTAGGGTTATACTTGCCTCTAATTTTTCCAAAAGGGCTTGATCCCAGGTTTTAGAGGAATGAAATGTTGCATCTCTTTTAGCTGAAAATCCTTGAGATCATCATAAGAATATGTAATAACATCAGCATACCTTTACTGACAGATTTTACTTGCTTTTTCCTCTCCTCTTGTGTGTAGCACTTTCCAATGTTTACCAACATGGGTTCATTAAGACTCCTAATGTTTATCTTTTCATAGTCAGTAGACTACTGAGCTCCTTTGGAAGTTTTGGACTTGATGTACCTATCATGTTTATCAAATAACTCTTCCAAACTTACCAAACCCTTTAGGTATCTTATTACCTTTCAGTTTTATGCATCCATCATGATCCGTTTCTTCTTTATTATCTTCTTAATTTTTGGGCACACTCTCTCTAGGAAGATTTCCACTTCCTTCAAAGTACAACCGGTCAAAATTATCTCTCGAGTTTAAGGAAGGAAAGTAAGTGTTTATGATCATTAAAGACCCGTCGAGCTTTTTGCATTGACAGGCACACTAGGCACATGAATCATCTCAATGGTGAATTTATCTTGGGAGAAATCTTGATGAGGGATCAATAGAGACCTGATATAGCTAAGGAGTCATCCTGGTGTTTCTTTGAATTTTGACTTATCAACTCTATCATTTGAAGGGTAAGAAGTTTTAGTAAGCGAGAAGCAAGAGGAGGAAGGAAAAACAAAACTTACCTTGGATGTGGAAGAAGTTGGAATAGGATCTCCTCTTCTTGTAGTCACCGGAATGATCGTTAGATATTTTAGCAGGATGCACCACTTTCTCTTTCTTGTTGACTTGCTCACGACTCATGACAACATATGATTCATTGTTCATCTCTGCAACTCTTTTTCATAATCATCCTTTTGATCTAAACCTTCAATGGTGAGAAAATGGACATGAGATCCACTCAAATATTCTAATTCTTCATCAACTTCTCCTTCATGTTCTTCACGTGTTTTGTCCTCCTCCCCATCATCAAGCTCCAAACTTCACATGTTGCATTGACCGGAACTTTAACAAGTGGGCCTTCAATTGCACTGTCCGAGCAGGTAGAGGGCAACCGATTCCTATGTTGAAAGTTATTCCTAGGAACATCCCAATATGGAGCATGTTGTGAGAATTGCTTCTTGAGAGCAATAAGATCATTAACAAGTTTCGTACTAACTGATCTGCATTAGCTTTCCAAACATGGTCAAATCATGTTCAACATTGATAGAAAATATCAAATCAGCATCCAAGGTGGCAAGATTAGCTCTCCTAAGTGCATAGCTCACTTCAGGTAGTTGGGCATTAAGGAAGAAACATTTCTAAATCTGATCCATAGGGCGTGTGTTTTGTGGGATCTTGTTAACTAGCCTATTGAATTTGGCCACAAATTCCCTCATGGGCTCATGTGACTCTTTCTTGATTTGAGAAATCTGGGCCAAGAGGGCATGTACATCCTCAGCAGGTTTGAAATGCTGCTCAAACTGGGTCGTCATGGTGTTCCAATTGGTGATGGATCCAATAGGAAGATGATAGAACCAATCAACAACATTATCTTGCAATGTCTCCACAAAAGTATAACAGAGATATCTTCATGTTCAACTCTGAGAACACCACAAAAACAATATCACCTTTGAATTTAGGAAATTATTTCTATATCCTCTAAGAAATTCATGTAATGGTTTGGGAAGAGAAAGAGGCCTAACTCTTTGGCCCCAAGGCGAGGAGCTGCCATCCTTGGAAAGAATGTTTGGAGAGGAACTCAAACACCAGCAAGAATCAAAGAATGCAAATTAGGACTGATTTGATCTTGAGGGATGTCACTCCCTAGAAGTTTCTTCTCTAGTAGGAGGAGTTCTTATAGATCTTTTTCCTCTTCTTTTCCTTGTTGATATAGGGAGAGAGAAACCTTGATGATCAAAAATTTGGAAATGAGGGTCTTCCTCCCAAGGGTTCTTCTACCCAGAGTGTATCTTCGAGTTTCCGGATCAAAGATGATTAAGAACTTATTAAAAATAGAATCCGTTTTTAATGAATTCCCAAAGGAGTCACCCAAAACTGTTGGGTTTCAGAATGGAATATGGGTTGAAACCATAGTCAGGGGAAAATAAGTCCCTCCTCTTTAATGGGAGAGGTTCCCTTATTAAAAGAAAGAAAAACAAATGCACGCAGATCTATAACTCTCAATGTTTAGACCCTGATATACTTACTGGAATGTTTTCATACTTTAAAGATTATCAATTAGAAGGAATAGAAGAATATGGAGATGGGAGAAGGAAGAAAAAAAAATGCTTTTGGGAAATATAGATAGAAGAGTATCTCCCTACTAACATTGAACCAAGAAAATATAGATAAGGATCAATTACTTCACCACCGGCGTAGGTCTGTAGACACAAAGTTCTAAATATGCACACAGACTAGAACACAAAGTTTCTATTAAATGCAAAATAAAAGATCCATTGAATCGAGCAAGGAGAGAGAAAAATATAACATAGGAAAATGAGAAAAGAAAGAAAGAACTTCATATTGAGTTACTTGAATTTCTGACCTTGCAGAAAAAAATAGAATCCCTTTTTTCCGTGGCCAAAACCATGTTCTTATAATAATTTGTATACATCCATAACTTTTCCACATGAAAATAATATCTCAAAGGAATAATGTTTGTTGCAGATCCAATTTTTGAAAGTGACATGAAACAAACACACTCATGAAAAATAGAGGTTAAAAAAAAAATATTTCGAGTCTTGAGCATGATTATTTTAGCGAGGGGCATCTCATGATTGTCTTCTTTATGTGGCCATGCCATTTCCACCTTTTAACCACTTTCATAGCACTCAAGTGCTTACTGGTAAATTTTTCTCCTTTTTTATCACGTATGCCCGATAAACTTCATTTTCTGATGATCAAACTTTACATCCCCTCAAACTTATCGATTTGGCTCAATAATAAACCAAAAATGCATCTCATGGAGAAATGACAAGAATACAGAGAAAAAGAATGAAGAACAATCCATTTTTGCATTTTGCAGAGCTCTAGTTCGTTAATGGCATTAAAAACTAGATGAGTGCATTTGGCTATCCTTTCCCCCTTTTACCTTCAAATTTGGACCCTACACATGGAAAGATCCAAGAAATGACGGCCCTGGGGGAGAAAACTGTGTTTCTTGACATTTGGGAGAAAAAGAATGATTTCTCATTTTCGCTCCGCCCCAGCAGCTCTATAAAAATCCAGACCACGTGGCACCATTTGAGTGGCTAAGGAAATGCGGTTCAAATCGTCCATTTAAACTATTTTTAACAAAAAGCTCA
Organism: Taxus wallichiana var. yunnanensis; assembly: GCA_018340775.1. Classification (NCBI taxonomy): domain Eukaryota; kingdom Viridiplantae; phylum Streptophyta; class Pinopsida; order Cupressales; family Taxaceae; genus Taxus; species Taxus wallichiana. The sequence continues at coordinate 674,628,634 of CM031243.1, read as the reverse complement.
AATTCTCAAAAACCTCCATCGGCCCACTTTGACTTTTCAACATGAACACGTGGCATACCACAATTGGAAAAAGGGGTTGTGGATCAATTTGCAACATTTTAAACTTTTGGTGAAAAAGGCTCAAATTCTCAATTTCCCACAAGAGAAGGCCCATTATATTCGATTTCATCCTTGACACGTGGCATCGCTTGACTAGGTGTGGGAATGCACTGCAACTTTATACTCTATATTTTTTTGAAAAGGGGAAAACTTCAGCGTTTCCCCAAAATTTTGTGCCCCCATCATTGAATTTTCCACATAGGCCAGTGTCCATTTCTAATCTGCTTGTGGGCCTTAACTTAGAAATTTTTCATTCACATGAGTGGGGTTGCAGGACATTTTAGAAATTTTATCCCTTTGTGGAAACAAGGCTAAAGTTCCAAAAGTCCTCCGCCAAAGCGCCCGTGGACTAAAAAACGGCCATGTGTCCCTTTCTAATTCTTCAACACATGGCATTGCCTGATTGGTTGTGGGACGTGCTTCACTTTTTATCTGTTTTGAAAAGGGAAAAATTCCAACCTTTCCCTCGAAAATCCATGCCTCCGCCATTGAATTTTCAACATGAAAATGTGTCCCCTTATGATTTGCTGCAGATTTCAACTCGGAATTTATCCTTTCACTTGGGTAGGGCCGCAGTATTTTAGAACTTTTCACCCTTTCGCATAATGCCTTAGAGAATAAAATGGATCTGTCACCCCGAACTTCCATGAAAACTGCTCCAACCAATCGGGGCTAGCGGGGATGCGGGGGTAAATTTGAGGTTTATCAAAAATAACTAAAAGTGATAAGTTCAAAAAGGAACTGTCTGTTCTTATCCAATGAGAAGAAAACTCATAGCTTCACCTTTCCGAGCAAGAATTTGATTGGGAAAAGAATATAGGAAGTTGCAAGAAATGGGAAAATGCCATTTTTGCTCCCGATGAAGAATTTATTTCTCTGAAAAAGGTTAAAAACAAAAGATGCAAGGTCCCATGCATTCTAAATGCATAAAAGAATAACTAAAATCATTTCCCATCCATTGAAAATTGGTAAAAAAATTAACTACTGAGATCGAGGGAATTTTGATTAAAAACGTTGTGGGAAATGAAAACGAGCATATGAGGAGTTTAAAACATGAATTTCTTCCATGGCAGGGCTCCAATTTTTATGAAATTAGATTCGAAAGGGTGGGGAAAATTGAGAGGACAACAAGTAGTAAAATAATAGCTAATAATGTCTTTCATATAATATCATTATATTAAACCCAATCATGCCACCAATTACTCCTTGAGTACAACTCGGTCAAGTTGTCTTGGCTATCATGCCCTTATTAAGACAAGTAATTTCTTTTTGAGCCATGCAAGAATCCCAAATCATATTGCCAAGTTGAAAGTTCAGATCTAAATGCCATTTTTGTAGTTATTCACACATAACAACACACCCTCATTTATACATGAACTGATTTAGATGTGGATAATAAAGATTTCTTGAAAATGCAACCCTATGTTAGAGCTTTGACATCCAAAATTTTCATTCAAAAGCTCTCAATAAATTAAAAAAATCAGACCTACATATAAAATCCAAGAGGGGGAAAAAGTAAAAACCCCAACCAGCTACATATCCATATCGATTGGGTTACCAAATCAATTCATTTATGCAAATCGATTTGTATACCCAAATCAATTTGGGTATCGGATCGATTTGTTTACAGAAAACACAATCAAATTTCTATTAACAAAAATGAAAACCCACAAGCACAAATTGATTTGAAACACACAAATTCAACAAAAATGTTTTCCTTCTTCCAATACAGGAAAAACCCCTCTCTTTTTTTTTAGGTACAATTTATTTTAATGCAAGAAAGGAATTTTAACTTTCATTCTATTTTTATTTTTGCAGATCAAAACCCAAAACCCCATCTATGTTTTTTTCTAGGTTTAGCTAAAACCACACAAAGAAAACTTAAGAGAATACATAATCCATCAATTTCCTTTTCAAATTTCATCTCCAAGCAATTAAATCAAAAGTTGTCCACAAATTCCTTTGATTGCCATTAAAACAAAATGTGTATTTCCTCATTTTTTTACAAATAATGCAATAGAGAAGGGAGAAGATATTCATGCCTGAAGTAAACCCAGAATCAGCAACCTCTTACTCTTCCAACTCCAACAAGTTGAATCTTTCCTTCCTCCAAAACTCATGCAGGTATCCCGAGAAGGAAGAATGGAAATAGACAAGGAGAAATAAAAGAAACAAATATAATGACAGAATCTATAAATGGGAAACATATTCAAGAATTTTTGGCTTCCCAATGTTGGTACATGCATTAATGCATGCCACATACTTGTACTATATGGAGGTGTTTCGCTTTACGAAACCCACAAATTTTAAATATTAAAATTAATATATATATATATTTTTAATATAACTTTTGACTTACATGCCAAATCCTTCTAGAATATATATATTACTAATTTTACAATTTATTATTGCATTTTTTTAATTTTTATTTAAGTTGTTATCCAACTTAATGGTTAAGTTAAAATTAATCATCACAATACAAGTCCACATATTACCAATAATATATTATAATAATTATTATTTGAATTTCCATGTTCCATACGAAACATTCCAATAAACGAAAATCACCAAGTCCGTAAATAATAATTCAAATATTCTCATAAAGTTGGCTTGACATAGCATCGTCAAATAAAATAGAGGCAGTTATTATTACGGTCATTGCAAAAGTCGAACAAAACAAAAGACGACTAAACCGATTAAAATAAAGTAACCAAAATACAAATAACTAAAAGATTTGTTATCATTTATGAACCGTTTTACCTACGATCAAGGCCAAATCATTGTACAACTTGTAGATTTCTAGTATCCTTATAATATCAACCACAATTACTCCTAGATAAAGAACCTACAATGAATCCTAATTAAGTACATGTGTTAAATCAGTACATATTTCTTAAGCAAGGATACATAAAATACATTGTGCAACATGGATAGAGCGGGAGGCGTGCTAGCTCTTGGGCTACTTTGGTCTAATGACCTCTAAGACTTCAAATGGTCCTACAAACCTAGGATATAGTTTAGCTGAACAACAAAAAAAAAATGGAACTCTTTTTAGGTTTGACCCTAAGAAAACTTTATCTCCCACGTTAAACTTTCTATCAATTGTTTTTAAATCTGCATAACTTTTCTATCTATTTGCTTCCTCTTTCAATCTTTCTTGGATTAATTTAGCCTTTTTTTCCATTTTTAACGTATTTCTAGTCCAATCAGTACTCTATCTTCAAGATTATAAAAATTATAGGTGTTCTACATGTACGACCATATAAGGCCTCAAAAGGAGCCATTTGAATGGAAGAATGGTAAGTGTTATTATAGGCAAATTCAACCAAGGGAAGGTACTCTTCCCATTTGTATTGCTGATCCATGTAATACATTATTATTAAATATTCTAACACTTGATTTACTCTTTCAGTTTGACCATCGGTTTCGGGATGGTAGGATGAATTTATGTTGATTTTTCCCTAAAAGCGGCATCAACGTCTACCAAAATCTGGACATCATACTTGAGTCCCTATTTGAAATTATTACTTCAGAATCCATGTAATCGTAAAATTTTTGCACAAACCTTTTTACTAGTATGGGTGAATTATCCTTTAAATTACTCGCTATTGTAAAATGTGCCACTTTAGTTAATTTGTCTACAAAATATAGTATAACATCATGTTTATTTTGGGACATAGGTAGACCTGGACAAAATCCATACTTATAACTTGCCACTTATATTCGGCACGTTGTGAGGATATAATAGTCATTTTGGATATGAATATTCATCCTTTACTTGATGACATTCCGGACATTGTGAGATGTAAAGAATCACATCATTTTCATCTTTTTCCGTAAGTATTGTTTTTGATGTCCGTCATCATCTTTGTTACTCCTAGGTGTCCTGAGTAGGGAGCATCATAAAATTCTCTCATAACTTTATTTTTGAGTTCTTTACCTTCTGGTACATATATTTTGTTGTTATAACGTAGAATCCCATCTATTTCCATCTTAAAACCATCATACCTTTTGTCTTTTGGATCTTTTTCTAGAGATATTTTAACATGATTGTAGTAGGGGTCATTGGTTAACTCATTTTTAACTTCATCCTTGAACTAGGTTCTTAATGTAATTATAGCAACAATATGCTTTCTATGACTTAAGGCATCAGCCACCCTATTCTCTTTTCCCTTAATGAAATTTATATCAAAGTCATAATTTTCTAGGAACTCCAACAAACTTCACTCCTTGCATTTAGATTTGGCTTTGCGTAAAGATGTACTTGAGCCCAAGATGATTTGTTTTGAGTTCAAAAGCTTTCCCAAGCAAATAGTTCCTCCATACCTGTAGCACATGAACAATTACAGCAATCTCAAGATCATGTGGTGCATAATTTACTTCATGCACTCTCAACTTCCTACTTTCAAAAGCTACCACATGCCCATGTTGTAGTAGTACTCCACCCAAACCTTCCCCTAAAGCATCAGTTACCACCGAGAAGTTCCCGTTTGGATCCAGAATTTTCAACACCGGATCACTTATGAGTCTACCTTTTAATTCCTTAAAGGCTTCTTCACACTTATTGTCCCAAAAAAATTCTTACCCTTCTTTTGCAAAGAAGTGATAGGTCCTGCTAACCTAGAGAAGTCCTTTACGAAATTTTGATAGTAGCCTGCTAGACCCATAAAAATTCTCACTTCATGCACATCCTTCGATGTTGGCCATTCCATGATGGCATTAATCTTTAAAGGGTCCACCGATATTCCTTCTTTATTTATTATGTGGCCTAAGTATTGTACTTCGTATTAATAGAAAGCAAACTTAGATAATTTTCCATATAACTTATGTTTTATGAGAATTTCCAACACAATCCTTAAATGTTCACCATGTTCTTCCTCATTATTGTAGTATATTAATATATCATTGAGAAAGTTAAGTAAAAATTGGTCTAAGCATTTCTTAAACACACTGTTCATCAAGTTCATGAAAGCGATAGGTGCATTTGTTAGACCAAAAGGAAAAACTATAAACTCGTAATACCCATACCTTGTTCTAAAAGATGTTTTATGGATATCTCCATCCTTGATTCACAATTGATGATAACCAGATCTGAGATCTATCTTGGAAAACAATTTTTTTCCCCATTTGATAAAAATATCATCAATTCAGGCGTAGCTGGTACCGATTCTTCATTGTTACCTTGTTGAGCATTTGGTAATGAATACAAAATCGAGGGTCCCATCCTTCTTTTTACGAATATTACCAAGTGCACCCCATGGTGATATACTTGGTCTAATTAGACCCAGGACATCAACTCATGTAATTGATATTTCAACTCAACTAATTTGGTTGTTTTCATTAAATACGTTGCCTTGGAGATCGGTTCCATTGATAGTTTGACATTTATTGTGAAGTCAAATTCACGCTTAGGTGGATGTTTAGGAAACTCATTTGGAAACACATCTCTAAATTCCTTTACGATGGAAAATGCTTCAATTTGAGGCTCATTTTCCTGTCCCGAATATGTTATTTTTACAACATATAGAGGGTAACCCTTTCACTTTTCCTTTTTAGTGTATGGCGAAATCTACCAAGTGACAAACTCTCTTTTAACACCCTAAAAACTTTTTTTTTTTTGCTAATCATCTCAACAAAGTTACACATTTTCCTAAGCAATCCAAGGTTGCATTATTTTGACTTAACCAATTTATACCTATGAAAAAAAAGATAGGATCTAAGAGATGCCACATACGGGTTTAATATTGTCGTGAACTCAAGTAATTCTAGTGGTGCCTCAAAGAAACACTGATTCACTCTATGTACAACATTATTTCCATATTATGCAGTCCAAGTGTGTTCCATGTACTATCGACATTAAAATTTTCCTCCGTAATTTCTATTTTATTAATGTATGTATTAGGAATAGGATGATGTTAAGTATAATTAGTAGTGGCATCCAACAGAGATAACGGCACCACAAGATAAATGCCACCAATAATGTAGAGTAAGATAATAGTCAAAGTACAATAGGAATGTTGTAAAAAGTAAATATTTGTCATAAGTGGTCCGGTAATGTTAAAATGTCAAAGTTGGGATAAGTAGAGAAGTAGGGTCTACATGATTAGGAATTAGAAATATTATTTTTGTAATAAGGAAAAGAGTGATCTCATAAATATTTTGTGTATTTTATTTGTGAAAAGTCTAAAAAGGTGGAACCCATGTGAGATGATAAGGTTTATCTTATCTTAGAAGATAAGCCTACATGTAAAGGAAAGAGTTTAGGCATGGAATATGATTAGTGGAAGAGATTTCCTATCCTATCTTAGAGATAAGGTGGATAAGCCTGAATTCCTATAAATAAAGAGGCCACCCCCCCTCATTTAGCATAGAGAGAAGTAGTGAGAAATATTGTATGAAGGAAGCCATCATTTTGAAGGTGTGTTAAAGAAGCCATTAAGAGGTGTAATTGTGAAGTTTCTCCCATAGTTATTGTTTGAAGGCAAGTGAAGTTAATAACACTTGAAGAACCTCATGGGTGAGATTGTAACAATTTCATGTTGATATTATAATTTACACTGATATTTCAGATTTATCATTATTCCTTCTTATCATAGTCTATGGTATTCTTGTGTTATGTTTGTTGTTGTGTTTCCAGATTACATCCACCAAACTAAGAGCTGTGCATTAGTTAATAATCATAGCATGAGGAGTTCCCAGTGAAGAATTATCATAGTGCCGGATTGGTGTTGACATTTTGGTTCCATTGCCGGGACCATTCCTCGTTGGTGGATTTTCTGGAGAAATATTCCCACTTAGTCAGAAAACATTTGGAGGGTAACCTTGTTTTTACTGTGCATAGTAGTTACCATGGTAAAGTCACTTTTTGCCATGAATAGTATTTACCACAGTAAAGTCACTTTTTACCGTGAATAGTATTTACCACAGTAACTTCACTTTTTATTGTGAATAGTGTTTACCACAGTAAAGTCAGTTTTTACCGTAGTAAGTCAAGTTTTACCATAGTTTACCGTGGTCATTTCTATTTTCTATTATAGTGATTCCAATTATTTGTGCACATAAGTCTTGTTGATTGTACTTGTGGGTTGGTATTTCATTGTGGTTACTTTTGGAAATGGGGAAGATTCCTGTTTTTCAGCCCAATCTAATGAAGATGCTTCCTCTTTCATTCAAGAGTTTAAACGATCTTGTATTTGTAATGGCCTTATAAGAAGGGAACAATGGACTAAATTTTTTCCTACCTTTTTGGATGGTTCAACCCTTAGGTGGTTTGAAACACTAGGTGATAATGTGAAAAACTCATGGGATTTATTAACTGAAAGTTTTCTTGAAGAATTTGGTGAACAACATAAATATGCAGATCTCATGATCGATATCACAAAGCTAGCCCAATGAGAGAAGGAGAAGATAAGGTATTATTATGCTTGTGTTCTAGAGTTAAGGAGGAAGCTCGATGCCCAGATCCAGAAGGAAGGATTAGCGGATGGGTTAATGAATGGCATGGATAATCTCCTCTGTAAGCACTTAATTCTTGGGATGAAGCCGGAGATCGACAACGAGTGAAGTATGACCGCCCACTAGCATTGAACAAGAAAAGGAGATTGCAAGAAGGTAAGAAGAAAGCATGGAAGAGGAGCCCAAAGAAATTGTTGCTAAAGTAGAGCCTACACTAGCACGTTTGGTCCAGAATCCACAACCACTCTCGGTGAGCACAAATCTTTCTCCTAGTACATCTACCGAGTATGAAGATCTGCTCGTCAGAAGATGGGTCGATTAACTATTAATCTTCTTCAAGGAAAAGAATTTAGTTCTCAGGGAGGAGATAGAGGTGCAAAAGGAAATATTTCTGAAGTTGTATGTTATGTTTGTTATAAAAGGGTCATTATAAGTATAATTTTCTAGATAGAGCTTCTACATCTGGTACAAGAGATAATGATAAAGGAAAACACCCGTGAATTCTTTTGATGTAGTAGATAAGATCATAAATAATGAAGTAGATGTGTTTGTAACAAAAAGAAAGAAATAAAAATATAACCAAGATGGAAATGATCCTAAGAAGATGAAAGGAGAAACTAGTAAGAAACATAGGAGAAGAAAGTTGGGTGTGCAGGATTTTCTGATTTCACAGGGACAAGGACCATACTCCATCTTAGACAATCTGTCCAAAAGGCCTGCAAATATTACATATGGTCAACTCTTGGCTATGTCTTCTGAGAAGAGGCGGGAGCTGCGAAGTGGAATCAATGCTCAACAAAGGAAGGAGGTTGAGGTCCCTGTTTTGGAGGCAGAGGCGGATCCCTATGCTCCACAAGCTGAGGTATTATGTAATGGTATTTTAATTCATGATGTCTTAGTTGATGGAGGTGCTGCAGTTAATGTAATGACCAAGTCTGTAATGAATATGTTGGGTTTAAAAATTGATCACCCCTCAACACTTATGTTAAGGTCATTAAATAAAGGAAAAACTAAACCAGAAGGTGTAGTTTCAAATATGGCAATATCTCATTATGGGTGCTTATATGTGTGGTAGACTTTCAGGTGATGAAAAATGGTACTGTTGCATACCCAATGTTGTTGGGAAGACCATGGCTAAGGAGAGTTCATGCAAGAAACTACTGGAATGAAGGCTTCATGACACTTGGACATGGTAGAGAGAGGGTGAAGATAAACGTGATCCCTCGACATCATAAGGAAGAACCTGTGGATTCAAGTGATGAAACTGATGATTGGACATCCTCTGATTACTCTAGTACTAGTGAAGTGGACATTGAAGATGAAGAAAGTGAGGTTGATGTTTCAGTCATGGATATCCTTCCAGTCACACCGACTCATGATCCCATAAAATTATCTGAAGAAGAAATTGATGATCATCTCCAAAAATAAATATTGGTGATGTTGTGATGGAGAGTGAGAAGGAATTCTACCTCTAGCTCTTTCGAAGGTACATACACATATTCACTTTTGATTACAAGGAACTCCGTCAAGTAAGTTGAGTAGAACATTCTATTGAGATGGTAGATGGTGTTAAGCCCATAAATAAAATACCATATAGAATGAATCCTATTTTTTCCAAGACCGTAAAAGAAGAAATAGATAAGTTTCTTGATGCAAGATTCATATTTGTTGTGGAGAATTTAGAATGGGTTTCTTCCATTGTGATCTCAATAAAAAAGAATGGGAAGCTACACATTTGTGTTGATTATAGGAAGCTCAATAAGGCAACAAAGAAGGATCATTACCCTCTTCCCTTCTCAGATCAGATTTTGGATGAAGTAGCTAGCCAGGAGTGCTATAGTTTTGTTGATGGATATAGTGGATATAACTAAGTTCGTATAGCAGAGAAAGATCAGTTGAAGACCATGTTCACCACTCCTTGGGAACATTTTCTTATAGAGTTATGACTTTTGGGTTGTGTAATGCTCCAGTAATGTTCCAACACTTGATGAATAGGGTGTTTGAACCCTACATTGGGAACTTCATCAGAGTATTTCTGGATGATTTTTACATCTATGGGAGCAAGATGGACCACTGCGCACTAGATGGAGACAACATTTCAAAGGTTAGATGAAGCACAAGTCTCACTTGAACCCTACAAAGTGTGTCTTTGGATGTTCTAAAGGTGTTTTGTTAGGGCATGTTGTATCCAGAGATGGTATTAGTACTGATCCTGATAAAGTTTCAAAAATCAAAGAGTTACCATTTCCTATGAATAGAAGTAAGTTGAGATCATTTTTAGGCCATGTGGGTTACTATAGAAGGTTCATCAAGAATTTCTCAAAGATTGCACAACCACTAACCCAGTTCTTGAAGAAGGATGTTACTTATGAACCAGGAAATAAGGCGCATGAAGCTTTTGAACAATGAAGGAAGCCCTAGTTTTTCTCACCTGTTTTAAAGAATCCAGATTGGAGCAATCCATTCATTGTGTATACTGATGCCTCATATGGAGCACTAGAAAGTACTCTAAGCCAAAAGGATGAAAATGGGAATGATCATCCAATTTACTTTGGAAGGCATAAATGAGCAAAGTGTTGAGGTAAATTATACAGAATCGAAAAAGAGGCTCTAGCTATAATTTTTGCTATAAAGAAGTTTAGAAATTACTTGCTAGGGAAGAAATTTATAGTTGTAACATATCATCATCAGGCTCTAAAATATATTGTCAATAAGCCTAACCCATCAGGAAGGATAGCAAGATGGATAATTTTTCTACAAGAATTTGAATTTGATATTATAGATAGGCTAGGAAAGAAGCATGTCAATGCAGATGCACTCTCTCGAGCCTATGATGGTTTAGGTTCACCTTGTGATGATGATGATTTCCCAGATGCGCATTGTTATCTCTTGACATAATCCCTAGTGAATACATAGATATTTGGAATTATCTAAATGAATTCAAGTTTCTGATGGTGCCAATGCAAAGACTAAGAGGAAGATTACTCAAGCCAGTCATCCATATTCTATTATGCATGGAGTATTATTTCGAATAGGACCTGATGGATAGTACAAGAGGGAAGTTGGACGTGATCAAGGAAGGAGCTGATAGAAGAATTCCACAATGGTACATGTGGAGGACACTTCTCTGGACAACTTACAACAAGAAGGATCTTGGATGCAGGTTATCATTGGCCCACTCTTTTTAGAGATTGTTATAATTATTGTAAGACATGTGATATTTGTCAAACACATGGTAACCGTAAGACTTCATTAGCTCCATTATGCCCTATTCTTCCACTTGGTCCCTTTGAAAAGTGGGGAATAGACATTGTAGGTCCACTTCCAACTACCCCATGCCAAAATAAGTATATTGTAGTTGCCACAGATTATTTAACCAAGTGGGTTGAAGCTAGGCTATTAAAAACAACTTCCATGGATGAAGTGGCAACTTTCATATATGAATGCATTGTCACCAGATTTGGTTGCCCATTAGAAATTGTAATGCAGATCAAGGAAGCCACTTCATTAGTGAGGTGGTAGAAGCCCTAGTCAACAAGTTTTCTATTAATCATGGGAAGGAAACAACATACAAGCCAAGCACAAATGGACAGTGGAACAATTTTTTTGTGTTGTGTCAAATTCTAACAAAAGATGCAGACTTTGCAGTACATAAGTGGGATAAAAGGATTCATGCAAAATTGTGGGCATATAGGGAAACATCAAAGTCAGCAACATGATACTCCCATTTCAGTTGGCTTATGGCATTGATCCAGTTCTTCTTATTGAGTTTGATATTCCCACTGTGAGAGTTATGAAAAATGAAAGGATGGATGAAAGTGATTCAGTAAAAGAAAGGTTGGTACATCTTCATTTGCTAGAGGAAATGAGGGAAATAGCGAATGATACAAGCTATAATAAGAAAATGAAGAAGAAGGAATACTTTGATCAAAAGATCCGTTGGTCTCCATTTCATGTGAATGACTTGGTTCGAGTATATGATTCCAGATACAAAAAAAGAAGACAGAAAATTTCTTCCAAAGTGGATGGGGCCCTACAAAATAGTAGCTGTGCATGAAAATGGTACATATCGACTGGAGGAATTGGATGGTACTCCCATTACAAAATGGATCAACCATGACAAGTTAAAGATTTTCCAAGCACCAGCTTCAGAATGTCCATAAGAGTCTACTCCGAGGACGGAGTAGAAGTTAGAAAGGGGGAAAATGTCGACATTAAAATTTTCCTCCGTAATTTCTATTTTATTAATGTATGTATTAGGAATAGGATGATGTTAAGTATAATTATTAGTGGCATTCAATAGAAGATAACGACGCCATCAAGATGCAAAGGTCTTGGTGCCAATAATGTAGAGTATGGTAACATCAAAGTACAATAAGAATGTTGTAAAAAGTAAATATTTGTCGTAAGTGGTCCGTAATTTTAAAATGTCAAAGTTGGGATAAGTAGAGAAGTAGGGTCTACATGATTAGGAATTAGAAATATTATATTAGTAATAAGGACAAAGAGTGATGTCATAAATTTTTTTGTGTATTTTATTTGTGGAAAATTCTAAAAGGTGGAACCCATGTGAGATGATAAGGTTTATCTTATCTTAGAAGATAAGCCTACATGTAAAGGCAAGAGTTTAGGCATGGAATATGATTGGCCGGAAGATATTTCCTATCCTATCTTAGAGATAAGGTGGATAAGCCTAAATTCCTATAAATAAAGAGGCCACCCCCCTCATTTAGCATAGAGAGAAGTAGTGAGAAATATTGTATGAAGGAAGTCATCATTTTGAAGGTGTGTTAAAGAAGCCATTAAGAGGTGTAATTGTGAAGTTTCTCCCATAGTTATTGTTTAAAGGCAAGTGAAGTTAATAATAGTTGAAGAACCTCATGGGTGAGATTGTAACAATTTCATGTTGATATTATAATTTACACTGATATTTCAGATTTATCATTATTCCTTCTTATCATAGTCTATGGTATTCTTGTGTTATGTTTTTGTTGTGTTTCCAGTTACATCCACCAAACTAAGAGTCATGCATTAGTTAATAATCATAGCACGAGGAGTTCCTGGTGAAGAATTATCATAGTTCCGGATTGGTGTTGATGATGACTCAACTCTTATTTTGAGTTTATCATCTAATTTATATGAAACAAAACATTCTCACATTGAACCAAAATCAAATAAAACGAAACATGTTCTCCAAAAATCTTACCTAAGGTTTCTATTTGAGTCACTTGTTTTTCTCGATTGCTTATTATAGACTATGCAACATAAATCTTTTATTATTTCCCTCTTTATTTACTATAGTAGATCCCTTCGTTGGTTACTCCATTGTCCTCTTTGTGGACAAATTGATAGTGAAATGATCGCCATCGCACTTAAAACATCCACTCAGTGGTCCTTTTCTCTCAATCTTATTCTGGTTGAAACTTGTTCCTTGTTTCCCATTTTTTTATTATTCACAATAGTTCTACCCACTATTCCTCTTTTATTACCAATCATGAGCTTGTTGTTTCCCTTTTTCCATGCTAGTTTACTTGCAGCTAGTGTTTGAAAATTACTATTTTTCCTTCTTTTTTCCTCTTTAGAGGCATAAATACTTCACAACTTTTGTTCTTGCTTGATAGATTTTTCAAACATTGTTTCCATCGAGGTAGGTCCATGAACATCTACCTCACCACCAATGCTAGGATTCAATCCCATTATAAATTTTCTCACTCTAAACTTCTCATCCTTTTGATACATATGAACATATTTCAACAATCACGTGAAACGTTCCCAATATTCTGTAACTGAGTACTTTCCTTGAATCAGATTTTGGAATTTTGCCATCTTTTGGTCAAAGTATAGCTGAGGTAGCCATCTTTGATAGAAGTAGGCCTTGAATTGCTCCCACGTGATCATACCAAAATCAATTCCTAGTTCCATTTTCCAGTTGTCCCACTAGGAAGATGCTTCACGGGACAATTGGTAGGCTCCCCATACTGCGTTTGTCCCTCTAAAAATTCCCTAGTCTCAAAATACTTTTCCATTTCGTAGAGCCAATCTTTTGCACCATCCCTAAGAGTTGTACCATAATATTTAAGTGGGGATATTCTTTTAATGTCCCTTACTAACTCAGCAGCCAACCTTGCTTTCTTATTTTCCTTTCATTCAGGTGCTTGGGTTGATCATCATGTTGCTCATCACCCTGATTCTCATCCCTATGATCCTCATCTTCTTCACCACCTTGACCTTGTTGTTCTATGGCAACAACTCAATTTTAGGTGTCATTCAAAAGGTTGAGGATTTATTCTAACTTAGCAGTCGTATTATCCGACACATCATCATTATTTACCCCATTTTCACTCATGATATTAGCTCTTGCTGCTAGCCTAGCCATAGTTTCCTGCTTTATAAAAGATGATACTTTTTATTAGAATGTGTGTCTTATTAATGTCCAAGTTTTGATCCTTTGGCTCGATACTAAAATGTAATGCTCAAAATTACAAGAGCCGGAGAACGAGTTTTTTTCATAAAAACAAAATACACAAATACAATTGTACATATTAATTTAATCAAATACATTAAGTCGGATATGTTCTTTTGATCTATCCGACAACATCTATGTAATCCATGTATGGTTGAGAAGGGTGTATCCGGATCTCCACGATCTCCCGTCGTCACTACTTCGAGTGACAATGCTTACTAGCATTTTGGCTTAACCTTAATCAGGTCATGGGAACCATGTGAAAGTCCTTGGGTCTACCGCAAAGCTAGTTTCCCAACTTAAAATTCCGGTATACGACCATTACCTAACTCATGTTCAATGTTCAACTTCCCATGATCAGGTTACTGATAATTTTTTTAATTGGAGGACTAGGTGATTAGACAATGCACAACCATTAATGCATAACTTTGGCTAAAGTTATCTTCCATGTAGGTTATAGCTAAACTCAAGACAACACACTAGTCTTATGAGTTTTAAGTCTTCCGCCACCTCACAACTATCCCTTTCACTTTTATTCAAATCTTATATTTTGGATTTACTTTATTTCCAATTAAAATTATCTTGTAAGAGTTTATATCAAGATCGATGCAAAGGCCAATTAGGATCATTATGAGATGAGTAAATCTTTATGCTGAAATGTAACTATTTCATCATTATGTATGTACTTATCCCTTAATATGCCTATTGGATCTTTTCATCTAATTACCTTCCTATCTAGTTTCTCTTTTCCTGATGCTCAATATTTAACCTTAAATTATCTTTTTATAACGATACGCTTTACAATCTTAACAAATTAATGTCAAGTTTACCGGAAGGCCGAATTAAATACTTATTAATATATATTTAATTATTCCTCCGATCAACTACGCCACTAAATAGATTTTTACTTTAGAAATTACAAGACAATTGAATGTTATAATAATTGTCCAATTTTTGGCTTCATACATTGGTAAATATCAAATAAATATATATAACAATTTATGATAAGTAAGACCTCTTAATTCTAGTATTTATCATTTACTCATATTGAGATATTATTCGTATAAAGTAATCATCTCTTTATTAAAAACATAAATTACATATGCCGTCAAGGAAAAATATATAATCGAGCATCAGTAACCCACACATAGTGAGGTTTGAATATTAACAATGGGTCCAAGATCCCGATAAATTCAAATCAAAATTCTAGGATATCATCCTTCAACAAATTAAAATCGAAGTAACTCATTTATATCTGTACCATGATAAAACTTCTCAAGACATGAGTTTCCGCATATCCAAATGTGATGGATAATTGTCCTCTGGTAGACTGGAGTAGTGGTATGACGTCGATTCAAAATGAACTGGCATGAATATTGCCTCGATTTTATGATGTAATTATTTAATAAAATATGAAATATATAAACGTTGTTTTATCAAGAAGCACGTGATAATACATATGAGAACGTCTTACTACATGTTTTCCATAAAGATGTAGCTATGAATGCACATAAAAAGAACAACCAATTTCTATTTCGAAATGATCATTTTTCCCTCTAATCAACGAGCAACTTAACAAAAGCATGTCAAAATCAACATTTCCAAATACCAATTAAACATATTCTCTCTAGGTAATGAGCAGCTCATCATATCATCCAAGAACATCATTAACAAAGAAAATAAAACATAATATTTTCAGTCAATGAGTAGCTCTATAAAACGTCAAAGAACATCATTAACAAGAGAAATAAAACATATTAATTCTAGTTAATGAGAAACTCTATAAAACGTACAAAATATACCTTTCCAAACAATCAAAACACATTTTTCTTATATATATGAACAGCCCAACTAAACAATGTAAAAACACCACGATTACATCATTTAAACATGTTCTTTCTAGTAAATGAACAACCCAACAAAACAATATAGCAGCACCATGATTACATCATTTAAACATACTCTTACTAGTAAAATAACAACTAATAATTTATTTCATACAATATCATTATATTAAACCCAATCATGCCACCAATTACTCCTTGGTACGACTCATTCAAGTTGTTCTTACTTTCATGCCCTTACCAAGACAAGCAATTTCTTTTTCACATCCATGCAAGAATCTAAGTCGTATTGCCAAGTTGGAAGTTACAGGCTAAATGCCATTTTTGTAGTTATTCACGCATAAGAAGACACCCTCATTTATACATGAAATGATTTAGATGTGCATAATAAAGATTTCTTGAAAATGCAGCCCTATGTTAAAGCATTGACATACACAAATTTTCATTCAAAAGATCTCAATAAATTAAAAAAAATCAAACCTGCATATAACAACCAAGAGGGGAAAAAAAAGTACAAAACCCCAACCAGCTACATATCCATATCGATTGGGTTACTAAATAGATTCATTTATGCAAATCGATTTGTATACCCAAATCGATTTGGGTATCAAATCGATTTGTTTACAGAAAACACAATCAATTTTTGCTAACAAAAATGAAAACCCACAAGCACAAATCGATTTGAAACACACAAATTCACAAAAATGTTTTTCTTCTTCCAATATAGGAAAAACCCCTCTTTTCTTTTAGGGTACAATTTATTTTAATATAGAGAAGGAATTTTAACTTTCATTCTATTTTTATTTTGCGAGATCAAAACCCAAAACCCCATCTACATTTTTTTCTAGGTTTATCTAAAACCACACAAAGAAAATTTAAGAGAACACAGAATCCATCAATTTCATTTTCAAATTTCATCTCCAAGCAATTAAATCAACAGTTGTCCACAAATTCCTTTGATTGCCATTAAAACAGAATGTGTAATTCCTCTTTTTTTTACAAATAATGCAGCAAAGAAGGGAGAAGATATTCATGCCTGAAGTAAACCCAGAATCCACAACCTCTTACTCTTCTAGCTCCAACAAGTTGAATCTTTCCTTCCTCCAAAACTCACGCAGGTATCCCAGAAGGGAAGAATGAAAATAGACAAGGAGAAATAAAAGAAACAAATATAATGAAAGAAACTATAGTTGGGCAACATATTTGAGAATTTTTGGGCTTCCCAATGTTGGCACATGCATTAATGCATGCCACATACTTGTGCTATGTGGAGGTGTTTCGCTTTACGAAACCCACAAATTTTAAATATTAAAATTAATATATATTTTTTAATATAACTTTTGACTTACATGCCAAATCCTTCTAGAATATATATATATATATATATATATATATATATATATATATATATATATATATATATTACTAATTTTAGAATTTATTATTACATTGTTTTAATTTTTATTTATTTTTATTTCAATTGTTATCCAACTTAATAGTTAAGTTAAAATTAATCATCACAATACAAGTCCACATATTACCAATAATATATTATAATAATAATTATTTTAATTTCCACGTTCCATACAAAACATTCCAATAAACAAAAATCACCAAGTCCGTGAATATTAATTCAAATATTCTCATAAAGTTGGCTTGACATAGCATCGTCAAATATTATTACGGTCATTGCAAAATTCAAAAAAACAAGAGACAACTAAACCGATTAAAATAAAGTAACTGAAATAGAAATAACTGAAAGATTCGCTATTGTTTATGAACCATTTTACCTACAATCAAGGCCTAATCACGTTTAGGAAGGATCATCAAGGTGGGTGTGGGGTTACCCGTTCAGCAGTGTCATGCCCCACAACAAAAGCTGTGGGTCATGACACGATGAACCAAATGAATTCTTACACACAATGATGATCTCATCTAATCCTGATTAGACGTAACCGTAGTTAATTTAACTTACTATAAATTTGGGATGTTACACTTATAAATCTAAGAATGATTGCATTTTAAAGTAGTGTAAATATCCTAAACACATATTTTAAAATTATTAATAGATATCAATCTTAAGATATAAAGTGGACATTCTGATGTTTGTTGTGAATTGTATTATTTGCATGGAGACCTAAGATATTTGGAATACATTACTAGGTCATTTAGGAATCTTTCAAAAAAATAATGAGGTGGGTTTATCGTCTCACTATTATGAATGATCGTTAAGAAGGTAAAGTGGTTTTAAACCCTAGCTAAACCTTAGCTAACAACAACTTGGAGAAAAGTGAGTATAAAAAGTATATTTTGATTGGTTTTTAAAAAGTTATGATTGGATGTTGTAGAATAATATTCCATATTTATAGAAAGGTAAATTAGATAATGTGGTGATATGTGGGCCCAACCTGAAAAATTCTTGTTTATGAAGAAGTCCAATTTAAGGAAAAGTTATCCAAATAAGTTGAAATAATTTTTAGACCTTATATTTTTATATATTGGTATGAATGTTTCAGGTAATTTTTGAGAATAAAAAGTGCAAAGTGTTCCCTATTTGTGAAGACAGTTTATGGGGAATTTTGGAGCATCCTGGAGTAAAATTAGAATTGCAGGAGCTACAAGAGGAGTTAGGAATCCATTAAAATTGATTTTTGATCCTAGTTTAGAGAGATTTCAAATGGTATATAAAACCGTAAATTTTTAAATGGTATGAAAAAGTTATGATATGTTCTTTGAAGGTAAAGATTGCAAGATGCCTTTTACTAGAAGGTGCCAAGTGGCTTAATGAGGTAATGTAATGATTCTAAGTTTTTCATTATTTGTGAAGGTTTACGAGCTATTAGAAATAATTTATAAGGTTTTTAAATGCTTTTATTAAGTTTGGAAGTGATTTTTGAGGTGATGGAGAGTGTTGGGCTTAATGTCAGTTCTTGAGTCCTAAAAGGCTTAAGAAGTAGTTTACAGAGATTGGTTTGGTTGAAGACCTTCCACTTGGATTTTAAATGAGTTATAATATGTTATTGAATTATGATTCATAGGTATTTATAGTTATATATGGATTGTGTCTTGGTGAGTTTATTTTATGTGTCTTTCAGGTCAGCTTGTGAGGAAGATGATATGTTGATTTTTAGGGCAGGTTTTATTAGGCTAAAAGTTTGAGTTGGTTCAGGCATGAAATGGAAGAATTTATAATTTATATAACCTATAAAATTAATAGGGGTTAGTTTTTTTCCTATTGAAGTTATTTGGAGGTATTGGAAGTGGAAGAAAGGGTGAAAACAAGTTGAGTTTGCAAAATAGGTTTTAAGGCAACATGATTTGGCAAAGAGGAAAGTAGATGTGGATTGAACTTGTGGATGTTTCAAGAGATATAACATGTATGAATGGGTTTTAAAGGTCATAGTAATTCCATAGAGTAGTCAAATCCCATATTTTAGTTCATATTTAGAGGTCTTGAGGCCTAAAGGTATAATCAAGACGCTGGAAAATGTTATTTGGTGAAGGATATGAGCTAGTGAGCCAATTTAATTATTTATTTCATTGGTACAAGTAAATATGAGACCATTTATGGTACTTATATGTTATATTAAAAATTTATGGTGAATTTGTGAGCTTTAATAATCATGTGCTTGGTGAGAGTAGATTTTTCTCATCGTAATTACGGGGTTTTGAGGTATTTTGGTGCACGAATAGTGTTTTTGAGCATGTCTAACCTATATGGGTCATATGTGACCATTGTAATGATTTTATTGTAATTTTTTTATGATTTATTTTTCTAATTATTCATTAAGGAGTGACCTACCTTGGGTTAGAAGGAAGATAAGGCCATAAAGCTAGTGTTTTGAGTCCATTTGTGGGCTAGTTGTGCATGGGTGAAAAGTGTGACCTAGGAGAGAGTGAATTATAGGTATGAGGGAATTTTTTGAGATCTGATCAGATGTTTTATAGGTTTAAGAATTATTTATATAATTTTTGCAACTGTTTAAATCCAATACAATGTGTGAAAGACCTAGGGAGAGCGAGTTGAAGAAGATAGGAAATTGAATGAGGGTTTGAAGGAATTTGGAGCTAAACTTTGGGATCACAATCCGTTGTGGTATCAACATATTTTTAGTGGTCATTATTAATCAAAATTTTTTATGATGAGTCATATTCATAGGATTCACTTGTTTTGAGTAATATCAACAAGGGTTTAGGGGTTGGTTCTCCTTGTGGGGTTGGTGCCTCACTAAAGAAATATCTGAATGTAATGTGTGATATTCACTTGAGTATTTGTTGTGGGTAATATCATCAAAAATTTCAGTGGGTTTTCCTCCCATTAATATTTTCCCACTTATATCTTGTGTTATGGAATTCTCTTTCTTGTTCATGGATATGTGTATGTATGTTGTATGGTGATTTATACACATTAATGAATGGACAAATGGTTTATGGTTTCATAAGAAAATATTTAAATTTTTAAATTTTTGTAAGGAATTATTCACCCCCTTCTTATTCCATTTTTTTCCAACAATTGGTATCGGAGATGGTCATTGTGAAAAAGTTTTGAAACTTGATGGAGATCCTAGAAGCACAAGTAACGGGTAAGTATTCGATGTTGAAGTTGTATTAAGGAATATGAATGAAGTATATCATTTTTTGATTCATTTCTTACAAGATTAGATCAATGATATGGAGATAGAGCATGGTCAAGCCATAGAAGGTTTGTAGTTACAGTTAAAATTGTCTTAAAATATCTAAAGGTCTAAATAAGTCATTTGTTATAGGTATGAAGACATATTGAAATCCATACAATCTAATTTAGTAGAAGCATCAAGTAGATTGAAGAACTATGAAAGGTTTAAAAATATATATGAATCTCTTAAAGGGATCTTATAGAGCCAAAGATTGGCTCGTGACAAAACATGCCTATGGTTCAAAGGTTAATTTTCAAATAAATATGGTGGAGCTACTCAAAGTTTAAAATCTGATGAGAAGGTGACTAATGAGGATGATTTGAGAAGGTATAATCATATTTAAAAACCTAACTATATAAGGTATGGTTCTTTATTCAATAGATATTTCTCTTTAATCATGATCTTGGTCATATAGCTAGAGATTGCAAAAGTATATCTTCAAAAAGAGTTGGAGGCATCTTCAAAGGTGAATTCCATTCATGTTACGAGTATGGAAAAATATCTAAGGACTCTAGTTGGATCTTAATTATTTTTGAGTCAAGAAGAAAGAGGAATGGTGTTATGTGTTTCAAATGTCACATATAGGGAAACATAACTAGTTTTTGATACCAAGGTGAATCTTCAAGAGTTAATGGAAGGTTTCAAGAATTCAAAAGAAAAGAATCGAAAAAGTTGAATGATAAAACCAGTCCTAATAATGAATATGTGTTGGTTAGGTATTCTCTTATATTCAAGAAAGATTTTTTTCAAATCAAAGAGGTCAAGAAAGTTGAATTTTAGTCAGAACTACATCCATGAAGTCTTAACCATTCAAGTTTATGAAACAAGACTCCAGTGTTTTCAAGTTGAAAATAATGTCATCAAGCCCAAATTAGGTCAAGGAAGAATGTGTTCTTTTGTTGAAGAAAATCATTTGTGTTTCAATGATTTTGTGCATGAGAAGTTATGGAGTTAGGTGTTTAGAACACTTCAAGTGTGAATAAGCATGCTATGTTATCTCTTGATGATTTTTTGAGTTTTTGATTTGTGTAGGTGTCTTAGTGTGTCATGGTGTCATCCAAGCTCATCATTATAGGTTTGCTTTTATTATCATGATATACTTTGCATAAGTGGCTTTAGTCAATGGTTGTTGAGATGTGTAAGTGGTCTATATCTTTAAATGGTTGAAATCTTGAGTAAAACGTTGTTAGAGTTAAAAATTCAATGATCTTCGTCTTGAACAATATGTTTTTTTTGTCTTGGACTTGATTTTATGTTAGAATGATGGTTATATGAGGGTATAATGTCTTGAAAAAGGTGATTCTAAGGTCTATTTTATTTTTAAATTAATCTCAAGATGTCATCCACGAGTTGAAGTGTAGAATGATTACTTGAAGTGATATTAGTGTGTTCTTAACATACCCTTAGTGTGAGTTGTCATCTGAGTCTTGAAAGATCATTGTTACATTCAGTATATTTGTAGCTTGAGGTATTTTTATGTTCAATTTTTATCAAAAGATTGTGCCATAAGTTCTGAGCTTTTACGTTGACACTAAGAAGTGTTTTCCTAATGTTTTTCAAGAGGTATGTATACACCCATTGGGAATTCAAAGTGTTTTTGTATTCGTAAGGTAACCAACAATTGTATGAATTTAATGTTTGTTTAAGATGCATGAAAAAATAGGCTCAAAGGTACTTCAAAAGGAAAAAGTTACAAGAATCCCAAGGTTAAAAGACTTAGGTTCAAGACTAAAGTTGAGAAAAAGAGAAGCTATAGTTTGTATATGGAATAACAACATTCCTCAGGGGTGGTCATGTGCAACATGGACTTAAAGGTGAGTTTTTGTCTATTGATTGGTATTTAAGAAATATAAAAGGAATCCTATATTGATTGAATATAATTTGAGAAAGTCGATAGAGTTAAATGAGTTTGCAAGGTGCTCTTTCTATGCTGCTACCTTATTACTAAAATTCTACCGCAATTTGGTTGTGTTTTTGTTGTGATTCTCGCTTCTTTTTAACGGGGTAAAAAAATTGATTCTATGTTGATGTTAAATATTTCAAGTCTACATATGTTTGATGTGGCCTATAAAAATAGGGGAGCTTTAGTTTCTTCTCTTTTAAGAGATTCAAATCTATAGAAGGTATGTAGGGGTAAGTTTGTTTTGAATTTTAGTGTATTACATGGTGTCAAGATTAAAATTAAAGAAGATTCAATTACCTAGGTTTGGTTCAATGATTTTGAAAAGAAAGGAAAATTGTAAGGTACAAGTACGAGCAGGTTCTACAAGTCGAGGAATTTGTTTTGTACTACAATTATTTTAGTGGAATGAAGAAAAATATTGAATTAGATCATTGGGATATTAAATGATCATTTATGTTGCATGTACTATAATAGTATGGAGATTAAAAATGCATATATACATTCCTATGAAGGAATGAAAAAATCTCATTAGATTAGGGGAGCATGCTTAGTTGCAAATTAGGTATTTAAATTGCTAAATAGGTTGGTAGAGTTGTAATACAAATGATTATTCATCACTTCAAAGGTGAAGTTGATTTTTACTCAAACAAGTATAACCATATCCAAAGAAGAATAATAACACTAATGTATTGATTTAGGACAGAGATAAAGTGTTTGATACATGTTCAAGCCATGAAAATAGGGTAAGAGCACAAGGTTTTACATTTCTAGTTAGATATTGATTGTATGTACCTAGGGATTCATAAATAGTTTATTCATGTTGTGATTACATTTCTGTTTATTATTAAAGTTTTGCTCACATAAAATTAAGATGTTTACTAGGGAAAGTATCTCTAAATGTGGTTTTGGTAGCTATAAAAACATATTTTTTCTTTTCATCGTGATATAGACCAAGAATATCCTAAGAAACATGAGTGTTTTTGACTCAAGAAGAAAGGGGAATTGTGTTGTGTGTTTCAAATGTCAAAAATAGGGACACAATAATAGTATTTTTACCAAGGTGAATCTTCAAGAGTTAATGGAAGGTTTAAAGCATTCCACAGACAAGAAAGGAAAGAGTTCAAGGAGAAAATCAGTCCCAAGAATGAAGATGTATTGGTCATGTCTTCTCATATAATCAAGAAAGATGTTGTAAAGATAAAATAGCTTAAGAAATTCTAATCTCAGTTTGAATTGAATTCCATGAAGTATAATCCATTGAGGTATGTGAAAGAGAACTCTAGTGCCGTCAAGGTTTAAAAAAATGTCATCAAGCCCAAATAAGGTCAAGTAAGTATGTTTGCATTGGTTGAAGAAGATCATTTGTGATTCAATGCTTTTGTGCATGAGAAGTTAAAGCACGTAGGTGTTTGGAACACTTCAAGTGTGATAACTTATGTTAAGTGGTCTTTCAATGAGTTTTGAGTCTTTGAATCATGTAGGTGTCTCGAGTGTGTTATGTTTTCATCTAATTTCATAATTATAAGTCTAATTATATTGTCATGACATGGTCTACATGGGTGGTTTCAGTAAATGGGATTTGACATGTGTCAAGTTGTCTTTATCTTTGAGTGTTTGTAGCCTTGATTCAAAAGTTGTTAGACTTAAAAACTCCAAGTTCTTGATCTTGAACAATACGTCTTTGTCTTGGAATTGATGTGTAGCTTGAATAATGGGTCTATGAGGGTATAAGGTCTTTAAAAGTTGATTCTAAGGTCTGTTTCATGTTCAAATTCCTCTCAAGACATCATCCATGAGTTTAAGGGAAGAAATATTACTTGAAGTTATGTTAGTTTGTTCTTAGCATACCCTCATCTGAGTTGTCATGTGAGTCTTCAAAGACCATTGTTATACTCATTATCTTTTTGTATTGAGGTCTTTGTCTGTCAAGTTGTAAAAAATATTATGTCATCACTCGAGTTTTATGTTCACACTAAGAAGTGTTTTCCAAATATTTTTCAAGAGGTATGTGTACTCTAGGGGGAGGTCAAAATGTTTTTGTCTTTTTCAAGATATTCAAATGTTGTATGAATTGAAGGATTGTTTAAGATGTATGAAAAAGATGATCATAGGTACTTTATAAGGAAAAAGTTGGAAGAATCCCAAGGTTAGGAGACTCGAGTTCAAGAATGAAGTTGATTAAAAGAGAAGCTATAGTCTATATATGGAATAATAGCATGCCTCATGGGTGGTTATTTGTTATGTATACTTAAAGGTGATGTTTTGTCTCTCGAGTTATAATTAAGAAGTATAAAAGGACTCCTATGTTGATTAAAGATGATTGGAGACAATAAATGGAGTTAATTGAGTCCGTGGGGTGTTCTTTCTCTCTCATGGAATTTTTGTTGATATTTTTCTGCAATTTTACGTCATTTTTGTTGTAATTTTTCTACTTTTTAACAGGTAGCTGAAATGTGATTCTAAGTTGATGTGTAATCTATCAAGCCTACATATGAGAGTTGTAGGTTTTGTATGAGGAGATACAATATGCTACATGTCTGATATGACCTATCAAGGTAGGGGGAGCTTGAGTTTCTTCTCTAGTAAGAATTTTACATGTCTAGAATGTATGCAAAACTAAGTTTGTTTTGAATATTAGTTTATTGCATGGTGTCAAGATCAAAAGTAAAGAATATTCAATTAGTCTAGTTTTTGGTTCGATGGCTGTGAAATGAAAGAAAACTTGTAAGGTACAAGTGTGAGAAGGTTCTCCAAGTTAGAGGTAGTTTGTTTGTACTATAATTTTTGTAGTGGAATGAACAGAAAACATGAATCGATAACTGGAATCTTGAATGATAAGATGTGTTTCAAGTACTATAACTATATGGAGATATAGAATGCGTATCTATAGATGTGTGAAGGACTATAAAATCTCATTAGATCATGTGGAGCATGCTTTGTTATAAATTAATTTTGGAAGTTACAAAATAGGTCTGCGAGAGTTGTCTGATAAATGATTGTGGATATATTCAAAGGTGAAGTCATTTTTGACTCAAACAAGTATAACCATATGCAAAGAAGTATAAGAATACGGATGTAATGATTCAAGACAGATGCAAAGTGTTCGATCAATGTTCACGTTATGCAAATAGGGTAAGAGTCCAAGTTTTCACATTTCTAGTTATAACATGATTGTATGAACATAGGGGGAGTCATAAGTAGTCGAGTCATGTTGTGATTGGGTTTCTATTGATTTGAAATTTTTACTCAGATACACTGAAGATGTTGATTAGGGAAAGTATCCCTAAATGTTGTTTTGGTAGCTATAGAGGCAGATTTGTTTCTTTTGAGAATGATATAGACCAAGAAGATCATGAGAAACATGATTATAGAAAAGATATGGAGAGTATAAGTTGAGGGGAAGATTTTTATGGATCTTTACAGTGTCTATGGATCATCCTTATGTTGCCAAAGGAGTCAAAGAGGACCAATTTATGTCCCGAGGGGAGCTATCGAGTCAAGTAAGTTATTTTTGACTTTTGATATCATTGTGTTTTCATTTTTCCATGTCTAACATTCAACATATCATTTTTCATATATGAAAAATGGGGAGAGACACATCTGAAACATGAAAAAGAGGTCATATAGGTGTTGGTAATGTTGGTTTCCATTAATTTTTTTGAAGATGGTTTCGTTATCTCTCAAAAGTGCACCCTATAGAGAGATGTTTGCAGTGATCTAAGCTTGCAAAATTGATCCCTCTCGTTCATAGATACAATGGAAACACCTTAGGACTATGGGTATACCTATTTTGAGGTGATTCTCCTGGTATCAAGGCCTTGGTTCCTTATTGATGTATCCTAAACTAATTTTCTGGGGTTTGAGGGTAAAAGATGATTGTAAATGGATTCAAAACTAGGGTGATACACACAATTTATGTGATGTCTTTGATTAAGAATATGCACAATCGATATAATAATGAATTACGGATGTACGAGCCAATAGATTTCTACATAATATTAGGGCAAACACTTTCATGTATTGAGGGAAAGTATCACAACAATATTGTTAAGTTACACATGCACATTAATATCATGCAAAAATTACTGAATTTGCAATAGGGTAAGATGATTAATTAGGGAATTCAACATTCAAAAGGATTAATAAGACATACACAAGACTAAAAATAATTGGAAAGGAAGAATATACTTCTCATTCAGAGGGAAACACTGGTAAAAACTGCTTCAGACTCCCGTGTCTAAAGATTCCTCCTTTGTGCTTTTCTAATGCACACAATATATAGAAAAAGTATTCATCCCACCCATCCTAAAAATAAAATAAAAATTGTACTCACCCATGCATCCTATTTTTATCCTTTATCATGAATAAATAAAGGAATAAAAGTAAGCATGCTAATATAATGATGCGTTAATAGCCTTGGTTACAAAGATACAACTCACCAAACCGTAGTTGAGTGTTCTATTTTTAATAAAGTTGGGTGAATAATTCTGCTAATAATACACTTTGCTTGATGAGCAAGTCTTCTCCAATGGATATAATCTTTGTCTTCTAGTGCTTGATGTGACATCTAAAGTTTTTATCCACTTGCCCCCTTGAATTCATATGAAAAATAATATGTTTCTATGTGAGAGCAAGATAATTTTTTTGACATAACACTTTACAAAATTCACCCAAAGTGTGGGGACCTGATGTTGACATCTCCATGCATAATTTTCCTTGTCTCTTGTGATAATATGTAATATTAAACCTTGAAACATACCACTTAAGAAAGTGGGTACCACATGGCTCATGATGGAAAGGCACTTTCCTTCCATTGGATATGCCACCTCTACTTGATTTTATCATTTGAGGAAGTTGAGGTAGTTTGATTTGTGTAAGGTAGTGTGATTCCTTTAACTTGGCATAGGTGTGTATATTAACTCACCTTTTAGTGGCATCATTGTTTAAAAAGGTGACCACCTTGATTATTTTTTCTTAGACTATAGTCATGTCACTATAATCACGGGCCTCATTTTTTTACTGGCATATTGAATATTGGACCACTTTTGGTAAGATCATTGCATACATATGATTTTCTCGGCATATTGAAATATCCGTTTGAACATAGACCTTACAAGGTAAATTGTAATGATACTAGAATAATTGAGAGTGACCCCTTTCGATGATGACTCACACCTCAGATTTTTCGGTGGTTCTCGTTTCTAGGTTAACTTAGCTGTGGTTAGGGTTTTACATTGATTATTGGTATCATTTCTCAGCCTTTGATCTTCATACTTGATTGATTCTCATCCTTTGATCCTTTAACTCGGGTTGAGTTAGATTTACATGAGGTCAAGTTGGGGTTGTTAAAACAATCTAACCCTAAAACATCATTTACTTTTCATTTTTCATTTCGTGGGCGAAGCCCTAGAAAATTTGTTCCACAATGTCATTGATTCACCTCAAAGATATCTGCATTCCATATCTCTAATTTCCACCGTGAGTTATATTAGCTCGTTACAAAGATCTGTTTGAGAGTTTCGTGGATGCCATTGGTGAGGCTCTTCTAAGAATTTTGTTTTTACTTTTTCTTTCTTCAGAATTGATGCTTTTCGAGTTCAAATTCTCTCATGCATTAAACCTCTGTTGTCTTTAGATAAATCACCACTTCAAGGTTTTGGAGGTACATATGTGTCATTTCTTTTGTGATGTATTGTTTTTGATGTGGGATTTTCTACATTTTGTATGATTATTTCTAAGATCTTATTCTTTTGAAATCCTCCCTATTAGCTAGGGGCCGAGAAACACGACCACCATTTGATAACTTTGGAAACCTTCTACTTGATGAGTGTGCTTGATCTTGTCTCTACAAGGTCATATGGCCATCGCTTCTTTTAGTAAGTGGAGATCCCTTTTGATATTTGTTGGAATTGTTGGTGCTCATTTGGATCTCACCCCATTTTCTTTAAAATTATTCAATCTTCCTAGTTCGTCATATTTTCTATCTCCCCGAATGGATTCATGAAATTTTTTCTTCATTTGTATGTTGTTAAAAGATCCTTCTCCATGGTCGTGGATCATAGTTAGGCCTTATATCATTTCCAAATTTTTTGTCCTTAAAGAAAGATTCATTTCCGGGAACAAATGGTGGAGTTCCCTTGCATCTTACTGTTCGGCGTGTGTTTTTCCTATCAAAATTTATCTCTAACATCTATAGATATGTGTTAATTGTTGATTATAAATGGTTTAGGGGAGCATTTTGAGATTTTTTCCCACTTCAACTCAAGTCTTGCCCACGTGGAGGGTCGGTGCTCATCTGAAAATTCACCTCTTTGTTTGATCTTTATAATTGCACCAAGGAGACACATGGAGGTTTCTTTTGGCCCTACCCATACTTAAATTTTATTCAAGTAGTTGGTGCAACTTTGTCGGACTAAGGACACATGGAAGGCCCGTGCTTGTTTGGGGTCTTCACTTTTGGGCTCCATATGAAAAGAGCACCGAAGGGACACGTGGAGGTCTTCTCTCACTCTGTCGAACTTAGAATGTTTTCAGCGGGATGCAACTATGTAGGTTTCTTGACACGTGGGTGGCACAGAGCTCATTTGAGGATCCACCTCTAGGTCCTACATTAGCAAATGTTGTACTAAGGAGACACATGGAGGCTTCTACTAGTGCCTCTATGTACTTAAACTTCCCTAGAAAATTTTTAAGGCCTAGGACACACGGAGGGCCCGCACCTATTTGAGAACCCGCCTCTATACTTTATTTTTGAAGAAAAGCCATGGAGACATGTGGAAGTTTCTCTGCACTTTACCTTTGCTTGGAATTTTCAATGACCGAGGAACTTTCTCAAACCCTAGGCATGTGGTACCTTCCATTGGTCCCTAAATTCTTTCAACAACTTTTTCAAGCTAAGACACGTGGTGAGCCTGTGCTTGTTTAGGGTCTCTGCTTTTGGGCACCATATCAAAAGAACACCATGGAGACATGTGGAGGCTTCGATAAATCCTTTTATACCGAGAATATTTCAAAGGCAAAAGGCAATTTTTCTTATGACGAGGGCACGTGGAAGGCCCGTGCTTGTTTGGGAACTTGCCTCTATACTTCACCTTTGACAGTTGCACCAAGGAAACACGTGGAGGTTTCCGCTGACTCCTCTTTGCACTTGGCCAACTCATAATCAAAGTGCAATTATGTGGAATAATCCATGCACGAACACTTATAACTCGTGAGCCATAAATGCAGGCATCCATGCAGGGGCACTCATTTCTCAAGGTGTGTCATCGAAGGTGAAAAACATTGCTTGTCGACCTATCTATACAGAGCCACCTAAAAATGATAAAAATGGGGATTTCTCGCATGACATAATAAAAGAATGATTATAAGGACTGTCAAAAAGTTGTGGCATGGCATCCCAGTCATGGTTGAGGGTCCGAGAAACATGGTCAATTCATAATTCGTCCACACTTGACTTTGGGTGTGAATTTGTTAAACATCACTTTCTGAGACAAATTGGTAACAAGAAAAAGGATTCCTCGAATATTCTTCTTTTTGGGGGGAAAATTTTGGATGAGTGAGCAAGTGAAATGTATAAATGCAATGAGAATACTCTTGCAAAGGGTCGGGTGTTAATTTTTATGAGAAAATTTGAGAAATCCCATCTTCCTAAGAGACCATCTAAGAAACTTGTTAATCTCTTATGTTTTAGATTTGATCATGTCAAGTTGGTTGTGAGTGTACAACCATTGAAAAGCTCGAAAATGTTCAAAGAAAATTTCCTTGATGATGAATCTAATAAACTTACAATTAATCAGTATTAATCTTGGGAAAATTTTCATCTGCTTCATTTAAGAATGTCTCATAAGTAGTTTTTTTGTTCCTATTGTAATATTGTGTTAAAATCCCTCCGAATCACTATATAAGATTTCATCCTGTGATAGTTTAATGGAATTTACAATTTCATTATGAGAAGAGCCTTCATCCTGTAATGAAATAAACAATTTAAAATCACTTTACTATCATTTTGTTGATAAAGATTGTCTGTAAGCCTTTGAGTGTATCTTAGGTGTGAGGAACCAGGGGTTGTTAATTTTTAATTGAGTCTTTAGCTTGAGCCTTCGTGTTGAATTCTCAAATATTGTGTGAAACCATGTAAATATAGGCCTCCATTGATGCACACCTTCTGGTTGAAGGAATATTTTAGCTATTCTGAAGCATTTTGTCATTTAGTTTTCCAAATGTTGTGAAGGTTCTCAAAGATTTGGTATAATCAACTTTATCCTGCTTAACTTCCCACCAATAAATTTCAAATAACTATGAATCCTACCTAAAGTACCCTTGTTTGCGTTGTGTATCCACAAATGAACAAATTCTACTACCAAAATATGTAGAAGCAATCAAGATTCCATAATGTCTTTAGTAACCTTAAACCTTGTTTAGGAAATATCACCATTCTTTAGAAGTGAAAACTTGTGAGAGTTAAATTGTGGTGCATTGATCATATTTTCTCAAGGTTTCCTGTAAAATTTGTGCAAAGAAGGATATCTTCGTTCTTCTTCACCAACAGAGGTTACAAAATGGGTCCTCTCACCCTGGTCGAAAGGCATGGCCTAAAGTAGTGAGGATAGATCAAATCCTTAATGAAGGTGCTATCCATTTCTCTAATGCTTGAGTGACAAAGAGTCAGATGAATCCCCTCCCTAGATATAAAATGAATCATAATATGATATGTTTGTCTCTCAGTGTCTTGCTAAATCTATGATGTTGCTCAATCTCCAGGGGAGAATCAATTTGGATTCCAACACCCGATTGACGTCATTTCCAGGGACATAAAGGGTTGTGTAATGTTTGAACACCATAAAAATGCATACAAACCCTGGTGAATGCTTCTTACAAATTTTAAACTGCAAATATGTTTTTGAAATGTCATCTTGTGTCTAGATTTATAAGAATCAAGCAAAGTTACAAGTTTTGCATGCAATATTTCCGCTTTTGTTGGTTTATTGCACTAAGTTTACATCATCAATATTAAATACGGGTAAAGGAAGGTCGGTATGTGAAGCTTTGCATGAATTTAGTGTTGACAGACATTTGACAAATCAATTTTAGTGCATTTACACAACTAAGGTGAAAATCCTTAGTGGCAACTTTGTTTTGAATTAATTTTTGATAAATGCTAGTGTCTTAACCTCTGTCAATTGAAATTTATCACTAGTCCTTGAAAATTTGGAAGGAAGAAGATCTTTCTTCACTAATTACCCTACCAAAAATTGTTTCGGGAATTGGGAAAGAAAAATTTTGAAGGAAGAAGAATCTGGAAAGTTGTTGGAGATCGTAAATCAAGAAAGGAGTTATTAATTGTGAAAACGATCAAAGCATATCATTGAAGATTGCCATACTTCCTCAAGTGCTTCGAATCGGTAGTATTTTTCTATATCTAAATTCTCCAACCTGAGAGGGTCATTCTTTTGTATTTGATAAATTTACGTCTCATTTTATCCCTATGTTCTCCAAAGCATTAGGATCTTCTAAGAAATAATTTTTTAGAGGAAACTCATTTTGAGAATTGCATTCCTTTTCCCCACGAGACTCTTCACTCCCCATCATTTTATTTATCCTGTAAGATTACCTCCCAAAACAATATGGCCCAGCCCAAGCCAAACCTCCATTTATTGTGAACACTTTTGGTCCCAGAGGTTTTAGAGGTATGGTTGGATATCCAAATGTTGTGCCCCCAAGATGTTAAAAAATATACTACCTAAATTTTAAGGAAATAATGTTATTACTTGGTGATCAACACTTAAAGCTTTTTGTCAATATGATGGAAGAATTTGAGAATGAATTTGAGGATGTGTACATAAATTTGTTTACTCATACTCTAAAGGGAGGATGCACGTGATCGTATAAACATTTTCCGCATAAACTCCATTGATTCATGGACAAAAATGAAGAATGATTTTAGATTACAATATGGAGATAAAACAGACCCTAGGTTTCTTTTATCATAATGTGAAAATATCAAGAAGAATCCTAATGATTATGTTCATGACTTCAATACTCGGTTTAATAAGACCCCAGAATAGGCTACCTCTAATCCGAGGCTAAGTGATGTTTCTTGTTTAATAAAATACTTTGATGCTTTTGATAAGATGGTTTCCTATTATTTGCGGGATAAGAACCCAACAACATTGAGGCGGAGCCTTCACCATGGCTTTGCAGATTAAAAATAGTATCAAAGCAGGTTGGTAAGCCTCCTAAGAGGGAAGGTATCAAGTTGATCAATCCAGAGAAGCCTTAGTCAAGTAAGTCTATGGATCTAGAAGAGGTTGTGAAAACATTTGCTGGAGCTGTCAAGGAAATATCCTATAAACCGTCAGTAAGGCAGAAAAAATGGATTAGACAAGGTTCCCAAGGCCCACACAAGCCACAAGGTCAAGAAAGATTTGTAAATCATCCCAGAGGTGATCATAAATTAGATGACAGGGGTAAATCTCGTGGGATTAGGAAATAAACAGCCCCAACCTCGAGAAAATAGATTGGTGCCCGATCCTTTAGTTGTCGAGTTGCTACTTATGGAAGAGGTCCATGATATGGAGTGGTGTGACAGAAATTTGTCTTACCCCATTTGCCATGCGATGAAGATAAATAAGTTGAGGAAGATGATGATGATGCATACGTGATGGATTTCTCTACAAGTTCATAGTAGGGAGTAACTTTGATCGAATTAATCGGTCATAATTGCTATAGATTTTTGGGATTGCATTCACCTGGGTATTACCCCTTCCTCCCTCTCATACTTTTGAAATAGATATGGTACAAGATTTTGAATTTCCTAATAATTATTTTGAATACTTAAGGGAATTAATGATTAAAAATATGATGGAGGAATCCCTTCTGAGGAGGATAGGTAGTTGTTAATGAATGTTGTGGTTTCCCAAGAAAATAATATAACACTAGGAGTAAATTTGTCAAAGGGGTAGGGCCTCAGGCCAAACCAAAACTCTAGTTCTTACCAATATATCAAAAGAAACTCCTAAGAAAGATACATCCGACAAAGGCCTTATTTCCCCAAACACAATTGGTATCCTCTGCCATGCTCAAAGCATGAAAAATCCTTTGCTATCGATGAGTTTGTCAGTCTTCCTCCAATGTAGCCTTGCCCAAATACATTCAGATTCTTAAGCTACTTAGGATTCTTGAGCACAAGAAAAGAGCCTTTGAGTATTTGGGATTGAAAGAAGAAAAGATTACCCAAGGTAGAAATGTAAACAATGTTGAGACCCCTCCTACCATTGTAGAGTTGGAAAAACAACAAGTACTTGGAAGAACTAGGTAAGCCACCGAAGTATATTTGGGAACATCCTTTGTTGAGTCCTAATTGAATGTGGATCCATTTTTCAATACTTTGATTATTAGGGACAGTTGTTACACAACTATATGTTTGATTCTTGAGCATCATGTAATGTTATGCCTATTGAGGTCATGAATGAATTAGATATCAAAGTGACAACAACCTATGGGAAGTGCACTTTGCATGGATTCCAGAGAGGTTCCAGTGGTTGGATGTGTCAAGAGTTTGATAGTACAACTTGCACATACCCAAGTAAGAACTTAAAACTAGATGTTGTTATTGTTGATTGCCCGCCAAATGGGGAATGTTGTTATCAAGAAAGTGGGCTGCTAGTGTGGTGGGAGTGTGCAAATGGACATGTTTTTACCACTATACCTATTGAGGGAATCATTTTAAAGTTGTATGGTGAAAATAAGATACTACATCTCATTGAGGATCCTAATAACACTTCCTATGAAGTGTTATACACCGACATTGATGCTGATAACTTTGTTGGATTTGTTGATGGTAAAGAGCATTAAATTGATCAATGCAATTTTCTTAAACAAGTAGGTTCTCCTTGGACTGTGTTGTTTGATGGGGCTTGCTCTAAATTTGGAAATGGTGCTTGGTATTGTTCTCGATATCTCCGTGCTAGGAAGAGTTTGTTTTTTCTTTTAAATTCAACTTTGAGTGCACTAACAATATTGCAGAATATGAAGCATTGTTATTGGGTTTAAGAATTATTTAGAAATATGGTGTTAGAGACATCATTGTTAAAGGATATTCAAAGCTAATTGTCAAGTAGGTTAGAAAACTGTATACAAATAAAAATTAGAGAATGAAGTAATATAAGCATGTAGTCTAGATTTCATTGAAATGTTTGACTCCTTCACTCTTTGCATGAGAACAGATTGGCCATATTGGGGTCCGATTTGAAACTTGTGTCGTATCCCCTATTATGAGTATAATATTGAGATATTAACTAGGCCATTTATTGCTGACAATGTTAAACACCGACAATTGTTTGAAGATGACGCCCAGTGCAAAGGTTCTTACAGAACCAAGGATAATTTGGTGATCAACGTATAGATTGGGGACCAATGGTTTGTGCAACCGATGGAAAGGAGACTTTATTTGGTAAATACATCATTCATTGAAGACTAATACTACTCCCGAGGTTTGGTGGCACTTGAATTAAAATTTGATAATGCTGAATGCATTGTCAACAAACACATGTCAGCCTCGAGAGATGTTGAAGAACACGACTCGGGCATGAATGATAAACCACGTAAGATCGGCTAGGTAGCAATATGAGCAAGGAATAAAAGCATTCGTATGACCAATTATTGAAGAAATACCAGGATTGTTTAGCATGGTCTTATTCTCGAACTAAAAGTATACAAAGAGGATCTTTTCCAAAGATGAAATTCCCTTGGAAGCTTCTACCAAACCATTTAGGTAGAAATAGAGGTTGATAAATCCACTCCTTTCCCAAAGATGCAAGAAGAATTGAAAAAATTGAGGGATGGAGGAATCATACAACCCACAAGGTACTCATCATGGGTTACAAACTTGGTACATGTTAGAAAGAAGAATAGAGATATAAGGCTATGTGTGGACTTTAGAAACTTGAATAAAGCATCAATGAAGGATAATTACCCTCTGCCAAATATAGAAAATATGTTGAAATTGGTTCTTGGTTTGGAATTGTTATCCACCTTGGATGGTTTTTCCGGATATAACCAGTAGTTGTGAAGGAATCGGAGTGAATCAAGACTACCTTTACCACTCCTATGGGAACATATGTATATTTCGAATCCCTTTTGGTCTAATGAATGTTGGAGCCACTTTCCAAAGAGCAATGGATGTAAATTTATCTAGCTATATTAATGATTTCATTGTTTTATGTCAAGATTATGTGACTGCTTTCTCCAAAAAAGGGAGTGACCACCGACACTTAGAAAAAATGATGTTAAGATGCGGGGAGTATGGT
Organism: Taxus wallichiana var. yunnanensis; assembly: GCA_018340775.1. NCBI lineage: Eukaryota > Viridiplantae > Streptophyta > Pinopsida > Cupressales > Taxaceae > Taxus > Taxus wallichiana. The sequence continues at coordinate 674,592,887 of CM031243.1, read as the reverse complement.
ATCTCACTAAATCCCAAGAAGTTTCATTTTGGAGTTCAAAAGCAAAGTTGCTTGGACACATTGTGTCAAAGGAAGGGGTCATGATTGATCCTGAAAGGATAGAAGCCATTAGAAAAGTCCCTATTCCAAGAACCAATAAGGGAATTCAATCCTTTTTGGGAAGATTAATTTTATTAGGATATTTATCTCCAACTTTGTTGAACTAATTATCCCAATCACTAGCATCTTGAAGAAAGATCGTGAGTATCAAATGGGAAGAAGAAACTATTCAAGCTTTTGTTGGGATCAAAGAAGAATTAAATAATGCCCTGTTTTAGTAGCTCCAGTTATAAGAAGGCTTTCCAAATTTTTCTTGTGCTTTAGAAATTACTATTGCATATGTGTTGTTGCGAAAAGATGATGAGGGAGTTGAGAAGACCAATTGCATTTTTCAATAAGGCATTACAAGGAGTTGAGCTAAAGTATACTATCATGGAGAAGCAAGCATTTTCTTTAGTAAAAGCAACAAAGGTCTTAAGACCATATATTTTGAGTTTGAAGGTCATTACTTATGTTCCCCACACCATGGTGAAAGATATCCTATCAGAAATGGAGTTTTCAAGCAAGAGATGCCAATGGGTAAACAAATTACAAGAGTATGATATGGACATCCAAACAAAAAAATTGGTCAAAGATTTGGGTCTAGAAAAACTTATGGCAAAGAGAAATCTACAGACAATTGAGGTAAATGAAGTTAAATAAGAAAGGTTGGATGTCCTTCAAAAATTGATAAATTCTAAATGGTACAAGGACATCATTTTTATCTCAAACATCTACAATTCCCTGAACATTTGAGCAAGAATAAAAAAGAGCACTTAAGGTAGCTTCCCAAAAATATGTCATTACTAATTTTGGGTTATCTTGGAAGAACCTTGAGGGAGTTCTCTTAAGATGCATTACTAAAGATGAATCCCTAAAATAATTGTTGATCTCCATGGAGGAGTTTGTGGGGGACATTTTTCTGAAAAATTCACAACTCATAAGATCTTAAGGGCTGGTTATTAGTGGCCAACTCTTTTCAAAGATGTAACTTTGTTCATAAGAATATGTGAAAGTTGCCAACGATTTTCTGGAAGACTGAAAGCTTCAGGCTCTCTTCCTTTGTAGCCTATATCAATTGAAGCCCCATTTAGGAAATGGGGAATAGATTTCATTGGGGAAATTTATGATCCCTCAAGTGTAGGCCATAAGTGGGTATTAGTGGCCACATATTACTTCACTAAGTGGGTGGAGGCAATCCCCACCAAGAAGGCAACTCACCAAATTTTCATGGATTTTATCTTGAATTATATCATTTGCAGATTTGGGGTACCTTTAAAAATAGTTACTGATAATGCTATGAGGTTTCACAATAAATCTTTGGTGGCTATGTGGTATGAATATGGGATCAATTTGACATATGCATCTAATTATAATACCCAAGGAAATGGACCAGCAGATTCCAATAGTAAAAATATGTTGAAGATAATTAGAAGAAATTTGGAGTTGAACAAAAGGAAGTGGGGTGAGAAGTTGAAGTTTGCTGTTTAGGCTAATCAAATCATTGTTAAATGAGCTATCAGAAAAATACCTTTTGAGTTGGTGTATGGAACTCAATCCTGCTGCCTTGCATATGCAAGTATCTTCATTTCAATTTCTTCAACAACTAGAAGATAAAGAGGTTAGCCCCTATGATGCTCGCACAAATTAGATTGTTGAGTTAGATGAAGAAATAAGGGCATCCCATCAAAGGCATGTAAATTTTAGAGAGAAATTGAAGAATTTATTTGATAAGAAGTTGAATCCAAGAGCTTTCAGGTGTGGGAGATCTTGTGCTATTGTGGGATAGCAAGCACGAGGATAAGGGTAAACATGGAAAGTTTGATGCATTTTGGATGGGACCTTATTCAATTGATAATTGAATTGGTGAACATACCTTCTTCTTAAAAGACCTAGATGGGGAGTTTCTTGAATTACCTATTAATGGCGGAATTTGAAACATTTCCTTGACCGATTTCTCGAATCGAGGTATGCACCATTGTAAAATGTATAGTCTTTTAGTTTCTTTCCTCTTTTGTGTTTTTCTTTTTGGTTCGTTTTGGTCCTTGGCAGTCATTTTTGTTGGTTTCTCAGTTTGTTCCTGGAAGGTTGGCTAGTGACTCCATTGCCCAATGGTTTATTTTTGGCACTTGTTCTACTATTTATTCTTTTGGCAATTCTTTGAGTGCCTATCCTCGAGTTGGAGTGAATGTTGATGTTTACTTTTATCTCATCCCATTTTCTCTAAAAAATTCTTCAATTTGCCTAGTTCGTCATATTTTCTATCTCCCCAAATGGATTCGTGAAAAGTTTTTTTCATTTGTATGTTTTTGAAAGATCCTTCTGCATGGTTGTGGATCACATTTGGGCCTTATATCATTTCCAAATTCTTTTTCCTTAAAGAAATATTCATTTCCTAGCGTAAATGGTGGAGTTCCCCTACATCTTACTATTCGATGGTGTGTTTTTACTATGAAGATTTATCTCTAACATTTACGAGATACATGTTCATTCTTGATAAGAAGTGGGTCAACGTAACATCTTGAGGTTTTCTGCTTCAACTCAAGGATTTTCCACGTGGAGGGCCTACGCTCATCTGAAAATTCACCTCTTGGTTTGACCTTTGGAATTGTGCCAAGGAGACACGTGGAGGTTTCCATTGGCCCTTCCCATACTTAAACTTTTCTTCAAGCGGCCGGTGCTGACTTTGTTAGACTCAGAGAACACATGGAAGGCCCTCACTTCTTTGGGGTCTCGACTTTTGTGCTCCATATCAAAAGAGCACCGAAGGGACACGTGGAGGTCTCCACTCACTCTATCCATACTTAGAATTTTCAAAGCAATGAGATGCAACTCGTCGGGTTCTAGACACGTGGGGGCTGCGCTCATTTGAGGATCCATCTCTAGGTCCTACATTATTAGTTGCACCAGGAGACACGTGGAGGCTTCGCTAGCTCCTCTATATACTTAAACTTATCAAGTAACTTTTTAAGGCACAGGATATGTGGAGGGCCCACGCCCTTTGAGAACTTGCCCCTATACTTTATTTTTGAAGAAGCACCATGGAGACACGTGGAATTTTCCACTCACTATGCCCTTATTTGGAATTTTCAATGTACGAGGGAAATTTCTTAGACCCTACGCATGTGGCACCTTCTGCTGGTCCCTAAATTATTTCAACAACTTTGTTGGGCTGAGAAACGTGGTGAGACCGTGCTTGTTTAGGGTCTTCACTTTTGGGCACCATATCAAAAGAGTGCCATGGAGACATGTGGAGGCTTCCAATAACTCATTTTATACTGAGAATTTTTCAAAGGCCAAAAGGAAATTTTCTTGGGCCTAGGGCTTGTGGAAGGCCCATGATTGTTTGGGAATTTTCCTCTGTACTTCACCTTTGCAGTTGCACCAAGGAAACACGTGGAGGTTTCCGTTGACTCCTCTTTGCACTTGGCAAACTTAGAATCATTGCACAATTATGTGGAATAATCCATGTCAGATACTTATTTCTTAGAGGCACAAATGCAGGCATCCATGTGGGGGCACTCATTTCTCAAGGTGTGTCCTTGAAGGTGAAAAGGATTGCTTGTCAGATCTAGCTATACAGAGCCACCTAAAAATGATTAAAATGGGGATTTCTCACATAACAGAATAAAATAATGATTAGGAATGTCAAAAAGTTGTGGCATGGCATCCCAGTCATGGTTGAGGGTCCGAGAAATGTGATCGAGTTCATAATTTGTCCACCCGGCAGTTTTGAGTTTGAATTTGTTAAACATCACTTTCGAGACAAATTGGTGACAAGTAAAGGATTCTCGACTATTCTTCTTTTTTGGGGGAAATTTCAGATGAGTGAGCAAGTGAAATGTATATATGCAATGAGAATAATCATACAAAGGGTCGGTGTTAATTTTTATGAGAAAATTTCAGAAATTCCATCTTCCCTAGAGACCATTTGAGAAACCTGTTAATCTCTTATGTTTTAGATTTGATCATGTCAAGTTGGTTGCGAGTGTACACCATTAACAAGCTCTGAGACTATTCAAAGAAAATTTTCCTTCTTTGATGAATCTAATCAACTTCAAATTAATCTATGGTAATCTTGGGAAAATTAGTGTCTACTTCATTTCTAAATGTCTGTAAGTATTTTTTCTTGTTCCTATTGTAATCTTGTGTTAAAATCCTCTCTAAATCACACAGATCTCGTCCCCTTGTGATAGTTTAGTGGCATTTCCAATTTCATTATGAGAAGAGCCTTCATCCAATTAAAATCATTTTACTTGTCATTTTGTTAATAAATATTGTTTGTAAGCCTTTGAGTGTATCTTAGGCATGAGGAACCAGGGGTTGTTAATGTTTAATTGAGTCTTTAGATCGATCCTTTGTGTTGAATTCTCAAAGATTGTGTGAAAATGTGCAAATCTAGGCCTCCATTGATGCACATGTTCTACTCAAAGGAATATTTTAGCTATTTTGAAGCATTTTGTCATTTAGTTTTCCAAATGTTGTGAAGGTTCTCAAAGATTTGGTATAATAAAATTTATCTTGCTTAACTTCCCACAAATAAATTTCAAATAACTATGAATCCTACCTGAAGTACCCCTGTTTTGCGTGTATCCATAAATGAATAGATTCTACTTTGCTAAAATATGTAGAAGAAATAAGGATTCCATAATGTCTTTAGTAACCTTAAACCTTGTTTAGGAAATATCACCATTCTTTAGAAGTGAAAACTCGTGAGAGTTAAATTTTGGTGCATTGATCATATCTTCACAAGATTTCTTGTCAAATTTGTGAAAAGAAGGATATCTTCATTCTCCTTCACCAACAAATGTTACAAAATGGGTCCTCTCACCACGGTCGAAAGGCACGGCCTAAAGTAGTGAGAATAGATCAAATCCTTAATCAAGGTGTTATCCATTTCTCCAATGTCCGAGTGATAATGAGTCAAAAGAATTCCCTCCCGGCTAGAAAACAACTCATAATATGATATGTTTGTCTCTCAATGTCTTTCTAAATCTGTGATGCTTCTCGGTCTCCAGGGGAGAATCAATTTGATACCAATAGGCATCATAAATATTGACTTCCCGACCTCTTTGTGGGTTTCTCCATTAGCTATCTTATTGGATTTTGAGATCTTTGTGTGATCTGTTGTTGTTACACTATCACCCTTTTGTACCTTCTAGCTCTAATTGGTTTCCGTTTTGAGTTATGGGAATCTTGTGTTATTTCTACTCTCTTTACAGAATCCAAACATTGAGGCCATGTTGTGTTTTCTTGAATTAACTTATTTATGCTCGAATCTATGTTTCATTTATGTTAAAGCTCGTGGAAACTTTACGAATATGGATACCTAAGATAGGCTGGTATACTTATTTAGATTTATAGGTTTCTGAGCTCGTGGTCTGTCGATGACAATTCTTTGGTGTATCTTCTAAAATATTTAATGATCCCATTGACTGTATTTATTTAGAACTCAAACAATATCCTGCTACTTTGTTTGAAAATTATTTTCTTATTAAACTATTTCATGCACAATTTTAAAGCTGATTGTAGTTCACCTCTTTATTTTATTTTGTGCTCTGAAAGTTATTTTACTTGATATTTCCTTGTGCGTATTGCAAAGGTGCCTTGTGATTTAAAGGAATGAAAATTTTTTGTTTGGAAAACTATTCACCTTTATAGTTCAATAACTTGAACATGTTACTTACTTTGTATATTGTGTGGTGTTCTTGTGACATGTGCCTAATCTGCATCATATCCTGAATCTCTAGTAATCCACATGTTATCCAAAATTTTCCCCCCAAAAAATTTGGTCAAACATGACCTCACTCCAGAAAAGCATAGGAATCGGCTCTATCCCACGAGCTTATAATCGATACCAAAATAAGGGGACATGAAAGCTTGACTCAAGGAACATAGAGGTTGGTGAAGGAGGCCACAATGACATAAAGGGATCCAGGCCCACGGGACATAATCGAGAAATAACTCAAAGTTTGGGGCTTCGCCACATACGAGTTAACTCGGGGCCAAACAAAAGACTCACGGAAGGTGCCACATGTCATCTTGGCGTAATTCCAAAAGGTGTGATGAAACAGAGTTCCCAAACAAGCGCAGAGCCTCCACGTTCCCGGGGTAAGATTCGGGGTAGAGATGGCCATTGAAGAGTCGAGACCAGCGAAGGATTCCACGTGTTAGCACTGGTGCACTATAAAAAGCAAGTTTCAAAGGTATTTTCCAAATGAGCACCACCTACCACGTTTCCATGACCCGAGAGAGGGTCTCATTGGCCATTGAAAAGTCTCAAGTCAGCGGAAGCTTCCATGTGGCCAAGAGTCAAAAAAGAGATAGAGTCGGCCGCTTGAATCGGCTAAGTGTGGAAGGGACGGCAGAAGTTTCCATGTACCTCATCGGTGCATCTTCAAAGGTTAACTCGCGGAGGCGGACCACGAACAAGCGCCCGACCCACCACGTGTATAAAGAATCAAAGGGTCTCACCGATCATTGAAAAGTAGTAGGCCCACGCACAACACCACATGTATCATTGGCACAACACCAAGGTTGGGTCCCAAGAGGGGGTTCCCAAATAAGCTCGAGGCTTCCACGTGTCCCGGGTTCAACAAGGAGACAGACCTAGAAGTCAAAAATAAAAATGGGGTAGAGCCGTGGAAGGTGCCATGTGTCAACTTGACACAACTTCAAAGACCAACTCTAAAGGTGGAACCCCAAACAAGTGTAGGCTCCCCACATCTCCTAGGTGCGAAAAGGGGTAGAGCCACCATTTTAATTGACTAAGTATAAGAGTGCCAGTAAAGCCTCCACGTGTCTCATCGGTGCAACACCAAGGCTAGGTCCAAAGTGTGGAGACCCAAATGAGCACCAACTCTCCACATGTCTAGGGTCTAACAAATTCAAAAGGGGAGACACATCGAGCCTCAAAAAAACTAAGTATATAGAGTCATGGATAGTGCCATGTGTCTCATCAGCCCAAATTCAAAGGCACAACCCAAGATGGAGACTTGGATGAGCACGATCCTTCCATGTGTCCCAGGCCCGAAAGGGGGCAGGCTCAAATCAGCTAAGTACAAAAGGTAAGAAGAAGGAGGCACATGTTAGCGCGACATAACTTCAAAAGTAAAACTCGAGAAGGTTCCCAAACGTGCGCCAACCTTCTACATGTCCCGGGTATGAAAGGTAAGATCAGCCATTGAAAATTCCAATGTCGGGAGCGAGCCACATGTCGATAACAAGATTTCAAGGGGGAGCTTCAAAATCAATTTCCAAATGAGCACGATGCCTCCATGTGTCTCAGGTCGGGAATAGTGCCTCCGCCAGAAAAGGACTCAAGCGGAATACAAAGACAAAAGAGCAGCCCATGGATGATGCCTCATGTCTCATAGGAAAAATTTCAAGGGTGAAAGTAGGAGGTGAGATCTCAAATGAGCATGGGGTTGCCATGTGGCCTTTATGGATAGACCCTTGCGTATTGCAAGCTGCACTAAGTGCTCGACCGAGGACCTTTAGACGACCACATATTTTGACTAAAAGCTTAGATTTTGGTAGAAGAAGACTTTTTGCAAAGGCCTCGACATCTTCTCATGCCATGGAGGTGTGATAATTTAATCTTGACAAGGTTAGGTGGGTGAGAAATAGGAAAATGTCTTACATGTGCCATTAATGAAGGATCGATTACTTCAACAACCGATTATTTTTGATTTGATCTACCATTCTTCCTTCTTTAACGTGCAAACATATATGAAATGACAAACTTAACAGATTGTAGGCCAATTTACTGAGAGGCATTAATGGTAGGTGGTTAAGATTTTAGAGAAAATTTCAGATTCTTCCCTCCTCTCTCTCTTATTCTTCCTATATATAGTAAAGGGGGCATTTTCTAATGGTTGGTCATTGTTTCTCTCCTTTCCCTTTCTTTCCTTCTTCCATAGGGTATAATGTGTAGTCTAATACTTTTCTCATGGATCTACAATGGAGCAATAAAATATGTTTCATGATGCATCTGTCCATCATTTGCTTATTTATTTTTCTCTTCTTGCCTCTCATCATTACATGGTATCACGTGCATACTCTTATGTTTAATGCAGGTTCGGGGAGTTGTGTTTAATGGGTTTTGAAGTGGTGTTCCATGTGACATTCATATTTGGTCTATGGTGCATCTTGTCCATCCCCTCCTCTACTTAACTCTCTCCACTTCAGGCAATTTGGATTCGTGATCAGCCACTTCCTTTTCTTGTATATCACCACTTAGTGTAGGATCTCTTTCACTCTCTCTCTCTATCTCCTTGGAACAATTACATTAGGATTATATTAGCTCTGCTGCACTAGATTATCTTATGGCAAGTAGATTAGGAAGCGGGAACCAGCCTTCTCTGGAGGTTCAACTCAAGTTTGCAAGTCCCACAGCTTGAGAGTTGGTCCAATGTTGTGTAATCACATTGGATGCCCCACTCACACAAGAGTCCATCACGGGGTGTTGTGATTACGCACTAACACTACGTCTTGAGTGGACATTATCACTATTTTGAGTGCTTAGAAATTGTTGCTCATATGAAAATATATCCATTCATTTTCATTCCTTGTACATTGGTTTACCTATAAAATTATTAATTTTTACTCTTTTGAGAAACTTTGGCTGAGAATACTTGGCTATCATCTATGGTATAGATTTTTGGTAGAAATTTCTCTCTCACTACTTAGAAAAGGTCATTTGACTGCTTCCTTTTAGATAAATTCCCTTATAGAGAGTAGTTTTCTAAATCTCTTGAGCAAGCTTTGTAATGTTTCAGGGATCCAAAATGAAACTTGAGACTTTTGTACTCATCTAGATATTTTCTGAAAAATCCACCTTGATGGAGTCGTATTTTCTTGAATTCTACTTCGATTGTAGAAATGAAACAGTCTTTGAAAACATACTTTAAGATAATAGTTTCCATATATGTACTTTGGTATTTTCTTACTTACGAATTATTAAATTTGTAGGCCTTTTCCGGGTCTCTTGGAGAGTATGTACACTCATAAATACAGCTATATATCTTGCTTATCACTTTTATCTATTGGTTTTCACTTGATCATGACTGAAACTATCTTGAATCTGGAAAATTGCATCCTCAACTTTGCTTAAAATTTTTATTTAGCTACATTGTTGTTTTTACACTTTGTAAATCTATTTTGACACTGAAAATGTTTTTTAATTGTATTATATATAAGTGATATGGCATCTTGATTTCTCTAAAAAAATTATGTTGGGCATGTATACTTACTTTGCATTCTTGACCCATACCTTCCATATCTTGATAAATGTGAACTGTCATGAATGAAACTTCACTCGATCTGTAACCTTGAAGGTTTTTACACGATGTCTTATTTTTCTGGCACCTTGAAACTTTTCATTTTTTACTATACTTGATATTATTATAACCTTACTTGGCTATCTTGATTTTTACATGTGACTTTGTTAAGAAAACTCTTTCCTTCGTAGCAAAGTAACCATATTAAGCCATTTCTGTTTTCAATCATGCCTCAACACTTTGAATCAAGATATATAATTTGAATTCTATATTGGTGTTATTCATTCACATCTAGTGTGATATCTGAGTTTATTCGGTAACTCTTGTGTAGAATTACTTAATGAGCTCTAAAAACTAAAACGATTAGAGCTCTCATTTACGCTCTTTTAAATATGAACATGCTACATTATTCTTTGTTTGATGCGGGTTGAATTTTTGCAATATTTTTCCTTATTGATTACTATCCGATCAATACATTAGTTTATCTTTTTCACACTTTCATGATGGAAAAATCTAAAATGTCCATTTTACATGGCAAATCCCTCTCAAAATTTTCTCAAATTCCCTTTTCCATTATGTTTCATTGTAATCTTGTATCATTTTGGTTAACTTCAGCGTTTAGCTTGAATGAGATAAATGTGCTTTTACGATTTAAGTTCTGAATGTATCACTTCTTTCTTCTCTCATGTATACGCACATTTAGATAAACTAGTTAGAAAACATTAGGCTTTTTGGCGTCTCTTTTATTCCATAGTTTTCTCTTTCTTCTTTTTTGAGTGAGCGAGTCATGTATGTTGTTATAGAATAGTGCTTTTATCGGTTGTTCCTTTGTCCCTCATGTAAGTTAGACCTCCCGATGTTAAGATATCCACCTGCACAAATTTGGACAATATAGGAATATGAATCAATCCACGAGCTCAAAAACGGATAGTTTTTCCCTTTTCTATTTTTAGGTACAATGCCTTTTGCTAAGGAGCAAGGATGAAGACGAGAACAAAGCGGGAGCTGGAGATGCATAAACGAAACAAAATGAACCCAAGGAAATGATGGGTTCTTTCATACTCTATTTTATTTTTCATGCATATGTAGCTATTACTTGATGGTTGTAACTTACTCTTGATGTAGTTGTAATTTACTTTTGAGTTACATCCATGACTTGTGTGGGAACATTTGAAATTCCTTATGAATAAAACATTGAATTAAAACTAAGTTGTGTATTTCTTTCTACTTTTCATTTTTCACATGGATAGTATAATGATTTAGACAACTCAATAGCATAATTGAATGCATTAATTGTAAGGAAAGAATTTTTAAAAAAACACTGTAATTTTTAGTAATGAACTCGATTCTGCATACTGTAATTATGATTGATGTTCCAAAACATATGACTTCATCTATTATGCACTTCAATGTCTTCATCAATATAACACATTTTTCCTTCGGGGTTTTGTGTTATTTTGCTAAAGATAATTATAAAATTACAGATTGTGTGATTTGTTACATTTTATGTGACACACGCAGAACTACATATTTCATGTAATCATTAATTAATTCAATAGAAATAATATTGAACTGAAAGAATCTCCCTTAGCTTAGGTTCACTTCACCAATGCTATCCATCGTAAAAAAATTTGAGTTGCCCATTTTTGCACAAGTGCAAAATTTTCAACATTTCTAGTGATCCTGCAGGAAAGTTTCCTGCTAGCTTGTAAACTAGTGCCTTGCTTTTGTCCATTGGGCATGGAGTCCAAAACATGTAATAAAAGTCTTCCTTTACGAAGGTCTAACCCTTCCAAAACATGAATTAAAACTAGGAAAGATTTGGTAAACGAGATCGGTGCACGAATGCACTTATTAAGTTGAAAAATGGTGCAATGTGCGGGAACCGCACTTATTCAAGGAAATCCTACTTTAAACAAACACTTTAGGATTTTCATAACGGTGTTTGAGAAACATACCATTCATAGGAATGGGAAGTTCCTCTCCATTTAACCTTGAGAGTTGAAAAACATTGTGTTCTTTGCATGCTAAAATCATGTAAGGACCACTCAGTTATGTATCAAACTTCATGTGATTTCCTAGTTTTTCATGATCAGCATCCCATTTCAACACAATGTCTCCTTCATTGAAGATTATGAACTTAGCCTTCTTATTGTTAGTGTAGAATCATAGCACCCTTGAATGTCTGCAAGCGGATGGGTTGAGACTCTTAGTGTGATTGCACAACATGGAGCATCTCTCAAAGTGTGGGACCTTGCGAGTTAAGAGAGCTCTCCGGATTAAGGTTGGTTCTTATTCCTCTATTCAGGTGCACACAAACTAAATTGCGAGAGGATATATTCTAAATCTAGTCTATTATACCAAGGAGATAGGGTTGAGGAGATGTAAGAAAACAAACCTAATCTAATGAGGTGATGCACAAAAGGAATGTTAGACACTCGTTTTGCAATTTAACACTTGACTATGGAAATGCAATACAAGCACCATTCACGAGATGACCAAACTAAAATAAAATATCAAAAAGAAAAAAAAAGAATACATGAGAGGGTGAGAATCATCCACAGACATATATATTATTGCTCAGGAGTCAATATAGTATATTGCAATGGCCAGGAATTAAAACTTGCATTACAACCAAATGAGAGGTTAGAGAAGATCCACAAATCCTTTTGTGAGAAAAATAAGAAGGGAGGGCAAAAAAAGAAATTACCAACATTTTACAATGAGCTGAACCCTTCCTTTATAGATTCATCGAGTGAGAAGAAATAGATGGAGGTAGGAAAAATAATTTGAGGCTCACTCTTTGGCCATCAATGCTTCTGCAAATCTGCCCCCAAATATGCCATGTCTACATTGATTACTTTCTCGGTGCATTGATGGAGGAAGAGCAGCGTGTCGGATCAAATTTGATCTGGTTGTTGGGAAAATTGATCTGTATCAATGCACAAAGATAGTTATTCATTTCTTCCCCACCTAAATTCTTCAAAATTAAACTTTCAGATCTCCATGGTGTAGACAAGGCCAGGATCTTCCCAATGGTACCAAATTTGTTGAATTTCGAGCACTGAATTGAAATATATGCCCATTTGAATATTTGAATTGGGTCCATAGAAAAATGGCAGCAACAAGTTATCAAAACGGGTCTTTTGGAAATTGGACACGTGGAGGGCTAGCATATGTTTGGGAATACTATTGTATTTTCTTTTTGAAGTTGCGTCGAGGATGCCACGTGGTTTCTTCCACTTCTGCTCGGTTTCCTCATGTTTTGGCTAAGGCTTTTTCTCCCACAGGGGCCATACATTTGACCATGGACATGTGGAGGCGACACTTGTTTATAAATCCACTCAAGATTTTACCTTTAAAGGAGCCTTTGGGTTGACATGTGGAATCCTTGCACTCATTTGAGTCTACACTTTGGACCGTGCATTTGAATGTGTGCCGTCAAGATACATGGTGCCTTCCACTTTTCTCTTATACTTAACCAATTAAGTCCCACTTCTTGATTTCACCTCTTTTGACCCTTGGCCACGTGGAGGGTTGGTGCGATTTTGAGTCCTGCCTTGGGCTTCCATCTTAAAATTGCACCTAGGCCGACACTTGGCATTTTCCGCACGCTTGAGTCGAAGACTTTTCAATGGCCGATGAAACTTTTGGGGCTCTAGACACGTTGAAGCCTTGCATTTGTTTGGGCCTCTAGATCGAGGATTTTACCTTTGAAGGTGCATCATTTGGATACTTGGCAGCTTCCATTGTCTCCTCCATAATTAGCTAATTTTGAGGCTCATTCTGAATCATTTGTAGAGCCCAAAGACTTGAGCCTTCTCTGTTTCTTTCCCTTTGAGCCTCGAGCTTCTTTAACGTTGTTTCTTCCTTCCTCAATCATGCTCCTCCATTGTAGAACCCATCTACAACCTTTTTATTTGATTTAAAGTGTGGGTTCACTCAATGGAACCGTTTCTTGAATTCTTTCCTATCTGAGGTCGTGTTTGATCAATTTTGTCGGGGTCAAAAATAGAGATAACAATTTGGTGACTCGCAGGGGCATCTACCTGCTAGATGAAGAGATCTGTTGCCTTGTTATATCCATTTGGCATGGATTCATGATTGGTGACCCAAAGTTTATACTGTTCTTCTGAAAATGGACCCTTTAGAGCTTGATTTTAGTTTCTCTGTATTTGTTCTATTAGAAAATGAGCAACCATCACGGCAATTGTGGGTCTTCTGCTATAAATGCTTGAAGGGAATAACAAATTCACTTGGAGGCACGTTGAGCTGTATGATGACACAAACCTGGAGCAACAAAAAACCTATGCCACAACACTTAGGTAAACAAAACCTACGCTACAAAAAAACAATGTGCATATGCACTTAGGGAAATTAAAATCCTATGCTAATATTTATAGGGTGGAACCTCCTTTCTAGTAGCAGTGTTTGAGATGGATCCCATTCACTGGGATCTAAAATTCTTCACCATAAAATTTAGCTAGCTAGAAGGCATTGCTACTCTTGTATTTTGTCATTATGTAAGGTCCACTCTAGATGGCATCAAATTTGGAGTGCTTTCCTAGATTTTCCTTATTTTTATCCCACTTTAGAATTAAGTCCCCTTCTTGAAAGGTCCTTGTTCTTTCCTTCTTTTCAAAACTCTTTTTTATCAGTACTTGATCCTTTTCCATGACTTGCATTTCATGCTCTCTTGCCTCCCCTACCTCCATTAGCTCTACATACCTGATTTCCATAGATTCAAACTCGGCCAGCTCCAACTCTTTCATGAGTTCTAAAGCGGTTAACTCCAATGAGATGGGAAATACTGCCTCTTTTCCATATACAAGCTTGTATGGTAAGCTACCTATGGATCTTTTATATGTGATCCTATCAGCCCATAGAGCTAATTTGAGCCATGTATGCCAAGTCCTCTGATTTTCATCAAGAGTCCTTTTGATAATCCTTAATAGGTTCTTATTTGTGGACTCTGCTTGGCCATTACCTTGAGGGTAATAATTTGATGAGGTGCTGAGATACACACCATTATTAATTGTCCATCTAGTGATCCTTATACCAAGGAATGCCAATGCATTATCGATATAATGGTGGCGGGGACTCCAACCACTGGTGGCTATTCCTTCCTTCAAAAAAATCCAAGATGTTGGATTCATTTGATTCTTTTAGTGCTACTTTGCTTCAGTCCACTTGGTGAAATAGTATGTTGTAGTAAGTATGAATTTGTGGACTTGGCTTGAATTTGGGTTAATCACCCCAATGAAGTCTAGTCCCCACTACATGAATGGCTGATCCACTTTGAAATGGGATGAAGGGTGGGGATGCTAGCTTCTCCTTTCATGTGAAGAATGCACACATTTTTGGGTTGAATGACACCCCAAACCTTCTACATCTCTGAAATACCTGTCTAAGGTGAAAGAGATGGTCTACAACATTCTTTGAGAAGATAGTGATATCATCTAGATACACCAGGACTATGTTGTTGATTAAGCCTTTGAATGCCATGTCCATAGCTCACTGAAATGTTACTCTAGCATTTGATAGTCCAAATGGCATTTTATTATAAGCATATGTACCCCATTTGGTGGTGAAGGTTGTCTTGAATTGATCTTCCTCTTTTACCATTATCTAGTTATAGCCTGAATACCCATCTAACAATGAAAACCTCTTAGAACCAACTACAACTTGTAAGATCTATTCCATTGATGGAAGTGGGTAGTGATCCTTAAGTGATGCTCTGTTTAGATCATGAAAGTCCACACACAGCCTGATTTCTCCATTTTTCTTTCTCACAGGTACCAAGTTAGCAACCCAACTTGAATTCTTGATAGGAAAGATGATA
Organism: Taxus wallichiana var. yunnanensis; assembly: GCA_018340775.1. Taxonomy (NCBI): domain Eukaryota; kingdom Viridiplantae; phylum Streptophyta; class Pinopsida; order Cupressales; family Taxaceae; genus Taxus; species Taxus wallichiana. The sequence continues at coordinate 674,577,686 of CM031243.1, read as the reverse complement.
TTGGCCTTAATTAGCTTGTTCAATTCTTTTCTCGTGAGAGGCTCAATATGGGGATTTATTGGCCTTTGCTTCTGTTTGAAAGGCTTAGCTCATGAATCCAACGTGATGGTGTGTTGTGCTAGATTTGGGTTGAAACCTCTTAAATCTTTATAAGTCCAAGAAAAGACATTTAGGAATTCTTGATAGAGTTGAAAAAATTAAGATTTTTTTTGTTGAGTTCTTACCATGCAAATCTGCAATGTTTTTCCTTCTTTTATAAAAATGGGTTTTGAATCTTCACCCTTCACCTAAATATTTGCCTTCTCCTTTCAGAATTGGTCATTTGGGTTGAAGATTGATTCCAAAACGACAAGACCCTTTGGTAGTTTGTTGGTCCTCATCTACACTACTTGATGGCCATCTTGCTGCTCAATCTGTCTTGATTCCTGGAGGAGAACTCAGCTTCCTATTGTAGAAAGTTGATAATTTGTTGATCCTTTTCAAAGACTTTGTAACTTATGTTATTATGCGGGACAACTGCCTTACAAAAAATTTGATATGAGGCTGAGATTTATTATTCTTTATACTCTCCACGACATCAAATGCTACCGATAATCGCTGCTAGTCATGCATTTGCTTCATTCTTCTTCCATGGGATGGATTTAATGCTTGAATGCTTCAAAATCCTCAATGAGGTCCCATACCCAATTCTTACATCTTTTAAGTAGGGAATTCTTGGCGAAATTTTGTCCTCGAGACTTGATTAGCAACTAGTTCACTATCACCAAACGTCTATAAGTTTTGATTCCTTATTTCCTTGCCCAATTGAGTCCATGGACCAAAGCCTCATACTCGATGTGTTGTTTGAACAAGAAAATTAGAAATGGAAGGCTGAGTAGTATTTCATACCTTTAGACAAGACAGACATAGCACCTCCTCCAACTCCTTACCTACTTATTGAGCCATCAAATAATAAATTCCATACCTCATTATCATCTTTGTGGCCTTACTTAATGATGTCGGGGAGAGGGTGATTTTCCTCATGCAAATAGTAGACTCCTAGCTCAAACTCCTCCATCTCTTTAAAGGGGTCAAAATCATGTATCTTGTTCACCCATTCATCAAGAGCCAATTTTGGGATAGATCCCACCTCAGTATCTATCTCACAAGTGCTTAGGAGGTCCTCCCGATCAAAGGTGAACAATTGGCATTGATTGGGTGGGTACATAAGGCTCAATATGGTAATCTGCAATGGGCTCCGATTTGATTGTTGCCTTAGCTCCATACCTTTTTATGAAAATCATGTGTGACCAATCACTAGAAAAATAGCCTCCAATCTTAGTAGTGAAGTCTCTCGACAAACACAATGCAAAATGGGGTGGTAAATCTATGACTGATACATTTTGCAATACAATCACATTGGGGTAGGCATGCAGTGTGAGGCTCAAATATTTGATGACCCCAACAGTTGTCACTCACTCATTGTACCATCTTATTGCACTACCCCTCTGGATATGACTTTGTCTTCGAGACCTAGTTGATCGGCTATTTGTTTTGGCATTACAGAACTACTTGCCCCCAAATCAATCATGTAATTATGTACTAATTTGTCCCCAATGATCAATGAAACATAGAATGGAGGAGGCTTCATATTATTACCTTGTTTTCCTCCATGGTTTCCCTCAGGCTGAGCCACATTGGTAAGCACTTTCTCTTCTTTGGATAAGGTGCCTATTTGAGCTTGACCAGTTAGCCATAGTAGTTTGCAACAAATCTCTATGTCCCGGAATGGCTAGTGACTCCCACATTGAAATGTTCACATTATTCTTCCTCATTTGTTCAATGATATTAAACGAGTAGTCCTTCTACTACCCCTTTCCTCACACACTTTTATCTTACACATGGGTCATTACAACTAATGTATGAGTGAGTTTGGAAGGTGGCTTGGACTAAATCTACATATTGGGAGTTACATTTTGAGTGCCAATATCTTGTGGAGTAATTGAGGGTTAAGGATTACTTGAATTTGGTGATTGTCCGTCTCCAATATTCCTCTTCTTGGACGATGTATTGGAAACTACACTTCGAGAAGGACCTTCATCAATTCCATAGAAGTCTTCATCTTGCTAATTGACAAGCATAGTTTTACTTGGACGTTCCTCTTCTTTGAGATCCTTCTTTGCTGATTTTCTTCTTGGCTAGACTCTTGCGACACACCAATGGTGTGTACCATCAAGGCCTAGTTTAGTGCACCATTAAAGCACATTGATTGGTTATGAGGTTGATTGCATGGGAAACACCAATCATATTCTTGTGTCATGTTGTATTGTGATGGAACTAATGCCTTTGATGTTGAAGTTGTGTTTGGGTCATATGACCTAAAAGGTCTAGCGGCTTTGAGGTTGCCCTTTGTTTTGATTATGATTTACAACCCGAGTTGGTGGCCTATTTTGTTGATATGGGGTCTAACCCGATCTTGGGCTTGAGGTTGATATGGGCTAGAACTCGAGCTTGTTTCCTTTTAATAGTTACTAACTCATTACCTAGGTTTTGCAGCTATTTCATAACTTCTTAAAGTTCTTTTGATGTGTTAGAGGATGAGGTGGAGGATTCTGGTTGAACTCGATTCCTAAGAGTAGGTATAGGAGTTAATGTGGGTGTCTGGCTAGTGCTTGGATCTCCTAGTTCTAGGTATAGAGGTATAGGTTGCCTAGAAGCAAGTTTTCCACTTAAATTAGACAATTTTGAGCTCTTATGGAAATGTTATAAGCTACGAGTAAGGTTTTCCATCCCATTGATTGAATCATTAAAGAAATATCATAATTTAGGGCTCTAAGAAAGTATAAGAAGGAACTTTCATTTGTGGATGTTACAGCCCAATGGAATCCTATCCCATGTCCTTTGGAATCTGAAGTTGAAATCTGTTAGCTTCTCATTAGGGGCCCTCTTGATGGTTGTCAAATGCTCTAACAAGGACATGTTATCCCCTTTTTCTCCAAACTAGTTGTGGAGAGCTCTACACAAATGGTCCCAAGTCTGAATGGAGCTTGTTGTTAGACTCCTGAACCATTGTGAAGCTTTACCCTTGAGTGAAGAGGCTAGAAACTTAACTACAATGTCCATCTCAGTGATCTCATGGATTACACAGACATTTACAATGTCTTGAATGTGGTCACTAGGAGAAGTCTGGTTCTCTCCAGTGAAATACGGGATGATCTATAATGCTACCACTGGGACTGGATTTTGTGTATTGAGAGCGAGTGGGCTGCTTTGCCAATGAAGTCAACATAGGGGTTGGGTGGTTGTGTAATTATGATCGGCTTGAGGACCCTTGTTGATTGAATGAATGAATGACCTACCGGAGGAGGTGTTGATTTTTTTTTGGTGGGGATGGAGACCTCTGGGCTCTTCTTACCCTTCTCCTCGGTCTAGGGATAAGTGTAGATAAACAAATAGTCCCTCTTCTTTGGTTCTTGAACTTGTTTGTATTCTTCTCATGAACTTGACAATCTTGGATTATTGGACCCATTATATTCTATCCCTTTTGGATTCACCATATTTGCAAATTTTAGAGATTCTCAAAGATAAAACTTGCAACAAGTGCACATCAATCTTGCTACAATAAAAATGAAGACCTCTACTCCCATCGGGCATGCCAAAACTGTTAGTACAGAATCACACCACCCCTGAATGTATGCAACCGGATGGGTTGAGACTCTCAGTGTGATTGCACAACATGGAAGATATATCAAAGTGTGGGACCTTGCAAGTTGAGATATCTCTCTCTAGATTAAGGCTGATTCCTATTCCTATGTTCAGTGCAAACAAAATAAATTGTAGAAGATCTATTCTAAATTTATTCTATTCTACCAAGGAGACATGGTTGAGGAGATGCAAGAAAAAAACCTAAGCTAACGAGGTGATGCACCAAAGTAATGTTAGACACTCATTTTGGAATTTAACACGGACCGAGAAATGTAATACAAGCATCATGCACAGATGACCAAACTAAAATAAGATCGAAAAGACAACAACGAATACATGAGAGGTTCGAGAATCATCCACAGACACATATATGATTGATCGGGAGTCGATACGGTATATTACGGTGGATAGGAAACAAAAATTTCATTACAACTAAATGAGAGGTTAGGAAGCTCCAAAAATCCTTTCGCAAGAAGAAGATGAAGGGAGGGCGTAAACAAAAATTTCCAACCTTTTACAATGAGCCCCGACCCTTCCTTTATAGATTCGGAGGGGAGAAGATGGAGATAGAGGTGGGAAAAATAATTTAAGGCTCAGCTATAGGCTATCAATTCATCCTACAAATCTACCCCAAATCTATCATGTCTGCATCAATTACTTGTTCGATGCATTGAAGGAGGAAGAACAGTGGATCATATCAAATCCGATCTGGTTGTTGGGGAAAATAGATCTTGTATTAATGGCAGGAAGACATTTCTTCATTTCTTCCCCACATAACTTCTTAAAAATTAAACTTTCAAATCTCTAAGGTGTAGGCGAGGTCGGGATCTTCCCAACGGTACCAAATTTGTGGTATTTTGAGCCTTTGAATTGAAACATATGCCAATTTGAATATTTGAATCGGGTTCGTATGAAAATGGCGAAACCGATTAACAAAACAGTGTTTTGGAAATTAGACACATGGAGGGTTGGTGCATGATTTTGAGGCTCATTCTAAATCATTTGCAGAGCCCGAAGACTTCGAGCCTTCGTTGTTTCTTTTCCTTTGAGCCTTTGGTTTCTTTGACATTGTTTCTTCCTTCCCCGATCATGCTCCTCCATTTTATAACTCATTTGTAACCTGTTTATTGGATTTGAAGTGTGGGCTCTCTTGACGGAACCATTTCTTGAATTCTTTCTGCACTGGGGTCATGTTTGATCAATTTTTTTGGGGGAAAAAAATAGAGATAACACTTATCAAAAATTTTCTTCATCTATTTCTGATTCTTTTCCATTTTCAAATGAGATCGATCTCTCAACTCATGTAACTCAATTAATTCTACATAATGAATCTACAATGGTTCATTCTCTAGTAGCTCCATCTGATTGAGAAAATCTAGAGCAGGTAACTCAACTGAAACATGCATTCTTTCTTCTCTTCCATAAATGAGTTTGTATGGTGAATTTCTAACTGATCTTTTAGGAGTCACAATGTTAGCCCAAAGTGTTGAATTCAACATTAGATGCCAAGCTCTTTGGTTATCTTTGAGTGTTCTTATGATGATCCTTAAAATATTCTTGTTATTACTTTCAGCTAACCCATTACCTTGTGGGTAATAATTAGATGACGAACTTAAATAAATTGTGTGGTTGACAACCCATCTATTACCTTTACACAAAGAAAAGATAAAGCATTATCTAAAATGATTGTTGGTGGAACACCAAATCAGTAAACTATACCTTCATAAAGGATAGTATCAAACTTTCATTAGCATCTTTCAAGGCTATTGCTTCATTCCGAGTGTGTAAAGTAATCTATAGCAGTAAAAATCCACTTGTGTCCTTGTGACGAGGGTGGGTTTATCATGCCAATAAATTCAAGACCCCACCTTGAATGAAAGGTTGATCAATGAAATAGGTTGTAAAGGAAGCGAAGCTAAATGTTCTTTTCCAACAAAGAAAGCACATTTCTTACACTTTCTAATCCATTCAAAATAGTCTTTGAATATGTTGGGCCAATAATAACCATCTTTCATAATTTTTAAGGTTGTGGTATGTGCTGAAAAATGACCTCCTGTAGGTCCTTCATGGAATTCGGATAATAATTTTTGAATTATATCATAATCAACACATCACAACAATATTCCATTTGTCTCTTTTAAATAACACACCATCAATGAAGACATACATTATAACTTATAACTTGAAATACCTTCATTTTTTTCTTTTCCATACCTTTCGGATAAGTGTCATGTTGTAGATAGTTAACTAAATCAGTCATCCATCTTGATTCCTAAAGTTCTTGATCAAGCTCAGTTGCTTATTTTCTAGTTGTACCATTACATCTAATTGCTAATACGTAAATTTAGCATACTATTTCAAATCTTTTGATTATGCAGCCTACTATTTTTCCATATTAGTAATTATATTCTCACACAAACCTTTGCCTCAAACTCTCTTCGTAATACGGATATTGACATCATATTCAATGACTTTCGTTAACCAAACCTACTCTCTTATCATTCAATTCTTTATTTAACAAGAAATATTTTACACTTGGATGAGAAACAAGAACTAGAATTTTGTTGTTTGAAAGCATATACTAAAAATTCTTTAGTCCTCTCGACTATTGAATGTATTTGTTTTTAAGAAATGTGTACCTTGTTTCATAATCATGCAAACTTTTTCCAAAGAAAACAATTGGTACATTCTCAATAATTTCATCATTAACCCAAGTTAATATGGTTGTGATTGTTTCACCTCGTACAAGTGCATACATTGTAAAATATTTATCCAAATTTGGATTTGCAAGAGTAGGAGCTTGAGAGACGCAGTATTTTTAATTGCTTCAAACCCTTCTCTCCCTTCGCTTGTCCAAGAGAAAGTCTTCTCTTTATTTAACATAATTTTCAATGGTTGAACCAATGTTCTAAAATCTAGAACAAATCTTCTAACGCATTAATTTTTCCCAGAAACTCTGTAATGCCTTCTTGTGATGAGGAAATGATAGCTATGATATGGCTTCAATTATAAAAGGGTCAATAGATAAACCTTGTTTAGAAACAATGTGACCAAGAAATTTACCTTTATGTACTGAAAAGATAGACTTTTTGGGATTCAAAGATATTCCAAACTTCCTAGCACAACTAAAAAGTCTGCCTTAGATGTATTAGATGTTCATCTATTTTTTTGAAAATACAGTAACATCATCCAAATAAACCAATATGCATTTATTTAACAAGCTACAAAAAGCCATGTCCATTGCACATTGAAACATTGCACCATCATTTGAAAGGCCAAAAGACATTCTTTTGTAAGCATAAGTATCTTTTGACAATTTTTGCACTTGTGAAAAAATGGGCAACTCGAAACTTTGTTATGATGGATAGCATTGGTGAAGTATACCTAAGCTAGGGGAGATTATATCAGATTATGTCATTATTGCTGATTTATTTAAAAGATTACATGAAATCTGCAGCTATGTGTGCTGTTACAAAATGTAACAGATCACATAGTCTGCAATTTCATGACCATCCTCAACAAAAGAACACAAGCCCCAAAGGATAGTTGTGTTGTCTTGATGAGGACATCCAATTGTAGAATGGGTGAAGTGTAAAGTTTTTAAACACAAACATAAGTACAGATCATAGAAAGTCAAAGTTCGTTACTGAATGTTACAAGTTCTATTCAATGTTCTTTCCTTCATGATTAAGACATTCAATTGTGTTAATGAATTGTTTAGTTCATTATACAAATCCATACAGAAAGAAGAAATGCAGAAAGAAATATACAACTCATTTACAGAATTCAATGTTATATTCATAAGGAGTTTTGAAATGTTTCCCAAACAAGTCGTGGGATGTAATTGAAAATTAAAATACAAATACGAAAATAAAGATACACATGCATGAAAGAGAAAGAAAAGGAGTATGAGTGAACCCATCATTGCCTTGGGTTTCTGTTCTTCGTTTGAAGCATCTTCATCTCCATCTTTTGTTTCTCTTTCATCTTCATTGTAGAAGCCATTGTACCTAAAAAGAAGAAAAGTTAACCGTCAGTTACGAGCTCAGGGATCAAACCATATTCCTACACTATCCTACTTCGTGCATATGAATCTTCCCCTAAGTAGGAGATGTATTCTACTTGAAGGACAAACTACATACATGCTTTATTCACTCAGAAAGAAGAAAGTGAAAAGAAAGAAGAAAACATGGACATAAGAGAGGCCAAAAAGCCTAATCATTTTCTAACTATTTTCCTAAGTGTGTAGGTACATGTTGCAGCCAAAAGAAAAATAGACAAGTCATAAGTGCATGTAATAAAAGGAAGAATGTAACTAAAAGTTCCAATAATTGTTCTGAAATGGAAGAGGTTACAGTACAAAAGAGAGAGTGGAAGATAGAAACACTTGTTCTAGTTGCAACAAAAGAGGGAGAATCAAATTTCAAGAAGCTGAAGCTAAATGGGAAGAAGGGATTACAGCTGAAAAAGATGAGAGAGAAGATTCTGGGAAAATTTTGACAGGGCTTCGCCATGTAAAATGGACATTTACAACTTTCCATCATGTTGTTTTAACTACTACATGCTTAAAGAAATGATTTAAATCAAGTAAGTAATACAAAAAATAGCAAAGCATGCTATGATCAAGATAACACAACTATGATGTCTCATTTTATTTACCAATCTAGCTTCAAACATGAAGTGTTATGTTCCAAATCAGAAAATAAACTACTATGTTGGAATGAAGAAGACACGGTTCAGAATAGAGGGGATACTTGCAGGCAAGGAACATGTTCAGGTTGAAGATGGTTTGGAAGAGAGATAATTCTGGGAAAATTTTGACAGGATTTTCCATGTAAAATGGATATTTACAACTTTTCCAAAGATCTATATCAACTAAAATCAAAGAAATGCAGTGAAAGTAACAAAATAAAGTATCTGAATCAAGGCTTATGCCTAATAATGGCATCAAAATAGATCAATAATTGCTTAAAATTACTATAGGTATCAAAGAGTATAAGTGAAACTTGCAGTTACAAAGGGTCAATTCAAAAGGTGAATCAAGAAAGGGGTATATAAAATGTAGAGTTTCGGAAAGCCATTTTAGTTACAGACTTTATTAAAGTCGCTAGCTATTTTTAAGGAAAAAAATGTCTTTTAGAAAGCATACAACTGTAACACCAAGAACTCAGTGAACAAAATTCATATTCAAATGGTTAACCTTTACATGGGACTAAGACCACTTACAACTTATAGTCACAGGATTTTTCATAGCAAGAACAAATATAGTCCCCAAGAAAGAAGAATTTCCTAGCAATAGATACAATTTCCATGCATTTAAATATGAAACAATGTTTTGGTATTAGCATGTGAGAACATTTCCAAAATTACTAAAGTAAGAAAATATCAAAGAACAGAGAAAAAAATTCTACAAGATCATTCCCAAAAGGGACAAGAAGGAGCTCCAAATTATTCACAGATAAAGTTAATGGCCATATATACAAGTTATAGAATCAGCCTCAGAATTCAAAAGTATGGACTATATGTACTAAGAGACAATATCAAGAAACCTTGCAAAGCTCAGAATGGTTAATATACAATTAGGAAAACAGAGAGAGATTACAACAATGGAGGAAGCACCTACAACCACCTCGCACATAAGCTTCAAACAGAGTAAAAGTAAACACACTTCGAGCCAGGAAAATGACAATTCGGTTATAACATAGCAGTCATTCACGGCACTCTGAGTCAAAATAATGATGATATATAGCAAAAGGGATGTATATTGCCAAAAATCCCCATACAAATATCATGGCTATAGTGGTCAGATAAGGAAGTCAAGTTCGAGCAAAAGAAAGTACTTACTAGTATTTAAGTTGAATAAATTCGAAGTCATCAAGTTCAGAGAAGATCATCCAATTCAGAGAGGATCATCAAGTTCAAGACTTTTTTCAAACTCGAAAACAACCAAAATAAGTCACGAAATCCGTAAAATGCAAGCACAGAACTAAGTATCAGTGTCACATCAACAGCTAAGAATGGAATCATTTTCATGTTCAAAAGAAAAGGGATTACCCTTTCCAACACTTACAACAACCAACAGAGTTGCAGAAGCTCGAAATAAATGCGATCAAACTCACAAAGTGGTGGCCATCAAAAGGAAGCCCGCAAAGTGAAGATCTCAAATACCTAGAAGATCACACGAATCTTCGAAGGTGAAAATATAGACCAAGGTTGAAAAACACTAACAATGAAGGCCATACAAAGACCATGATAGGTCGAGCTCCAAAGGAACAACAATGGCGTTAAAATTTTTTTCCAGGGCTTCACCCGCATACCAGAAATCCAAATGAAATGATGATTAGACCCAAGCTTCCCTTTACCACCTGAGCCCAAGTATGGGTTAAGTTTGAACTCAACCATGGTTCGAGAATGACGATCACAAATCAAGGACAAAGATCAAATGGCCAAGGATCATGCTCAGAACTCGAGACAAATAACCATGGTTAGTTCCCCACCAACCACAATTAATGTGCAGTCAGAAACCCTAACCGTGAGTCCAAGGATCGATGAAATCAAGATAGAGGTACAGAGATCGATGGCCCAGGAGCATCACCAAATTTCCAAGTAAACCGCCAGGGTTGTAATCAAACTCAACTCAAGTTAAAATTCCATCAATAATATTTCCAAAGGGGTGAGTCACCATGTAGAAGGGGCCAAGCCACGTAATCAAATGAATAATCATTGCAAAAGACTTTCAAAGTCTAAACCATAGTGTATGCCTTCAAATAATCAAAAGCTGACCAAATTATGCCAAATGATCACCGAAAAGGTGAATTTCAAATTATACACTACCAAACATGCAACGACCAACACATATATACATGTGTGTATTTATCAAAAGGGGGCAAAACTATAGTATGACATGTAATGTAAAATGGTCGTCTTTTTCATATATACTTGCTAAGCCCACCAAGGTGGCCAAACCAAGTATAAGACAAAGGTGGTCCCCACACCAAGGAGTTGAAGTGGAGTTGCAAGTGTTATCCATGTGATCACTAGAAAATAGAATGAGTGTCAACATCAGAGACAAAGGTAGTCCAAGTCAGATTGATATTTGGATGAATTATTTTGCAAAGTATTGCAATTAATGTAATTATTTTTCTCACAGGTAGAGAATTGATTTTTGCATGCTTAACAAGAAGACAGAATAGAGAAGAGACAAGTTGCATGCCATGGAGAGAGACTTTCCTAGCAAGTAATCTATTTTTAGCAAATTATTCACTCAGCCTTATTAAAAATAGAATAGTCAACTTCAGTTGACTGAGATGTAATCAATGGCTATTAATGCCTCTTGTACTAGTTTGTATTATTTTATCCCTTTATTTATTATTAAATAAAGGATAAAATTAGGAGCAGGCATGGGCTTGAACAAATTTTAGGCTATTTCTAGGAAGGGTGGGAAAATTTTATTTTTGCTATATATTGTGTTCCTTTGCAAAGCAAAAGAGATTCTTCCAGAGGACTTTTGGATATAGGAGTACTGAAGCAATTTTTTGCTAGTTTTGCCTTCTATGTGTGAAGTATTTTCTGCCTTTCCAATTATTTGCAGTCTTGTGTATGTTTCTATTAGTCTTGTGAATGCAAATTCCCTAACCAATCATCTTACCCTACTGCAAAATTCAGTATTTTCTGCTAAATTTTAATGTGCATGTTAACTTATCAGTACTATTGTGATTTTCCCTCAGTACAACCAAGTGTTTTCCCTTAAACATTCTATAGAAAACTATTGGCTCGTGCATCAAGAATCCTTCTCATAGCAATCGTGCATATACTCAGTCAAAGCCCTCATATAAATTTGGTGTATCACCCCAATCCAGTTATTTCACAGCCATCTTTTACCCTTAATCCCAGAAAATCAATTTAGGATACATCAATAAGGAACTGGCCTTTTAATCCCAGAGACTCACCTCAAAATAGGTATACCCACAGACCTGAGGTGTTTCCATTGTATCTACGAAAGAGAGATCAATTTTGCAAGACTAGAAAACTTGCAGCCATCTCTCTACAGGGTGCACTTTTGAGAGATAACAAGTACCCCACTTGGAGGTAAAATCTGTTTTGTACCTATCTTCTTCGTAGACTAGAATCTGATTGTATCCACTATAACCATCTAGAGGAGATAGTCCACAAAAACTAGAAACTGCTCTTAAAATTTGATCCATATTGGGCATTGGGTAATGATCTTTTAGTGAACTTTTATTAAGATTTCTGAAATCTACACATAATTTGATTTCTCCATTCTTTTTCCGAACAAGAACAAGATTGGCTACCCAATTTGAATGCTTAATCGGAAAGATAATGCCTCGATTCGATCAACTTAGATAACTCTTTTCTCATTAAAGGCTCTATCTTGGGATTTACAGGCCTCTATTTTTTCCTAATTGGCTTGGAATTTGGTTGTAATTCAATAGTATGTTGTGCCAAACTTGGATCAAACCCTTTCAAATCTTGGTATTTCCAAAAAACATCCTTAAATTCCTTACAAAGATTGATAAAAGAAATTTTCTCAACTGAAGAGCATACCTTTTCGAGAAATAAATTTTTCCCATCCTCAACTGAGATCTCTTTGTAGTTTTCTCCATGTGTTGACATTTTAGTTTTTTCCTTCCTTAACTCGATCATCGCTACAAAGATGTCTTCTAATGTGACCAAACCTTAAGGTAGTTTATTCATCTTTAATTGAACAATCTGGTCACCATATAAGTGTTGCAATTTATCTTGATTTACCACATAAAAATTCAGCTTCTTGTTGTAAAAACCTGCAAATTTGTTCATCATTTTCAAAAACCTACCAATTCAAATCATTATCGGCATAAAAGGCTTGATAATCAACTTTATGTGAGGTTGAATCTCGTTGTTTTTAATTTGTTTCATCACTTCAAAACTGGCACCAATTGTTGCAAGTCTATATGCATGTTTGTTTTTTGTTCTAGGAATGGACTGGATATTAATAGCATTGAAATATTCCATTAATTTTGAAACTCGATGTCTATAAGACTTCATTAATGGATTCTTACAAATATTGAAATTTCTTACTTGATTGATAACCAACTCAGAATCACCAAAAATATATAACATGCTAATACCTCTCTTTCTGGCCCAAAGTAAGCCATGAATTAACACTTCATATTTAGCTACATTAAAAGTGCACAAAAATTAGAGACTCAAAGATGAGAAATACCTCTCGTTTGTGGGGAAGTGAGCATCAAACCTGCTCCTTGTCCTTTCTTGTTCTTAGTTCCATCAAAATGAAGCTTCCAAATCCCTTCTACTACATTTTTTTGTTTTGGACAGCAAGGGAATTGGTGTGTTTTCCTCATGAAGGCAGTACACACCAAACAAGTGTTCTTAAAATTCTTTGAAAGGATCATGAGCATATTCTTCATGTGTCTTTTAATCCATAAACAGATTAGAAACACCATCTAGTGTTGAAACATGAGATGTATTATTGAAATCAGACTGGTCTAAGGCTAAATAATTAGTTAATGCATTAGAATCATGAGGATCGATGTGTAATTTAGCCAATGGTTCAGAATTGATAGTAAATTTGGTTCCATAACGTGTAGTGAAGAACAAGGACCAATCTAAAGAGAAATAACCTCCTATTTTTGTTGTGAAATCTCTAGATAAGCATATAGAAAAGTAAGGAGGTAAATCCACAATAGTAATATCTTGCAATATGGCAACATTCGATACAAGCATGTAGTGTTACCTTCAAATTTCTAATGACACCAACTATATTCAAGTATACGCTCCCATCAATATGTAGCACACTCTTCTCTGTAGGTTCATAATGCAAACCTAATTTTTTTGCAATTGCTTTTGGCATAATTATGCTACTTGCAATGATGTCTACCATACGCTTATGAACAAGATGTTCTCCAATAATTAATTATAGATAAAATGGTGGTGGCTTCTTGATGTCATGAGCATTTAAGACTTTATGAAACATCCATTTTAATTCTTTGATGCGGTCTTGTTTCCTTGTTCCAAGGATCATATCTAATTTTCGGACTTCCTTTTCGTTGTTTTAGAAGAAATCTGCAGCTTAGCTAGTTCATGATAAAGTAAATCTTGTTGTCCTAGAATAATTAGAGCATCCCACATTGAGATATTAATATTATGCTTTTTCATTACATCAACAATGTTAAAGGAAGCAATAGTTTTAAACAGCTCTACTATTTTAGCATAGGCTTTAGCGAAATATGATTCACTTTCAAATGCTTTTTGATATCTGAGGTATAAATAATCTTCTTAGATTATATTGTAGCTCTTTTGTTGTTCTTTACCAGCTAAAACACCTACCTTTTTGTGGAACAATAGAACTGTTAGCTGATTTTTGACATGTAGTTGTTGTTTTATCAGTGATTGTGGGAAGAACATGCCTATTTTTTGTTTTTGACTTTCTTGGGCCTTTTCTTGAGCCCTAGTAGTAACTATAATGAAATCATCCTCACTAAAATTGACTAAGTTCTATTCAGGTACTTTCTGAACATAAGTTTCTTGCTTCCCACCCTCCATTTGAGGCATGAACAATGTCTCAGTTGAGGTCATGGCATCAAGATTTATATTAAAGAAAGTATTTGGGAAACTTGCACCTAAATGAGGTTGATTACAAGGTTGAAACCATTCTTCAAGAGCCATATTAACTAGTACTAAATCGTTAGATGAACTAGAATCCTTTGGGTCAAACCGCCAGGATAAGGTTGCCTATAATTTTGATTCTACTGATAAGGCTTTCTATTTTTATGGTTTTGCTAATAAGGAGCTTGATATGGTATTCTAGGTAATGCAAGTCTATTTTCAATCAAATTCATCTTGTTTCCCATAGTTTGTAAAGCTTTGAACACATCATCTGATGGGGCTGTAATAACAGGTTCAATAATGGTGATAGGTTGTGGGATAGGTGTCAAATCATGCTAAGAACGGCATCAAGGCCTCGTGCTAATTTTTGGTTTGAATAAGGCTATTTTTAGATCGGATAACAATATCATGGGATTTTTGGAGAGTCTCTCCTCCCATAGACTGAATCATAGTTGAAATATCATTTTTTAGGGATCTAAGATAATAAAGAAAAGCATGATCAGCTTGAGGATCGACACTTGCTAGAATTCTTTCCCATGTTCTAGCAAATGAATATCAAACTAGCCATAAAGTCATGAAGGTCTATTTTAATCATAGACAATTGTTCTATAAGAGATTAATTATCTAAATTATCTTGAAATTATTTAAGCAATTTACCACCTAACGCATCCCAAGTTTTTATACTTCCTATCTCTAAATTTATATACCATTGCAAGGCTTTCCTTTAAAGGATGTAGCCAAAGTCTCAAGGCCACATATTCGTGGGTTATGTTATAAACTCGCACATAGGGCTGCAACATATTTGATATGATCTGCTCGTGTAACCTGATTTTCACCAAAGAATGTAGGAAAGCTTTTAATGGCAGCATTAGGGATATCATGGTAAAATGAGATTAGTAATGGGCTGCCATTAGTAAAGGTCACAAAATTCCTAGGTGGTTGAATAGCCATTTGAAAAATTGGGATCCGAATAGAGAAATTAATATGTGGTGAAGGAATATTAGGAGGAGGGTTGTTAAAACTAGGTCTATTATAAGGTAAAGTATTACCAACTCTTCTCCTTCTTGCAGATTTCAAAGGTAAAGAAATAAACTTAGAAGGAATTCCTTTTACCAATGATCTTGTAGTCACTTTAGGCACAAAACATGCTATGAAACTAGTCTGAAATCAGCTTTACGTAAATTCCAAATAAATCTTTAAATCTTTTATAGTAAAGGGGATCTGAGCATCACCACTATGTCTAGGGTTTTTTTCGGCCAAATTTAATCAATAGGCTGATTTGGAATCGGTGCTTCTCGGAGGCCCTTGGTTGTTGGGAAATATGGGTCTTTTTCTAAAATGGTGGTATCCTAGGTTTGATCCTAATACTGAGAATATACACACCATTCCAGTCTAGTGTAGGCTCCCAGGACTACCCCTGCAATTTTGGGATGATGAGATTTTATTAAATGTTGCTAAATCTCTCGATCTCTGATTGGGTAGATGATCCTACTGATTTAAATCTCATGGATGTGGATCTTCATGGAAATCAATATACCTGGAAAAATAGAAGGTTGGGTAGGGATATGATTCAAGTTAGAATGGATAGATCTCTTATCTCTGCTAGTTGGATTCTACACCAAGACTTTCATCTCACCTCTCTACCCAGAATCGGATCTAATCACAATCCGATAGCTTTAAATTTTGTCAATTGGGCTAAGCCCACCAGGAGCTCCTTCAAATTCGAAAGATGTGGATGGAACATGATGACATCTTTGATAAGATTAAGGAATGGTGGAATTGGGTTGGTGAGGGAACTGCTCAATTTAGGCTTATTCAAAAGCTTAAAAATGTCAAAAATAGGTTAAAATTTGGAATAAAGAAATCTTTGGGAATGTTTTTGTGAGAAAAAAGGAATTAAAATAGAAACTCCAAGATTTGGAAATCAAAATAAATTCAAAGGGGAGGTCTTTGGAGGACCATTTAGTGGAAAAAATATATCCTTTCAGAGTTACACACGGTTTGTAGCAGGGAAGAATCCTTATGGAGACTTAAATCTAGGGAAATCTGGTTGAAAGAGGGTGACAGAAATACAAAGTTCTTCCATATGACCACTTTGAAGCATAGAGCTTGTAATAGGATTGCGGAAGTTTCTAAAGGAAATGACATCATCATAAAAGATCCATAGATCATCAAGGATGAAGCTCTTAGATTCTATGAAAAATTTCTCAATGAGAAGAGTGCTACTAATGATGTGGCTGACTCTTTTATGTTAGAGGCTATTCCACAAGACAAAATTGAGGAGCAAATATTTAAAGACATTACTAAATTTGTCACTTTGGAGGAGCTTCAAAAAGCTGTTTTTACTCTTGAAGGAGATAAGGCTCCAGGACCTGATGGCTTCTCTGTCAATTTTTTTCAGAAATTTTGGGAAATTTGTTTGGATGATCTCCTTAGGGCTGTAAATGAATTCTTTAGAACTGGTGATTTACTGAAAGAGCTAAATAATACTCACATTGTGCTCGCTCCAAAAAAATGGATGCTAAATATTTCAAATATTTCCAACCCATTAGCTTGGTTAATGTTGTCTATAGAATTTTTACTAAGATTATTGCCACCAGACTTCAGTTCATTTTGAATGATTTAATCTCAAAACAACAAAGTGGGTTCATCAGAGGTAGGATAATTCAAGATGGTGTGATCATGGTGCATGAGATTATACATTCTATGGATAATAATAAAAAAGAAAGCATGGTCCTTAAACTTGACATGAATAAATCCTTTGATAAAGTCTCCTAGTCTTTTCTTGACAAGGTTCTAGCCAAATTTGGTTTTCTCAACAAATTCAGAAGAATTATCAAGGCTTGCATTTCTACTACTAGATTCTCTGTGGTGGTTAATGGTGAACCAGTGGGGTACTTTACCAATAGTAGGGGTTTAAGACAAGGGGATCCTATATCCCCTTTGCTCTTCATTATTATGGTGGATAGCCTCACAGTAATAATTACCAAAGTAGTTAAAGATGGTCTTCTAAAAGGCACTAAACCTACCTCTACGAATCAAATGGCTTCTCATCAGCAATTTGCAGATGATACTATCCTAATTTTAGTGGCATCTATCCTAGAAGCTAAGGTGATCAAGTCCATTCTAAAATTTTATGAGGCTGCTTCTAGGCAAGAGATCAACTTTGATAAAAGTTCAATTTTCTTTTTCAACACACCTATGGAAAGACAACATAGAATTGCTAAAATATTGGGGTGTAAAATCAATTCACTTCCCACTACTTATTTGGGGCTCCCCCTTGGTACTAAAAAAGTCTCAATCAAAGTCTAGAATGATCTACTAGAAAGATTCCAAAAGAAAATGGTCAGTATGGAAAGGGGCCATTATTTCCAGTGCTGGTAAATGTCTGCTTATCAAAAGCACTCTTCAAAATCTACCTATCTACATTATGTCTCTCTATAACATTCCTTCTGCCTTCAGAGAAAAAATTGAAAGGATCCAGAAACACTTTTTATGGTAGGGAATGGAGGAAAAATTCAAATATCACCTAGTTTCTTGGGATCAAGTGTGCACTCCTAAAAGGATTGGGGGATTGGGCATAAAAGATATAAGAAAAATGAATATGGCCTTAATTGTAAAAATGGGTTGGAGAATGCTCTCGGAGGAACAACCATGGATTGATCTTATTAAGGCCAAATATCTTGAACAACAAACAACTTTCTCTTTCCTTCATGATGAACAACTTCCCCAAGGTTCCATTTTCTGGAATAACTTGATTCAAGTCAGGAATTTCATCAAGCAAGGTTGTAGATGGAAAGTGGGAAATGGTAGAGACATCAATTTTTGGGGGATAATTGGTCTAATTTCAGCCTCAATGACAGATTTGGTGCAGCCAAGGATAGTCTTGAACATAAATATGGTACTAAGGTCATTGATTACATGGAAATTGATGGAAACAAGAAGAGATGGAAACAACTCTTAGTGGATAGAATTGAATTGAACTCCATGTTACCCTCTCTTCAGAACAACTGGACCTCATTCCCTTGAATCAATTGGAAGTCAAGGATGAAATTTTCTGGTACAATTCTAGAGATGGTGATTACATGGTTAAATCTAGTTATAATTCTTACTTTGAGAATATCCAGAGTGAGTTTAATTGGAGCAAGATTTGGATGACTGAACTAACCCCTAAAATTAATTTTTCTTTTGGCTTGTTCTTAGAGGTAGAATTCTTACTAATGACAACTTGATGAAGAAAGGATTCATAATGCCTAATAGATGTCACCTTTGCAAAAAAGAGTATGAGGATATTAAGCACCTTTTTGTCCACTGTGAGTATGCTTCAATGATCTGGAGCTATGCCTTTTCCAAGTTCAATGTTTTCTAGACTGTGCCAAAGGATTTCATCCAGTTTTGGATCCAATGGAATCCTCCTTTTAAGCACTTGTGTTGTGAGAAGACTTTGGAAACTGGTCATGCCCCATATTATCTAGGAGGATTTGGAAAGATAGAAATGACATCATTTTTAGAAACAATAAACAACATTGCAAGCTTAGCTTTGTTAAGATTGGTCATGCTATTAAAGATAATATTGGGAGATTCAAACCTCCCAAGAATAAGAAATATCTTGAGAATGAAGAATATATTCTTTCCAACTGGAAGATAGGAGCTGCAAATTTGCAGATTAGGAATACTTCAAACATTGATAGGTCTCTGATTCATTGGATCCCTCCTGAGATTAACTGGCATAAACTAAACTTTGATGGTGCCTCCAAGGGTAATCCTGGAATTTCTGTTGGGGGAGGTGTAATTCATGATCATAAAGGTTGTTTAGTTGCTTTACTTATGCTGGAAAAATGGGGATTCAGACAAATCATTATGCAGAAGCCCTAGCTGCTCTATGGGGGCTAAGGGTTGCAAAGATTATAACATACAAAACATAATTTTGGAAGGAGATTCACTAAACATCATCAATCACCTCAATCAAATTTCTCCTCCTAGCTGGACTATCAAGGAATTTATTATGGAATCCATAAGTATTTGTCAAAATTTCAAGAATATCATCATTAGGCATACTTATAGGGAGGGGAATAAGGTTGCAGATACCTTGGCCAATTTTGGCATCAATAATAATCTAACCATTTGGGATAATGAAAATTACATCCCTAAGGAGGTACATAATAGCATTAATGTGGATAAATATGGGCAATCAAGCATGGAGTAGGAATAATAATGGAATGGAGTGGGCTTTAGCGGGTGTGAAAGATCACACATGTGAGAATTATCATCCTAACTACGGCCATATTAATGCCCATGATCCTCGAATAGGTGGTGGGTTCTTAAAAACCGGGACAGACATAAGGAAGATAAAGATTCAAACAAGGGTTTTGAGTAGAAAAATTGTAGGAATAGTAGGGAGAAGGAGATGGGAGGTGCCCCGTGCCAACTGGAGCCTTGCAGTGATCCAGCTTGGAAGAACAATGAGGAGCTATGGAACCTCCTACAAAAGGGTGGCATTTCCAATTTTATAGAGCACATTCAGGCACAACCAATATTTTGGTTCATTTCACAATGGACTAGAAGGACAAAAAGGTGGAGTATGGTGGTCACCATGTTACTATTAATGAATATTTGATTGCTGAGGCAACATGCCTTGAGTTGGAGGGATATCATTTTTTCAACAAAAGGATTGAATAGGCCGCCAAGGCTAAGAAATTCTCTAAAGAGGGAGAGGAGCTCAAATTTGTTTCTATGGGTGTTAGGGTAAGCTCTATCCCCAAGCCATTTGATGAAGTTACAAAAATGATGGTTAGGTACATTTCTCTAGAAGGGTGCTACAAAATTGTCCTTGTCAAGCACCTGGTCTTTCTTAATCACTTTAGAAGGAAATTTGTGGTCTGCTTCCCACATTACCTACTAAATTCCCTTCAACGACTCCATTTTGGACTTCCAGAAGCACTCTCGTGCTATCCCTCTCCACTAGGGCCTCATCTTCCTGCTTCATAAGCTCTATGTCTCCAAATTCCCCAGCTTCCCATCCTCTCCCAGCGATCCACACATCACTACCTCCACTGCTCCCACTCCCATTCTAGACACCTCTTCCAAACCTAAGACTAAGAACCCAAAACTTCCTAAAACTGACATCCCTCACTCGCCTGGGTTCTTAGAAGCACCAAGGAGCTGGAAGTTGCACATAATTTACTGCATATTAGTAATGTTGGCTTGGATATGGCCCTGCATCAGGAGGGGAATAACATACCTCATAGGTTGGAATCTCTAGAGAAAGAGATGAAGTAGTTAAAGAAGGACCTGTAATACATGGACAAGCAGAAAGGAAAAAGAAAAATTGATGATGATACTGACAATGGGAAGGATCAGATTGCTGACATTTACAAGAAATTGAACTCTTTAGAAAATAGATTGGGGAGAGCCAAAGATAGGCATGATCATAACATGGCTATCTTCAATGCCATTAGTGACTTCTTAGAGCAGCATGTTTGTAGCATTACCATGCTTAGCGGGATCCCTGACACTATTTGGGGGACTGAAAAAGAGAGAAGCCAGACCATATCGAAGCTGAACGCAACTAACCCCATGCACATCACCACTTTGGCATTGTTCACTTCACTGCAAACAATCCAATCCAGGATCGACAGAGCTTCCAAGAAGTAATCTCCTTCACCGGAGGGCATCGTTTCTACGCATTTCTTTATTTAGGTCTTTTTACTGCTTCTATGCTTGCTTTTTTGGTATTGTCACAGCTTTCTATTTTGTTTTGTTTTTTTACTTGTAACTATCTTTTGGTTACTATTGGACATAGTGTTTTATCTAGATTCTTATCCTCTTTTGTTGTCCCTTTATAGCTCTATTTGGCTGTTGAGCCCTTTTAGTAATAGGGTATAGTCCCTTCAAAACTATTTCCCAATAATAAAAAAAAAAATTGTTGCAACTTGGTGATCCAAAAGTAACCTTTGCTTACTATGATTCTCGCTATAAATTAATGTAATAAGATCACAAATCTAATTCGTGGTCCCACTAGGTGTGCCAAAAATTGTTATCTCTCGAAAGTGTACCCTGTAGAGAGATGTTTGTAGGTGTTTTAAGCTTGCAAAATTGAGCTCTCTCTTTCGTAGATACAATGGAAACACCTTAGGTTTTTATGTATACCTATTTTGAGTTGAGTCTCTGGTATCAAGCTCGGTTTTCTTATTGATGTATCCTAAACTAATTTTTTGGGGTTTGAGGGTAAAATATGATTGTAAATGGATTCAAAACTAGGGTGATACACCAAATTTATGTGAGGTCTTTGACTGAGCACATGCACAATTGATATGAGAATGAATTCTAGATGCACAAGCCAATAGATTTCTGTAGAATATTAGGGAAAACACTTTGATGTATTGAGGAAAGTATCACAACAATACTATTAAGTTACACATGCACATTAATATCATGCAAAAATTACTGAATTTGCAATAGGGTAAGATGATTAATCAGGAATTCAACATTCACAAGGATTAATAAAACATACACAAGACTACAAATAATTGGAAAGGCAGAATATACTTCTCATTCAAAGGAAAAACTAGAAAAACTACTTCAACACTCCTATGTCTAAAAATTCCTCCTCTGTGCTTTGACAATGCACACAATATATAGAAAAACTATTCATCCCACCCATCCTAAAAAAGACTAAAAATTGTACTCGTTGATGCATCCTATTTTTATCCTTTATCATGAATAAATAAAAGAATAAATGTAAGCATGCTTATACAACGAGGCATTAATAGCCTTGTTACAAAAATACAATTCGGTCAAACCGTAGTTGATTGTTCTATTTTAAATAAATTTGGGTGAATAATTCTGCTAATAATACACTTTGCTTGGTGAACAATTCTTCTCCAATGCATGTAATCTCTATCTTCTAGTGCTTAATGTGACATCTACAATTTTGATCCACTTGCCCCCTTGGATGCACATGCAAAATAATATGTTCTTGTGTGAGAGAAAGATAATTATTTTGACTTAACACTTTACAAAATTCACCCAAAGTGTGGGGACCACCTACAGGCTCTGATGTTGACATCTCCATGCATAATTTTCCTTGTCTCTTGTGATAATATGTAAGATTAAACCTTGCAACATACCCCTTAAGAAAGTGG
The DNA here is from genome assembly GCA_018340775.1 of Taxus wallichiana var. yunnanensis. NCBI lineage: Eukaryota > Viridiplantae > Streptophyta > Pinopsida > Cupressales > Taxaceae > Taxus > Taxus wallichiana. The sequence goes on along the minus strand of CM031243.1, from coordinate 674,555,232 downwards.
GGACCACATGGCTCATGATGTAAAGGCACTTTCCTTCCATTGGCTATGCCACCTGTACTTGATTTTATCATTCAAGGAAGTTGAGGTAGTTTTATTTGTTTAAGGTAGTGTGATTCCTTTAACCTGGCATAAGTGTGTATATTAACTCACCTTTTGGTGCCATCATTGTTTGAAAAGGTGACCACCTTGATTATTTTTCTTAGACTATAGTCATGTCACTATAGTCACGGGCCTCATTTGGTTTGATTGGCATATTGGATATTGGACCACTTTTTGTAAGATCATTGCATACATATGATTTGGTTGGCATATTGGAATATTAATTTGAACATAGACCTTATAAGGTCAATTGCAATTATATTAAAATAATTGAGAGTGACCTCCTTTCGATGATGACTAACCCCTCATCTTTGTTGATGTTTCTTGTTTCGAGGTTAAACTTAGTTGTGGTTAGGGTTTTCTTTGATTGTTGTGATTGTTTCTTGGCCTTTGATCTTCGTGATCGATTGATTCTCATCCTTCAACTTTAACTTGGGTTGCATTAGATTTACATGAGGTCGAGTTGGGGTTGTTAAAACAATCCAACCCTAAAACACCGTTTACTTTGCATTTCTCATTTTGTGGTGAAACCTGGAAAATTTGTTCTAGAACGCCATTGATTCACCTCGAAGATCTTTGCATTCTCGTATCTCTACCTTCCATCATGAGGTATATTATCTCATTACGAAGATCTGTATGAGAGTTTTGTGGACACCATTGATGGGGCTCTTCCAAGCTTTCTTTTCTACTTTTTCCTTCTTCGAATCGAGTGTTTTTCCAAGTTTTGAAAAGAGTTTGCGAGAATCGAATCGGAAACGAGGCACCACGAAGTAGTTGCACTCCAATGGAATCGTGAAAGCTCCAGCGATAGCAAGGAAAAAATTGATCAGTAATGGAAGAACTTGCTCAACAGAAACAAAGCTTGCATAGAGGAAAGATAGCGGAGTGTCTTGGCATGCTCATAAATGAATAGAAAAGGGGTACATATAGGGTGCTTGAGTAACCCTAGTGCATGACACATATGAAACCCTAAACCTAACCCATGTGAGATGACCCTCCAACATGAGAGGAGGACACATAGGATAACTCACACTAACACCCCCTTCATCGAAGCCGGGTAGCGCATTGTGTGATGAGTCGAGACGGAAGAGGAAGACACTCCTAAACAACTAAGAAAGATGTGTCAATGGGGCCCAGCAACTAAAGGCCTGATAAGGTGCCCATATACAAACAAAATCTTCCAAGAAGAAGAAGAAGAAAAGAAGGACTAAATAGCCCTAAGAAGATGGGCAAGGGTTGAAGACCTCACCCCAAGAAGAGACCGTAAGTGAAGAAACTTCATCTCAAAGTGAAAGGCTTGGTGAATAAGTCTCGCAATCCGATCGGCTTTCTTCAATGTATTTCTTGAATGTCGATGATACAAGCGATTAATTGCGCCGCCCTAGAGTAGTTCTAGGATGGGTGACCTCCTGGGAAATTCTTGATGTCACTTCCTCTTAATATGTCATTGGGCCTGATTGGGTGTATACCCGGCTCCATCGTGTGGGAGGGTATTGGCGTAGCAATTGTTTAACACGATGAGATCCCTCTCCACCATCAGTTCGAGCTTTTGGTGTGACGCAAGTCATGTAGCTCGATACCATGAAAAGAGTTTTCGAGAATCTAATCAGAAAAAAGGCACCACATGAAGTAGTTGCACTCCAACGGAATCGTGAAAGCTCTAGCGATATAAGCAAGGAAAAAAATTGATCGAAGAATGGAAGAAATTTCTCTACAAAAACAAAGCTTGCATAGAGGAAAGACAGTGAGTGTCTTGGCATGATCATAAATGAATAGAAAGGGGTACATATAGGGTGCTTTGAGTAACCCTAGTGCATGACACATATGAAACCCTAAACCTAACCCTAAACCTAAACCATATGTGAGATGACCCTCCAACATGAGAGGAGGACACATAGGATAACTCACACTAACAATTTTATCTTCTCTCGTGCATTGAACCTCTGGTCTCTTTAGCAACATCACCACTTCAATGGTTTTGGAGGTATGAATGTGTCATTTCTTCAGCGATGTACCATTTTTGATGTGGGATTTTCTACATTTTCAGGCAATTATTTCTAAGATCTTATTCTTTTGAAATCCTCCCTATTAGGGGCCGAAAAAAAAACCACCATTTGATAACTTTGGAAACCTTCTACTTGATGATTATGCTTGATTTTGTCTCTATGAGGTCATATGACCATCATTTCTTTGGGTAAGTGGATCTCCTTTTGCTCTTTTTGGCATAATTAATGTTGACTTCCTAACCTCTTTGTGGGGTTTCTCCATTAGCTATCTTACTAGATTTTGAGCTACTTTGTGTGAACTGTTGTTGTTGCATTATCACCCTATTGTACCTTTTCTAGCTCTAACTCGGTTGCCATTTTACGTTTTGGGCATCCTCGTGTTATTTTTCTTTCTTTACGTAATCAACGTTGAGGCCATGTTCTAGGTGTTTTCTGGAATTGACTTATTTTTGCTCTGAATCTGTGTTTCATTTATGTTGAAGCTCGTGGAAACTTTATGAATCTGGATACCTGAGATAGGCTGGCATAATTATGTAGATTTATAGGTTTCTGAGCTCGTGGTCTACCGATTACAATGCTTTGGTGTATCTTCTAAAAGATTTAATGATCCCTTTGGCTATATTGATTTAGAACTCAAAGAATATCTTGCTACTTTGTTTGAAAAGTATTTTCTTCTTGAACTATTTCATGCATAGTTTTGAAGCTGACTTTAGTTCACCTCTTCATTTTATTATGTGCTCAAATTTCTTTTACCTCATATTTTCTTTTACTATTATTGCAAAGGTGTCTTGTGATTTAAAGGAATGAAAATTTTTGTTTGGAAAATTGTTTGCCTTTATATTTCAATAAATTGAACATTTTACTTACTTACATACTATGTGGTATTCTTGTCGACATGTAGGCCGATATTGCATCATATCCTAAATCTCTGGTAATCTACCTCTTGAGTGGACATTATCACTATTTCGAGTGCTTAGAAATTGTTTCTCACATGAAAACATATCCATTCACTTTCATTCCTTGTACATTTATTTGCCTATAAAATTATTGATTTTCACTCTTTCGAGAAACTTTGGTGAGAATACATGGCTTTCCTTTGTGGTATAGATTTTTGTTAGAAATTTCTCTCTCACTACTTAGAAAAGGTCATTTGAATGCTTCCTTCTCTAATGAATTCCCTTGTAGAGAGTATTTTCTAAATCTCTTGAGTAATCGTAATGTTTCAAGAGATAAAATGAAACTTGAGACTTTTGTACTAATCTAGATATTTCCCTAAAAAATCCGCCTTGATGGAGTTGTACTTTATTGAATTCTACTTTGATTTTCGAAATGAAATAGTCTTTGAAAACATACTTTAAGATAATAGTTTCCATACATGTACTTTGGTATTTTCTTACTTCTGAATAAATTTGTTCCTTCTGAATTATTGAATTTTAAGGCCTTTTCCCCGGGTCTCTTGGAGAATATGTACAATCGGAAATACAACTATATATCTCGTTTATCACCGTTATCTATTCATTTGCACTTGATCATGAATGAAACTATCAAGAATCTAGAAAATTGCATTTTCACCGCTTAAAAACTTTATTTAGCTATATTTTTTGTTCTTTGTACTTGTAAATATCTTTTGACCTAAAAATGTACTTGTAATTGTATTCTATAGAAGTGATATGACATCTTGATCTCTCTCAAAATTTGATGTGGGGCTTGTCGCATACTTACTTTGCATTCTTGAACTATAATTTCCATATCTTGATGAATGTGAACCGTCACGAATGACACTTCAGCTCGCTATAACCTTGAAGGTTTTTACCGATGTCTTATTTTCTTGCACCTTAAAACTTTGTAGTTTTGAATTTACTTGATCTTCTCATAACCTTACTTGGCTATCTTTATTTTTACCTGTGACTTTGTTAAGAAAATTATTTCCTTCTATAAAGTAACTATATTAAGATATTTCTATTTTCAATCATGCCTCAAGATCAATCAAGATCTTTTATTTGAATTTCGTATTGTGTTATTCACATCCAAAGGTGATATCTTAGTTTATTCAAGAACTCTTTGTAGCATTACTTAATAATCTCTACAAACTGAAACAATAGTAGCTCTCCTTTTTGTTCTTATAAATATGAACATGCTACATTATTCTTTTTTTGATCCGGGTTGAATTTCTGTAATATTTCTCTTTATTCGATTACTATTTGATCAAGATAGTAGTTTATCTTTTGTCACAGCTTTCATGATGGAAAAATGTAAAATGTACATTTTACATGGCGAATCCCTCATTGTAAAATTTTCTCGATTCCATTTTCCATTCTATTTCAACTGTAATCTTGTCTCATTTTGGTTAACTTCATCCTTTAGCTTGAACTCGAGATAAATGTGATTTTTTATTTAAGTTACGTAGAATGTATTAATTTTTTCTTCTCTCATGTATCTACACATTTAGATAAACTGGTTAGAAAACATTAGGCTTTTTGGCCATCTCTTTTATTCCATAGTTTTTTTATTTCTTCTTTCTGAGTGAATGAGTCATGTATGCTATTGCAAAATAGTGCTTTTATCATTGCTTTTTTCACTCATGTAACTTATACGTCCTAATGTTAAGAGATCCACCTATATAAATTTGGACAAGATAGGAATATGAATCAATCTTGAGCTCAAAAATGGATAGTTTTTCCTTTTCTATTTTCATGTACAATGCCTTTTGCTAAGGAGTGAGGATGAAGATAGAAAAAGTTGAGTTGAGATGCATAAAATGAAACAAAAGAAACCCAAGGAAATGATGGTTTCTTTGATACTCCTCTATTTTCTTTTCATGCATATGTATCTCTTACTTCAGTAGTTGTAACTTACTCTTCAATAGTTATAATTTACTTTTGAGTTACATCCCACAACTTGTATGGGAACATTTAAAATTCCTTATGAATAAAACATTGAATTCTGAAACTGAGTTGTGTATTTCTTTCTACTTTTTCACATGGATAGTATAATGATTTAAACAACTCAATAGCATAATTGAATGTATTAATCATAAAGGTAATAACTTTTTAAAAAACCTCGTAATTTTTAGCAATTAACTCAGATCTGTCTATCGCACTATGATTGTTGTTCCAAATCTTAAAAATTCATCTATTCTGCACTTCAATTTCTTCATCAAGATAACACATCTTTCCTTTGGGGCTATGTTTTCTTTTACTTAAGATAATTATGAAATTGCAGACTATGTGATCTATTATGTTTTGTAATAGCACACATAGATGCAGATTTCATGTAATCATTAATTAATTCAATAAAAACAATATTGAACTGAAAGAATTTCCCCTAGCTTAAGTCCACTTCACAAATTCTATCCATTGTATAGAAGTTTGAGTTGCCCATTTTGCACATGTAAAAATTTCAATAGTTTCCATCAGACAAAGGGGATATTGATGGCCATTGTGTGTTTTTAATGTAATTGGTGTAACCTCCATTGATGTGTGGTGTGTGTGTGTGTGTGTGTGTGTGTGTGTGTGTGTGTGTGTGTGTGTCTCCATGAGCTCTTAATCAAGTGTAAAAATGAATTTTAACTGGTGGTGTCATGTTTTGTGAGTTGTCATGGTGCATGGTCTAGTGAGATGAGTCATAATATGAGTTCTCCAAAGTGATTTCAATGCTTTCATGAGATAAAACATGGTTGGTATGATGTTTCTTGGGTGTACATGAGTCTGCATGAGGTCAACATGGTCATTTAATGGTTGATTCAGGTCATTGCAAGCCTATTCCTAGACTCGTACAAGAAGAATGAGGTAGAGGTGTGAGATTTAGAGATGATCAAGTATTTACAAAGCATGGTAACAACATGGTGTCAATTTACCTAAGGTGTATGGTGAGTTTCAGGTCAGTATTTAGAGGTTTGGAGGTGATTCACGGACCTAGGAAGAAAAAAAGAGAAACATGCATGTTGGCACATGTAAGCCTTAATGGATGGAGAGTTTCAAAGATATTTTGAAAATTTGGTGAGTCTAAGAAGTTATAGGATGTTTTTATGATGCTTCATGAGAGGTTTTAGATGAGCATGAAGAAGGAATTGTAATATATCCCAGCTTTGGTGAAGCTTGGTAAGTTATAGTGTGATTTTGAAGCAAAAGTGAACCCTATGATGCTCATTGTGAATTGTATGCTTTTCATGAGACCTGTGATATTTGGAATAGATTATTAGGTTAGTTATAAATATTTCAAAAAAACAAAGAGGTAGTTTTATTATCATGTTTTTATGAATGATATTTAAGAAGGTAAAGTGGTTTAAAACCCTAGCTAAGAGAAGCTTAGAGAAAATGAGTATATAGAGTCTATTTTTTTTTCTCAAAGGTGGTGATTGGATATCAAGATGAATCTTAAATATTTCAAGAAAGGTAAATCAAATTATTATTTTAAATGTGAGACCCACTTGAAAGTGCTTGTTTATGAAGACATCCAAATTTAAGGAAAAGTTCTCCAAAGACATTAACTATTAAATTGACATGGTTTTTATCCTTCATGTTATTATAGATTTTCACAAAGGTTTCAGGTCATTGTTTGTGAACAAAAATTGCAAAGTGTTCTACATTTGTGAAGAGTGAAAATTGTAATATGTTTCAAATGCATAAACATATAGGAGCCATAACAGAGATAGGAATCCATTCAAGTTGTGTTGTGATCCTGGCTGAAATATGTTTCAAATGGTGTATAAAACATGAAATTTTTATATGGTATGAAAAATTATGATTTGTTCTTTGAAGGTCAAGATTGAATGATGTTTGTTCTAGAAGGGTGCCAAGTGACTTATTGAGGTAAGGTGATGTTTCTAAGTTTTTAATGTTTGGTGAAGGTTTATGAGTGATTTTAAATAATCTATAATGCTATTTCATGGTTTTCTTAAGTGTGGAAGTGATTTTTGAGGTGATGGAGTGTGTTCGAATCATTGTTAGTTCTCGAGTTCTACAAGGCTTAAGAAGTTATTTGTTGAGATTGTCTTAGTTGAAGGCCTTCAACTAAGAGTTTCAAGGATTTATATTATGTTATGAAAATATGATTTAGATTTATTTCCATTGATATATGGATTTTGTCTTTGTCATAGATATGTTGTGCCTTTTAGGTAAGTTTGTGAGGAAGACGATATGGTGATTTTCGTGACATGTTTCCTCAAGCTGAAAGTTTGAGTTGGTTGAGGCATGAGATGGATTAATTGATGTTTTATATCACTTGTAAAATTTATAGGAGTGAAATGAGTTTCTATTGAATGAATTTGGAGGTCTTGGAAGTGGTAGAAAGGGTTCAAACTAGTTGAGTTTGGAAAATAGGTTTCTACCCAACATGATTTGACAAAGAGTAACCTCTATGTGGATTGAACCTGTGGATGTTTCAAGATCTATAATATTTATAGATGTGTTTTATAGGTCTTGGTAATTACATATATTTGTCACATGCCATAGTAGATTTCATCTTGAGGGGTATTTAGGCCCAAAGGTAAAATTAGGGTGCTTGGAAACAATTGTTTGGTGAAGAATATGAGCCAATAGGGGCCCATTTAATGATTTATTTTATTGTTCCAAGTAAATGTGCAACCTTTTTGTTATTTTATGTTATATTACACATGTATGGTGAATTTTGGATCTTGAATAATCATTTTTTTGGTGTGAGTGATTTTTTCATCCTAGTGATGGGGTTTTGAGGCATTTTTGTGCAAGATGAGTGGTTTTGGGCATGGAATACCTATATGGGTCACATGTAACCATTTTAATGATGTTTTTTGAAATTTATTATGATTTATTGTTAATATTAATCATTAAGGACCTACCTCCCTTGGGTTATAAGGAAGAGAAGGCTATACAGCTAGTGTTTTGAGTCCATTTATGGGCTAGTTGTGCATGGGTAAAAAGTGTGGCCTATGAGAGAGTGAATTGTAGGTATGAGGGAATGTTTTGAGAGATGATCATATGTGTTATAGACCTTGAATATTTATTGAGATATTTTTTTCTAATGTTTATATCCAAGACAAGGTGTGAAATACCTAGAGAGCGAGTTGAAGAAGAGAGCATTGAATCGGGGGTCAAGGAATTTTGAGATGAATTTTGATCACAATAATGTATAGTATCATCATATTTTTAGTGTTCATTTTTCATCAAAATATCTTATGATGAGTCATATTCATGGAAATCTCTTTAAAACAAATTAGTTGTGATTAATATCAACACATGTTTAGGGGTTGGGTATCTTTGTGGGGTTTGTGCCTCACTAAAGAAATCTCTTTTCATGTGCAATATTCACTTGATTATTTTTTTGTGTAATATCACCACAATTTTTAGTGGGATTTCTTCCACTTGAGGGTTTCCCACTTATGTATTGTTTATGGTGTTATCTCCTTTTCATCGTTATGTGTATATATGTTGTATGGTGATTTGCAGACATTAATTGATAGATTAATGATTTATGGTTCAATAAAAAATAAAAATTGTTTAAATATTTTTAAGGAATGATTTACCCCCTTTCAGTCCTTTGTTCTTCCGAAAATTGGTATTAGCAAAGTTTCTGAAGCAAGTTTATTGACTTAAAGGAGATCCTAGAAGCACAAACAATGGGTAAGTCTTCAGATGTTGAAGTTGCATTAAGAAATATTAATGAAGTAGATGAGCCAGCAATTGATTACTTATAAGATCATATAAAAGATAATCAGATAGATCATGTTCAAGCCATTAAAGTTTTGGATTTATAGGTTGAAGTGTGTCTAAATCCCTAAAGGAGAAAGAAGTCATTTGTTCCAAGTATGAAGAGAGATTGAAATCCCTAGAATATTATTTAGTAGAAGAATCTAACATATGGAAGAAGTATAAAAGGTTAGAAAAGATATCTAAAGCTCTTGGAGGGATATTGGAGATCTAAAGAGTGGCTAGTGACAAAATAGGTCTAGGGTTCAAAGGTGATTATGTAAATAATGATGGTGAATTTTTCCAAGTTCAAAATCTAATGAGAAGGAGACTAAAGAAGGATGATTTGATAATGTCTAACCCTGTTAGACTACCTAATTCTATGCGGTATGGTTATTCATTCAATGTATATTTATTGTTTTTCATAGAGATAAATATTGCAAAAGGAGATATTATAAGAGAGTTAGAGGTATCTTCAAAGGTGAATATCATTATTGTTATGAGTATGACCATATATTTGAGGACTGCATTGGAACTTGAGTATGTTTGAGTTACGAAGAAATAGGAATGATGTTTTGTGTTTCAAATTTCACAAGCACACACACACACACATTACTATTTTTTTAAATTTATATTTATGGTAAAATATTTTAGACCGGGATCCTACCTAGATTACAAGAGGATGAAAACCAGATATAGTAATGACTAGCCGTGAAAACAAAAATAAGAAAAACAAAGTAAGAGCAACATGAGGAAATAAAAATAATAACAACAAAATAACCTCTAAAAAACAAGGGGAAAATATAAACAAATACAGATAAATTAGTAAACCATTGCCGTTAAAATGCAATTTAACAATATAAATGTTGTTAAATAACAATGAAGAGAAAATATAATCAAGGGAGCACGAGATCAATATACCATTTGTACCTTTACTCCCGGTGATTCCACCAGAATTAAGACAGAGTGTTTATGTTTACCTATTTTGGAGCACATTGTGTTCCAACCATTGTTATATTCTTAAATAACCCCGCTCGTAAAAGTTAAATTGACATAGTTCCTCTCACACTAACCCTTCCAAAAGTCTATAATTTTAGGGACTCAAGTTTTTGATCAGGGACGAGGTGGTTTTTTTATGGAGAGAATGAATTCAATCTCTCCCTTTAGGAAGCACTCAACTACCCACTTCCAACACTTTTCTTCGAATGATTCCTTAATCTCATTCACCTCAACCGAGGGATTCATCACTAGAAAAAATGCAACCAAAGGCCATCAATAAGAATTTATATTATGATAGTTGTCTCTTTTTGTCCTCCAACCCTAGCTCAAACTACTCCATATTCCATACATTCTCGTATGTATTCCGAGAGAGGACTAATCATGACCCAAAATCTTCCTTTTCCTTGAACCCATCCATAGCCATATCTTGCTCAAGAATTTTAATTTGTTCTTCATCTATCCTTTTTGCATCATCTATGTCCTCCTCACTTGCTAGCTCCTTATAATAGTCTTCTTATGAGTCATCATAAGCATCGAAGTTCTTCCTCAAAGCCAAGTTCACATTCATTTCTAGTATCTGTTTTTTTTCATTAATGGCGTCAAATATGCATTTGCTAAGATCCGTGCAAGCAATAACAAGAGGGGCAAGATGTTACTATTTTGTGTTACCAAGGTAAATATTCAAGATTGAATGATGGTTTTCAAGCATTCAAAATGTAAGAAAATAAAGAGTTAAAGGATAAAATCAGTCCTAAGAATGAAGATTTGAAGTTCATGTATGCTCCTATAGTCAAGAAATATGTTTTTAAAATCAAAGAGGTCAACAAAGTTGAATCTGAGTCTTAATTTCATTCCATGAAGTATGATCCATCGAGGTTTGTGAAAGAGGAGTCCAGTAAAATGGTGCTAGCTGGGTTGAAAATTATGTCATCGAGACAAATAATGTCAAGGATGTATGTTTTCATTGGTTGAAGAAGATAATTGTCATTTCAATTCTTCTTTTCATGAGAATTTGAAGGAGCTAAGTGTTTGGAACACTTCAAGTGTAATAAGGTATGTTAAGTGATATCTCCATGAGTTTTTGAGTCTTTGATTCTTATAGGTGTCCGAATGCGTCATGGTGTCATCTAAGTTCATCATTATAGGCCTGATTTTAAGTTCATGACATCATTTGTATAGATTGTTTAAGTCAATGGTCCTTGTCAAACGTGTCAAGCGTTCTTTGTGTTTCGAGTGTTTGTAGTATTGAGTAAAAATTTGTTAGAGTTAAAAAGTCCAAGTTTTGGGTTTTGAACAATATGTTTGTTGTCTTGAATTGATGTGAAGTTTGAATGATGGGTTTTTGAGGGTATAAGGTCTTGAAAAGGTGAGTCTAAGGTCTTTGTCATGTTGAAAGTCCTCCCAATATGTCATCCATAAGTTTAAGGGAAGAAAGATTACTTGAAATGATATTAGTAGGTTCTTAACATACCCTTAGTCTAAGTTGTCATATGATTCCTCAAAGATCATGGTTAATTTTCTTTTATTTTCTTTTTGTCTGAGGTATTTGTATATCAAATTTGTATGAAAAGAGTGCGCCATTAGTCGAGTTTTGTGTTGACACTAAGAAGTGTTTTCCTAATTTTTGTTCAAGAGGTATGTATACTCCCGGGGGAGGTTAGAGTGTTTGTGTCTTCTTCAAGGTGTTCAAAATTTGTATGAATTTAAGGGTTGTTTATGATGCATGAAAAAATTTATTGGAGGCACTTCATGGGAAGAATTTGAAATAATCCAAAGGTTAAGAGACTCAATTACAAGAGTGAAGTTGAGAAAAAGAGAACCTATAATCTATATCTAGAATAATTGCATGCCTCGGGGTGGTCATGTATTATGTAGACTAAAAGGTGATTTTTTGTCTCTTGAATGATGTTTAAGAAGTTTTAAAGGACTCCTATGATGGTTTAAGATGGTTAGATAAAGTAAATGGAGTTAATTGAGTCCGAAGGGTGCTCTTGCTCTGCGCTACATTTTTGGTTTGTTTTGTTGTTATTCTGCTACTTTTTAACAAGGTACAAAAATTTGATTATAATTTTATGTGTAATCTGGAAAGCCACATATGAGCTCCTACATATGAGCTTTATAGGTTTGTGGAGGAGATATGGTAAGTTACATATATTATATGACCTACGAAGACATGGGAGTTCTAGTTACTTCTCTAGTAAGAGTTTCTTATATCTGGAAGGTATGTAAGGCTAAGTTTGTTTTGAATGTCATTATATTGCATGTTGTCAAGATCAAAAGTAAAGAAGATTCAATTACCTAGGTTTTTGGATCAATGATTGTGAAAATAATGAAAACTTTTAAGGTATATGTGTGAGAAGGCTCTACAAGTCAGAGGAAGTTGGTTTATACTCCAACAAGTGTTTTAGTGGAACGAAGAGAAAAATTGAATGTTATAACTAGGATCCTCAATGATTAGATATGTTCCAGTACCATAACTCTATGGAGATATAAAATGCATATCTACAGGACCATGAAGTACTAAAAATCTCATCAAATAAGGGGTATCATGTTTAGTTGTAAATTAATTTGTGAAGTTACAAAATAGGTTTGGTAGAGTTAAACTATAAAGTATTGTGGATCTATTCAAAGTTCAAGTGGTTTTTAACTCAAACAAATATAACCATATGCAAAGAAGGATAAGAACACTGATGTATTGATTCATGAAAAGGTAAAGTGTTTGATCCATGTTCAAGCCATGTAAACAAGGTAAGAGACAAATTTTGTACTTCTAGTTAGAGATTTATTGTATGAACCCGGGAAGTCATAAGTAGTTGAGTCATGTTTTGATTGGGTTTCTATTGATTGGAAAAGTTTTCCTGAGATACATTGAATATGTTTATTAGGGAAAGTAGCCCTAAATGTGGTTTGTTAGCTATGAGGTATATTTATTTCTTTTTAGCATGATGTAGATCAAGAAGAGCCTAATAAACATGATTATAGACAAAATATGGAGAGTATAAATGATGGGGGATTTTTTAGTGGATGTTTATAGGTGCTAAGGATCATCCTTATGTTGTTGAAGGAGTCTACAAAGACCAAGTTCAGTCCTGTGGAATATATTGATTCAAGTAAGTTTTTTTCAACCGTTTTCTAGTCATTGTGTAGTCATTTTTACATGTTTAGTAGTCATTATAGAATTTTTAATAGATGGTAAATTAGGAGAGAGGAATGAGAAATAACAAAAAGAGGTTATGTATGTGTTCATCATCTTGGTTTCCATCAATGTTTTTGAAGATGGTTGCCATCAATGAAAAAGGGGAGATTTTTGGCCATTGTGTGTTTTGTTGTCATTGATGTAAACTCCATTGATGGAAAAAGGTGATATGGTGTTGTGTGTGTCTACATAGGGTGTTAGTCAGGTTTCAAATATGAAGGTTGATTAGTAGTGTCATGTTTTTTTATTTTTCATGGTGTCCTGGTGCATGGTCTAATGAGTCGAGTCATAGTATGAGTTCTATCAAGTGAGTATAGATATGTCATGAGGTCAAACATGGTTGGTATGATGTGTCTTGGGTGTACATGACTCACTCATGGGCAAGGTTAGTTTATGGCTCAGTCAAAGTATTCATTCCAAGCATATTTCTAGCCATGGTGAAAGAAGAATGAGGTCAAGGTGTGAGACTTGGAGATGATCGTAATCATTTTCCAAGAATTGTATAAGTATGGTGTCATGTTTACCTAAGATGTTTAATGAGTTTAAGGTCAGTATTCAACTTTTTGATGGTGTTTCATGGTCCTTGGAAAGAAAATAGTGAAAATAGGTATATTAACACATGTAAGTCTTAATGTTTGGATATTTTTAGAGCTATTTGGATAATATGGTGATTCGAGAAGTTATAGGATGTTGTCATGATACTTCATGAAAATTCTAGGTCAACATGAAGAAGGAATTGCAATATATCTCAATTTTGGTGAAACCGGTAAGTTGCAGTGTGATTTTGAATAAAAAGTGGACCTTCTGATGCTCATTGTGAATTGTATTATTTTTGTGGATAGTTGAGCTCTTTGGAAAATATTATTAGGTCGTGATTATGAAGCTTTCACAAAACTAATTAGGTGGTTTTATTATCACAATTTTATGAACGATTGTTAAGAGGGTAAAGAGGTTTAAAACCCTACCTTAGCTAAGAGAAACTTAGAGAAAAGTTAGTATACAATATTTTTTATTGGTATTTCATAAGTGATATAGAAATCTTCCACGTTACCAAAATGGTAAATTAGATCATGTGGTGATATGTGGGTCCCACCTGAAAATGCTTGATTTTGAAGATGTCCATTTTAAGGAAATGTTTTCCAAATACGTTGAAGAATAAATTGGAAATATTTTTAGCCCATCTATTTTTATATATTTTCATGAAGGTTTCAAGTGATGTTTTAGAATAAAAAGTGCAATGTGTGCCCTATTTGTGAAGACTTGTTTTGGGGCAGTTTGGAGTATCCTAGAGTAAAATTAGAATTGCAAGAGATACATATGAGGAGTTAAGAGTACATTCAAGTTGTATTATGATCCTAGTTTAGAAATACTTCCAATGTTGTATAAAACTTGAAATTTTTATATGGTATGCAAAATTGAAGAGCTCATATTTGAAGGTCACTATTGAAGGATGATTTTCTAGCAGGGTGCTACATGGATTAATGAGGTAAGGTGTTATTTTTGAGTTTTAATGCTTGGTGAATGTTTATGAGTTCTTATAAATAATGTATAATGTATTTAAATTATTTTTTTAAGTGTGGAAGTGATTTTTGAGGTGATGGAGTGTGTTGGGTTCAATGTCAATTCTTAAGTCCAAAAAGGTTTAACAAGTAGTTTATAGAGATTAACTTGGTTAAAGGTCTTCTATTTGGAATTATAATTAGTTATAATATGTTATGGAAAGAGGATTATAGGTATTTAATTTGATATATGGATTGTGTTTTGGTGATTTGATTTGATGTGTCTTCGAGATCAGTTTGTAAGGAAGAGGATATGAAAATTTTCAAGACATGTTCTTGTCAAAGCTAAAATTTCAAGTTGGTTGAGGCATTAAATGGATGATTTGATGCTTACATATCACCGAAAATGAAGAGGGGTGAATTTTTTTTCTATTTAACTACTTTAGAGGTCTTGGAAGTGGTAGAAAGGGTTCAAACAAGTTGGTTTTGTAAAACATGTTTATGCGTAACATGATTTTGAAAAGAGGCAAAATTAGATGTGGATTGAACCTGTGGATGTTTCAAGAGATCCAACATGTATGGAAGTTTTTTAAAAGGTCTTTATAATTCCATAGAGTGGTCACATTCCATGGTTGAGTTCATCTTGAGGGGTCTTGAGTGCCAAAACTAATATAAAATTGTGTTGGAAACAACTGTTTGGTGATAGACATGAGTTAGTCTCGCCCATTTAGTTATTTATTTGATTAGTAAAAGTAAATTTTAAACCATTAATGGTTATTATATAATATATTACACATGTATGGTGAATTTGGGATCCTAACTAGGCATGGTTTTTGTGTGAGTGGATTTTTCTCATCATGGTAATGGGATTTTAAGGCATTTTGGTGCAAGATGAGTGGTTTTGCACATGAAATACCTATAAGGGTCATATGTGACCATAGTAATGATATTGTTTGAATTTTATTATTATGTATTGTTCATATTAGTCTGTATGATTGACCTCGATTATTTTATAAGAGAAGGCTATAAAGCTAATGTTTTGAGTCAATTTGTGGGGTAGTTGTGCATGGGTGAAAAGTGTTACCTAACGAGAGAGTCAATTGAAGGAATGAGGGCATATTTTGAATTATGATTGTATTAGTCATATTTTTAATAATGATAAAGAGCATTGGAGATATTTTTAAGTGCCAAGACAAGGTGTGAAAGACCTAGAGGGAGCAAGTTGAATAAAAGAGCATTGAATGAGGGTTTGAAGGAATTTGGACCTGAAATTTGGGATCAAATTCATATTTGGTTCAAAATATTTTCAGTAGTAATTCTTTATGAAAATATATTATGATGCATCACATTCATACTATTCTCTTGTTGCGAGTAATATCAACAAGTTTTTAGGGGTTGGTATTCCTTGCGGGGTTGGTGCCTCACTAAAGAAATCTCTTGCGATGTGTAATATTCACTTTAGTCTTTGTTGTGTGTAATACTTTTAGTGATTTTTTTCACCTTGAGTGTTTCCCACTTATATCTTGTGTTATGGTGTTCTCTCTCTTGTTCATGGTTATGTGTATGTATGTTGTATGGTGATTTACACACATTAATGAATGGATGAATGGTTTATCGTTTAATATGAAAATTTGAAGTTGTTTAAGGTTTTGTAAGGATTGATTCATCCTCCTCTGCTTAGTCCTTTATTCTTCCAATAAATTCTTTAAGACTAATACCCCTTATGAAAAAGGGATGTTTTGTCCTTTTAAGGTGGGAATATCATTCTTTTCATCAGTTGTTATGGACTGATTCATCTTCTCACTATATTGGTACAAGATGTTAGCTCCTAGATTTCATAACTTTTGAATCTTATATTTCATCTATTTCATAGGAAGAAATTGTTGAGAAATTTTCAGTCATGTAAAATGGGTAATTCAAAACTTCATTTCAGACCAAAGGGATTGTTGGATGGACCTAACTAAGGAAAAGAGGGACAATTTCTTAATGTTTTGAGTTGCAGCAATTTGAAATGCAACACATATCTATATTGATGTGTGTTTTTGCATAATACAACACCTCACATGTGTTTTGATTCACATTCATCTTTACAAACTAAATATAGAAACCCCAAAGGACTAATGCATAGCCTTGATGAAGGTGGGATCATAGAAGATCTGGGATATTTCATCCCATAACAACAAACACAATTATTTTTTGCATGCAGAAGAATGCATTATTGAGTTACGAGAACATCAAATATTATTATTTATTTATGATTAAGTGATATTAACCATGTGATGAGATGTTTAGCTCAAGATATACCAATATTTACCATAAAGCTGAATGCAGAAAGAAATAGACAACTCAATTACAAAAATTAATGTCATTTATTCATAAAGAAATTCAGTGTTTCCCACACAAGTCGTGGGATGTAACTTATGTTTACTTAAAATAAAGAGGTACATATACATGAAATTAAAGCAAAAGATTAAAGGGAAGAACCCATCATTTCCTTGGGTTCCTGTTATCTTCATCTTCATGTTGTATCCATCTTTAGCTATAGCTCCATCTTCAGCTTTAGCTTCAACTCTCAAAGAACCATGTACTGTGGACGTAAAAAAGTTTTGTTAGAGCTTTAGGTTTTAACCTTTAATAATGTGCTACCAACTTTAGGAAGATGAATCTCCTAAAATTAAGTATGCACAAGATACATCAGAAGAACTAGATGCAAAATCATATCATATAGAAGTACATGGAATATTCTCAGAATCTGAACATACGAGAAAAATAAAATTCACTATAGTATGCAAGAAAGGTTGCAAGTCTTTTATTTTTCTAACTATTTTTCTTAAGTGTGCAGGTTCAAGTAGTAGATGAATAAAGAAAAGTATATTTGCATGAATTAATTATTGTGCCAACAGTATAGGTTTTTATTAGCACAAAATCAATAGGTGCAAGAAGGGAAAGTGCAATGCAAGAAGAAAGATGAAGATCAATTTTATTTCTTTCAACTGAAGAAGGACAAAAATATGTCCATTTCTCACATAAAGCTACAGATTGCATACTATGGACTAGATTGAATAAATAATATGAACTTCCAGATCATGAGTCCTCAAGATTGAAGTAGGAAAAGAATGATTCCACGTTAAAGACAAATACATTACAAAATACTATTTTCATTCATCATATTTCTGGATAATGCAACATGTTACATTTAAGTAAGGAGGCACAATTTTCATCTTTCATCAAGCCACAAAGTATAATTTTACAAGTATATGTCCTTCATACAAAGTTACTGGAGACTCGAGATAAAAATGTAAATATTTCTAGATCCCGTTATAGCTTCTAGTTATGAAATGATATGTTATAGAAGCAATATTCTACAATAAATACCATGAACAATAAATGAATGCTATCTTCAAGTTATGATTCATCAAGTGAAAACACTTTGGCATACTTCACAGAGTAAGGAGAAACTTTAAAAATATTACAAAGGATCTTTTATTTTCAACCAAGCAAAAGTGTTTTAGAACAGAACAAGAAAGGACATCAAATATTCAACCTGACAGATACAAATCTCCATGACTTGAAGAATTATGATGTCTCTCAAAGTAAAGAACGAGTTCCAAATTTATGAGAAACATGTGACACATGAAATATGAATGATCAAGTCACTATTGCAGACCTAAGGAAATAAATTTATATCATGGTTACAACTGTTGGAGAGTGTAAAAAGAATGCTTCACCATGTTCCAAGACAATTCACAGTAGGTTACAAGATAAATGACACCATTATCAGCTTCATCTTCTTTTCTAAAAGAAATAATCCTAAGAGTAAATAGGATTGAATGATACAAAGACGAAAACATATCTAAATAATCCATCATATGGTGGATGTGTAACCAATGCATGAAATCTAGTTCATCATTTTTGAACAAAGAAAATCAAGATAAGATTTCTCAGATGAAATAGAAATAGTTATGACATCGAACAAGAAGAATAAAAACAAAATCAAAGTTCAAGCTTTTAAGTCATATAAAGACTAGTGGATGAGTTCATAACAAAGTAAGAGTTCATGCAAGAAAGAAATGAAAAGTTGTATTATACCCAACTCAGAAAGTAGAAGATTTTCAAGCTAGTTCACATAATCTTCTACATGGATTTTGATAAAGCTAAGTTCCAGTTTTCATTTCTACGTGAGCTCAAAATTAAGACATATCGTTCAAGGAGGAAAGAATAAAAACTTAGAGCCATAATAACCATCAAAGAAAAAAATATCATTTGAATCAAACTATACAATGCCCAGAGTTGCAAATAAGGAAAAATGAAAACTTATATCTTTTCATGGACGAACAATATTCAAATGCACAAAATATTATAATACAGATCTTGAAGGTAATAATGAATGCATGACTATACATCTTCCAAAAATTCATTTAAATCTTCAGAAAATATTTACAATGGCATCCAAAATGAGATGGAGCTTCTAAGTTCTTAACAATGGCACATGTTTAGCAATAAAGAGCTCAATTAATAGTGATAATGGTGAAAGAAGTAATCAATACCCGATTGTAGATTTTTGAACACAAAATACCCATTATAGTTTTCTTTCCATTTTTTTGAAGAAATAATTTTTGTCATGAAGATCGTAAACCCGTTAAATTTCTGAAATATCCCATGCAACGTTGGTACATCCCCAAGTTGTGGGACCTTGTTGCATTGGGATGAACCTGCAAAGAAGGTCGAATTCCTTTGGAACTTGGGGAAACCAATTTAAGATCGATGTGAAAGGCTAAAAACACCTTAAAATGGATCTAATATACTCAATTCACGAAGTTTAGGGTTATAAATAATAAATAAGGATAATATAGTGATACACCAAGAGTATAACTAGATAATTTTATGATCTTCACACCTGGAAGGGTTAACTCAGAAAGGATCAAGAAACCATCACCATCCAGTTCACCTTATACTATTTGGACATGTAAAATAATAAACCATAGAAAAAATAGCATACATTCCCTTGTGATATCCCAAGCATACCTAACGAGATAGATCAATTTTTTCAAACATACAATCGAAAAATCGGGACAATATAAGATATGCACATGTCAAAAATTTCTTTCTCTTTATGAAAGTTAATGATAATGTAACTTTATAACAAAAGGAATATAATATTTCCAAAATATATATTCAATGTAACAACATCATTTTCCCACATATTGAAATAAGATATTTTGAAATAAAGGTGAGTTAATCACTTACACTAAGGAATTACACATCCACAAAGCATACATTGATCAACTATTAACACAATAAATCAGACTTTTCACGGAAAAATATTGTTCTGAATGTAACTGAAATGATTCAAATTATTCAAAGTACTCTTCCAAGATTGAAGAGTAACTTCCCAATGATCTATATTCTAAACTGGTGCACTTAACTATTTATAAGTTTTTAGGTTGACCCATTACAACTGGACCTTAACTAATAGATTACTAACAATAGAATGTAATTAAGTTCTAGCGAACAGGATCCCATAAAAATAGAAAATTAGTTGCAAAGGCTTGACCCAATCAACCTTGCAACTTAGACAGATCCAAAACTTGGAAATTTTCTTTCACAGACTCTAGCTTAGCTTGGCTCTACAACATCTTTTCCTTTTAAAGTGTTCTCCTATTCTTTCTCCCCGAAAGTCATCCTATGCTTGTAGTCAATGAAATGCTTGATGATTTCTTGTACTTAATCTTCTTCTCATCCACATGTGTAATGACTCAGACATACGTTGTTTCAATCTCTCTTATTACTTTAGCCGGGAGCCTTTGTATTTTACTCACCACTTTCTTCAATTGACTTGTGAAATTATGGCATGAAACCAACCTGTCAATTGAGTCACTATTGAAATTCCTATTTACCTCATCACCTTTCTTCACGAAATCCCTGAAATTTAACTTTATTTGAGCTAATGGAAGAGCATAATATTCTCATTGAAGAATTTGCAATTGATATTATCAAACTCTTTTAGATATCATTTATATAATCCATTATTTCCACACACTTGTCTAATTTCTTGATCAAATCTTGTAACACTTGGGATCTAAATTCCATAGCCTTATGAAATTCAAACAACTTGGAAATATGATCAATTACTTCTTGAAGAATTAGATCTATATCTTCCTCTCTAATCTCTCCCCATGTGGTCAATTTTATATTCAAATTATTGTTATCTTCATAAAATACTTCATCCATCGTATGGATAGAGGTTCTTTGGCTCTGCAAATCATTATATATTTAATCTACTTACGTAATCGGAGGATTAGCTTCTTGAAGTATGTGTTCCATCCATCCATTCAGTGATCTTCCTTTCTAACCTATCTTCTCAATCCCATCATATGAAATATCTTCCGAGAGCGGAAGAAATTGTCAAAGTAGTAATTGTTGAAGGATCAATGGTTTGAGTAGGTTGTGTTACTTAACTTAAGCAAAGCAATGACCTATTCAACGTTCACTTTCAGTTCATCCTTGGAAGATTTATCCTTATCATAATTCTCTAATAAATTCCCAAGATTAGTTTAAACATTATGTTTAGCACCGCGTCGTGTGTTTCCTACCTAGTGAAAAACTACAAATTTGATAGTCCACTAATGTGATAGTTTCTTTAGTCTTTCCCTCAATAGTGGTAGAAAATTCCACGACTCTCTATCATGATTGGTTCATAGATAAACTAGAGATGATCTTTGGTCATTTGTCATGTCTCCTCGGATTTGGATCCAACACACTCATATCTATTACATATACCAGAGGCACCTTCATCTTATATTTTGGAGTTTGGTGATACAACCATTCTAGTATAGCGAGATGCGAGATGAAAGTGGCACAATTGATTCAGTACAGAACACTAAATAAAATAATAGCACTAGTAACATTAGTTGGCAATGAAGTGGGTGCGGTAATGATGGATAGGGTTATGACGTGAGAACATCCATAGGAGTGGATACAATGAGGCTAGAAGTTGAAATGGAAGTTGTAGAGGGACTGAAGTGGAAAATGGAGACACAATCATCTCTTCCTATGAGAGGCGGGAAGGGATGAAAATAAGTGGGCCATGGATGGGGATGGAAAGAAGAAATGAGTATATGATTAGAATGTAATGATAGAGGAAGTGATAATGGAAAGGAAGGAGGGGATGTAAGATTTTGTGATATAACTGGAGAATCAATAACGTCGACAAATTATAATATTAGCACCGTAGGGGACACAACCTTGGAAGAAGGGTACTTGGAAAGAGAGGAACTTCCAACAACAAATGAATTCTTCTTAGGAACTATATTGGCTCTTTTGGTAGACCTTTTCCCTTTTGTGGGTGTAGGAAGACTCATTGTTTGTTGGGATTTTGTTCTTATAGATTGATATAACCCTTTGGGTGAAATTCCCATGTTATCCAACCAATCATATGTTGTTTGTAAAATGGGTCCTGCTGCTTCCTTCGTATTACAACTTTCCTCTTGATACCAATTGATCCATGGAAATGGTTGATTGGAAACATTATTATCCTTGTATACTAGATCCAATAATTCTTCATCCTCCTCCATCTCCTTTGGAATCTCTACTATACCAAACTGTCTAACCTCATCCAAAGTCAGACTTGTGTATTCTCGTTACCGAATAATGAAGTCATCCTGATAGTGAATTCAAATATCCTCTAGCTGATGCATGTGAGAATTGGATAAACATGTTTCATTGAACTTTCCCCGGTATTCAAAATTGATTTTTGGATGAAAACTTTGCAAAGACCCTTGAGACATTTTTGCATCCACATTCTTCACTTTATAAATACCGCCTCCCACCTTATGCTTCGCTTTGTTCGGATTTTGTGATAATCCAACAATTGTCGAACCAACTCTAGCAAAACCCATTTTTAGTAGGGAACCTTTGCTACTTGTTGGGAGCACCAACGCAACTCGGGAATCCTGATGTATGTAAATGTAGGAAACTGAAGATAAATGGCTCCCCACTCTCACACTTCCTTGAAATCCTCATCAAAAATCCTTTGATTATATAAATCTTTGTCAAAATGATAAAGAAGAACATCAAAGAAGGCATCATTGACTTTGTGAAAATGTCTTCTTCCCTCATCCATCATGATTTGAGGATAAAAATCAAAAAATCTAAGATGCACTTCTAACATATTTGGTATTTAACCCATTAAATTTCCCCATGGCAGCATCAACATTGACCAAGAAAGAAGTCATGTAAATTTTTTTGGAAGACAAGACTTTACTCAATTGAAAACAAGCATAAATATTGATATGATCCCCCCATCATATGAATTATTTACTCTTCTTGATAGTGGAAATGTATAGGAATATCCATTCCTTAAAATCCTTTGCGAAGAAAGACTCAAACTCTACTCAACAACACAATGAGATCGTTCAATTCCTAGATGAAATCCAATTTGAAACATTGTCTTACACAACTTGGTGACACTCTTGGTGAAGTATCTCTTCATCATGACCCTTGTACATAGTTCTGTTTCCTTTCCTACAATTTAATTGTAGCTTCGGGTGAAATTGTGGCATAGTCCTCAACATCTAGGAGTTTGAACAAATCTTCAAAGAAATTAGAGTCTAATAGAATTATGACCTTGCCTTCACCATTTCTCACCATTCTGGAATCGTCATCGAAATTGGTTGCTGCCACCAAGAAATATTTGGGAAAATGCATGGATATAGGAAAAATGAAAGTGAGAGCAATCCCACCGTCATATATAGCTTGCATCTAAGAATTCTTGTTAGGAGATCTAAACCTTTCCTAGAATTCTAGAAAATCTACCTACCCAAGATTGGTATATCCAATATTTCCTAAGTTCAAAGAAAGAAATGAATAAGGATCATATCTTAAAAATGTACATTTCATATTTTATTTGTCTTTTGATGAGGACGTTGACATTAAGTTTGGATTTCGGAATCCAAAAGGGCCATTGGAAATTTCAAAACAAATACTGCAAGAACTCGAAATGCCAAAATTTGAAACTCCGAAAGGATTCTAACTCTGAAGTGCAAACCTCAAAATCCTGAAATAGAAGACCTCTAAAACTCAAAATAAAACCCCGAAAGTCCGAAAGTGGAAGCTCAAACTACAAAAATTGAAATTTTGAAAAATGGTAATTTACGGATCACAAAATTACCGATGGGCATGGAATCCAATACTTGTATAGATCTAGATGAATATATCATGCAATCTAGACGGATGCCTACACATATTGGATTTTACATTGTTAGAAATCGAAACATTCTTAAGGAAAACATGGCGGATGATGAGGGTTCTATTTCCAATATAAGAAAAAGGAAGAAAAAAAGAAAATAACAAGGAAGAAGACCCAAAAGATCATAACCAAGAATAACTAACCCAAAAAAATTACCTTGAAAATGACGCCTCGAAAGTAAAAACATTTGGTAAAAAATCGAGTGCCGGAGGAAAAGGTCGGTGAAAATGAAAGATAAAACTCGATTTTATATACAAAAACCAAAAATTAATGCCCGTGAAGCTGACACGTGTGTGGGTTGGTGAGAATTAAATGCCCATAGAACCACAAGTCCAAAACCTCGAAAGTCTAAAGTTCTGAAATTTTGGAACTTCAAAGTTCTAGAATTCAGAACTTGTGAGACAAAATTATGAAAAAGATAAAGGAAGATTTCCAAAATCCAAAAGTCCTCCGAAGTTTCAAATTTCAGAACTTTGGAGTTTTAGACTTCAAAACTCCAAGTCAAAATTTACCAAAAAAAGGTGATGAAAGACACTCTAAACACTGAAATTCCGAAGTTCTAAAATTTCAGATTTTTAGAGTTTTGGAGTTCGGAGATTGTAGCAAGAAATTTCTCAAAAAGGTAACATATACTTCTAAAACCTGAAAGTACGAAGTTCAAATTTTCATAACTTCATAGTTTTAGACTTCAAGACTCTGAGTTGAAAAACTAAAAATATTCAAAGGAGACTTCCGAATCCCGAAAGTCCAAGTTCAAATTTTGGAACTTTGGATTTTGGACTTCAGAACTTACAAGCCAATGTTATGATTTTGGTAGTTTTTTCCTCGAAAAGGAAAACCTCCGAAATATGAAGTCCAAATTTTTGGACTTCATATTTTCGAGAACTCCAAGAATTTTCTAAAGTACTTTCGGGTGAAGATTTCAATAGAAATTTTGAATCAACTTTTAACATTTTCAAGGTAATATTTAAAAATTAATAGAATCTCCTTGTTTTAAGAAAAGAAGTTACAAAATCCATTGAATCTTCAGACAAATTTTTTAGAAACAATGCAAAAACGAATGCATAAGAGGATAGAAATAGATCTTTAAAAATTAATAGTAATGGAAACCAATGCTCAAATAATCAAGTTTCCAAAAAACTTTTCATTTTTACCATTACCCACTTCGAAAGAGTTACAAATCCATTCTTTTCGAGTAAAAAGAAGAATACCATATTTGGATTATTTAAAAAAACAAAGATTTTTGAGTCATATTTTGAGAATATACATGTACAGATAAAGAAAACAATTCATTCTTTCATGGATGTGAAATATTTTCACATATTTGTAGAAGAATTTGAAGAGTGGAAAAAACTCACCGAGTTTGATTCAAGCAAAGAAACCCTAAAAAATATTGAATACAGAGCCAAACAACAAACACCCAAAACTACTTTAAAGCTCAAAAGTGAAGGCCAAACACAAAGAAACACAAGGTTTTGAAGTACCAGTAATTTTAAAGCAAAAACCAAAGATAACAAGTCATATATTTTAACCTAACCATAGCTCACGTTTTAGGCAAACGACCACCAAACGAGTTCAAAATAATGAAGAATGAATGCAAAGAAAGTCTCAGATAAAGTTCAAAGGCTATAACAATGGCTACCACCTCATAAATTTTATAGAGTAGCTCATAAGGAAATGAAAATGGCCAAGAGGAAGATGAAACACATTGAAGGCCAAAAAATGAGCTCGAAGGCACAATAATGGTGACCTTGTAAAATATTCCAAGGCTTCGCTAGCAAAATGATCTTGTGAAATGAAAAAAATTCCTATGTTTCCACTATTTAATCTTCCTAACTTGACCAAGGAGTTGATTAACTCAACCATGGTTCCATAGCTGCATAGTTGGAGATTGATAAAGAAACCCTAACTTACCTCAAGTAAGATTAGTCACCAACATTGCATGATGGTTCGAGGCCTCATGAGGAGGGGACCCATTTGAATTAATTATTACACCTTGATAGTAGTCTATGCCACACAAAAATCAAAGGAGGCCGAATAACCAAACTAATGATTATAGTTTTATGCTATGATTAAATCAAAAGATGGTAAACCAATAACTAAGGTCCCTTGACCTTAATTTTTCTAAAGAGTGCCGATGATCAAAAGGGCCCAGATATTATTATCTCCAAATTCATGCAAGGGATCGAATTCATAAAGAAAATCACCATTTTATGGCCTTATCTCTTTTGCAAGAAGATAAGAGATGATTATTTTAACCATTCAGAAAACACAAATGGGATAAAGATAACAAGTGTCACATCACCTAAAAATTGATTATCACACAGATAAAAATAGGTGTCACATCAAAGAAAAAGACAAGTATATGCATGGAAAAGGTGACTTTAACAGAACCAAGATTAAAGTTGCACTTTAAATTATTCACCCAGAGATACCTTAATTTTTCCAAAGATGCACAATACACATTCATGCTTGGAGAATTAGAGGAGTCAACTATAGTTTACCGAGAATGTATTTTTGGAAATTAAGTATTTCTTTTCCTCTTGTAAACAACATGTAATTTTATGCCTTATTATTTATTCATTACAAAGGCTAAAATTATCATGCATGTATAGTTAGACTTGAGTCTATTTTTAGGGGGTGGGGTGAATATTTTCTATATTTATTGTGTTCATTGGTAAAGAATGAATTAGTTTAACAAGGGGGATTTTGATGTACTGAGTGCTGAAGTCATTGGCAGAATTGCCCTTGAATGAGAATTAGTTAATTTGTAGTGGTGTGTATTACAATTGTAATTCTTGTGAATCTTATTCCTATATTGAATTAATCTTTCTTATGCTATTTACCTTGCTGCAAATAGGTGTTTATGCATAGTTTTAGTGTGTAATTATCTGTTGTGTTATTGTGATAAGTCCTTGACATAACAGTGTTTTCCTTGAGATTAGTTGAAACCCATTAGATCGTGTTTTATTCAATTATTATCAGTATATTGTGCATGTTTCTCAGTCAATCCCTCATAAATTTTGGTGTATCACCCCATTTATTACAGTTTTATCCATCTCCTTAACCCTCAAACCCCATAGTTTTAGTTTAGGGATACTCCAAAGAAGGAACCAAAATTGTAATCCTGGAGATTCCCCTTAATATAGGAGACCCACAACTCGTGAGGTGTCTCAATTATATCTGCAGAAGTGAGGGAGAAGTGAAGAAGAGCGTTTGAAAGAGCTAGGGCATGTGGAATCGAGATAGGGTTCAAGTTTGCACATTGCAAAAGATAGAAGGAAAATATTAGAGGTAGAAATAAAACAATAATATCCAACTCATTTTTCTTGTTGAAGCAAAGTAAATACTTATTCTTTTTATAGAAATTCTTTCACATTCTTCCATTTATTTATTCTTTATTATTCAAGGAATAGCCATTGTTGGGGTAGCAATGCATTTTAGTGTGGGGTAATGTTGAGCAGATGAAAGTGGGATACTTAGCAAAAGGCACACAATAGGTTCACGCGTGAGAACAGGGCATAGTCAAAGGCATGGAAGGATAGGAAAGGACACACATGAGAAAGATAAGGGCATATTCAGGAATTTTCCATTTTCACATATACGGGATATTTTTGGAGATAGCATGCCGAGCACACAAACTGGGTAAAGACTTGCGCGACATGCATTGGCTATTTTTTGAAGAGTGGCTACTAAGCGCTTTGCATGGGTGTGGGATAAGAATAGAATTTCTACTACTAGTTAACTAGAAGAGGTCTATTGTTAGCGCACTTGCATGTGTGGCTGTGATTGTAAAGGCACATGGCTATTTTTAACATGTGACCTATTTTTGGAGTTATGCAAGTGGTGAAGGGAAAGTCCCCACCCTTATAAATATGTAATGATTTGCATAGTATAGAGAGATGGTGTGAGAACTGAATTACTATGAAGTTATGTTGCCAAATCTGATGTGCGCATAAGCTATGGTATTATCTATTGTAATGAGCTTATGTGTATTCATTATGTTTAATATAATGGAGTGTATTTTCAGAATTAGAATATTAATCCTGAGTATAATTTGTTCTTGCATGGTTGGTTTCATTATGGATATTATTTAAACTTGTTATTCTTTAGATCTAGATCTGAACATGCTCTGTAGAATGTTGTATTAATTATGGATCTGAATGTATTAAGTCTTCATCATGCTAACATCCTACAACAAAAACCCTAAAGAGGGGTCTAGTACCTTTTCACACTTCAAGTGAGCTATCAATCTAGGCTGAGTGATGTGCCAATGCGTCTGGCTTTTATTAGTAAATTTTAGGCTCCATCATTAGTTCCATTGCTTGAGACCTCTTTTTTTCAGATTTTTTTAAGGATTGTTCATAATGAAGACATGTCGGTTGACCCTAGAAAGTGTTGAGGAATGGATACATGATCTAGAAGAAGAATACACAAGGAGGTTTAGGATCGAGTTTAACGCACTTGCATGGGTGGAATAGAATCTATATGAAAGTTTTTATGAGAGCTTTTTCACGTTTTTTCTAGTCGAGTTATACGAGTGGATGATTTCTTATGCGTCTAAAAGGAATCGGAGGTATCGTGTGCTTGTTTTAATTCGGGAATAATTTTAGGCACTCTATGATGCTGATTTGATCTAGACACGTGATGTGGATACTTAGTTTCATGGTGTTCGAACAGCTTATATTCTGGAGTACTCAATTTCCTCTTATTATTGTCAGTTTCTTATGTATGATGATGTGGGAGAGAAGTCTAAAGCATATTGAGTTTACCAAATTGTACGAGCTTCCTATTTTGGAAAGTATGAACCTTTGTAGCAAGTGGGTGATGAGCAAGGTACATGAAGATTTCTTCTATTTCGTCGAGATGTAAGGTAAGGATTATAGACACTCTTATTTCCACTATAACAAGATTTATGGGTACAGAGTGGACTCAATAGCTTATTTGAAAGATAAAGAAACCATCTTGGAGACAAAAGAAGTTAGGGTACACCAAAGGTCCGCGCGGAATGGATATTGACAAAATGAAGAAGTATCCAATTGTACAAGCAACTGCACATCTAGTCACAAAATTAAATGATCAAGATGGATGGTCCCAAGTTAGCACAATGTGGTTACACATCGCAAGGAGAATGTCACACGTAAAGATATACAACATTGTAAGCTACATTGTAGACATGATCATTGAGGAAGCACGCACAAGAGAGAGAATTAGTTTCAATGTTATCCTATTATCCTTGGTATTTTTGGAAATTGGAGAGCCCGATGGACCGAAGAAAAACATCTAGAGTACCCCATGAAGAATAATTTCTGGCGTAAAGATTTGAGAATTACTTATGTGAAGGGTCAATGAGTGGGTCATTCAAGGAGAGGGTGGAGATGTGGTATGAAAATCTCTATGTAACATTTCAAGAGGAGTGACAAATACCCAAGGATTTAACTTCAATGGTGGGTAAGGTAGTTCAATTCGTAGTACATTAGCACTTTTTCATCACGTCGTTTGTGATGTAGGATGGTACTTAGAGCCCTTGGTGTAAGCTTCCATATGCCTTCATAACGCGCCACTTCTAGGCAAAGAGTCCATTGGTTTAGTAATATGCGACACCTAAAATTTGTTGCAGATAATGTAGATTACTACTACCATATATTGTGTAAGACCTATGTGTATCCAGGGAAGACTCCCTACATAGAGAAGCTAATTTCATACGTGATAAGTATGAAGCCCGTGAGTTTGGCGATTGGAGATAGTGGGGCTGTGCTTAATCTACCTTCAACTTAAGCCCAAGTTGGAGGGAAAAAAATATGTGGATAATGAGTTCATGCTTCTAGGGCCGCCTAAGGGAAAGCATACAATAGAGAATGTACTAGCTCCAAAGCCCACTAAAACTATAGAAGTAGATGATGAGGAAGAAGAATGTGAAGATAGTGGTAGCTTGGTGTATAGAGGATGAAGGCAGCCCTCAAACAAGGTAGAATCTAAGCGCATAAGTACTCCACCCCAAACACAAGAAGGGGATGAAGAATTGGAGGTAGGATCGGACCATGAGGAACACCGCTTTAAGAGGGTTTTCAGCAAAACAAAGACTCAAGGTGATACTCCCCAGAGTCAATACGGAGATCACTACACGACTCTCTCCACGAGGGAGACAACTTAGAAGAGAAGAAGAAAATTGAAACTAGATGAGGAGGCGGAAGAGTCTGAGGAGAGCTCACCGAACTCTCCTACACCACCAAAGGATGTGGAAGAGCCGAAAGATGAAGAAATGAAAGATGGAGATGTAAAGAATGGAGGAGAAGGAGTAAAGGAAGGAGAGACAGAGCAATATAATACTCAAGATGTTGAGGATCTAGCTCCAAATCTTGGCGCACTAGTTCCTAAGGGGCCAAGAACTAAAAGAACAAGTGGAGAGTTTATTGTTCCATCTTTGGGCTATGTTGAGGACACAAGTAAAATTTTCTACACCCGTTTTCAAAGCATGGTGAGCCCTAAGGAGTTATATGGATGGGAGATAATGGATGATGACATGGCCACCACACGCGTAAAAGAAGTTATCTTGGTTTATGCACACACACATGGATGAGCCAGAATTCGATGTATGCGAAGAATCTTGTGTGTCAAGAAGGTTGAAGAAGGCACCTTAGGCTAGACATATAACCGTAAAACCCACTATTATGTCTGATGAGCAGGTAAGTAATGCCTTGGTAAAAGTATCTACAGAGGTGGCACGGAGGAACATAGAAAAATCTGCCACTATGAAGGCTCTAAGGGAATAAATCATGGCCAAGGATGCAGATATCACGCACTTGAAAGGAGAAGAGGACTTGAAGCAAAAGAATAATGGGGTTCTTATCGACATGGCAGAGGAGATCAGGGATCATGTCCTCCAAGAAAGACCACACTTAGAGCCCAAGGTACCCAAAAAGTTCCCTTCAGCTATGCACTATGTGTGCACATTAGTCAATTTGGTGCTTAAGGAGGGACCCGTTCGGATGTCAGCATCAAAAGACCCCGAGAAGGAGGCGAGAGGGAAAAGGATACAATGATTAGAAAGATTTCATCATACGAGGCACTCCTTCAAAATCTATGGGAGGAGTCAAGAAAAAGGATCAAGAATTGAATATCTCTATAGATCCGGAGGAAGTAATCAAAATAAGGACAATGGTAGAGGAAAATGAAGTCCTCAAAGATATAAAGGAAGAAACATTTGGGCGCATGGAGAGACTTGCATTGGTAAAGAAAAAGTATGAGGCCCTTTGCAGCAGCCTCCAGGAGCCCCATAAGAACAAAAAGATGAACTCGTAAAACTAATAGAGTAGAATATGGATCTGTTTGGAAGGGAATGTCTGTAATGGCTAACATTATGTTAGTATTATAGAATGAAAAGGGAGAGATTTCCCAGGATGAGCTGGAGTCTATTGTAGTGAATATTCGAAAAAGGTAGAGGTCGTACTAAGTGAGTGAAAGACATTAGAGGTAGAAATAAAAGAAGAATATCCAGAACTCATTCTTCCAGTTGAAACAGAGGGTGATGCAGAGTAAATAATTATTCTTTATATAGAAATTATTTTACATTCTTTTCATTACTTTATTCTTTATTGTTCGAGGAGTAGCCATTGTCGGGGTGGCAATGCAGTTTAGTGTGGGGTAATGTTGAGAAGATGAAAATGGAATACTTCATATAAGGCACACAAAAGGTTTTTCCGTGAGAAAAGGGAAAATTCAAAGGCACGAAAGGATAGGAAAGGACACGCACGTGAAATATAAGGGAAGATTCAGGACTTAGCCATTTTCACATGTATGGGCTATTTTGGAGATAGCGTGTGAGAAAAAAAACCAGTAAAGACTTGCGTGACATGCATCGGCCTATTTTGGAAGAGCGGATACTAAGCACTTTGCATGGGTGTGGGCTAAGAATAGAATTTCTACTACTAGTTAACTAGAAGAGGTCTATTGTTAGTGCACTCGCATGTCTGGCTCATG
Source organism: Taxus wallichiana var. yunnanensis (assembly GCA_018340775.1). Classification (NCBI taxonomy): domain Eukaryota; kingdom Viridiplantae; phylum Streptophyta; class Pinopsida; order Cupressales; family Taxaceae; genus Taxus; species Taxus wallichiana. Next base: position 674,523,541 of record CM031243.1, on the reverse strand, counting down.
TGATTATAAAGGTGCATGGCTATTTTAAGCATGCAACCTATTTTTGGAGTTGTGCAGGTTGTGAAGGGAGAGTCACCATCCTTATATATGTGTAATGATCTATGTAGGATAGAGAGATGGTGTGAGAACTAAATTACCGTGAAATTATTCAACCAAATATTATATGTGCATAACCTATGGTATTATCTATTATAATGAACTTCGTGTATTCATTATGGTATTGTCGAATTAGACTATTAATCCTAAGTATAATTGGTTGTTGCATGGTTGGTTTCATTATGGAAATTGTTTAAACCTCGTTATTCTTTATATCTATATCTAAACAAGCACTTTAGGATGATATGTTAAGTATGGATTTGAATGCATTAAGTCTTCATCATATTAATATCCTTCAACAACAACCCTAAAGAGGGGCTTGGTACATTTGTGCACTTTGGGTGAGCTCTCGGTCCTAGTATGAGTGATTTGCCAAGATGCCCGAGATTTTACCTGGTAAATTCTAGGATGCATCATTTGTTTCGTTGCCTAGAATTTGTAGTAGATATATAAATTTTCAAGGTGAAATACAATATTTAAAGGAGAAAATCATAGAAGATGGAGAAAAAATCAACAAAGACGGTCTAATCTGATATGGATGACTTGAAAGAAGTGTGTAAGTCTGTTGCACTCAGAGAATATCATTCCAATTGTTATGGAATTGGTTAAAGGGAAACACCCCGCACATAAGTATTGAGACCGGATGGTAGATCCTGCATGTAAATCTTCCCCCTCATAGCTTAGATTACGATAAGGAAATCACTTTGAATGTTATTGTCGATGGGTGGATTTTGAGTAATATAAGGATTGATATAGGTGCAAACGTCAATGTTCTTACTTTAGATGCACGGGTACAAATAGGGATACCTCTATTGCAACAATCTTCAAATGTATTATTCATGGCTAACCGAACTAAGGCCACTCCAATCAGAATTTTAAAAGATGCATCCATTACCATACAGGAGCCAAATTCACTGGATATTTTGAGGTTTTAGCTCTAGAAGAGGCAGATATCATCCCAACATTACTTGGGCATCCTTGGTGCTATGTAAATAATGGCAATCTTTTGTTCAACAAGGGTTATATCCACTTTGAAAAAAGGAGAAAAGAGTTATTATCCTTTTAATAGATGGAAACTTTGTGCCATATGTTGAGCCTTTGAGTGAGAAAGACTTGAATAGGATTTATGTATGAGCCCTCCCGGACCTAGAGGTACTTGAGCCATCTAAAGAAGGAATTATTCAATGGGAAGATGCATAGTCTGTTAGTGATATTACAAATGTTTCTTGTGATAATTGGGCTTATAAGTACTTATAATTTGGTAGGATGCAAAGTCAAGAGAAAATTTTTGCGGAACAACAAGACCTCGTTGTATTAGGAGAATAGGCAAAAACTCAGCACCATGTTACACTAGAGAAGGAGATCCTATGGTATTTCTATGCGCTATGGAGGAACATTGGATAGACTAGTTGGAGAGATGAAATATGATAGAATATACCCTACGTGGGATAACAACGTGCTAGTGGGTGGTTCACAAAGATAATATTTTAGGATGGAATTATATTAGGACTAGTCTTGCTACTAGTATCTTTAGGAGCAATGCACCTACTCAAATATGCACTTATCATGGTAATCAACATGTTTAGCACCATGTTCAGTAGTGTGAGAGACTCTGGACAGATGGGTAGGAAGATTTACCACCTTCACTCTAGGTACACAAATATTATTCCACTTTATAAGGATGTGCGCATGCTTGGTATGTATATACAAAACTCCATAGAGAGACTAGAAATTGGAAGGATTTAATTGCAGGAAAGACCCAGAATTTTGACTTCTTCTCTACTAAACCTCTAGTAGAAGAGGCATTAAAGTTTATACAACACTTAACTATGGGGATAGTTCAAGGTGGAAGAACTCATTCAGATTTATTTGATGAAGGAGATGTAGGAGCATGTTTTTCTCAAGAAACAAAGACCAATGCCACACTACTTCAGCGTGCTTACCTTGAGAGAGAAAAAAGGAAAAATGGTCTACTTAGTGGATCATGAAGAAGTAGAAAATATGAATGTAGACCATTAAACATGTACACGGAGGTGTTGGAAAGTGAAGATAAGACCATGTGTGCCTATCATGAACCTATGAAGACAAAGAAAGTGAATATTGTATAATATGTTGAGCCTAAGGAGGTCATAATTGGAGATTATTTGTCCGAGTTTGAGATTATTGGCCTTCAGCTAGAAAAATGAGTTCTGGATATTTTTGTTTTATTTCAGCGTCTAATGTTTCCTTCTATCTTCCGCAACTTACAAACTCAAACCCTAGCTTGAATGATCAACATATCCAATTATGGCCAATAATCTCCAATTATGGCCTCCTTAGGATCAACATCTGACCCAATATTCACTTTCTTTGTCTTCATAGGTTCGTGATAAGCATGTGTGGTCTTATCTGCACTATCCAACACCTCATGCCTACCTGTTGAATGGTCTACATCCATATTTTCTACTTCTTCATCATCCACTAAGTAGACCATTTTTCCTTTTTCTTTCTCAAGGCAAGTGTGCTTAAGTAGTGTGGCATATTTCTCTGTTTCTCTACTAAAATGCACTCCCGAGTCTCCTTAATCAAATAACTCTTGAATGAGTTCTTCTTCCTTGGCAATATCTCCCATAGTTAAGCAATTTATAACCTTTAATGCCTCTTCTACCAAAGGTTTAGTAGAGAAGAATTCAAATGTATGGGTTATTCCTGCAATTAAATCATGCCAATTTCTAGTCTCTATGAATTTCTAGATATACATACCGGGCATGTGCGCAACCTCAGTAAAGTGGAATAAAATTTTTACAACCAGAGCAAAGGTGATAAAGCTTCTCTCCCTCTATCAAGAGTCTCTCACACTACTCGAACAAGGTGCTTTGAACATGTTGATTACCATGATAAGTGCATATTTGAGTATGTGCATTACTCCTGAAGAACCTAGTAGAAAAATCAATCATAATTTCATTCCATCCTACAAGATTATCCTTGTGACCCACCCACCAACGCTTACTATACCATGTATGATATATGCTATCATATTCCATCTCTCCAACCGGTCTATCCAATGTTCCACCATTTCCCACATAAATACCATAGGATCTCCTTCTCCAATGTAACGAGGTATTGAGTTGTTACCTATTCTCCTGATACAACGAGATCTAATGTTCCACACAAATGTGCTTCTTACTTCATGCCCTACTAACTCATAAGTACTATGAGCCCAATTGTCACAAGCAACACTTGTAGTATCACTAAAAACTATGTATCTTCCCACAAAATAATTCCTTCTTTAGATGGCTTAAGTACCTCCGGGTCTCGGATGACACGTACATAAACTAAATGCTCAACATAGGGCATAGATTTTTCATCTCATTAAAGGTATAATAACTCTTTCATACTTGTTTTCAAATCTGATATAACCCTTGTTGAACCAAAGATTAGCACTATTTTCATAGCACCAAGGGGAACCTAGTAGAAAAAGTAATCCTAATTTCATTCCATCCTACAATATTATCCTTGTGAACCACCCACCAAAGGCGCTACTATCCCACACGTATGTTATATGCTAGCATATTCCATCTCTCCAACTGGTCTATCCAATGTTCCTCCATTTCCCACATAAATACCGTAGGATCTCCTTCTCCAAAGGTAACAAGGTACTCAGTTGTTACCTATTGTGCTCCCGACTTCACGCCCTACCAACTCATAAGTACTATGAGCCCAATTGTCACAAGCAACACTTGTAGTATCACTAACAAACTATGTATCTTCCCACAAAATAATTCCTTCTTTAGATGGCTTAAGTACCTTTGGGTCTCGGACGACACGTACATAAATCCTATTCAGTCTTCCTCACTCAAAGGCTCAACATAGGGCATAGATTTTTCATCTCGTTAAAGGGATAATAACTCTTTCATACTTGTTTTCAAATCTGATATAACCCTTGTTAAACCAAATATTAGAATTATTTTCATAGCACCAAGGGGAACCTAGTAGAAAAAGCAATCCTAATTTCATTCCATCCTACAAGATTATCCTTGTGAACCACCCACTAGTGCGCTACTATCCCACGTAGGGTATATGCTAGCATATTCCATCTCTCCAACTGGTCTATCCAATATTCCTCTATTTCCCACATAAATACCGTAGGATATCCTTCTCCAAAGGTAATGAGGTACTAAGTTGTTACCTATTCTCCCGATACAACGAGCTCGATGTTCCACACAAATGTGCTCCTCACTTCACGCCCTACTAACTCATAAGTACTATGAGCCCAATTGTCACAAGAAACACTTGTAGTATCACTAACAAACTATGTATCTTCCCACAAAATAATTCCTTCTTTAGATGGCTTAAGTACCTATGGGTCTCGGACGACACGTACATAAATCCTATTCAGTCTTCCTCACTCAAAGGCTCAACATAGGGCATATATTTTTCATCTCGTTAAAGGGATAATAACTCTTTCATACTTGTTTTCAAATCTGATATAACCTCGTTAAACCAAATATTATCATTATTTTCATAGTACCAAGGGGAACCTAGTAGAAAAAAGCAATCCTAATTTCATTCCATCGTACAAGATTATCCTTGTGAACCACCCACTAGTGCGCTACTATCCCACGTATGTTATATGCTAGCATATTCCATCTCTCTAACTCGGTCTATCCAATATTCTTCCATTTCCCACATAAATACCGTAGGATCTTCTTCTCCAAAGGTGTAACGAGGTACCGAGTTGTTACCTATTCTCCGATACAACGAGCTCGATGGTCCACACAATGTGCTCCTAACTTCATGCACTACTAACTCATAAGTACTATGAGCCCAATCGTCACAAGCAACACTTGTAGTATCACTAACAAACTATGTATCTTTCCACAAAATATTTCCTTCTTTAGATGGCTTACGTACCTATGGGTCTTAGACGATAGGTACATAAATCCTATTCAGTCTTCCTCACTCAAAGGCTCAACATAGGGCACAGATTTTCATTTGTTAAAGGGATAATAACTCTTTCATGCTTGTTTTCAAATCTTATGTAACCCTTGTTGAACCAAATATTAGCATTATTTTCATAGCACCAAGGGGAACCTAGTAGAAAAAGCAATCCTAATTTCATTCCATCCTACAAGATTATCCTCAGTGAACCACCCACTAGTGCGCTACTATCCCACGTATGTTATATGCTAGCATATTGCATCTCTTCAATTGGTCTATCCAATATTCCTCCATTTCCCACATAAATACCGTAGGATCTCCTTCTCCAAAGGTAACGAGGTACTGATTTGTTACCTATTCTCCCGATACAACGAGCTCTGATGTTCCACACAAATGTGCTCCTCACTTCCCACCCTACTAACTCATAAGTAATATGAGCCCAATCGTCACAAGAAACACTTGTAGTATCACTAACAAATTATGTATCTTCCCACAAAATAATTCCTTCTTTAGATGGCTTAAGTACCTATGGGTCTCAGACGACACGTACATAAATCCTATTCAGGTCTTCCTCACTCAAAGGCTCAAGGGCATAGATTTTTCATCTCGTTAAAGGGATAATAACTCTTTCATACTTGTTTTCAAATCTGATATAACCCTTTTTGAACCAAATATTAGCATTATTTTCATAGTACCAAGGGGAACCTAGTAGAAAAAGCAATCCTAATTTCATTCCATCGTACAAGATTATCCTTGTGAACCACCCACCAAAGGCGCTTTACTATCCTACGTATGTTATATGCTAGCATATTCCATCTGTCCAACTGGTCTATCCAATATTCTTCCATTTCCCACATAAATACCGTAGGATCTCCTTCTCTAGTGTAACGAGGTACTGAGTTGTTACCTATTCTCCGATATAACAAGCTCCGATGTTCCACACAAATGTGCTCCCGACTTCACGCCCTACTAACTCATAAGTACTATGAGCCCAATTGTCACAAGAAACACTTGTAGTATCACTAACAAACTATGTATCTTCCCACAAAATAATTCCTTCTTTAGATGGCTTAAGTACCTATGGGTCTCTTGACGACATGTACATAAATCGCTCTCAGTCTTCCTCACTCAAAGGCTCAACATAGGGCATAGATTTTTCATTTGTTAAAGGGATAATAACTCTTTCATACTTGTTTTCAAATCTGATATAACCCTTATTGAACCAAATATTAGCATTATTTTCATAGCACCAAGGATTCCCAAGATATGGGAAGCTATTTGCCTCTCGCTGCTAAAAAATCAAAATATCCAATGCACTTGGCTCCCTATATGGTAATTGATGCATCTTTTAAAACTCATGGAGTGGCCTTAGTCCTGTCACCATGAATAATACATTTGAAGAGGGCTGTAATGGAGGTCTCCCCATTTGTACCAATGCATGTAAAGTAAGAACATTGAATTCTACGCCTATATCAATCAATATATTACTCAAAAGCCACCCATCGATAACAACATTTAGAGTGATTTCCTTGTCATAATATAGGCTATGAGGGGGAATATTAGCATGCAAGATTTGCCATCTAGTCTCAATACTTTCACACATAGTGTTTCCCTTTAACCAATTCCCTAACAGTGGAATGATATTCTCCTGGCGCAACATATTGCACACTTATTTCAAGTCATCCATATTAGATTGGACTATTTCTGATGCTTTATTTTTCTCCATATTCCGTGATTGCTCCTTTAAATATTATATTTCACCCTGAAGATTTTTGAGTGCCTCTATGGTTTCCTAATAACCTCCTTTTGATGGGCAACATCTGGGTACCATGCATGTAGAACCTCCTCTTCGTGATGTTATGATTATGATTTAATGCTTCTTTGGTGCATGCCGCCAAAGTAAGTGTAGTGATCTTTACAGAAATGCCTCAAATTTTGTTTCCAATTTGGGCATCCACTAATATCCACAAACATGGAGGTAGGTGGTAGGGGAGGGAGAATTTCAGGATTATCACCCCAACCCGAGCTAGAGCAATGAGCCTCATCAGCACAGGATCCCACCCATCCCATCCATTATCTTGCTTATCACCGAGTCATTAGTAGGCCAAGTGGGATAAAGGGCCGAGGAAACTTGTCCAGAGTAGAAGAAAAATAACCACACCCACTCATCATAGGAGGCATATGAGAAGGTAGACGAGAGTGGGGAGAACTCTTTGAGGAGAAATGGTTCTTGGGCATTTATGAGGTCACCCCCACTTGTGGCTGGGAGAGACAGAGATCGGTGAGGTGGAGGCACCAAACGATGGAGTGGTGGTGGCAAATGATGGTGCGGGGGTGCATCCAGGGAACCCTCGACTAACAAAGCACAAGGGGCTAAAACCCAATGATCAAGGAGGTATTGGAGATGCTCCACCTTGATCTTAACCTTCTTGGCCTGATTTTAAATGTGAAGCATGACATTAGAGATCATAACCACTTTATTAATAACAGAGAAATCATAATAAAGTGTAGCATTATTAAAAACTGCATTATTTCTATCTTTATATATTTTAAATAGAATTTTAGTTCTTAATATGTGCCAAAATTTGTTGTAAATTGTAGGTAGCATGGCCAAGTCCCCTAAGAGCCATTTTCCAAGAGAAAAAATCTAGAGAAAAGGGTTGAAAAGGGTATGAATCCATTTTCAAACCATTTGTGCCCGAGGGTAAAACCAAAAATGTGCTTAATAGACTTCGTGTTGTTGGCAACACAAATAGATTAAATAAATCCCTAGATGAATGAAACCGAGTGTCAACTGGAAGGCCTTGATGAAGGATGCACCATAAAATAATGTTCCTCTTTAGGCTTGACATGAGCAGACCAAACCCTCTCTGAAATGACGAGCGCACACGAAGGTTGAAGAGGAAAGACACTAATGTCTATTAAGAGTAGAAACTTCAATTACTTGGGGAGCCATCATCGAGTAGCCGAGGGAGTGTTTGTAATGGCAAAAAGGCATAGCAATGGGCTAATTCCATCTACGTCGCCGAGGAACACCAAGTAAGCCCAATTTTATGAAAATAGTTAGTAGGAATTCCTTCAATCAATTTTCGAATAGGAGTTGCATCAGTAGGGAGCATCTGAAATTTTAAAGCAAGAGAATCTGAAGATATCCAATCTCTAGAATGTTTCATGCGTAATAAATCCCCAATTAATTAAATCCCTTTTTAAAATAATCTGAGAGCTTTAGACCAGGGGGCTAAATTTATGGGTTTGTCTTGAAAGTAAAACAAAGGGGACCACTAGAGAGACAAGGAATTAATAGAAAGACCAGATCTGAAACCATCACCCACCCAAAGCAAATTAGGTTTGAGTAATTCCTAGGCCTTCCAGATACTCTACAAAATAAATGAACCTTTAACCTTAACAAAAACTAGACAAAGCAACAAATATTGGAAATTAAGGCCTTTCCAAGTGATTTGGCCCAAGGGGAGCCCTCAAAATGTCATGTCGAATAAGCAGCTTCCAAGCTTCATTACCCTCTAAACTACATAAGATCCACTTAACATAGAGAGATTTACCCTAGAGTTTGATGTCGATCAGACCTAAGCCCCCAACTTCTTTAGGCATACAACATATGTCCCAAGCTACCCTATGGAAACCCTTGTGCCCTGCAGTGTTGGCCCACAAAATTCCGCAGAAGCTTCTCAAGTTTGGCATAAGCAATAATAGACGGAGCCCAACAAGAAGAATAATAAACATGTGTGGCACCTAGCACTTTGGAGTAGATTTGAAACTTACCTGCTAAAGAGAGAAAATTAGAGATCAAGTAAGAATAGTTTTGCTCAACTCTCTCAACAACATATGCCCAAAGCTGAATAGATGTGGCCTGGAATTTGAAAGGGATCCCAAGGAATTTAAACTACACACTAGGCCCAATCCATCTCCACTTCATCTCTGCAACTAAATTAGGCATGCAAAGTTGAGACTATCTATAGCATTGGGGTTTCTCCCATTACATAAGAGACCACAAGCAAGACAAAAATATGTATAAAAATTCCAGAGCTTGAAACACAGATTATTCCTCCTCCAAGAGTGTGAGGAAAGATTCATAAAAAAACCATTAATAAGATGATATGAAGTTGAAGGTAATGAGACACCTTAAATAAGTCCTTGAGATGCTACATGGGAAAGAAGATAATTCAAACCTTCTATGGCCAACACATAGAGGGAGGGAGCCAAAGGGGTGCTCAGCGATACACCTAAAAATACCAAACATGGAAGAATATGCCCCATTAATAGTTATATAAGGCCTGACATTCTAAAAAAGCATTTGAATAGATTGCACAAACCTAGGGCCAAAGCCAAGAGCCTGTAGCATAGCTAGAATGAAAGACCACTCAATCTTGTCATAAGCTTTAGAAAAATCTATCTTAACGAATAAAGCTTGTTGGGATGATTGGTGAGCCCATTCCATACCTTCCCAAACAACAATGGTATTATCAAGAATAATTTTATTATTAACAAAATCAGTTTGCTCACTTCTAAAAATTAATGGAAAGAGATTGGAAATCATGTTGGCTAAAGCTTTAGCAATAATCTTATAAGAAACATTAAGCAAGGTAATGGGTCTCTAGTTAGTAATGATTTCAAGATCCCCAACTTTTGGTATAAAGTTGATGTTACCTTGATTAATGAGGCCCCCTAGGGAATTGGAATGAATATATTCTAAGTAAATATGGTGAAGGTCTTGAACAACCATGTCCTAACGGTTTTGGTAAAATTCCACTAGAAAGCCATCAAATCTAGGGGCCTTGGCTGTCATTTATAAAGAAGCTCCCTTCATATCCGAGATTAAAAGACGAAAATCACAAGCGCTTCTCTTAGAGTGTGAAAATTATTAGGGAACCACTTGCATACATTTCAAAAGAGCTTCCTCTTTAGTAGGAGTGGCTAGTTGAGTGGTAAAAACTCCATGATAGTGCTAGAAAAATACTTGAAGAATATCAGGTAAGGCAGTTAGCCTAACTGTGTCATGAAAAATGGCTTTGATCCTATCTAAAGAGTGTTTGGACCATAGTGAGGAAAATAATTATTTATAATCTCTGTCAACAATCTTAAGCCAATGTAATCTGGAATGCAATTGAGCTCCCCAGGCTTTGTAAGTTTCATAAACCTTAAAATTATGCCTCCAAACAAAAACCTGAAACTAGCATTTTTTTTGGGTAGAGGACTCTAGTTCTTGTGAAATTATTTCAAATTCATGGTAAGCAGCTGCATGATCATTGTTTCTAAAAAAGGAATCTTGTTTTCCATAAGTGTGTACAACAATACTAGTGCGTTTGATGGCATCATTCCACCATTATCAATCCAAATAGAGGAATTTGAGGGTCCAGGGGCTAGATTCCAAATGTGTTATATGTGAGACATAGTCCGAGCATGTTTGAGATGAGAAGTATTGAGATAAAATTGAGAAATTCCCTTATGTTTCTTAATAAGATGATTCCAAGTAATGTTGAAGAAAATGAGCAAGTGATTTAATAGTAAAGAAGTTTTGCCACAACCACGGGCCGTCCCGGGATAAAAGAAAAGGAGAAAAATTATTAAGAGGGAATAAGAGCACGGTCAAGCCTTTTAACAACATGATCTTGTCCATCCTAGAAATTGGACCAAGTAAACCAAGGAGCTGAAGAAGAGTGACGATAAGGGAGATTTGGGTCAAAAAGGCCCATTTTATGCCTGAAGTGAAATCAAGATTCTCTCTCTCCATCACACCACCTCATTAGTAGTCGACCATGTTTATCAGCTTGTGTTTTCTATCATGTTAAAGTCACCACATACCACCCATAAAGCATCTGGTAGAGAATCTATAGGCCAATGCCAAAAAGAGCTCTTTCCTCGTATCATTAGAGGTATATATGCTAGCAACACCAAAAATATGACTGCTAAAATCAAATAGAGACCACACTACACGATGCATGGGGTCAAAACCCCATGATATCACATGCTTGGCAATGTCGAAAAATAAAATTCATAACCCCACCACGAACCTATTCATGACTCAAGGTGTGACATATGGCTCATGCGGCGCCAAATAGTTCGAGCCGCTAGAATGTAAAAAAGCTAGAAATCTTAACTTCTTGCAGACACTAAATTTTCATATGGCTAAAATGTTGATAGTTGTCCCTAACCATATATCATTGGGTCGGTTCAGTAAGCCATCGAATATTCAAAGAGTACACAATCATTGAGAAATATCAAAATTCATATTTCCTCACTGTCAACCATAGAGAGGACTTCATATTGATTGGAATAAAAAGAGGTTTGGTTAATAATCGGGCTCAAATGCTCTCCAAAGGTCTAAGGTCTTCACTTTTCTTGCACATATTCACCATCCTCCATAGGGGAAGGGCTACGAGATCACATTTTTCTATCCCCGGTGAGGCGATATAAAAGCCCTAGCAAAGGGGTTGTCCCGAAGGGAAACTAGGGTAGTGACAACCACAAATGGCAGAAAGTGGGAGATATATGGTTTGGTTTTAGCAGGCTCTGGTTGCTTTATGGAGGAGCGGTGGAGGCACTAGTACCATTGTTAGAAATAAGATAATAAACCAAAGCTTGCAGTTTGGTAGGGCCCTTTGAAGCACCCTTTTTGTTAGTTACTGATTGTCCATCCGTTGAATGAATTTTAGGGTTTACATGGATTTTACCGTAAGAATAGGATGTGAGTCGGCCATGAAAGGAAATTTGTGAATCATGTGCTCATGTGACTGAAAACGAAAGTAGGTGTTTGGGATATTGATGTAAAGAACCATTTAAGTAAATCAGGTGTCACTAACCCGAATATCAATTGATTCCTTAAGATAATTTGAGAGATCCACTTAAACGAACACATGGTGTTGAGGTAGAGAATTTAAAAATTTGGGTTTCTCATTACAAATGAGTTGTCCCAAGGGTTTGATAAGATCCCATGTAAAATACAACAGAGGCAAAGGTAACCCTAGAAACTCAATCCAAACATGGACCTTAAGTGTCGCCCGCTCCGAGACATGGAAGTCACAAGTCCATTGAGAGAAAAAAATAGTGAGATCTGAATAAACCAAGGACCATGGTTAAAAACGTCCTTACAAAGTTGCTCATGGTTTGAGAAACAAAATAGGAAAAATCCTCGCTAAGGTTTTGAATGCCTTTGAGCTTCACACCATGGTGTTGCTAATGGTTGTAAAATCATTTCTTTAAAAGGCTCTTAGTGGGGACTCAACCAACAAAATAAGCCACCAATGTGTAATTTTCAAACCAATTACATGCATTATAAAAACAAGTAAATCAAGAACAACATCAAGAACATGAGTATTAGACTCATTACCTTGTTTAAAACCTTCGAGATGAATTTTTTGAGTTTTCTTGAGCCATGGTTGTAAGCCACACCATTAACAATCCCTGCATCAATAGATGGGGGTGTCGACATGGAGGCCATTAAAAAGTGGAAAACATCACCCAAAGGGAAAAGTAAAGTCCCATGTAATCAAAATTAATGAGTGAAAAAAATCTTATAGGTTTCCCTAAGGGATCATGGTATGACAGATCCACACAGATGACGACAGACATGAAAAGGAAGCTAGAAGCTAAACCCTAGCAAAGCCCTCTGAGCCAATTTCTTATTTATTCATTACAAGTTTGAATTCCATCAATGTTATATTAAAATATGAATCAATGGTCATAACCTTTTCTTTCTCGGATTAACATTTTCTCATCGCGAAGGGATTACAAAAATTAAAATGAATAAAAGGAGAGTGTTTGATAAATAAATAAGATTAAAATAATTGTGTCATTTCATTAAAAATATTTAAAATTTGTGTGATCATGTATTCTAAATATTATCCATTATTTATAGGTTCAACACTATGTATTCGTTATTGGGATGCAACCATAACACCACTCCTATTTATATTTATATAACATTTTAATTAATGTAAATAAAAACTAATCCCTTTATGATCGCATGTGTTATATATCACCTTACGATGGTGACCCTATTGTAAAATAATTATATCCATCATTGAATCCTTTTTAAATTTTAATTATATTTTACAACAAGAGCTACTAAATTTTATTCTCCATATACGTAAAAACAATGTTCACAAGGGAATGTTGAGGAACCGGATCTCTACTTCACTTGTCTATCTCGGAGATTATTTCTTCATTTTTGTAAATTCAAGAAAAATAAAATATTTCTTCTAAAACCTTTTAGAATTTATAGGAAACAATCTTGATATTGGTATGTCTAGACGAACATGTTTTGCAATGATAGTGAAAATTATAGATATTATATTATTTCAAAAATGAGAAAAAAATTATAAAATGATTCTATGTATGGTATTTTTGTTACCAAGTTAATTCTCAGTAACCGCTCTTCGTTTTGAATTGAACACTCAAAAGCAAATCTCCTTACATTTTCCATTTGATAGTTTTAAATTTGAATTTTTATCATCTATGGTTCAAAAGTTTCTTAGCTTAATGTTGATCACTATATAACAAGGTCACCTACAAAAATTAATGGGATAACTATAACATGAACATCTTAATGTCTATTTGATCAAGAGAATTTCAAATACTTACTCTAAGGTTTTCTCTCTTTCATTGTTAAATCTTAAGTACTATATGCATTCATGTAGGCCTATGAGAATGTTATGTCGTTTTGCATACTATATTAAAAAAATTATCACACCTAATAGGAGTAATAAATATATGATTTATGTAAAAAAATAATTAATTGTGGTCGGATGTGGTGAGGTTAGTTCAACTCAACTAGTTGTATCCCCTTGATAGGTATGACCAAGAGAGATGGGGTTTAAAGAAAGACATTAGAAATATTCATTCTTAGAACATTCATCATAATATTCTATACAAATATCAGTAGACCTAACAACTTAGAAAAAGTAGATACTTGAGTCATTTGTATCTCAAATACCAAAATACATTGTTAACCAAATGTCCCATTTTCCCTTTTCATAACCTCATGCTAAAAAAACAACAATGTTGTTTGATAAATTATCTCATTTTATTGTCCATAAGACTTTACTTACACTTATGTCTTGTGAAACATTTTCTAATCCATACCATCATTTTTTATGTGATGCAAATAATTAAATAAAGTTAGGCCATGTCTTTCCTTTGGTTCATAAGTTACGTAATAACTTAAACCTCTATCCCCAATCATAGAGTACTAAAAATATCATCCCATGTGTTTGTTTACTTCTTCCACTTTGTTTCTATCCATCTTTCCTATTTTCACTTCATTTCCCTTTATCTTGTCATGCTTTCAAGATATATAAACTTGCAAATGTTGGCTCCGGACGCATAACATTTTTAAAATCCATAGAATACCCTACATGAAAATATCTTCTTACACACACACACACACACACACACACACACACACACACACACACACACACACACACACACACACACACACACACACACACACACACACACACACACACACACACACAGAGAGAGAGAGAGAGAGAGAGAGAGAGAGAGAGAGAGAGAGAGAGAGAGAGAGAGAGAGAGAGAGAGAGAGAGAGAGAGAGAGAGAGTTTCACAACAATAAATTTTCTACCATGTTTTTTCCCATCACATGAAACACTATTTTTTCACAATGTTTCTTATTAACACCATATTTATTAACGAAACCCATACTAAACTATTTTTACTATATATTTATTGTGACAACTTATATTCTACGTCCTTTTACACATTGTATTACTAGAAAGAATATTATTTAGTTTGGAATGCTTCCTCCATCCTTCCATGTACTCAAAATCATTCATTCACTTATTATATGCTAAAAATCACTACCAATGATCACTTAAAGTATGTATTTACACCTCAAGATATCTTTATGGAATAGAAACTCCACATTGGTCATAGAGACCACTTTGATGCCTTGATTGTTTGTAGAGTACAAAAACTAACTTAATGTGACACAAGTGGGGAAACATTGTATACTTTGACAACACAATCTACGTCATTGGATAGTAGATGCTCTACTTTTTTCCTCATGATCCATCATTAATTTCAAAAAAACTCTAGTGGCCTCTCAAAACCATATCATGGTGTCACTTCATATGCTATATTTCTTGCAATAGAGAATGATCCATCGTTCTTCATTCACATGATAATTTCAATTTTCTTATCTAGTTTATTTACTATAATCTATATAAAGAGTATACATATTATCCATTATATACAGTTTAACATTATGTATTCATTATTGGGATGTAAACCTAGCACCACTCTATTGATATTGATATAACATTTTAATTAATGTAAATAAAAACTAATCCCTTTATGATCGCATGTGTTATATATCACCTTACTAAGGTTACAATATTGTAAACGAATTATATCCATAATTTAATCATTTTTTCAATTCTAACTATCTTTTGTAGCAAGGGCTAATGAATTTTATTCTTGATATAGAGAATAAAATGTTCATTAAGGAATGTTGACGAACTTGATCGCTACTTCAAATGTCTATCCAAATATTATTTTTCAATTTTTGTAAAATTAAATTAAAAAAATATTGCCTCTAAAACAATTTAGGATTTATAGGAAACAATCTTGATCTTGGTACGCCTAGATGAACATGTTTTGCTGCAATGATGGAGAAAATATAGATATTATACTATATCAACTAGCAATCTCATGTATGTACAATGCAATGTGAACGCTGAATGGTATATACTATCTAATTTAGAGGGATAGTTAGTACTTTTTTGGTGATGTTTATAAGGGGTGTGATTGACAGTTCTAATTTTCTCTTAAAGCCAAATCAAATTTTGTAAAGTACATCGTAAGGGATGTTAAATAATAGTTAGTTGTGTAATAATTGAATACAAATGCAAATAAGACATGTAAGTTTGCTAACATTCACTTTGGAGAATGTAGTGAATGTGAATTTTTGATGTAAAAGTAGATTGAAAGAACGACTAAGTGCTTTAACATATTATCTCTCTAAGAAACATAAATGAGACAAAATACGCAAGCATATATAAACGAAGGCTAAATTTTTAGGGTACATTCCAGACTGCTTTATTACCTCAAAGAATTTGAGAGCATCATAGTTAGAGTTTTTTTGTGAATATCCTACAATCATGGAATTCAATGAGACTACATCTCTTTGAGGCATTTTGCACCCAAAAATACACTTTACATTATACTTTTATGGCTGGTCATACCTTGTTCGAGGCTCCCATATTGGTATAGAAAGGGAGTATGGTGATAAAGGGGTTGAACGCTGAGTTTGCACTTTCCAAATGCATTCACCTAAAAATTTGAAGGCATTTTTAACAATCCCATTTTATGAATATCCTACAATCATTTAAGTTCATGAGATCACATCTCATTGAGGCATTTTATCATACAATTCACATGCCTTGTGTATGCTTCCACATTTTGTATGCATGTCTACCACAAAACTTGCAACTACATCTAACAAAAATCAACTTTCCATTATACTTTGATGGATGTCCATGTCCTACTTTAAAGCTCCCATTTCAGCACAGGCTGGGATGATGATGGCAAAGGTTGTGGAGTCTAGAAAAAGTCTCATATCTATTATTCTTTGGTGAATGTCCATCCCCTGTTTTGACATAGGTTGGCAGTATGCTCGCAAAGGGGAATTGATATTTAGGTTGGCTACCTACTAGTTGCATTTGGTGAAACAGAGTCAATGCTTCATGAGGATGTTCATGTCTTCTATAAGCTGCAATTATAATACTCCATGAGAAGGGGTTACAAATAATGAACCAAAAATATATATTTAGAAAATCCACTTCTACAATGTGCCAAATGTAACATTGTATCTTCCATAACAAAATAGTACCATATTTTAGAATATCTCTATAAATACAAGGGTATGAGCATAAAATGACAATGATCTGAAAGTAAGTTTTGAATAAGCACCCACCTTCCATTAGAAACATCTTCTTTGGGCACAAATAGCTTTGCATATCGAACTTTTCTTCTAAGGAAACAAAAACTTTGAAAATATAGTATTATTATGGAGAACTTTGTCTCATAATATACATGATATACATTTGTAGCCCCAGTGAGCCAAAAAATTTTCTCCTAAATCAGTGTCATAAAATTAACATAAAATTGAGTTGACAAATAAGATATGCCATTAATGGCACCCATATTTTCAAAAAATAAATTCGGAAATATTTAGAAGTAACCATGTCATGTCTATACAATTCCACTTACTCCCGAAATAATTCTAAAGGCTACTGACATATTATTTGTTTAATAGAAATGACATAAATATTGGAAAAACATGTTCCCAAAAATGTAATAGAAGATAATGGTGGATATTGATACTTGAGAGATAACTGAAGGCTCCTGAGCATGACATGTTAAATTTAAAAACGGGTTCCAAATTTTAGTTAAATCCCCAACCACTGTCATTCTTGACTTCACAAAATCAATACAATCCCAAGATCCCTACAGGTTATTGCAACTTTTGTATCAACTGTTTCCATGATTGTGTTGTTGTTTGCTTTCTAGTTGCGCACAACACTTGTGAAACCACATGTTCTTACTTTGGATCTTTAAAATATAGTTTCTGCTAGATTTGGCTATTAAAAGAATACACAACAGCTACTAGTATTGACTTGCAAACACATATCTATTGTAGGAAGCCCTTATACATAGGGTAGCCACTTGCAGAAATCCAATGTTGAAAGGAATCTTGCATGTAAGTTTATTATAAGATAAATCCCAAGGGAAGACACATACACATGCCAACAATGAATGTTTTAGAATTCACCACTTGTGTTTGTTTTAAAATACACATGCCACGCTATTTGTGCTTTCCATATCCTGTGGTGCTAAAAAATGCTTACAATATCTTGAAACTTGTATAGTTGCCTATATCTTGAGGCCTTAAAACAAGATCAGAGCATTAACAGTTTAGGTCGTTTGTTGGCTTACTGAAACATGAAAATATGAGGTCAAACTTATAAAACCATGAAAATTGCTAATAAATGCAGAGGATCTTCTCTGCCATTATGTGATATCTCTTTAGGTACTTAAATGTTACCACTGTTTCCAAGATCAACTTATTTTTTAATGCAATCCCGCATCAAAAGAACTCTACTCAGAGAAGTCATCTTGACAGTCATTAACTATGATAACTAATCCAGTTCTCTCATACTAAAGCAACTCAGAAGCATTATATTCATTACCAATAACATAAAAGTCTCCTCACTTTATTACACATATCGGGAGTAACATAGTACTTGATTTATCCCATTAACAATTGCATATTCAAATCATGCAATGGTAAATATTTCTCTTAAATAATTTTTAATTACTCAACAGCGTGTTTGGAAGATTAGTGCACACTAAACTTTTTAAACTAAACTGGAGAGGCAAGCGATGAAAATGAGAATTGCTATACTTTGGAAAATTAAGTTTTGATGAAAATGATAGCCTCTAGAAAATTTAAGTTTAAGAAGTGATAAAATGTTAGGTTGCCTCTCGTGTAAGTTATAAGGAAAAACACATTCATAAAGTCTCGTGTAAGTTTGGTTTCCTCCCAAGCATATTATAACATAGTACTTTATTTATCCCATTGACAATGCATATTCAAATCATGCGAATGGTAAATATTTCTATTAAATAATTTGTTAAATTACTCGACATGCATGTTTGGCAGATTAGTGCACACTAAATTTGTTAAAGTAAAAAGGAGAAGCAAGTGATGAAAATGAGAATTGCGATACTTTGGAAAATTAAGTTTTGATGAAAATGATAGCCTCTAGAAAATTTAATTTTAAGAAGTGATAAAATGTTTGGTTGCCTCTCATGTAAGTTAGAAGGAAAAACACATTCATAAAGTCTCGTGTAAGTTTGGTTGCCTCCCAAGCATATTATAACATAGTACTTGATTTATCCCATTAACAACTGCATATTCAAATCATGCAATGGTAAATATTTCTGTTAAATAATTTGTTAAATTACTCGACAGACATGTTTGGCAGATTAGTGCACACTAAATTTGTTAAAGTAAAAAGGAGAAGCAAGTGATGAAAATGAGATATGTTTGTAAGTTTGGTTGCCTCCCAAGCATATTATTTAACCACACTACACACTTCTCACATTTGGCATTTGATTCCACATGCCGAATTTCTATTATTATTAATAATATACATGAGTTACAAATTTTTGTTAAAGCTTTACAAACATACAAAACATGGAGAATCTCCCATGTAACATCCTCCCTTTTGAGCTGGATGGAGATAGAGATACAGATACAGACGAGGGTATAGTGGCATGATAATACGAAAGAAGAATAATATCATACATATTTTTAAAAATATTTTTGACAGCACAGGATCCACATGCAGCCATTGCAACGATTTGAATTCAATTCCTTGTAGTGCCAATTTCAAGGCAATTCCTTACAATGGCAGGAAGACTTTTCCAAATAAAGATTACAAGCACATCTTCCTCCGCCCAGCCCTGTCATTTTGCTCAAACATCCTTTCTGGCAATCTCCTTGACCTAGGGTGATATTAAATCAGAATATTCGTGTGCTCGAAAGCTCTGATTTTGAAAGAGGCTGGAAAGATGGCGGAAAAGGTTGTAGAGCCTGACTTTAAACCTACCAATTGTATTTTCCTGAAAGTTTTCAAGGATTTTCCAACAAACCCATTTTTACATTTCTGCAATCATTATAATCCAATAGACCCCGTTAATTTTAGGCATTTTGTCGAACAGTTCACATCCATCCACATTTTGCATACATATCTGATTACTAGAATTATCTCTAAAAGGCACAGTTTTTTTCTGATCTGAACAATCTCTAAATTTTGCATACATATCTGATTAATAGATCTGGAAATCTCTAAAAGGCACGGCTTTTGCACATAAGGTAACAACTTAAATATTTCCAAATAAATAGCTTTTAAAAAACACAAACAACCCCGTTAATTTTAGGCATTTTGTCGAACAGTTCATTCAATGTTGCAAACACAAAGTTTCATACCTCTTCAAAGGGTAAAAGAATCACATATAAATGAATGAAGAAAATAGGCTCATAAATTTTGCAGAGCTTCCCTCCTACAAGAGGTGTTAGAAATGAATTTTTATCATCTCCACCCATTCTCAGCAAACAAATTATAATTAGAAAATTGCAACAGAGAAACTTATTTCCAAAACCCTAAATTCAATACACACCAATATAAGTATAGCTTCAAATGAAAAAGGAGGGGACTTGGTTGCAATTTTCGAACTTAATCTTCTCCACCTTGGCTATATACGGAGGCTTCCTAGATTCTTGCGCTTGCATCACCACATAGTATCTGGCTACAAAGCAAAGGCAAAAATAAAAGAAGCTCCTAGGGTTCGAGTCAGTGGATATTCACCTCTACATATAAAAAATTGATATATTTATGCATCCACCATCACAAATCCTACTTGCATCCATTAAATCCTCCTCCCACGCCATCAAACTCCAAAAAACTTATCGCCCAAAGATCTTTGCAGCGTTGAAAATCCGTCAAATTTTAGGGCGTAAGTAGCCGTGCATGTTCTTAAACTCAGGGTAGCGAGATCGGAAGGTCAAGCTTCTCTAGAGCCTACTGGAGCTCTATGACGTTGATCTTCCTATTGTTGTTGTTGTAAAACATTCTCCTCACCTCGATGCAAATTTACTGCATCCCTATAAATCGAAAGAAAACTAAAAACCCTAAATACCAAAATCCATAAATACCAAAAGCCCGAAGCATGTAGTTGCCCATCAAAACAGCTAAAAAAAAATTAATAAGCAAAAAGTAAAGTTATTAAAAATAGCAAAAGTAAAATTGTTAAAAATAGTAAAACCGTCATTCAAGCCATCAAATTTGACACAGTCCATGAATGTACCAGCACATCCATTTCCCATAGGGGTAATCGTTTGCTTGTGTAAAAATGAGAATTTTAAAAAATAAAAATTACAATGAGTGCTCTTCACTATTCTTTTCACCCTAACCCTAATCTCTTTGGCCTTCAAAGCTTTGGTAGGAGATGCAAAGATGGTTTTAGAGGTTCTAGGGGAGTGTTAGTGGGACCTTGTGCTTCTACATCTTAGGCTGGATGCGGTTGCCAAAGGTACCCACGAAGATTTTTGTTCCCTGTTTCTTAGAATGGTGCTTTCTTGGACGGCTATGACGGTGTCCCTCCTCTATTTTGTGAAGGGAAGAATGATGGTTAGTTTTGTCTACATATTATAGCCCCATCTATTTCTATTGCATATTTACTTTACGGATGTTGGAAATGAAATTTATTTGGATATTTTGGTAGTTATTCTTGGTGCACCGAGTAGATCGGTGCTTCGGTCCATTCAACGAGAGGGTATGGATGGAGGAAGGATTGTCGAGGCTATAGAGGCCAACAATAATGGATGCATTGTTATTTCAACACAATGGGGTCCCTTGTGGGATGGTGATTTGAATCAGGTGCAACTTGAGAATGATGATC
Source organism: Taxus wallichiana var. yunnanensis (assembly GCA_018340775.1). Lineage (NCBI taxonomy): Eukaryota > Viridiplantae > Streptophyta > Pinopsida > Cupressales > Taxaceae > Taxus > Taxus wallichiana. Next base: position 674,502,016 of record CM031243.1, on the reverse strand, counting down.
ATTTATGTGGCTATGGCTTGGGGTTCCCCTACGGTCGGATATGAAACTATATGGTACACTTATCTCGTGTCTCTAGTGTACTAGTTCATCTAAATTCAGCGGTGAATGAGTTGTTACTTGGGGATGGTTTTGACCTTGTGTTGAACATGACCCCGTCCTAGTCTCAGTCAAGTCTACGAATTGATCAACCCCCCTGGTAAATTGTCTTTCAAGGATGTGGTGTGGGGGTAGGTAATTGGAGCAGGGGGCTTGTCGGTTTCTAAGGAAAATAATCCAATGGATTATGCTAAATATATTCCATATGTTAGTTTTGGTGAAGAGGTTGTTCACTTTTAAGTTTGTTTCAAGAAGAATGGTTTGATTTTAGATTCAACAACTTCTTCCCGGTGATCCATAAAATTCTACTTGGGAAATTCATGAAGACATATTTATAGTTTGTTTTTCTACTTTCTCTTTGGAAAATGACAGAATTGAAGCTAGTGATTGAATTCTTAATGCCTTAGAATCAAATTGCAAAGAGTGATAAGAAATTAAGAGAGACAACACACAATTTTTATCCTAGAAACCCCCAGTGTGAGGGAAAACCAATCGGGAAGGGAAATTGCTCTTTCTTCCCTTTTATGTATTGGACAATTTAAATGTAAAGATATAGATTACAAGAAGTAGAAATGGAGACAACAATGTCAAACTCTCCCTCCCTATGCTTGCTTGCTCTATTCCACATACACCTTGCTTCTACAACTCAACTCCAGCAATGAAGATCTTGCTCACTTTCTCTCATACAATTAATTTTCTTGCTCCTTGATCTCTTTGGATCTTCGATTGCCAAATACTTTGCTCCTTCATGCTTTTATAGCCTTCCCATGTCCTCCCATGCACTTTGGAGGATGTGAAGAGACGCATGAAAGGAATAGGGAAGGATAGATGGTTCAACTTCAAACTGCTTCTGTGTCCTTTTACTTTTTTGCCAAAAGTGATAGGACCGCCACTCGATGAAGATCGGTCATATGACCGCCGCCCCTAGCTAGGTGGCGGTTACATGACCATCGCCGTTGCTAGGATGTGGTTACTGTTAAAAGATGACAAAACCTTTGTTTTCGTTGTTATTCCTTAATGGTGCTGATAGAATTAATGAAGTGGTATGTTTTCGGATCCCTATGGATCACGGGGTCTTCTAGTACTTTGTGCACGGATTGTACGGAAATGGGGACCTTTTTTAGGAAGGTAGGTTGGATATATTTCCTAGTGCTTAAGGTTTTTTCATTGTAGAGTTTTCTAATCCTTCGCAGATAGGGATCTTATATTTGGGAAATTTTGGGAATTTGAATCTCATATGATATTGATGAAATTGTGGTTCTCTATGTTTAATCCGGTTTCTGATACTTTCACGATTAATCTGGTGTGAATATTTCTACCATAATTACCCCTCCAATTATGGTTGGACATTACTTAACCATTATTGGTAACACTTTAGGAAAATGTTTAGCTATTGACCCAAAAATGTAGATTTTGAGAAAACAATGTATGTTAGAATATTGGTTGATATGGATACTTATGTTTATTTCCCTACCACTATTGAACTTAAATTTTAGGATAGAACTTGGACTCAAAAGCTTGATTATGAAGTGTTTCCCTTTAGGTGCAAAAATTGCTTTTCTCTTAGCCATTTAGCATCAGATTGTCACTTGGTTAGAAAATAGGCTAAAGGAAGAAGTTCTTGGTGGAAGAACTCTAATCCTAGTCATTTGGTTGTGAATGATCCACAAGATTGTGAATCAAATTCTCAAAAATTGATTGACCCAGAAACAGGGAGTAAGTGCAACGAACTAGAAATAATGATATAGATAGTTTTAAATTTGAATGTTTATCATCTACACTTCAAAAGGTTCTTAGTTTAACTTTGATTATTATAAAATAAGATCACATAAAAAAATTAAAGGGACAACTATAACATGAACATCTTAATGTCTATTTGATCTAATGTTTTCTCTCTTTCATTGTTAAATCATAAGTACTATATGCATTCATGTGGGCCTATGAGAATATTATGTAGGTTTGCATACTATATTAAAACAAATCTCACTCTAGTAGGAATAATAAATATATGATTTATATGTAGGAAATTATTAATCATGATGGGGATGTGTTAAGGTTAGTTCAATTCAAGTAGTAGCATCCCCTTGATAGGTATGACCAAGAGATGCGGTTTAAAGAAATACATTAGAAATATTGATTCTTAGCCCAATTATCATAATATTCAAGACAAATATTATATACCTAAGAAATGAGAAAAGTAGATACCTGAGTCATTTTGTATCTCAAATCCCAAAATACATTGTTAACCAAATGTCCCATTTTCCCTTTTTCCTAACCTTGTGCTTAAAAAACACCAAGGTCGTTTGAGAATTTATCTTGTTTTCTTTTCCATAAGACTTTACTTACACTATCTTGTGAAAACGTTTCTAATTCATGAGGCAATCTACTCTACCACACTCCATACCATCATTTTTCATGTGGTGTAAATAATTAAATAAAGTTAGGACATATCTCTCCTTTTATTATTAAGTTGCATAATGACTTAAACCTCTATCCCTAATCAAAAGTACTAAAAATATCATCCCCATGTGTTTGTTTACTTCTTCCACTTTGTTTCTATCCATCTTTCATATTTTCACTTCATTTCCTTTTATCTTGTCATGCTTTCAAGCTATATAAACTTGCAAATTTTAGCTTTAGACACATAACATTTTAAAAATCCTTAGAATACCCTACATGAAAATATCTTCTTAGATTGTGCACACCATATATATATTTTCACAAAACTAAGTTTTCTATAAATTTTTTTCCCATCTCCCATCACATGAAACACTATGTTTTCCACAATGTTTCTTATTAACACCATATCTATTAAGGAAACTTATTCTTAACTATTTTTATTGCATCTTCATTGTGACAACTTATATTCTACATCCTTTTACACATTGTATTTTTATTGCATCTTTATTGTGACAACTTAGAATCTATGTCCTTTTACACATAGTATTACTAGAAAGAATATTATTTAGTTTGGAATGCTTCCTCACTCCTTCCATGTATTCAAAATTATTCGTTCACTTATTATATTCCAAAATCACTACCAATGATCACTTCAAGTATGTATTTACATGCCAAGATATGTTTACACAATAGAAATTCCACATTGTTCATAGTGACCACCTTAATGCCTTGATTGGTTGTAGAGTACAATAACTAACTTAATGTGACTCAACCTGGGACAATCTGTATACTTTGACAACACAATCTACATTGTTGGATAATAGATGATCTAAATGTTTTTGTTTTCCCTCATGATCCATCATTAATTTCAAAAAAATGTAGTGGCCTATCAAAACCATATAATGGTGTCACTTCATATGCTATATTTCTTACAACATAGAATGATCCCCATTCTTCATTCACATGATAATTTCAACTTTCTTACCAAGTTTGTTTCCTCGGATTTCTATAAAGTATAACTTATGTTACTCCAACTTAATTTTAAAATTGTTCTCTTTATCTTATGTTACTCCAACGTAATTTTAAAATTGTTCTCTTTATCTCAATATTATTCTTGAGTTCTCATATTCTATTTATTGTGTTTTGGCCTCTACATAGATGAGGATAATGCATCTTTGGCCTCGTTTTATGTCTAATTCATTTGTATAATTGAGAAATAGGTAATTTTGTGTGTCTTATATCTTATGTACTATTTTCTTCTATATATAAATGGGAAATCCCCGGAAGTTTGTCCCAAAGGTCTTTTAAGAGGTAATGTTTGTGTTCCTAATGTTATATTACTTGTTTCTAAATTCGAAGTTGCATTCCAATGTCTTGAACATTTATACTTTATTTGTTACTTTATGGGTTGTATACCCTTTAAAATTATGTGAAAGTACTAGGTTAACTCAACTAGGGATATGTTATCCAATTTTGGCCCCTTGGTAAAATTGAACAAAAAGTCTCTGCACAAAAAAATGAGGGATTGATTCGGTCATGGTAGTTCCTATTTTGGGATTGGGCCAAGCACATTGCGGAGGAGTTCGAGAAAATGAAGAAGCTCAATTTTGAAATTTAGACTTCGAGAGATGGGGGAATGCTGGAGTTAGGACGAAGCAAAATTCGGGACTTGGCGAGAAAGGAACGTGTAAAAGGGAGTCAAAATTCTAAAACCTAAAGTCTAAAATTAAGACTTCAGATTTCGAGATTTCATAGGTTTTATGTGCCATTAGATAATCTAATCCCGAAACCCAAAGTCCTAAAACCACGAAAACCGAAGTCTAGAAACCCCAAAATCCCAATGTCCCAAATCCCGTAACCATTAAATCACAGAATTCTGAAACCCCAAAATATCAAAGTCTGAAATCCTAAAACACGAAGTCCTAAAATCTTGAATTCCCGAAAGCCGAAACCTAGTAATCCCGAAGTCCTAAAACCACGAAATACCAAAGACACAAATCCTAAAACACTGAATCCCTAGAAAGGAAAAGGTCTAAAACCAAGTCTAAATTTTGGACTATGGAGTTTCAGAATTTTTAACCTTGTGCTCGATCAATGAATAGTGTCACACGACATAATTTTAGAGTCTGAACTTTGAATTCTAAATTTTGAACTTCAGAGGTTTGGCATTTCGGAACTCTTAAGCCGACTTGAGCGATGAACAGTAACCTGAACTCCAAAATCAAAAACCCTAAAGTCACAAATCCTGAAAGTCCAAAATTTTGGATTTTGAGGATGTGATGAAATTCAAATTACGAAAGATAGAGCTGACCACTCGCATTTATTACCGTTTGGCACCCTCATCTACAAATAGAGATAACTTTTGAATGGGATCTCAAATTTGCATAAAATTATAATTTTTGGAAAGCTCTTAGTGTTCTTTACACAATCATGCATCTGGATTTCTTAATTTTAATAAAGATAAGTATTCCAAAATGAGGAAATACAGTCCGCCATTTTAGAATGTGTTCCTAGATTTCTCACCTACCCAAAATGATGAGGGATGGGCTCCTTTTCTTCCCCAACAAGAAAGGTACAATGGAGTATGGGCTTTGCAGACTTGCCCATCACTCCCACAAGGACAATGATGGATTTTGTAGGAGATTGGAGTGCATTTTTAATTTCTTCTCTCTCTCTCTCCTCATTTTCTTCCTCTATAAATTGTAAGGGGTTTGCATGTGTAAAGGTTGTTGATCATCTTTCTTCTCCCATGCACCCCATTTCTTCTTGGGGATCTAAGCCTTCCTCCAAACACTTGTAATGGCTTCATGCCTTTCTCCCACATGCAATGTACTTTGTATATACTTCATGAGAAATAAAAATTATGTTTTGTGTTAGTTTTTAACCTTTGCATGATTTTTGTGTCTCTCTTACCTCTCATTGCAACAAGGTTTTTTGTGCATATTTCATAGTTATTACAGGATATGGGTGTTTTGTATTTATCAGGAATGAAGATTGTTTGTATTTTGGTTTTGTGTTACAGTTTTCCAACTTTCCCTTAATACATTTTTGGAACTTGGGTTTTTGTTGTATTTGTCCAACCTCCTTAGTATTCACCCTTTCTCCATTTTGTAGGGTTGGGAAGAGTGATCAGCACTCCTTTCTTGGTGTATCACCGGTTGTAGTGTAGGTTTCTTTCATGTAATTATTATTTCCATGTCCCCTTGGAATCATTAGATTAGGATTAGTCAGTGGTTTTCCTACATTAGGAGTAGTTAGTGGCATATAGGTTAGGAGAAGGAATCATCCTTCTCCAGAGAGTTATCTTGTTTCACAATGTACCACATTCAGGATAGCTCCATATTATGCAATCACATGGAATTCCCTAGTCCAGATCTATCTCATTCTAGGGGTCTTTATGATTCCGCATCAACGGGATGGTCATGGCATCGAGATTAAGAGTCTCGTAAAATAGGACTAAATTAATTTTCCTTTTCTGGTTTCTGACCCTACACATGTCATAATGGTGGTATGGTGTCAAATATAAGAAAATTGTGAGGATAATCGAAATTAGTCATGTAATAGGGTGAAACAAATGGTATGAGATTATGGTCATAACATAATAAACAGTGTGTGTTTTGGAGTTCGGAGAAAAAATGACATGTAATGAAAGATTGATGTTGATTATGACCAAATTTGAATAGGAAATTTGAGTTTTATATAGTGATTTTGGTTTTCATTTTTGTTGGGAAATAAGGGATAAAATACGTGGAAATATCACTCACATAATCACAACAGTAGAAAACTAATATGTAGAATTTATTACAAATCTGAAATAAAAGTGCAGAATAAAAAAGAACACAACACAAAGAGACAATATTTAACATGGTTTACCCAATTTAGGCTACGTCCACCAAGAATCACTTGCTCAGATTTTATTACAAGCCACCTTTTCTCTCAATACAATAACCAGATCTGTTTGGAGCTATGCTCAACAAACTCTACAAAATTCACACCCAAATTCACACACATATGAAATGTTACATCAACCCTAACATATGCACAAAACCACATAAATAGGCAATTGCTTAAGCAATTTTACAATACCGCAGTACCAAAACTATGGGCCAAAAGTGACCCATAAAATTATGGGTCAAAAATTCCACCCATATGAGAAGAGAACATTTCTCAAAATATCGGGCACATTTTTCGAGGCTAAAAAAATTAGTTTGGAAAGTGTAAAGTACTTTTAGTGTACAGTCTTCAACACTTCCACACATGAAAATAGGCTCCCAACCTAACAATTTTCTTATTAATATTTTTAGAATTGAGATAAATGAGCTATGAAATTCAAATTTAGGGTGTATTTAAATTGTATGGTACGTGTACAAGGTGGTGATGGAGGACAATGAGGTAGAGCAAGTGGTGGTGCTTGAGACAGAGCTAATTCATTACATTTAATTTTGTTGAGTAGATTAGGTGCAATTTATTTATTTATATTTTTTAGAATCATGAGTGCTTCAAAATTAATAAATTTGGGTCATGGGGTAGGTTAGGATAAAATACAAGTGGGTTTGGGATGGGTTTGATTTTTGTTTTGTCATTTTGTTGGATTTGGAAAGTCAATTTTTGAAATTTGCGACCATGATTTGGCCAAATGCCATCGACCCCTTTGGAACATGATGTTCGATGACATCAGGGGAATTTTTCTAGGGGTTGATGGCCTCTACTATGGGGTTGATGGCATAGGGATCCTATTAGAATTAGTGGTATGCTTTGATTTTCACTCCAAAATTTATTTTCATAGTTCTAAATTTTCTTGTTGGATCGTTTTATGGATACGGGCTCACTACATATTCATCCTTTGGTGCAGCCTAAATGTGGCATGGTTTAGTGTAATGATTGATGGATTTCCACAGATAGAATTTTCCCTGTTTCAGGTAGGGAATTTGGGACATTATGCAAATGCCCGGGATACCATTCGACATGGATTTATTACATATGCTTTTGGATGCATAAGAGACCGAGTCCAACACCTTTTAGTGGTGGACATAATAGGAGATTATGGAAATGTCCTTTACATTAGAGGATGTACATGGAATTCTATGGTTACTTGATTAGAGGCAACCAAATGTATTATATTATTGCACCCTAATGCTGCTCGGCGTAGATCATTGACCACCTAGGCTACACGCGAGTAGTGCGTATGATGAGTGCATGTTATGCATTTGACTCAATGCATTACATGAAACTAAAGTTATGGATATCCATATAGTAGTGGTGGGGATCATGATGGCATGAATAGTGTGCCATAAATAAGATGAATTCATCCAATTATTTTTCATTGCTATATGTAGAGATGTATTCAATCATGAATTTTTGTTTAGAAGAGGCACCACCATATGGGTTTAGTTGGTACGTGATATTTATAGGGTGAGGCGTAGATGACAGAGGGTCATGAGACCCATCATATTACTAACAACATGGATTTATGAGTGGTTCCCTACGTACAAGTTGACAAATAAACCATAGTTAGTAACAACGTGTCCCGATAGAGTACTTGAATGGGTGTAGGGGCCGACATTGAGAAAAATTTGGGTATACCAACCTTTAGCACAGGTGGGTCCAAGTAACGTGGTATGAAAACCCTACATAGGGAATGTAGATCAAAGACCCAATTGGCCCACGATAGTTTTCTTGTATACCATGACGAGGTGACCATCGGTGCGCCGAGTCCCGAGGTAGTTTGGGTGACGATCACTAGTGGTGATACAACCATTGCAACACTACTAATGTCATCATGCCGGGGAGGCTATAAGATAAAAGGTGCAGTCTTATCTCTTAGACCTATACAATACATGAAGCGGAGTGTGCACAGTGGGAGGTAGTGGTCGCATGGTTGGGATATTCAAGGCCCATCACATGTCATATGAGTCAATGTTTTAGAGGAGGAATTCGATGGAGGATCCATAAATACAAAACCACAAGCTTGAGCATGTCCAAGTATTACAAGAGGGAGTAACAGATCCATCACAATATGTGATGGACAAGAGGAGGATTTATGACATTGTTTAGAGTTCGAGATGGCCATGTATCTAAGATAGAGGTCTAGACCACAGCGACAAGGATATATAATTTAGGTTCTGTTAGTGTGAAATCACGGCACCCTCGAATGGCCTGGTTTTATGTGTGGCATTCGATGTGATCTGCATAACATTGGACCATCTCTCAAGCTGTGGGACTTGCAGACTTGAGATGGCCCTACAGAGAATGTTGGCTTCTTCTTCCTAAACTACATGCAACAAGATACTCTAGTGCAAGAAAACTATCTAATCCTAATCTAACCTTCCAAGGAGATAGGGAGAGAGAGAAATGCATAAAAGAGCCTACACTAAGTGGTGATACACTAGAAAAGGAAGTGGTGAGATACTCTACTAAGGGAGAATGAAACAGGGGAAAGGGAGATGAGGGAGGTTAGACAGAAGTGACATAGACCTAGATCCTAATCCACCATCAAAAATCCATGAAACACAACATCCACTTTTTGAAAATGTGAAATACATGCATAAAAATAGATCACGAAAGGGAGAGGCACGAGAGAAATGATAAAACATGTGAGAGAGTTGAAGAACACCACAAAAACATGAGTTTATTGCTCTAAAAGGTGCATAGACCATTACATTTTTCTTAGAGGCATAAAATCCACTTGTCATGTGTAGGAGAAGGCTTACAACACAAATGGAGTTAGGAAACAAATTTTACAGAGTTTCCCCACACCTAGAATGTCTCCCTCTCAAATGAGAAGTGTTTACAATATATAGAATGTCGAGGTGAGAGAGAAAGAAGAAAACTTAGACTCTGCTCTGAAATCTCAACCACCAACCATTAATGCCCATACAAATCCACCTAAAATCTGTTAATTTTGGTTCCCCATATTTGTTTGGTGTGTTGGAGAAGGAAGAATGGTGGATTAAATCAAATTTCATCTGGTTGTTAAAGCAATCAGATCATACATTAATGGCATGAAAGATGATTTCCTATTTCACCCACCTAAACTTGTCAAAATTAAGCTGTTTCAGATTCCATGGCACAAAGGAGTTTGAGACCTATCCAATGGTACCAAATTTGTTGAATTTAGAGCACTAGATCAAAAGTTATGCCCATTTGAATATTTGAATCGAATCCATACAAAAATGGAAAAATTTTGTTTTTTGCAAATGGATCCACAGGCCCGAAAGTCACTTTGTGCCTTTTGCAAAAAAACACAAAATTCACAAAACTTCCAAAGAACTCCATGAGCATGAAACTCACTTTTACCCAAAAGCCCCAAAGCTCCGCAACCTTCTCATTTTCCATTTGTCATCCCCGGTCCCACCGGCCCACATTTTCCACTTAGGAAAATAAATCCTTCCCTGGCTCGCGGGCCCATAATTATAACTTGTGCCTTTTGAGAAAAGTACAAAATTCCAAAATATCTCCTACCGCCTGCTGCCCCATAATTTCAACTTTTGGCAAAAATTCCTCCCAGTCCATCGGTCACTTTTGGAAAAAATCCTTCTAAGCCTCGCCTTCCCATTTTGACCTGAAACATCACCACGTGTAGAGCTGGTGTACGTTTGGGACACAACGCTTTTGGATTCATCCCTAAATGAGTGCCAGAGACACATGGATTCTTGCACAACCTTTCTTTGTTTCTTTTGTTTTTTGGCTAAGTCCCTCTCATTTGGAGGGGCCATATGTCTAACCACTGACACGCGGAGACTTAACACACATTTGGAACCTCCTTCCAAATTTTACTTTTGAAGTTATGTTGTCTTGACACGTGGCTCCTTCCACTAGCCTACCTCTATTTAGACTTTTTAATGGATGATTCTACCTTTTTAGGATTTGGACACATGGAGGGCTTGCACTTGTTTGGGACTGGCCTTTGGGTCTGACCCTTGAATATGCACCAGTGAAACACATGGCACCTTCCACAACTTTTCTCTATACTTAGCCAATTCAATAGATGTCTTTTCCCCTATTTGGATTCTACCATGTGGTGAGCCCATGCTTATTTGGGAACCTACCTTTGGCTTTGACCCTTGAAGGTGCGCTATTGAGAGACGTGGTGGCTTCCGCTAGTTCTTTTATACTTAGCCAATTTAGTTCTGCTCCTTTATCTCCATTTTGGCTTGGTCCCTTCTTCTCACATGGAGCGACTATGTTGGGTTCGGACACGTGAAAGCTGTGCACTTGTTTGGGGACTGCCTTTTTTCCTACCCCTAAAGTTGCGCCATTGAGGCATGTGGCTCTTTCCGCTGGCCTTAGAATTTTCAATGGAGGATTAAAATTTTTGAGGCTCGACCATGTGGAGGGTGGTGCTCGGTTGGGGACCTTGTTATGGATGTACCTTTTGGAATTACGTTGGGTGACACGTGGTACCTTCTACAAGTCTCGTTGTTTGGTCCCGATTCGACTCTTATGTGAAGTCTAAACTTTGAGCCCTTTCTCTGATTTTCTCTTGTTGAGCCTTTGGTTTCCTTTGACATTGTTGGCCTCTTTTTCGACCTTGATTGGACTCCATTGTCGAGCCTACTTTCCCCCTCAAATTTGGGATCAATTATGAACCCATTTGGACTAAAAGCGACCCTTTCGATTTTCTTATGTAAGGTCATGTTTGACCAAATTTACCAAGGAGGCAAAATTGGGATAACAATTCGGCGACTCATAGGGAAATATTCTGCTAGATGAAGAGACCAGCTTTCCTTATTACATCCATTGGGCATGGAGTCACGAATGATAGTCGATAAACACAAATCTGATCTAAACTTTGAAAATATGATCCACTGAACCACTTGGAAACTACACTAAAACTAGAGCTAATCTCACCAAATGCCATTTCCAATGCACTTGCAATGTAGGAGAAACAAGATACCACAACACACTATGTATAAAGCTGAAATCATACATACCCCAAGTGGGATATGTAGAGTGTGCACAAGCACTTCTTCTGCTGAAAACAAAATCTACTCCTACTCCTACACTAACTAGAGAGAAAGGGGACTCAAACAAATCCTACAACTAGTAGGGATAAGTAACTTCCCTTTCTCAAAAGGGCAGCCAAGCAAATGATTTGACACGAATATGGCTGCTTGTATGAGTAAAAAACTAACTATAAGCTAATCCTCCACCCATATCATCAAGGTATCAACTTGAAACAAGAAAAATACCTCTTTTAGTTGCTCTGTATTTGGATTAAAGAGGCATTACAGCTAATCCTTGGTAATTTGAAGCTCATCCTCATGCTCAGAAGTAAGCATGACCAGTTTTGGCTTCTCCCTTAGCTCGAATGAAGCTAAGTACCTGATTGGACAAGGTCTAGTACTTTCAATTTTCCCACTTTGCTCCGATATTTAACTCCAAAAATGGATTCTTCTTGCTGACCTTCTTGGGTGGATGGTGTGAGAGAGATGATGACATCCTCTTGCTCTTTCCTTTCCTTCTCTCGTGAAGAACATGGAAGATTCATATCTTCTAACCTTGGTTCCAGAGGTGTTATGAAGTGCAAGATATTATCCTTTAATTCTCTCCTTCATGGCAGCAGGCTCATGTGCTTTGAGGGTGGATGATGGAGGAGAAAATGATGTGATCTCCATGGGCTCCTCTCCATCAAAGCAATCCTCCAAGTCAGACAAATAATATGCCTCCTTGTTGTCCTACTGCATGTGCTCAACCTCCTCCATGGTGTCCTCCTGATCTAAAAATTTTCTCACCATTGTTCCCCTCTTCTTTAAACATGAAGTTTGAAAGATCAAACTCCTCTTCAACATTATAGCCTTAAGGGGATGAAGTGGGAGGAAAAACTAAAGGTTCTTCTATGGCTTGCTCTATACTTGAAGCCTCTTGAACTGTATGGTTCTCCTCCATATGCTCCTTTTTAACTAGACTTGGAGCTGATTGTTCTTCTTCCTTGATGACTGATTGTGTAGCTTGGATTAGATCAACATCCTCTTTAGAAAAAGTGTCATTATGGACACTGCATTCAGAGAAAACAGATTTTTGATCTTCTCCTTCTTTTTCTTGTTCTTCTTTTGTTGCAAACTCAGCCTTAGCCACCACTGGCTCTTCAACCTTGACCTCCTCTATTGGCTTAACCATCAAGGGGATCTTTGTAATCCAAAATATGGCAGCCCAACTCTTCATATTTTCTATCATTTCTTCTCTATTGGGTTCCTCTTTTCTTTGTTGTTCTCCTTGACTGGATTCTTGAGTCTCTTCCCAACATGGACTTGGGAAAGCAGGAGGAGTGGTAGGTTGGGATTCAACCAGTTTTTGCTATTGTTTGTGGTGGAGAGGGAAGTGGAATTTCTTGTTTGTTTGGAGGGAATGACTTCTTGGAAGGGAAAAGGAAAGGAATTGAGGTGGGATGGAAGACTAGGAGATGGAGAAGGGAAAACAACATTTGGGGCAGCAAGTGAGGGGCTTGACTCTTGACCATGCTAAAATGATAAAGTTTGGGATGGAGAAAAGGGAGCATAAGGAGCTGGTGATTGACTTACCCATTGACAAGGTTGTCTTGTACTTTGCTCATATTCCTCAATATCCTCAATCCACTGTGCAAGTTGAGGAAACATTTCAACCATGAAGTCAACCTTCTCTTGAGGGATTTAATGTCTTGGCATAGGGCCGCCCATGGACAAGGTGCACTATAGCCAATTTTGAATGCTTTCATCTGAGTTATGGCCCTTGATTATACCATGCATGCATCCATCCCTTGAATCTTCTCCAGAAGATCAGCATTTTCCATGTAGTTGTTATCATTATATGCATACCCTTGTTCTTGATAAGCTCCATAGCCAAACTAGTTTTGGCACTGCTCATATGGGTAAGCATGATTATTCTGGATTTGATCATAATGTTGATCTGGAGGAGATGAGAAATACATTGGAGGTGGACTACGTTGTTGTTGCTCCAAATGTTAATTCCAAGATGGAAATGAAGTCATGATTACACAACTTCATGGAATGAAGGAAATGAAAGATGTGGAAAGAAGAATGGGTAGAAATGGATGGAAGGAAAGTCTACAACTCAGAGAATGGGTTGTTGACCATATGGAGTCACTAGATGTGCTTTTCATATGCCTCAAAGGATTAATCTCACAAAGAACACATCAAATTCATGAAATGAAGTGGTAAGGTGCTTTAGATCTGTCCCACCGGGTGTGCCAAAACTCATTGTGTGGTCACACGGTGGCTTAAGATTTGATGTTGATAATGAGACACATCTGAAAGATGGAACTATGACTTCTATGATGTCCCACCGAGCGTGTCAAAACTATTAGTGTGAAATCACAGCACCCCCCGAATGGCTTGGTTTTGTGTGTGGCATTCGTTGTGATTCATATAACATTGGACCATCTCTCAAGTTGTGGGACTTGTGGATTTGAGATGGACCTCGAGAGAAACCTAACTTATTCTTCCTAAATTACCTGCCACAAGCTACTCTAGTGCAAGAAAATCTATCTAATCATAATCTAACCATCCAAGGAGACAATGAGAGAGAGAAATACATAAAATAGAGCCTACACTAAGTAGTGATACACCGAAAAAGGAAGTGGTGAGATACTCTACTAAGGGAGAATGAAACAAGGAAAACGGAGATGAGGGAGGTCGGATAGAAGTGACACCGACCCAAATCCTAATCCACATCAAAACTCTATGAAACACATCATCTTGCAGAAAATGTGAAATTCATGCACAAAAAATAGATATGAAAGGGAGAGGCACGAAGAAACAATAAAACACTAAAGAAGGTTGAAGAAAACCACAAAAATGTGAGTTTATTACTCTAAAAGGTGCATAAACCATTAAATTTTTTCTTAGAGGAATAAAATCCAGTTGTTAGGTGTAGAAGAAGGCTTACAACTCAAATGGAGTTGGGTAATAAATTTTATATAGTTTTCCCACACCCAGAATGTCTCCCATCTCAAATGAGAAGTGTTTACAATATATAGAACATCGAGGTTAGAGAGAAAGAAGAAAACTCAGACTCTGCTCTTAAATCTCAACCATCAACCATTAATGCCCATGCAAATCTACCTACAATCTTTGAATTGTGGTTCCACATATCTATTTGGCATGTTGGAGAAGGAATAATGGTGGATCAAATCAAATCTGGTATGGTTGTTGAAGCAATCGATCATACATTAATGGCATGAAAGATGATTTCCTATTTTTCATCCACCTAACCTTGTCAAAAATAAATTTTGAGGATTCCATGGCATAGAGGAGGTCGAGACCTTTCCAATGGTACCATTTTTTTGAATTTCGAGCACTGAATTGAAAGTTATGCCCATTTGAATATTTGAATCGAATCCGTATAAAAATGGCGAAATTTTGTTTATTGCAAAATGGATCCACAGGCCCAAAATTCAATTTGCGCCTTTTTTGAAAAAACACAAAATTCACAAAACTTCCCTGCACTCCACAGGGACTAAAATTCACTTTAAATACAAAATCCCCCATAAGCCTGCAACCTTCTCATTTTCCATTTGTCATCCTTGGGCTCACCGGCCCACATTTTCCACTTAGCAAAAGAAATCCTTCCGGTTCGTGGGCCCACAATTATAACTTATGTCTTCTACAAAAAGGGAAAATGCCAAAATATCTTCCATCACCCCACCACTCGCATTTTCCACTTTTAGCAAAAAGCCCTCCCGAGGTTCGTCGGTCCGCTTTTGGTAAAAACTCCTTCCAAGCCATGCCTTCCCGATTTGACTGAAACATGGCCACGTGTAGAGGTGGTGCACGTTTGGGACCTACTTTTGGATTCGCCCCCTAAAAGAGTGCCGAAGAGACATGTGGCTCCTTCCGTGGCCTTTCTTTATTTCTTTTGTGTTTTGGCTAAGTCCCTTTCATTTAACGGGGCCATATGTCTGACCTCTGGACACATGGAGCTTAGCACACATTCGGGACCTGCTTACGAATTTTACTTTTGAAGTTACATCGTGGCCGACATGTGGCTCCTTCCGCCGGCTTTGCCTCTATTTAGAATTTTTAAGGAGTGATTCTTCCTTTTCGGGCTCTTGACACGTGGAGGGCTGTGTTTGTTCGGACCGGCCTTTGGGTCTAACCCTTGAAGATGCATTGGTGAAACACTTAGCACCTTCTATGAATTTTCTTTGTACTTAGCTTATTCAACAGCCATCTCTACCCCCATTTGGAATTTTACCATGTGGCGAGTCTGTGCTCATTTGGGAACTGCCTTTGGCTTTGACCCTTGAAGGAGCACCATTGAGACATGTGGAGGGTTTCATTGGTTCTTTTATACTTAGCTGATTCTAGCTGCTCCTCTTTCTCCATTTTTGGATGGGTCCCTTCGCTCATTTAGGAACGACTATGTTGGGTTACGGAGACATGGAAGTTACTTGCTTGTTTGGGGACCGTCTTTTGAGTCCTACCCACAGAAGTTGCATTGTTGAGGCACGTGGATCTTTCCGTTAGCCTTAGAATTTTCAATGATCGATTCAACGTTTTGAGGCTTTGATCTCGTTGAGGGTGGCGCTTAGTGGGGGACCCTATTTTGGATTCATCTTTTGGAATTACACAAGGATGACATGTGGTGCCTTCCATGAGGCTATTGTTCGGTCCCGATTCGAATCGTATGCGAAGTCTAAAACTTTCAGCCTTTTCTTCGATTTTCTCTTATTGAGCCTCTAGTTTCCTTTGATGTTGTTGGCCTCTTTTTCTGACCCTGCTTGGACTCCATTGTCGAGCATGCCTGCCCCTCAGATTTGGGATCGATTGTGAGCGCACTGGACTGAAACAACCCTTCCGATTTTCTTATACAAGGTCATGTTTGACAAATTTTGTCGGGGTAAAATTGGGATAAGAGTGCCCTAAGATAGGTGGGCACAATATGTAGGAGCTATAATGCATCATGATGAAAAGGTAGCAAAGGAGGTGTTGGGTGGTATATAAGATTGTGAGATCGTCATGGAGAGACGTGGGAATCCGGTATGAGTGGTATCATGTTAATTATATTATTTTGATAGACACATGTGAAATTTTTAGTAGTGTGTGTTAGTTTTTGGTTCTACAGAGAGAGACGTAAAAGGAGTAGCACTCGCTAATTGAGAGCACCCATCATGAGATTTTGGACTCCCTATTAGATGTCAAGGATATTATAGTGATGGTGGATCTAGAAACATCATCGATGGGTATTAAATGAGATCATTTTGTTTAATAGGCGAGGCATCCAGGACACTGAGGAGATATGAGGATGCAAAGGCACAAGAGGATACCGACAACATAGATGTCATGTTGCGAGATTCTATTGTATGTATAGGAGCGGGTGGCTCACCTATAAGATTCTAAGAGAGATATGATGTCTATCACATCATTAGAGACCCACGTGGCAAGAGCATAGGAGATGCCTTGGAGCATGGTCTAGGGTGACATCCCTAGCTTGCATAACGAGAG
Source organism: Taxus wallichiana var. yunnanensis (assembly GCA_018340775.1). NCBI lineage: Eukaryota > Viridiplantae > Streptophyta > Pinopsida > Cupressales > Taxaceae > Taxus > Taxus wallichiana. The sequence continues at coordinate 674,485,079 of CM031243.1, read as the reverse complement.
AAGATAACATAGCCCCAACATCCTGAAGCATCAAGATACCCCCTAGATGGGGCGAGGGTGCTTAAGTCTTATTGTAGATGCACTGACCCATTTTTGTATGATTTTTGTCAATTTATAGAATTGGATGATGATTTTTGATGATATTTGGGCATTTGTTAATGTGTTTGTGATGCTTCATTTATCATTTTCCTACTTTCCACGTGTATGTAAGTCATACTACCATGGTACTTAGGAATAAATATAATGTGAGTAACAATAAAATATGGTGAGAAGGGGATCGAGTAGGATAGCCTAACTCACGTGATGTGAAAAATCCAAGAGGCATAAAAAGGCCAAGTCATGCAACAATATGATGTGAGGGCGTGTATGGTGATTAATCCAATCGAATTGAACAACCCAAACAAGGACATAATGATATTTTTGAGATAGTGTGATAAACTCGAGGGGGATCGACAGACCTAAGAAAAGATAAGGGATGTTTGTGTAAAACTAAACTGGGGACCGAGATCCCAAGTGAATGTGTGTGATTAGGCCAAAGAAAGAAAATACATATATAGTTAAGGTATTTGTAGGTAAATACCCATGAGGGGTAAAATATTTCATAATTTATCGGTGATAATATCAAATTTATGCATATTGTGGCTTAAGGCATGGGTCATGAGGTCCTCAATGGCATGTTGTGTAACAACCACTTGATTATAGACTTTAGAAAGAGTAGAAAATAAGGTAACATCAATGTGATCCTCAAATCGAATGAGAACATAACACTTGAATAAAATCCATAGTGGGATGATGAGTGTAGCGAGGTGGAGTTACATAGGTAGGTTGTTGTCCGGTTGGTGTAGGAGAGGTGGTCAGGTTCTAAGAGGAATAAGCTCCATGATTCTCGAGCGTGAGAGGAGGTTTCAAGAATGGGATGTATGCTACACTTAATCTGAGTCATTGTCGGTGTGCATGCAATATCGTGATGAGAATACAAGAAAGGAGATAAATGAAAAAGGTTTTGTAGCCTTTTTGGTCTAGTCACATTCGAGCTTCTTCATGTGATGTATATAGGATCTAAATTAAAATACATCATGCCTTAGAGCCTCGTGCCATGTATAATACTGGATTTTTCGTAGAATATTAAGGATCCATAAGGAAATATGTAAGGGAAGATGTCTCATAGGTTGTAAAGTTATAGTGAGAGTATCTAATGAGGGCACTAATGTGATGGGTGAGGATGGTATGAATAGATTATTATTTCACCCAGTCATCGAGGCATGATAAATAGGATCGTCAACCATAAGATCATTGGCTTCATAGTCAAATTTGGAAACCCGATCTTCTATAAAAAATAATTGGGCCAACTAAGTTGATTTTGGTATGTGAGTGTGTGGTAGATGAAGCAATCTTAAACTCGGGAATGAGTGGGGAAGAGTCATTAATTATATTTAGAGCTTCTTCCTATACTAATACAATGTTCACGTCATGAGTAATTTTGGTGTGTAGGGTTACTTCGCAGCACAAGACCTCCCGATCATGAATTTGAGCATATCCAACTCGGGTAGGGATCATCTAAGGCATAACCATTATTGTAATATGATATGGAATCATCCACTTTGTCAAGGAGTCGACTATGGTCTTGATTTTGACCATACACTCCCACGGGGCTATGGTGTTTGCGAGGGCTATAAGGAAGGGAAAACTAAGATATGAGGAGTTCGGTAATGTCATAAGTATTGATTCTAATGGTGACATTATCAATATCATCATCATCTGATTCTAATATATTGAGAGGTGTGTACCTAAAAACTAAGAATGAACAACCTTTTCATGAAGATTATCCGTAGGGTAGTTAAATCATTGATATTCTTTGAAAGGGGATTACTTGATAGTTCATAAAGCATGGGAGATTGTATGTCCCTTCCTTCTGAAGTGTATCATAATTTTGAGGGTTAATGTCCCATTTAATCTTATAAATATCCCCTTGGTGATCTAAATTCACACATTGACATGCGAATGAAGTAATGACATGCATGTGCTAAGTCGAAGGGTACCTCGGGATAATATTATAAGATAGAGGGAAATTGAATACCATGAAAATTGACACTCGATAGTCCTAAGGGGAACAGTGATGGGTAGCCAAATACACTCCATTAGAGACATATTTTTGTGATCATATCCTATGCAAGTAGTTCATGTGTATTTTATATTATCCATAGAATAACTGAGGGTCTTGATGAAATATAATGAGGCCACACATGTTCCTACTCCCTCATTAATGAGAGCAAGCTTAACTAAAGTGTGGCTGATCTGAACTGAAATGAAGAGTGTGGGATCGTCTACATGAATAAATAACTCATCAAAAATCATAAAAGTGACAGGAAAATGAATACATGAATGAGAATCCATGGTGAGGTTAGTATTAATTGAGAGTTCCTCACATTGTTAGTGACACTTTGTTCTAAGCCATGTAATGTAGGACTCTACCCCAAAGAGGGAGGTAAAGTAATAATCATGTCAAATATCACATTATTGAGACACTCATGATCGTGAGGCAACATACTCATACTTTCCAAGAAGGGGAACTGGACTAGGAATTTGTACATGTGCATTGAGAGGACCCCACTCATTACGACTAGACTGTGTAGTAAGATTAGAGCTATGGTATTCCTTAGAAACATATCCATAAGGGGAAGGGGTAGTTAGATAGACCTCTCAAACTAAATTTTTTTATTTCATATCGCATCAGCCCTATAAGTTTGATTTGCACATGGGTCGATCATGTCTATAGATAGAAAAAAATACCTAGACATAACCATCCCTATAGGATAACTTACGAAGGGCTGATGGAATCGGAGGAGGTGGGATTTTAATTTGAGGAGTTTGATTCTACGGTATAAAAGGATAGATGATTATGTAAGAATGAGGTTGGAATGATACAAGATATTCTAGTTCTATATAAACGATGACATGTTTTACATCGTTGATTATAAATGTATTATTAGGAAGGTAATCTTTGTCAACTACATTAGTGATAGCATTCTATTTATTTTTATAAATTTTACTGACATCATGATTGGGCATAGGATTACAGAATATTTTTATCTTCTCATTAGCCTAGTTGATGGGTTCATGGAAATTCTTCCTTTGAGCTACATCACGATTTTTTTACTTCATTCGAACTCTCACAAGTGATGGCGTCATAATAAATGTTATGTCTTAAGAATAATTTGATGGAAACCATTCAAAGTGTACAAAAATTCTTGTGTGAGTGACCCCAATTAGCATGACACCAACAAAACTTTCTCTCATCATGCCATCTGAGAACAAATTGAGAAGGATCTAAGATCGGGGTAAATGGTTGAGTCAACCGATGCTTGAGATCTTCCTTACTCAATGGTATATGAAAGTTAGATTATTTTTGTTGTTATTAGGTTGTTGGTCAATATTGGAAATAATATTATTTAAAGAAGCAATGAAATAAAGAGTATATGAGACTCCATCCTCTTTGCATTATTATTTTAAAACATTGAAGGATTTGGACTTGTTTGTTAGTTGGTGTCTTTGATGGATCTTTCTCAAATTCCCTCATGAGGTAATCTTTCCTTCTTACTTATTCAAAGGCTACTTTTGGGAAGTGGGAGAAAAGGAATCCACCTTGTATTAAAGATGAGGTTCAAGAGCTTGTAATAATAGTTAAAAGAGGATATCATTCGGCATGTTATGTTCTACCCATGTGGATAGGGTCTTTTGACTCTTGATAAAGGCTTTTTTGATTCATTCTCGGATTGCTAACAATTGAGGAAAGTGTTGATGTTTTTTCGGGTAGATCATGATATTGTAATTCATTAAATAGGGTTGTCACTAGGGACTCTAGATCAACTATAGAATTAGAAGTACAAACATGGTACCAATATAAAGCATCTCTAGTAAGTGTCTTTACTACGAGTTTTGTGGCATCATATGAATTGGTTATGATCCAATATTTTTAAAGATTTCCAAATGCCTTAATGTAAAGGGTGGAATTAGTAGACCCATTATAAGAGATAGACAAAGAAATGCCACCAATATCTATACCATAAATATTGGGTGCTAATGGCTCTTGTTGGACTACTAGCAATAACTTTTTTGGATGGGGGTTGGTGGTAGAACTTCGTTAGGCCAAATTTTTGAAAGATGGGGTGTGGTGCCCAAGAGCCTATTGGATGGAGGTTGACTAAATGAGTGAGGGTGGCTTGCATTTGGTGAAATTAAGCCATTGTATCATATTTTTGTTGGATCATGTTTATTAATGAGTTGAAAAGTGAGGTTTGTAGGGTCAAAATCGGAGGCATTTTTAGATAATCCTATTTCAGTGGCTTCTCCCTTTTCTACCCTATGGTCAAGTTATTTGTAGACGAAATTAATAATACACTTGCTAAGAATTTTTGTTGACTCTCCCTTGTTTTGAGGAAAATGAGATAGAAATTTACAAATCTTAGGAAGATGGTCAAAGGAATCACCATATTGGATTTCTTATTCCTCATCATAAGGTGGGACATTGCAGTTGGTAGAAGGTGTTGGTACTCAAATTTGTTCTCCTTTTCAAGCCAAGCAGCAACATGGATTCAACAGGGAACTTAGAGGCAGATAGATCATAAGTGTATGTCATTTTGTAGCCAGGGAGAAATCTAGTTGTCCCTTTATTACTTGGATTTGTGGAGAGATGGATAGCACCTCAAAAGGATGTGATCTTATCCTAACTATTTTAGGTTGTGCCTTTCAACCAAGGTAAGAGAACCTGATTTGTAACCTCTGTTATTTGAAAGGAGATACAAGTACCTTTATTTTGCATAATTTTTGTAAAGTAGACCTTGGGAAAATATGATAAACACACTAGATCTAACTCTCACGAGTTTTCACTTCCGGATCATGGAGATATCTTCACAATATAAGGAAATGGTTACTAAAGACATTTGAGACCACGATCGATCTCGCATACTTTAGTAAAATGATTTTGGTCTTGGGTGGTATAAAGAGAAAATTTGGGGTAGTATGGGTAGGATTAGTTATTTTTAAATGAATTTTAGTGGGAGGGAGATAGGATGGACTTGACTCATCATATCCTTGAGAGCTTATGAAAAATGGAAATATTCAATCAACAAAATGCCACGAAAAGTTAAATTGTTTCCTCAACTAGAATATGTGCTAAAATGGAGTCCCATATCAGCACTCTTTCACACAATATGTGGGATTTTGTCATGAAGGATTGAGTTAAAGGAACCAATAAAGCACCAATATTTAAACCAAGTCACGCTTGAGGTAAACCCATAGGCTTACAAAGAATCTTTATCAATATTTATCCCACTCCTAGATGAAGGCTCTTTAGAGAAATGAAATTGCAAATGCCACTAAACTATCACAAGGAATAAGACCTATGTGATTGGACTATATTTTGGTACAAGATTGCAATAGAAACAAGAAAAAACTACCCGTATGCATTTAGAAATGAAATAAATACACTTTACTCAAGATTGACACCAAATAAATCAAATTTTGATAAAATTTATTAGCAAGGGAAAGTTTCTAGAACAATCTCAAATTTTTCAATGGCTATATACTTACAACCACTTTGACATGATCAAATTTGATACAAAAAGAGATATACGGTATTCTCTGAGGGCTTCTCAAAATAGATGGGCTCTTTCAAGATTTTTCTATTGGAGAAAATCAGTCCTAATCTTTTTAAAAACTCCCAACCATTTACACGATGAATTCATGCCCTTTATAGAATTTCCAAGAGCCCCTTCCTCCGAAAAGACAAAAAAATTAAATGCACCAATGCTTGCCATGATTCTTTCGTGATTCGTAGAATCATATCGTAAAATTCTTCAGTGCTCGAGGGTAAATCTCTTTGATTTCTTCCCACATTCAACTCTTTTCTTGGGAAAAACATGCATCCATCCATTCGCCAACCACTTCCGCCCCATATCAATCAAATATGACCCCTTGTGTGCTCGGGAAAGAAAAAATAGAAAACTAGATTAGGCTTGAGAGTCAAACCATTTTAATGGCGAAATACGTCTCCAGATCCCTCCCACCAAACTCTAGATATCAAAATTAACTCGCTCCTCTATTTGGCATGTAGAAAATAACAAGAATCATGAAGACTCACACTCCTTGAATTTTTACAAAAAAATGGGGCAAAAATCAGATTTAGATGCTCAGCAGTCATTGATCTTTGATTTTGAATATGGGTTGTCCACATGGAAGATCCAAAAATAGGCTCAGGGGCTTCCTTTGACCTTTTATGACCCTTTTGAAAAAATGAAAAAAATTCCCATTTTGCTCCATGCCTCCGCTTCTGAAAATGGGCACGACACGTGTCTACTCCAAAGTAAAATTTGTTTGAAGGCTTGAAGCTCGTGGAAGGCACCACTTGTCAAGCTTTGAGGCAGTCTCCTTTTGGCTGTTGAAAATTCTAAGTAAAATGCAAAGCAAGTGGAGGCCTCCACATGTCATCTTAGTGCTTCTTCAATTTGAAACTCAAGGGTTGATCCCCAAACATGCGTGGTTCCTCCACGTGTCTCCATGGTGCAACTTCAAGATGGTACCCAAAGTAGAGACCCTGAATGAGCGCGAGCTCACCATGTGTCCTATTCTGCCAAACTGTATCCATTTACATAAAAATTTCTAATTCTAGGCCAAGTAGTGGAAGCCTCCACATGTCCTCCTAGCGCTACTCCAAGGCAAAGCCCAAAAGTAGGTATTTAAATGAGCGTTGTTCCTCCACGTGTCCTAGACTTCCCGAAAACCTTTTGAAATTTTTGTAAGTATGGGAAACCCAGCGGAAGTCTCCACATGTCTCTTTCCTACCAGCCCTCCACGTGTCCTCCCAACACTACTTCAAAGCCAAACCAAAAAGTTGATTCTCAAACGAGCACCGTTCCTCCACGTGGACACATTTTAAAGTTGAGGATTTTTATAGAATTTTGAAGTATTAAGCTGACCCACATCTAACCAAGAGGTGCCACATTTCCCTGTCAATTGAATGATGAAAATTTGATTGGGAGAAATTCTTGTCAAACTGTAAAACATAGAGAAACGTCCATTCGAGCCAGAAAATGAGGTTTTCTTCAGGACAGAGAATTTAAATTGTTGCAAGGCTCAAACACGATCCTTAGGGACACATAAAATCATTTCTCCTCGAGTATTTAGGGAAAAATGGAAGGGACAATAGATCTTGATTTTGAAAATGGAGGAAACGGGAAAACATGAGTTTTGAAGGAGGCGGAGCATGGAGACTCAAAATATAGATCTTTTCCCGAGAGGAACAAAGGAACCATGAGACAAATATGGACCCACGCATGATCTTTAACATAGGAGAAAATTAAAATGGCAACAAAGACTTGCCAAACACAATACGGGAAGGATAAAATGACAAGAGGTCGTGAATCAATAAATATTTAAGGGCACAAATGGGGTGAGATAATTTTGAGCACCAATAAAAGGATTCTTTCTAAGTTCTCCTATGATGAAACAATCCATTCAAAAGTGAAACTCATCATTAGGATGATATGTCTTAGGAAATATTTATACAATCGTCCGATTCAAAGGAACCTAAGCCTAGATACTCCATGATGGAGTGTTGATCCGACCGAGAAAAGTTTTAAAAGGGAGGGCTACATATGTAATAAACCATACAAAAATGTACATAGAGGAAGATTTGGAAGTAGATCTAGGATAATAAAGAGAATTATCTAAGTAAATAGGTCTACACATGGGTTGAAGGCATTATGATATAAGAAAATAAGAGCATACATGCTCTCTAGGGCGATGGTGTTTGTGTAGATGGGTTTTTGAGGTTTTGTGGGTTTTTAGGTATTTAGATGAAGTCAAATTTGAATATGCATGATTTTAATGAGTGGTTTTTAATAAAAGGGATGTAAGATTCACATCTGGTTCTCCATATGATGTGTTGGGGAAAAAATTTGTCTCAATAACATGCACTCCTAATTCATATATTCTATAAGTGTATTAAAGTAATGAGTAGGAGATGCAAATATACCAACTTTCAAGGGGATAAATTTAAAGGGGCTACATTCTGTTCTAGGGTCACATATCTATAAGGTAGTAATCCCTTCACTTAGTGAACCTAGGTTTTGTAAGGATGATGGTCAAGATAGAGGAAGGAACCCTACTGAGATATTGGTGATTCGATGTGGAGAGGTATGGATCAATAATAAACATGCATGACATAACTTAAATGAAAGTAAATGATAACTATAGAGATAATATTTTATAATAGTAATATACTAACTAGCATCGAAACACATCAAATACTAAGATAACATAGTAGAATGAAGAAGGAAATGAACTTACATATGAAAAATGACAAGATATGGTTAGAGAACTCACCTTGTACCTGTAGTGTGGTCACTGATGCATCTATCTGTCTTGAGAATCATCACAGAGAGAGAGAGAGTTCATTATTAGGAGAAATAAGGTAAGACCATTCATGTCTTAGACTCACTATATGATGACCTAATAGTGTAAGAAAAAAATCCAAGAAGAAGAATGTCCAATATAATCCATAAAGATGCAAGATGAAGCAGGAGTTAGGAAAGCATATGTGAAGATGACACAAAATAGAAGAGCTAATTCCATTCTGAATGTTAAGGCATCATTTTATTTTGAATGTCAATTGAGGTGATGGTATATATAAGATAACATCTCCTATATGGGTGATGGCATCGGCCAAGGGAAATAGAACACCAACATAATCACCCATGAGTGATTGTGTCGGCTAGGGATGGTAAAATGAAGTAAGGTTTTGTGAAAGGTAAAAATAGTGTGTCATAGATTTTGGATATGGATGAGAAAGATATCGAGTGATGAGATACAAGGAATAAATTCTAAATATAATGCATATGAGACCTAAGAAGGACAAGGATACCTAGTGCAAGGAAAACTAAGGCCAAGACCAAATAATGAAACTCTCTCTGTGTACTGTCTCTAACCCATAATGGTTATGTGAATAACCATTCCCCATTCCTAGTAGGCCCCTTAAGGCACCCACTCTAGAAATAGATGCATTAATGACCCTTATCTGCATAAAGAAAATTGTTAGTAACATGTATGAAATATGAAAAGTGAAAAATTATGTATATATAATATGATGATGTTACATTGGTGATTGTTCTATTTGTTGTTTTCAATCATGATCGGACTTAATACTGAAAATTAATAATTAATAGTACTTGTACCAATAGGGGGTGTAATGTTACGTCGATAGTCAAATATGAGGGCATGTAAGGTTGGAAAATCATTTTAAGGTGAACGAAGTCTCTGCAAGCAACAATAATGTTTGTCATTGCGGCCTTTGATGACATCGGCAAAGCGTGTCACCTAAGTTAAAGATAGAGTAAGTATTTAAAATAATATAACCACATGTAAATGGTCATCAATATTAAACATGGGTTTTAGACATGACTAAAAATTCTCTTACTGACCTAAATGTACAGAATGAGCAATACTTTAATAAAATTCCCACCACAAAGATACATCATATTAAGATTGATTAAATAAAAAATAGCAACACCAAACATTAAAAAGACTAAAGATTAACATTAACAAATATTAACTTCCCCATAACATGTCACGATGTTAAATTATAATCCAACCAATAATAAATGTATTCATTATATAAATAATGGTATTCGAATACATATAAACGCTTGTCAACTTAAAACATGTAAAATCTTGCAAATGATTTCAAAAAATATGACATTTGACACTTTGTTGAGAGCTGACATTAAAAAAATAATTTCCCACATTAATAACCTATGTGTTATTTATTATGATACTATCTTATTTTTATGTTTAATATATTATTTTTCAGAAATAATTTTAGTTTACATTATTAAATTTAATTAACTTTGCATACAAGTTCAATCAATTTCACTCAAAGTAAACTATCATTTACTTGTCTTGGAAAGAGATTATGATGTGGTAAAAATATATTATTTGAATCTTTGCATCTCATTACATTCTCAAGTAGTTATATTGTCATGATTGGTAAGGATAATTACAAATTGAATGTGTTTTGATGAATAAGATCTTATATGATATTAACAAGTAAAATGATACAAGATAATTCACAAAAAATGGGTGGTATGGAAGCACGCCCAAAAGCATGAACCAAACTAGGAAAAAACAAAGTGTAGGAACATACCTTATTGGAAAACATTAGAAAGCACTACAACAAAAAAATTAAGTTGATGTTGTTAATTTTTGTGTCATGTAGTAGGTAGGTATTGATCACGTCAACTAGAGACGGTAGGTCTTTACCACTATTCGGAAGGTCGGAACAGAGTCGGTTGGAATCCTTCTTTAGTATCCTCGGCGAGGGCCCAAGATGGAAAGATGGGAGACAACTTTGAGAATGTTTTTGGGTGAAGGTGAGAGGCTCCATCTTGTTCTATGTGTGTGGATTGAGGGTAGTTAGTGAGCACTAATAGAGCTAGGTGGGTGGAAGGTGGACATCCTAACCACGGTGGAGGGCTAAGGTTAGTGGGGATAAGCTCCTTGAGGATCCTAGATGTAGGTGACTAGATGGAATGGATGAAGGAGCATCGTTAGAGTGTATCAATGGAGACCAGCTCGAGGGTGCCCATTAGCACCGTCATGTGGTGGAGAGTAGTGGCATGGGGATGAAGTTTCTCAATCAACATGATGAGCATCATTGATACTCACACTTTAGTTAGTTCATGTTTTTCATTACATGGTGGTTTCCATGGCTATTTGCAACAAAGGGGATAGTTAGAATCATTCTCAGTACTTATCTAATAATGAAATTAACCGAATAATACACTAATTACAATTAGGAAATGAAATGGATTGACAAAAAATATTATTGAATACAAAATTAAAGATAATGGAAACAATGCAATATTGGTTAATTTAAATTAATGAAAAATACAAAAGGAAATGGACAGGTAAATCATCTGTTCTCATTGGGGCTCGGAGTGACTCTTGCTCCTTCCCTTCGATCAGGTTCAACATTGCGAAATAACACAAATATGTTTTCCCCTAAATCTATAATTTATTGAATTGAAAGAATTGTTTTTACAATAATTCAACTAAATCTTACTCTATTATATTTTCTATTTTTATATTCAGATCAATCCTAGTTTCTCTAAGAGAGGACTAGTTATTAGAAATTAATAACTACTTAACTGTAGGATGACTATAACAACAACTAGTTTTCTAAGAATTACAATCGCATAAGGATTGATCTATGTCATTTTTGGATTGAACTAATCCTATTAACTACAAATTAGGCTCGTAATTTACTTCCTTTAAGAGATTGATCAACACGAGAAAATAATACATATGCAAAATTAATTCCTTATAATCATGATAATCATAAGTCCATAAGTGTTTGTTTGCATCACGTCTTCAAGAAACTAAAGTTAAGTTAGGATTACATGGCCCTCATAATATGCATGTAGGTTGAGGTGGAATTTCATATTTCTTGATATTATCATGGTTTTGGTGATGTGCCATTTGTATCAACTCATTTTCAGCCTTCCAATCCATTTATCTCTTTTGCGCAAGTCCCTCATCTCAAGTGAGTATGAATTTCTGATCTAGGCAGTCATGTGCTCCATGAAGAGTCATGCGCTAATTCAAATGTGATTCTTGCGCTATAAGGAGAGTCTGCACCGGGTGCACAAATGAGTCTTGCGTTATTCTTCAATTAAATCCGTGAAGACTTCAACATATGCTTTCCCAAATACACTATTAATACTCATAAATGTTCATTCAAGCCATATTTGAAGAAGAAATAACAAGAATATGCACAACATTTCCTTCCAAAACATAGTAAAGTATTAATTATAAAATATCAATATTATACATCATGCAAAATGATACCAAAATAACATAGGGTTTTACATGGGATAAAACATGAAAAAACAAGGTTCATCACTCCCCCACACTTAATATTTAGCATGTCCTCCTACTACCTATTCAATTGTTCAACTATCCTTGAACAATTGTACTCATTGGAAAAAGTTTTCCAAGTCTCATCCAATTTAGTATTACAGAACCCAAAGAAATCAATGACCGAATTCCTCCAAGTGGTATAACTACCCTTTGGCTGATCAATTATGGAATTCCATCTTGTTACGGTCTAAATGACCGAGGATTCCTATACCTCATTCCAATCCACTTCTCCTACATTTCTAGAATTATTTTACAGAGATCCTTGGCCCTTTTCAATGACCAATGGAGGTTAGTGGGTGAAATCACCTCCTTCTTATTGTAGTGCTTGATCTCTAAAATTTCTCACACAAGTTCTCATAATATCTTTATATCAATTCACCAATCATAAAAAATATACTTGAGACCGAAATATGTTGAAAACACGAATGGGGGAAGGAAGATCATGCCTCATTAAGAGGCCTATATTAGATTCTACTTGAAAAAAATTCCCCTTTGTTCCCTCCATTCGGATTGGTTCCTTAGAGTAGAGATAAATTCCCTCAGTTGCACTTCACCCACATAGAAATTTATGGGAATTTCAATCTGCTCAGGAAGAAGAAACTTGTGAACATAAAATTCACAAAGTAAATTCTTGGTAACATCATTTCTTGTTGTGTAGGCACCAACAAATTTCTTGTCATCATCAAACTCTATATCTTTCATAGCATGGGCTCTAGAGATCTACCATTTTAAAAATTGTTCCTTCAAAAATAGTGCATAAAAATTAGATGGGGGCTGCATAAAAGAACCTGATCATATAACTGACAGATAGTAAGAACATTCTCTTTGAGAATCTTATTCTCTTCTTTCAAATCCTTGTTCTCATCATTCACTTCTTTGAGCCTATAACATTCCTCTATCCATTTAACCATTCCTTTTAAGACAATAATTTGAGGAAACACAAATTTTTTGAGTTGTTTTCTCTTTAGTGACCACAAGATCTATTTTCTTTCTATTTCTTACAAAAACTAAGGGATGCATTGATCTCATTTGTCTTGGCATGAAGGGATTATATTTTTTGTTTTTTTCTTCTTCTAGAGCATGTTGGATTTGAAGAGTTTCCTCTTCATGATGCTCTAAAGTCTGGAGTAATTTTTGGATTTTTATTTTCTCACCCTTGAACTGGAGAAACTAAACTCCTTAGCTTTAAGGAGGATTTGGAGATGTGTAATTCTCTCCTGAGCTAATTTTAGTTCAAACTAAATTTTAGAAAGGGACAATACTTGTGGCATAATTGTGTCAGAGTTAGGGAGAACTAGGTTCTCCTTCTATCATAGGTGCCTTACCTTTTTCTATAATAGTGGATTCTCCATGATAGTGGTTGGGTTGTGGTCAAATTCTTTTTCAATAATAGGAATAGAAGGTGACACAAATTGAGGAGGAGACATAGGTGGTGTCTTAAGTAGAGCTTGCATAATTACAATAACTTCTTATTCTTCTTGAGTGGGAACATTGTCTATTGTGGGCTCATTGAGGGCCTATGCATGTCTAGCTATTCTAGGGAACTTCTTAGGTCTCTCAAAAGTGGAAGGCTCTGGATCTAGAACCAATTCAGACTCTAGGGCACACTTCTTCTAAAATTTCAACCACTTCTTTAGCCCATCCCTTCTTAACAAACTAATGTTTGTAAATCAAAATCAATTTCAAATAATAGGTACCCTAAAAATTCTTAGCGGTTGAGCGAGACAAAATTCATTGAGGCAAATTCTATTTTGGGTTTTAACTTGGCCATGGTGGAGGTGTATCAGAATTCTCAACATAGGGCCCAAAATGATCTCATATTTCCATTCATAGGTGAAATATTTGATTACCCATTTAGAAAATCCTTCCCAAGTCTTAGGAAATTATTTATTTTTATACCTTTAGCCTTCCCATTATTTTCCACAACTAATTCTAAATTTTCCTTTTTCTCATTGAAAACCTTTTAATAATTTCATATACGAGTGTCTTATTATTAATTGATTGACTCTCTTATGGTATTCTAAAAGATGACTAATTATAATGGGACTGAATGGAATTTTCTTACCTTTTATAGTAAAATACCCTTCCTCCATGTTTTTGGTGAATGCATCTATCATTTTTGTGTTGAAATATTCATATAAAGTATAAAATAAATCCATCATGTCTTTTCAAATACTTCCACTAACCTTTCATCAGCTAATAGCTCTACTGAATTGGTTTGTTCAAGCCATAGTCTGAGCCCCATGGTTGTTATGTAGTGTGCATAAGTGGAAAATAAGGGCCAAAAGACTGAAATATAATGTTTGTCGAGGTGGAATTATGTACATGAATGGAATGGGAAACAACGTAGGAGTGTAATGGTGGATTTAGGAAAAAGACAGGGAATACAAAATGGTTATACAAAAACAACACAAATTGGGAAAGGTTTGAACAAATCCCGAAGTGGTAGTGGTAGTAATTAGGTACATGTGGCGATTAATGTGGAGAGGTATGGAGGATTTTGGGGATATGTGAAGTGTGGGAATGCATTAGAAATGGAGAAGGTGGTAAATTTACACAAGTACAATAATTAGTAGTTCATAAATTAAACTTTGCAACATTTAAGAAGGGAATAATTGCGCATACCTTATTAATTTCACTTGTCACATCATTGGCCATCATTTCAATGTTGATTTTATCCTCCATCCACATATTTTTCTTCATTTATTACATGCATAATTCAGGGGTGGTGACCGCTATCGCTGGTTTTCAGCCACCTATAATATTTTATTATTATTATTATTATTTTCTTTTTCTCTTTCTTTTGTTAAAATGGGAAATGGCCTCCATTTTGGTTTTCATCCAATGCCTCAAAGGATGATGACTTCCATTTTTGGTTTTCATTCATCTCCTCTTTATTCTTGATGAAAAATAGCTCAATTCTGAGTTGAGTTGGACAAAGAAATTTTGTCCAAATAATTCAGAGTTGAATCTTCTTGAAGCACCTTCTGAAATTATTCTCTGGATGTTGGTTTATGGTACAACCTCAATCTATGCCCATTAACCAACATCACTTTCTTCTCACCATTAATTGGAATTAGTTGAACTATCCCATTGTTGAATACCTCTTCAATTTGATATGGGCCCATCCATCTTGTCTGCAGATTTCCTTGAAATCCTTGTATTTTGAATCAAATAACAGAGCCCAATATCCTTTTTGGAACTTCCTTGGCTTAATGTGTTTGTCATGTCATACCTGCCTCTGATGTTGGATGAGTTCGTATAATGCAATGTTTGTAGTCTCATCTCATCCAACTCATTTAGTTGAATAATTATTTCCTTTTTTGCTTCTATTAAATCAATTCCCACTTCAGCAGTTGTTCTCAAGGTTTGAATCTCAAATTCTATGGGAAGAATGGGATTCTTCCCATAAACCAACTCATAAGGAGTAAATCTTGTGGTTGTTTTCCAAGTAGTATTGTAGGCCCAAACTGCTTCATGTAGTTTTGAACCCAAATTTTCCTTGAGATGTCCATTATTTTTGTTAGGATATTCTCCAACTCTCTATTAGTAACCTCCACTTGACCATTAGATTATGGATGGTATGGTGATGACTTCTTGTGCTTCAATTGGTATGTTGCCATAAAGGAACTGATTACACCTAACATGAACTATGGTCCTTGATCTGAAACAATGGATCTTGGTGCTCAAATCTCTGAAATATATCTTCATAATTGAAATTTGCAACTTTCTCTTCTCTTGCATATTGCAGTTCTTCCACCTTAGCCCATTTAGTGACATAGTATGTACAAACCAGAATGTAATCCTTCCCTTAATAGTTTGGGTCAATTGGTCCAATGAAATCCAATACCCACTTCTCAAATGGTTTAAAGACAACTTGTAGTTGGATTACAATCTTAGATGTAAATGTTGGCTTCCCCATCCTTTGGCACTGATCACATTTGCAAACATACTTCTTGACATCCTTAAACAAGGAATTCCAATAGTAACTAGATCCTAATTTTTCTTGAATGGTCTTTTAAACTGAATAATGCCCTTCTGATGGCTCATCATGGCATGCCCTAAGTATGTCAAATACTTCATCTTCATCTACACACTGTGTAAAAAACATGGTTAGGTCCACATTTAAAAATAATTCCATTTAACCATGTATACATCACACTTTGTTTAATCAATTTCTTTCTTTTATTATGTGTGAAAAAGGTGGGAAATTCCCTATAGCCAAGTAGTTAGCCATATTTGCAAACCAAGGAGAGGTAGTAGAAATTGCAAACATATGTTCATCTAGAAAATCATCATTGACCTACTCTTCTTCTTCTGAAGTGGTAAACCTTGAAAGAAAATCATCTACCACATTTTATTTCTTGGCTTATCAATAATTTTAATATTAAATTCTGTGGTAATAAAAAACCACATTACAATCCTACCTTACACTAACATTTATTCATTAGATACTTTATAGTAGAGTGGTCAATGTGAACAATCACTTCATAGCTTTGTGATATAATGGAAAAAATTGTTGATTGCATATACAACTACAAGAAATTCCTTCTGTGGTGGTGTAATTCCTTTTAGTAAGGGATAGGTTTTTATTGATATAATAAATAGCATGCATAGATTCTCCTTCTTCTTATTGTCCAAGAACAACCCCTACTACTTTGTTGGAAGCATTTGTTTGTATATGGAAGGGAAGATTCCAATTTGGGCCTCTCAATACTAGCGTGTTTATCAATTTATCTTTGATAGTATCAAAATATTGTTGGCATGCTTCTATCCATTCAAATTCAGAGTCTTTAGTTAGGAGAGAAAATAATGGAGAAGTTATCTTGCTAAAGTTTGAAATAAACCTTCTATAGTAGCCAACATGGCCAAGAAAACTTCTTACCTCTATTTGGTTTATAGGAGATGGGAGCTTTACAAATACTAACCTTTTGATTCCACCTTGATTCCTTCAATTGAAACGTGATGGCCTAAAACTATCCCTTGTTCCATCATAAATAAAAAAATTTTAAGGATAATTGGTGTTTTTCACACCTAGAAAGGACTTTTTTATATTTTCAATTTCCTCTTGGAATGTTGCTCCATAAACAGTGAAATCATCCATGTAAATCTCTACACAATCATGGGTGAGATAAAAAGATTTCCAACATGGCTCTTTGAAACGTGGCAGGAGCATTACATAAACCAAAAGGTAACACCCTATAAGAAAATGTTCCCCATGGGCATGTAAAATTGGTTTTTCTTGATCCTTAGGTGCTACTGTTATTTGATTGTACCCTCACGAACCCATCAAGGAACGAAAAATACATTTTTCCAAATAAATTGTCTAAGACTTGATCAATAAAAGGTAATGGAAAATAATCCTGATGAGTTTCCTTGTTTAACTCTCTATAATCCACACAAATTCTCCATTTCCCATTATTTTTAGGAACTATAACTAATGGAGAAACCCACTAGCTATCTGAGATTGGATAAATGAATCCCACCCTAAGAAGTTTTCAATTTCAATTTTTACAATGTCTCTTAAGGCATGGTTTATCCTTCTTTAGGGTTTCTGGTTTGTCCGGCATCAATGGTGTAGATATGGTGTGTACAAATACTAGGATGAATACCCTTCATATTTCTATATTCCCAGAAAAAAATTGAGGATGAGAGCATAATATTTTAAACATGGTATTCTCTTAACTAGTCAACCAACTATTGATTGTCAATGTTTTCCCTGGGAAAATAGGTAGTTGTTTGGTATCTAGATGAAGAGAATCTACAATAGGGTATTCTCTCAATAATGCATTCAATGAAACCTATGGGAAAGCAATTTGTAAATAGCATAGTGATGTTTTGAAGATGAAGGATGGTTTTTTCATCCATAAAATCATCTCTTGTTTCAATTAGTTGTAGCGTAGGACTAGAAATAGTTCGGCATAGGACTTATACTTTTCGAGTGAAGGAATTTTGATCACTATATTGAATTTGATCTAAGTTTTATTTAATTATGACCATGGCTAGAGAAGAGATGATGTCCTCTGAATCATCTGAATTTTCCTTACACCATTGTTTATTGTCTATAGAAAAAGGTTTTGCGGTAGGGTAAATTGATAAATTTTGGAATCATGTCCATTTGTAATCACCATATTCCCTATTCTATAATCAATGAGGGTGGAAACTGTGGATAACCAAGGGTATCCTAGGATTAGAGGGTATCCAATCTTCCTATTCTTTGTTTTTATGATCATGAAGTCTACCGAATAATCCCATGATTCAATGGTGATGGTGACATCTTCTATAATCCCCTTTGGCTTATTTACATATTGATCTACCATTTGTAAAACTATGGAGGTTGACCGTAATTCAGGAAGTGATAGCATGGGAAAAGTACCATTTCATCACATTGATAACAACTCCTAGATTAACTAAGACGTTTGGGATCTAGACATCTCCTATGTAAACTGTAATAATAGGACTTCTAGGGTCTCCATATTTAGGAGGGGTCATATTCCCTTCTAATATACTAGCAAGTTTCCCATCAACATGGATGGTTTTAGGTTGATTATTTCTTCTTCCTGGAGTCTTAAAATATAGCTCTTTGATGTTTTTAATTAATTAGGGAATTTACTTAAGATATTGTAACAGGGGAATTCAATACTCAATTTCCTCAATCCCTTAATCAATTCTGACTTTGGTTGTTCAAGAACTACATTGTTTTATTTTTCCAAGAGTCTAGATGGAAAAGGAATATCAATGTTTGGTTGAGGTGTTTCTTCAACAATAGGACTAGATTGCATCTATTCTAGACTTTTTGTATCTTTCTACAATAAGATATTCCTATAATCCATAGAGTTTACTATGGGATTTTTATCTAATTCCATAGTGTATGTTGGGTTACCCTACCTCACATTTTTGGGATTTGCCACTTTTTTGTTGGTATCTGTGGACTAGGTAGGTTGTTTGGATGGGGTAGAATTTGTAGGTCTAGTCAACAAAGATTGTTGACCTTGGGGTCTTCTTTGATTGTAATATTTCTTCCCGGATCCTTGAGGTACATTCCACTATTGTTGATATTGAGGATTAAACTGTTGAAATGGTGGAATGTTTGGATGTGGAGCCTAAGGTTGTTGATAGTAACTTGGTGGTGCATTCCACTATGGACTCCACTCCTATGGGACTTGTTGAGTCCAAGGTTTGGGGTATGGCCATGGTGCATTCCATTGATTTGGGACCCATTGCATTTTTGGCATGTAGGACTGATTTTTATTTGACTGAAAATTCCCTCCTTGCCTTTAAGCCATATAGTTTATTTTAATTTTGTCTTTTGTGTTTTGTTTTAGATAGTTCTTTAGCAAGGAAACAATCCACATTGATCTATGGCATGCTTTAGTTCACAGAAAAGATATATGTATGTATTTTATAAGGAGAAGTCCTTAAGCAAGTGTTTTTCCCTACATCTTGGGTAGTAGATGAACAAAGGTTACAGATACTGGTTTTCTCCCTATCCATAGTATTATTAAGTTAAACTCAAAGGTTTTTTCTTAAATTCACAATTTCTTCCCTTAGTTTGGATATATCACCACTAGCCATTTTTCCTTTCTGTCTACGAAGGTTGGGGTGATTTTGGGAGTAATTCCTATAGAGGTCAATGATTTTTGTAAATTATAATTTTTTCATGTCTCCTTTCCCATAAGATTGAAGGCTTCCTGTGTGTCTTCATCCAATCCTTTAAGGAATAAATTTTTGAGAAGATTAATATCCAGACCAGTACCACACCTCTTGTGAAGGAAGAGGAACCAATCAAGATAATCTTCCACACTCTCATCCTCCTTTTGTTGAATTCTAAAATTTCTTCCTTCCTATCCTAGACTCTACAGTAGTCTTGGTATTTATCCAAGAAAACTATCTCCATCTCCTCCCAAATATGGATGGAGTTAGGGGTTAAGCCCATGAACCATCTCATAGGTATGTACTTCATCAGTCATCCATACTTGGTCAACAAACTATTCCACGAGGCTAGTTTTTAGGAGGGTTTTAGAAATTTATTCTAATGAATATAACTCAATGGTCTCTAGGTCTAAACATAAAATGCTATCATACCGAGGACGGTTCCATAACTCTCAACACTTAACTTGATTATTTTTGTTCCACATACTCCAAACCATAGAGGATTCTTGTTTTGACTACAAGGTCTTCTTACTTCAAGAAAAAGAGTTATGGAAATAAAATTTCTGAATGGAAACTTACAGAGACAAACATGAATCACTTATGTCTAGAACCTTAACCTTTGATAACACCTTACTTTCCCCAGAAACGTCACTAAAAAAGTGATAGCGTCGTTTATACTCAAACTTTAGTTAGTTCATGTTTTTCAATTCAAGGCATTATACATGGTTGTTTGCATTAAAGGGAACCTTTATAATCATTCTCATTCTTGATTTAATAACGAAATTAACCAAATACTACACTAATTGTAATTAATAAATTAAATGGATTGATAAAAAAGTATTATTGAATAAAAAATTAAATATACTAGAAAGAATGCAATCTTGTAATTTAAATTAATACACAATATAGAAAGAAATGAATGTAAATCATCCCTTCTCATTGGGGAGGAGTGGCCCTTGCTCCTTCCTTCAATCAGGTTTAATGTTGCAAATCACACAAATAATTTTTCACCTAATTCTTTAATTTATTTAACTAAAATAATTTCTTTTACTATAAGTTGACTAACTCTTATTCCTATTGCATTTCCTCTTTTTGTAGACACAAAATCACACACTTTGGGAAATTATTTAGTCTCGATCACATACTACTATTTACGTTATTCCTAAGTAAGAAAAGTATGGATTAACCTATGTCTTTAGCCACATTTCTTTACCTTATGATTTTTTCCAGTCTTGCACTTGTAATTTCTTAGTCTTTCTTTTCACCTTTCAAAATTTGTCATTTTGGACGCCAATGCCAAAGTTCCCCCATCCTCTCTAGGTTCCCTTGTCCTCTTTATACTTTGGTCACACTTTTTGGGTCCTTTCTAGCCATTTAAGCATATTATATTTTTGGTAATCGGCCTTTTTGGTGTTAATTATGAAATTCAAGAAAAAAATCATATAAATATAAAGTTATGTGATTATAATAAAGGACCAAGCACTAAGCATCTACTATCTCCACCTAAGGTTGCATCCATCAAAGGAATTTATAGCTCCATTTGCATCCATCTAGCTCCATCACAAGGGAAAAAGGTTGGTTCATCTATATCACATTTAATAGGAGGATATTCTATATTTTCCATGCACACATTATTTAAATTCTACATCTAGATACTTACTCACTACTTCACATGCGACTTGCACAAGAGCAACTTAGGGCAATTTTGCACACACACACAGAACTATATTGGGTCTGAGATATAGTGCATCACTCAATGATAAGTCCATCATTTTGCACTGCGGACATTCCAAACCCTTCATTTGCATCTTTATTTTTTAGGGTTTGATGCTTTATTTGGGGTTTTGTAGGTGATTCATTCATTCTAGATTTATAGAGACATTTAATGGAATTCAGCGACATATACATGACAAAAGGAGAACAATTGCAAACCTATTAAGATACCTCAAAGGATGTTTTCTAAGCATGTACGTAGACTAGGGTTCCTATAATCCATAACAAATGACCCACAGGTGCCCCTATCCTTCTCTAGGTGCCCCGAGGTCCAGTCAAATATGTCAGATCTACATTTTTCTAGGATTTTGTGTGATGGTTCTCCACCTTTATTTAGTCGGTATCCATTGTGAAACAATCCAACAACCTGTGCAAATAATATAAGGCTCTTCTAACCCTCTTTGAATGGGTTTTATAATTTTTAGCTTAGTTTTATTGGGTATTATTTCATTATTTCAATATTCATTTATTTACTTTAAAGTTGCATTAGATTAGGTGATTATTTTACATTTTAACATAATCATTTTGGTGAATCTGAACTCAATCTTCACGTTCTCACCCCATTGTTTTCTTTTAGTTTCTTTTTCATTCTACAATCTCTTCATCATGAGTACCTCAATTAATGACTTCTTTCTTGCCAATCTTGATTTAAGGCATAGAGTCCAACATCTCCTCACTACTACTCGCATTCCTATTGATATGCATCAATATTCAGTATATAACTCTTTTGTTGATGCATTTTCATAGGATATTGCTTTCCTGTCTAATCCTCATGTCAATATTTCTATTTTTGACAATGATCCACCTTTACATATCATGATTCACATTTACAATATGGGTATCAAGCGTACTTTAATCGATAATGGATCCAACTTAATCTATGTCCCATGTCATTCCTTGAAAAGAATGGTCTGTTAGATGCTAATGTTAGTCCATCATTTCTCTCTCTTCATGCATATGATGGCTCTATTCATCCATGTGTAGGTCACATTGTTTTACCTATCACTATAGGGCCAAAACTCTCAACACAATGTTTTTTTTCATTGACTTCTGGTTTCATATAATTATTTACTTGGTAGGCCATGGCTCCATGCCATGCGAAGTTATTTCCTCTATCGTCCATCATTTTTTCAAATTTCTTCATGAGGGTGTTGAGTATACTATTATTCTTGGTATCTGTCATCCATCCATACAAATATTGGGACAATGATCCAAATACTACACTTCCTATTCCACGAGTGACACTCACGATGACCCACAACCTATAGATGACCTACCACATTTACAACCACTTGAAGGTGCTATTTTCTTGATAGATTCCATGACAAATACATCTATGCCTACCCCAGCTTCTACTACTTACTATGATTGTTTATCAAGGGAATTTGTCCATCTGATGGATGTCTCTCTAACTACTTCACCTTCTCATGTAGCACCTCCATCAGTACGAACTTCTTTCACATGTACATTTTTCACGAATGATTCTTATTTGGATCATATTCCATTCGAGCCTAATTTTTATGAAAAATTATGTACACATGATGGATTAATTGGCTAGGATTCATTTTTAGGATCACTATCCTCCTCTGCATTCTACTCAACTTTATCATGGCTTCCTTTGCATTAATTTCGCTTATGGTTTACATGTATTTCATCTCACAGTTTTTCTTGTGTGAAGTCCTCATTCTTTGCTTATTGTAGGACAATAGTGTCTTGATTACATTGGGGTCATGTTAGATCCCGATCATAGTGATATATGATTTCCCATGCCCTTTGGTTGTGTATTCATCATGTATGATTACTTTCCTAGCTACACACGAATTTCACTAGATCGTGCGCACATGGGTTTCCATTACCACCCTTAACTAGATGAGGAATATTCCATGGGCATGTACAACCTTACGTATCAATGGCTCATGTTATCAAAAATTCACCCCCCAGGTAATTTTGATAACTTGCACAATTTCTTTAGACTTGGAGGGGCAAAAATGGTGAAAGGAAAAAAATGGATTTTTGGGGACCCCTTGGCTTTTCTCTAACTTCCCTATCTAAAGAAAAATCCAAGGAGTTAGAGAAATTTGCAAAAAATATGAAAAAATGAAGTCAAGGGCCTATTTAAGTTAAAATCGAGTCTAGTGGTTGCGGATGGAACCAATGCAAATTGTACCAGGGTTCGTCGTACCTAGTTCGGGTCAAATTTATAAAGGAGGCGGTGTATTGCGGCTAAGTTGGCTTCCAACATCCCGAGCCACACGAGTTCGGTTAGGCCACCAATTCCCCACATCACCGAAATCACCGATCAACAAAGGATCCTAGTGAAATGTGGAAAAAGTGGAAAAAGTTGGCCCAGTGTCGCATAGGAACACGCGGGACAAAAGTACGCACACCCCCAAAAACCCAAAATAGCCATAGCCGAGTTCATTGCGGAGAAGGTAGAAAAGATTGTCAAGGAAATTTAGGCCCAAAAAATCTGAAATAGCATAGCCATTTCATCATGGAGATGTCAAAACAAAAAATTCTAGGACAAATGGGACACGCGGACCTAAAATAGCTGAAATACCCATAGGCGAGTGGTTCGGAGAAGTCAGTGGTCAATGACCAACCTAGCACAGTCAATGGTTGACGTGTAAGGACAGAAAATCTTGAATTAGGTGATGTGGAGATAGGACTCCCACGTGTTCCAAATACCATGGGGACATGAGTTCCACTGAAAACCCACAATACCGCAATATAGAGGGAAAATGGAGTTCACGACCCCGATCTTCAAATGGTCATAGCTGAAGTGACTCGAGCTCTCAATTTCACAAAATTTGACTTTTTAGAAAGGGCACGATATCTTCTATGCCATAAAACTAGATTTTTATGTTTGATGAGGGTATGTGGATGAAAAGAAACTAAACAAATCCAGCTCTAAATTTTAAATGCTCATTCCCATAAAATGCAAGAAATCCCAAGCAAACTCAAAATAGCTGCTCACACTTAGAATGTCATATCTTTTACATTTCTCAACAAAATCATGCAAAATTACCCTCATTGGAATCATTGCTCCGATCTTAATGCACAAAAATTTAGAAATTGAAGTGGATTTGATAGAGGATTTTGAGGAAAACATGTGAATTTTTGAACAATGATTTTATCGTAGTGCTTAGAGATGCAATTATGAAGTACGGGTATACATTTTCACATTACAAGTCATGGGACGAGTATGGAGAGCATTTTCCAAGAAACACACCATCATTTTACTTCATTCATTACCTCTTTCAAGTGGTTGGAAGGTGGATTTTGGGATTTACATCCTCTCTCTTCTAAACTCTATAAATTTAAATGTTGGGCTCATTGTAAAAGGAGGATAGTTTGAGTAGCAAAATTCTATCATTTTAGTTTTGTGAAGACAATGTGTTGCAGGCCCTTGTAGTGGAATCCTTACATGGTGATCTAGAACCTTATTTTGTAATAGATTGAACTATGCATATCATGAAGCAATAGATGCAAGTTTGTGGATGTATCTTCCCTTGTTGTGTTTGTTTGCATTCTTCTTTCCCTTTCAACCTCATTGCAAATATATTGCGTCTATTTTAAGCTCTTGTAAGGATTCATTATCATTTTGTGTGTATGAAATATTATTGTGAATGCGGTTGCTTTGAGGGATCTGTGAGAACTATTATCACCCTCTCTAGTATGCACTTTGCTCCCATTTTTCACACATTGGAAAGCTATTCTCATTCCCATTTTCTAGTGTATCGCCGCTTTAGTGTAGGGTTTTTTTCATGCAGTTTATCTCCCCTGTTCCCTTGGAAAATTAGATTAGGATACGATAGTTTTCTACATTAGAGTATATTATGGCAGGTGGTTTAGGAGCAAGAACCAACTTTCTATGGAGGTCTATCTTAAGTAGCAAGTCCCACAACTTGGAGATAATACCCATGTTACCCAGTCCTGCTTGTGAGTTTGAGCACACACACTTGTGTAAATCGGAGGGTGTCATTGTGACTCGGTGATAACATCTCATTATGTGATCAACACAAAAATATTGCTTACAAAGTGTCTCGATTGTTATTCATTTCATTTTGACCATAACAACGATGACCTATTAGATGATATTACATGATTATGTTACGAATCATACGCATTGAGGGGGTATCACACTTATTCCTCCCTACCTTTAAAAAATATCTAATTCTCTCATATCCACACATCTAGATCTATACACACAACACATGTATCATGTCACACATCCTAGTAGCATCGATACACGATGATGCACTCTTGTGCTTCAGTTCACACTTGACTATTGAGGGCATCATATACACATGAACCTCACACACTGTACAATAGAAACTACACATCATGCATCTTCACACATCTTAAAATTTTATACATACACATCATCTTACATTTTACATCTTACATCCCACATCATATGTATTACATTTACTATGAATTTACACATCTTATCTCATTTATGAATTTTACATTACATAATATACATCCTACATTACACACTACACATTACACATCACATGATGATTTCTCCTCACCACATCTATTACACATATTACACATTTTACACATATAATTTTACACATTGCACTCACTACCCGATGATGCACTCTAGTCTCACGATCCATACTAGACTATTGAGGGTATACAAATCAAATAGACCTCATCACACTCACA
Source organism: Taxus wallichiana var. yunnanensis (assembly GCA_018340775.1). Lineage (NCBI taxonomy): Eukaryota > Viridiplantae > Streptophyta > Pinopsida > Cupressales > Taxaceae > Taxus > Taxus wallichiana. The sequence goes on along the minus strand of CM031243.1, from coordinate 674,459,003 downwards.
CATTCAACCATTCAATATTTCTATCATGCGACATTCCTACATTAGTGATATACGCTATAGGTTTCATCATCACTTCCTATAACATCCTCTAGTGATATACGTTTTAGGATAAATCATCACTTCTTCTACTCATCCTGTGACATAAACTTTAGGATAAATCATCACACATTCTCAAAATCATCTCTATGTCACATATCATCACTACACATTTGTCACATCACACTTACACATTCAACCATTCAATAATTTTCTCATACAACATTCCTAGATTAGTGATATACACTATAGGCTACATCATCACTTATCCTTACATCATTTAGTGATATACGCTTTAGGATAAGTCATCACTTCTTATATCATCTTTTCGTGATAGAAACTTTAGGATAGATCATCATGCATTTTCACACCCCATCTCTATGTCGCATATCATCACTATACATTAACCACACCATGCTACATTCATAAAATCACATAAAATACATCGTTCAAACCATTTCCCGATGATGCACTCTTTTTTAAGGTTCATTCTTGACAGCTTTGAGGGGCATAAATAAATGATCCTCATTGCATACAACTCAATTCACTCGGGGGCATGTGGATGCTATCATTCAATCTACATTCCATTCCATCCATCCACAACATATTACATATCTTGGTTACATTTAATCTTTCTTACATTTACTTGTACATGTTCACTTTATTATGCATGTTAGATAGATATATTGTATGTTATTATCTTTCCATACACATATGCATGTTCAATTTATTTCTATTTGTGATTGAATATTATACATATCCATTACACATAGCATGGATGTTTTTTGCGCAATAACACAACGGCTCTTGGGGGCATCCACTTTCGCACACTACATGTGATATTGTTTCATTTTTCATAGCACACTATTTTATCATATTATACATGCTTTGACATAATCTTGTATCTTTTTAACATGCTAATGGGTGCTTCATGTGCATCATTTATTTTTCAGGACTATTTGACACCATGGTTATATGTTATATTGTTTGTACTTGTTTGTCGTTGTTTTCCATTATATGTAAGATTTTCCCTTTTCCTATCTGTACACTTGTTTTTTGTGTCCCCTTGAAATTCATTTTCATACAACATCGTGAGTGGTGTCCCATTTTGTAACCCAATTTTTGTAGTCCACATTGTCTTCTTGTGTGTTTTAGATTACACATTGTTTGTCTAGCTTATACTTTGTCTTATACATACATTCTTGTCTTTGTTTATACTAACACATTTTTTCCTAACCACTTGTTTTCATGTGCCTTAGTTCCTACCAAGCACGTCCCCTTCCCGCTGCAGTCACAAACTGATGGTTAGTCCTATTTTGGGTCTCATTCTCCTGTAAGTGGTCTCCTATGCACCTCCAAAGAGGGGGGAATCATTTAGGTGAATCAGTCACCCCATACAATGGTTTACACAAAATACAATAACACAACACGATGCCGTACAACACAATTCAAGATTCGAATCGAGACTTGGGTGCTTACTACATTGATGCCTTTCCTAGAGTGCCTATAACCAGGGGAAGTTACACAACAATTGGGTTCAGCATAGTCTACAAAACTCATACACAACGGATTTTACAAGGTAGATTGTCCTTAACACATGCATTAGTACACACCATCTGTAGTGGTGTTTTATTCCAAGAAGTAGTTAAAGGTTGGAGGATAACACTAGACCTTCCTCTCTACACTACTTCTTTTGTGGCTTCGATCACCCAAAAACTAGACAATACAAAGATAGCTACGATTTGGGAAGCGGTTAATGGTTGGAGGATGACACCAAAATTTTTATCCCTACACTTCTTCCATTGCATTGATTTGAGATTGCACAAAAAAAATGCGCATCGACATCATCTATAAGACCCTTTTTATACTCTTTCATCGTCACGAGATCGATTGTAAATGTTCATTTTTCATATTTTTAGCCTTTTCTTTTACATACTTCCTTACATGATTTTTATACATATACATGTGTATTTGACTACTTGATCATATTTTATTTTGTAGTTCGGTCCATATGGGAAGAAACCATTCAACATCACCAACATCAACATGATACTAACAACAAGTATTGTTATCTCTCGAAAGTGCACCCTGTAGAGAGATGGTTGTAGGTGTTCTAAGCTTGCAAATTTTATCTCTCTCTTTCGTAGATACAATGGAAACACCTTAGGTCTATGGGTATACCTATTTTGAGGTGAGTCTCTGGTATCAAGGTTGGTTCCTTATTGATGTATCCTGAACTGATTATCTGGGGTTTAAGGGTAAAAGATGACTGTAAAAAATGAAATTAAACTAAGGTGATACACCAAAATTGTATGAGGTATTTGACTGAGTACATGCACAATTGATATGGAATGAATTTTTGATACACAGGCCAACATTTTTCTAAAGATGATTAAGGGTAAACACTTTGATGTATTGAGGGATAAAATCACAACAATACTGCTAAGTTACACATAAACATTAATATCATGTAGAAATTACTAAATTTGCAAAAGGGTAAGATGATTAATCAGGGAATTCAACATTCACAAGATTAATCGAAACATACACAAGACTGCAAATAATTGGAAAGGTAGAAAATACTTCATATTCGAATGGAAAAAGCTGGTAGAAAATTGCTTGACACTCATGTATCTAAAAATTCCTCTCTTTTTACTTTGCTAAGGAACACAATATATAGCCAAATTGGTTTGCCCACCCTTCCTAAAAATAGACTAGGGTTGATCTCGCCCAAGCATTCTATTTTTAACCTTTATTTTATAATAAATAAGGAATAAAATAAAGCAAACTAATACAAAGAGGCATTAATAGCCTTTGATTACATCACAGTCAAACTGTAGTTGACTGTCCTATTTTTAAGAAAAAGCATGGGTGAATAATGCTAAAAATAAACCTTGCTTGATGAGCAAGTCTCCTTCTAGGTGCATGCAAATTTGTCTTCTTGTACATTACTTCGTCCTTTTGTGAAGGCATGAAAAAATACTCCTCTATAATAAAAAATACTTTTGACCTCCAATAATCAGCATAATATTCACCTCATTGTAGGGGACCACTTTGGGAGCACATGAGCAATCATAATCAATTTTTATTTTGTAAAAAACTAAGGTAATTAAGTCTTCAAAATTTTCTTGCATTTTTGTGTTGACCTCTTCTCTATACCTTGTGATCACATGGAAAATTTGAATTTCAAGTCGTATTCAATCCATCAACATTAGTGGGGATCACCCTTGCACTTTAATCATTAGTCTCACCATGGTTTGGCCACTCTTGTGGACATAGTAAACTATTTGTTATGAAATAATACAAGGGAACTTTTATTTAAAAGGGCACTATGTTACATTCGGCCAATTTTGTGGACTTAGGCATATTGTAAGGTCTACCACCACCTTTTTAATTATCATGGTATTATATAGTTATTGGCACACTTTTGCATTTGATTGGTCATAGATCATGGTTTAACCTTACCCTTTTGGGTGATCATTGCACAATATAATTTAGTTGAATTTTCCATCATTTGGAGCTTGGACTATACTCAATAAGTAAAAATGCAAATAATTATTTAATAACAAGGGTTGGCCCCTTCGTGATGATGAGTCACCCCTCCATGTGTTTTTTCGGTGGCATTTTAACTTAGGTTGATCATGCTTTGGTATCTGGTGATCAATTTTTGGGCATTGATCTCTGTACTTTCGATTCATGGGTGTTGATATCTAACCCATGATTAGGGTTTTGATTTGCATTGAATGAAGAAGTGGTACCGTAACCATGGTTGTTTCCTTGAAAAGTTGGTGCACATTTTTAATCGTTGATCTCTGATCCATTGAATCTCAGGCCATCAATCTTTGACTCGTGGTTAGGGTTTCTGACCTGGCATTTAATGTGGTAGTTGTTTAAAACCATGGTTAAAGGAAGTAGTTAGTAGTGGTTAATGTTTTGATCATCGATCTTGAATCTAATTGATCTTGCACCGTCGATCTTCCACTGTGGTTGAGTTTCATTGATAAAACCACTCAAACCTAGCTCATTTTCACTTGCATTTTCATTTTACGGGTGAAGCCCTAGAAAAATTGTTTCAGGTTGCCATTGCTTTGATCTTTGAGTTCTGGGACTCTGAAAACTTGGCCTCTATGAGTCTGTGAAGCTTTGTGAGTGAAAGTATTTGAGTTATTCGCCATTTTATTTCTTTTGAGCTTGAATCTGAGATAACTCTAAGAAATGGTTTCTTTGAATTTGTAGAGCTCTATGAGTGAAATTATTTGATCTATGTCCTTCGTTAATCTCAAACACTTAGGCTATCGATACTTCCTTTTGAGGTGGCTTCCATTTCGAGATCATGAGATCGAATTCTTTGAGTTTCTTTGTAACTTTTATGGCTGCCATTTCTTGGTTCAAGCCCTCTACCACTTTGGCGGTTTATGTGAATCTTTGGAAAGGGTGAGCTTCTTTATCTTTGAACATGAAAATTATTTTAATTTCATTATTTCTATGACCATGCATATATTGATACATCTGTTTTCTTCATCATTTTGTCTTTCCTAGTGACCGTGAGTTCGAAAATTACTTCATGACTCATCTGATCTAAAACTTTGAGGGTTTGAAGAGATTCAATTCAATCGGTGAGTTATTGCTTATTTCTTTGATTTCTTGATACCCATTGATGGGTTTTTCAATTAATGGCTGGGATCTATACTTTTCTGTGATTTGAAACATTTTAACTTGGACTCATTCTGTTCTTGGTATATTTACTTTATTTTCTTGTTCTGTTTGAGCTCTCAGGAGCTATGGATGCCCTATTCGAATAGACTGAGATACTTCCTCCGATTTTTATGTTAATTTCAACACTCAAGGAGATATGCTTTACTGCATTAGCTTCCTAAATCCTTCCATTTATATGGTTGTGTGTTTTAATTTCTAAAATAGGAGTAATAACTAAGATTACTTTGTCTCAAATACCCAAATCCATATGCATGGTATGAGAGCGACCCATGTTCACCAATCCAGTATTAAGTTTCTTATTTCATAATTTATTATGCTTGTATCAAATGGATTTTATCCTCATCTTCGATTGTACAACTCTAAGAGGCATCATTAATGAAAAAATGGTTTTAGCAAAGCCTGCAAATATCTTTTGCCTTTGTATTCTTGTGAATTGTTTCCGGATCTAGAATGTATTCTTATGAAACCCTTTCTCTTGTTCATGTATGATTACATAATTCTTTGAAACAAGTTGATTCATGTTCATAATGTTTACTTTTAATGACATCATGAGCTAATAATACATTGTCCTTTATCCATCTGTAATGACTTATGCTTATGTTGATGTTGTAACTAGAATTTTCTTCTTTCCTATGAACACTGATCTCTTTCTGGGATATACTTGAGCTATTATCTAATAGTATCCTTCACTTTATTATGACTGTGATTGAAGTCCTTTCCCTTTCTCTATTTTTGTTCTGTGTCAAACATGAAACGTTCCTGTTAGGAGTAAGTGTTACCTCCTTTATCTCTGAAACCTTTCAGGTTGTAAGGTCCTTCTAGCTCTTTTAAATGGAACACCCTGAATTGTATTGAGCAATTCTCTTTCCTTTGTAGTACTTTGAATAATTAACTTACAAAATCTATAGCAATCAATCATGATCAATTTGAAGGAAATTTGTATGATAATGCTTTGGAAGGACTATAAAGTTTGTATCAGATATATGAATCACATTCTTGAAGGTTTGTTGCAAATATTGTAATCTTATTTCTTTTCTTAAATATTGTACCTCTTTAGTGGTAGCATTTATGTGCACCCATACTTGCTTCATTTTGAAAAATGCAATTTAAAATGGCTGAACTTTGTAGGATTATCTTAAGACTTCATGTTATTTAGTTGTAAATGAACTGAATGCTCTAAAGTACTTCAATTTGATGACTGAAAGTGCAGTCCATTTCTTTTCTATTTAAATATTGCATTTCCTTTTTATTACATCTTTGATATGCATGCTGGAAAATTTAAAATGTCTATTTTACATGGTGAAGCCTTGTCAAAATTTTCCCAGAATTCTTTCTTTTATCCCTTTTTCAGTTGTAATAGATGTATTTTTTGATTCAGAATACAGAATGTATCACTTTTCTATTGAAGCTGATTTGTTGTTGGAAACTAAAACATAATAACTATTATCTTGATCATGGCATGCTTTTCTGCTTCTCTGTATCACTTATTTGATTTACATACAAATTTTAAAGCATGTATTAGTTAAAAAAACATGATGGAAAGTTGTAAATGTCCATTTTACATGGTGAAGCCCTGTCAAAATTTTCCCATATTTCCTTCTCATTCTATTTCAGCTGTAATCTTCTCTTTTCAGTTAACTTTAGCCTTCAAAATCTGATCCTTTTCTGCTTCACCTTTGAGTTGCATTCTTCCTTCATTCTAGCATGTACTTATGACTCATCTACTTCATGTACCATAGGATAGAAGTTATTGAACTCTGCAATCTTTATCTATAGTGAGGACTAGTAAGATATGATTTATTTCTTCTTGGTTGTAACCTGTACTTACACACTTGAGAAAACAGTTAGAAAATATTTAGGCTTTTTGGCCTCTCTTATGTCCATGGTTTTTCTTTTCTTCTCTCTCCTTCTTTTTGAGTGAGTAAATCATGTATATTGTTTGATCTTCAAGTAATCTATGTCTCATGTTATTAAGAGATCCGTATGCACGAATTAGGATAGTAGAGGAATATGGATTAACCCTAACCTCCTAACTCGATAGTTTCTCATTTCTATTTTTAGGTATGGTGCTTTCAGCAATGAAGATAAAGAGGGAATAAAGCGGAAGATGAGGATGCATCAACCGAAGGGTAAACACCAAGGAAATGATGGGTTGACTCATTCTCTTTATTTTCTCTTTCATGCATGTGTATCTCTTATTTCGTAGCTATACTTTACTTTCCCGGTTACATCACATAACTTTTGTAGGAATTGTTATAAAAATTCCCCCTAGAAAAATTGATCAAAAATGACCCCACGCAAAAGAAAACCAAAGGGTTCACTCGGTCGTGTGAGCCCATGTTCGAATCCAACAAATAAGGGGTAGGTGAGCTCGATCGTGGAGTAGCAGGTCGTTAGAAGGGGAAAATAGTGTCAAAGAAACTAGAGGCTTAAAGGAGAAAATTAGGGAAAGACTCGAATTTTTCAAGATTAGTCGCATATGAGTTGACTTGGGGTATAAAAATAGACTCGTGGGAGGAAGCCATGCAATAACTCGAGTGTAATTCTAAAAGATACACCCAAAGTGGGGAATTCAAACATATACCAGCCGCCACCCGTTCATGACCCGGAGGGAAACTCATCAAATGTTGAAAAGTCTCAAGATCAAGTGGAAGCCTCCATGTGTCTGATAGGCGCACATCTAAAGCTCAAGCCCAAATAGGGTCTCTAAACTAGCGTGGGCCCTCCATGTGTCTAGGGTCCCACGGAGGTCAAATGGGAAGTGGGCCTAAATTGGCCAAGTATAGAAGAGACAGCAGAGGCCTCCACGTGTTTCATTGGTGCTATTCCAAGATTCGAAGCCAAAAAGTCCTCAAACGAGCGCGAAGATTCCACGTGTCCCAGGTCCGAAAGAGAAATAGAGCCGGTCATTGAAAAGTATAATCTCGGGAGAGTCAAGTATAATCCTCCATGTGTCATCCTGGTGCAACACCAAAGTTGGGTCCAAAGAGCGATTACGAAATGAGTGCCGATCCGCCACGCGGTCGGGGGTCAGAGAAAAGGTCTCACTAGCCATTGAAAAGTCTAAATAGGGTAATGCCGGCAAAAGGTGCCATGTGTCGACTCAGCGCAACTTCAAAGATCAACTTTAGGGATAGTTCCCAAACAAGTGCTAAGCCTCCATGTATCCAGAGTCAAACATAGAGCCTCAAAACAAAAGAGACTAAGCCAAACACAAGGGAAACAACAGTGGCCGCGGATGATGCCACGTGTCTTGCTGTCATAATTTAAGGGGCAAGCTACAAGGGTCCCACCTCAGTAAGGTAGTACCCATCGGACCCAATCGACTAACTATAAAGGGGCCACGGAGGGATCCATGTGTCATCTCGATGCACTTTCAAAGGGTACGGCTTAAAGGGCATTCTAAAAATGAGCACCACTGCCATGTGGTTAGAGTCTAAAAAGGTAAGTTTATCTCGTTGAAAATTCCAAAATCCTACAGAGGGCCTCCACAAGTCTTATCCACGTAATTTGAAAGCAACATCTAGGGCGGCTTCCAAATAAACATAAAGCCTCCACATGTCTCGTGTCAAGCAAAATGGCTCCACAAATATAAAAATCGAGTAAGTAAAAAGGAAAAGAGAAGGTCAGAGTTGCCACATGTCGAGTTTTGTGTAAATTCAAGAGCAAAGGTAGTGTGTGAAAACTCAAATGAGCACAAGGGGTCCACACGGCCCCCGTATGGATAGATGCTTGCATATTGTAAGCCCACGTTAAGTGTCTAACTGAGGACGTTCTGAGACAGCCATATTTTTGATTGGGAGCTCAAATTTTGGTAGGAGAAGGCTTTTGGAAAGGTCTCGACATCCTCTACACCATGGAAGCCTAAAATTTTAATTTTGACAATGTAAGGTAGGTGAGAAGTAGGAAAATGTATTTTATACCATTAATAAAGGACCCAATTGCTTTAACTACCTAGATCTGATCTAGATTTTCCATCTTTCCTTTTCCAACATGCCAAATAGATAAGGGAACTAGAATTAATAGTTTATAGGTGGATTTATAGAGCATTGATGATTGGTGGTTGAGATTTACTGAGAAGAATCAATTTTCTCTTCTTTCTCTGGGGTTTTTCGTTGTCTATATATTTTAATCACTTCTATTTTGAGAAGGAGAGACATTCAGGGTGTGAGGAAACTCTATAAAATTTGTTTCCTAACTCCATTTGAGCTGTAAGCCTTCTCCTACACTCGGCAAGTGTCTTTGTACCCTGAGCATCCATGTAATGGTCCGTGCACCTCATAGAGCAATAAAATCATTTTTTTGTGGTTTTCTTCAACCCTCTCATGTTTTGTTGTTTCCTTGTGCCTCTCTATTTTTTGTTTGCTTCTTGTGCATGTATTTCACGTTTACGGTGTACGATGTCATGTTTCGTGGAGTTTCGATGGTGGACTAGGATCTCGATCTTTGTGACTTCCGTCCGACCTCCCCCTTTCCTTTTTCCCATGTTTCATCCTCCTCAACAGAGTATCACACCACTTCATTTTATGGTGTATCACCACTTAGTGTAGGATCTTTCACTCTCTCTCTCTCTCTCTCTCTTTGTGTCTCCTTCGAATGGCTAGATTAGGATAGATAGATTATCTTTTCCCGCACTGGAGTAGCTTGTGGTAGGTAGTTTAGGAAGCAAGAGCCATCTTTCTCTCGAAGTTCCAACTCAATTTCATAGGTCCCATAACTTGAGAGTTGGTCCCATGTTGTGTAATCACATCGAATTCCCGCTCACACTTGATTCCTTTTAGGGGTGTTGTGATTCTACACTAACATTTTTCACACGTCCTGGGATAGTTCTCAAGCACCTTACCACTTCATTTCACCAAGTTGATGTTTTCTTGGTGAGATTCAACCTTTTGAGGCACATGTAAATCACATCTGGTGATTCCATCTAGTCAAGAACCCATTGTTTGAGTTGCGAGACCTTCTTCCCATTCATTTTCATCGATTCTTCCTTCCACATCTTTCATTTTTTTATATCCCATGAAATTGTGCAATCATGACTTAATTTCCATCTTGGAACTCACACTTGCAGCAATAGTAGTACATGCAACCTCCAATGCATTTCTCGACCCTCTAGATCAGCATTATTATCAGATTCAGAATCACTATGGCTACCCCTATGAGCAGAACCAGAACTAGTTCGGCTATGGAACCTGCCAAGAGGGATATGCATGTAGTGAAATCAACTACATGGAGAATTCTGATTTACAGGAGAAGATTCAAGAAATGGAGGCACACATGGTATAATAAAGGGCCATAGCTCAGATGAAAGCATTCAGAATTGGCTATAGGGAACCTTGTCCATGGGCTGGTCCTATGCCAAGACATTACAACCCTTAGGAGAAGACTGACTACATGGATGAAATGCTCCTCTACTTGCACAGTGGATTGAGGATATTGAGGCATATGAGAAAAGTATGGGACAACCTTGTCAATTGGTAAGTCAATCACTACCTCCTTGTCCTTAAGTTCCTTTTTCTCAATCTTTATCATTTTATCATGGTTAAGATTCAAGCCCCTCATCTGCTGCCCCAAGTGTTGATTTCCCTTCCCCATCTTCTAGTCTTCCATCTCATCTTTTTCCTCTTCCCTTTTCCCTTCTAGATCCAAGTCCCCTCCATAAGATCCAAAGGAAATACCTTCCCCTCCACCACAGATAAATAGACAACTAGTGGAGACCCCTCCCACCACTCCTCCTTCTCTCCCAATTCCATGTCAAGGAGAGAATTTAAAAACCAGTCAAGAAGAATAGAAAGAAGAGGAACCCAACAAAGAAGAAATGATAGAAAATATGAAGAGTTGGGCTCTCAAGTTTGGGATTACAAAAATCCCCTCATTTTTTAAGACTATGGAGGATTTTGAAGTCAAGCCACAAGTGGTGGAAGCTTCATCTATAGCAGAAGCATGCAAAGAAGGAGCTACTCCAAATCCAAAGGAAGAGGAGTACATTCTGGCTGTGGAGGAGAACTATGCAGCTTTTAGTGCAAAATCACAGCACCCCTAAATGTCTACAACTCAGTGGGTTGAGAATCTCAGTGTGATTGCATAACATGGAGCATCTCTCGAGTGTGGGACTTTGAAATTGAGAGAACTCTCCGGATGAAGGCTAGTTAATATTCCTCTGTTCAGGTGCACACAAATAAATTTCAGAGGATCTACTCTAAAATCTACTCTATCTTACCAAGGAGACAGGGTTAAGAAGATGCGAGAAAATAAACCTAAGCTAACAAGGTGATGCACCAAAGGAATGTTAAACACCCATTTTTCAATTTAACATAGACCATAGAAATGCAATACAACCACCATTGTGAGATAACCAAACCGTGAATGAGAGATCGGAAGACAATAATGAACACATGAGAGGGTTAAGAGTCATCCACGGACATATATTATTGCTCCGTGATTTGATACATACATTACAAAGAGCCAAGAGGAAAAAAATTGTTTTATAACTTAATTTGAAGGTTTGGAAAACTCCACAAATTCTCTTACAGATAAGGGAAGAAGGGAGGGTGTACAAAAAAATGTCCAACCCTTTACAAAGTGAGCCAAGATCTTACCTTTATAGATGTAATGAAGAGAGGATAAGAAAAGAAGCGAAACCTGGTTTGGATCTCAACTACCACCATCAATGTCCCTACAAATCTTCCCCACAATCTTTCAAGTCTGCTGCTCTATGTCATTTGGCATGTCGAAGAAGGAATAACAGCGGATCAAAATCAAATCTGATCTAGTTTTTGAAGCAATTGGATCATATATTAATGGCATGAAGAAATTTTTCTATTTTATACCCATGTAACCTTTTTGAAATTAGGGTTTTAGGCCTCCATGGTGTAGAGGAGGTCGAGATCTTTCCAAAAGTCCTCTCCCCGCCAAAATTTGGTCTCCCAGTCAAAAGATATGGTTGTCTAGAGGTCCTCGGTCGGTGGTTAACGCAGGCTTGCAATATGCAAGGGTATGTCCATACGGGGGCCACATGGTACCCCGCACTTGTTTGAAATTTTTCCCCCTACCTTCACTCTTAAAATTACACCCATGAGACATGTGGCATCACCCATGAAGACTATTCGGGTTCCTTATTGTATTCTTCTTAAGTCCCCTTTCTTGGAGGAGACACTCGTGCTCGACTTGAGACACGTGGAGGCTTCATGCTTCTTTGGAAACTACCCCCATATTTTACCTTTGAATTTATGTGGATAAGACACGTGGAGGCCTCTATAGGATTTTGTAATTTTCAATGGCCGTTCTTACCTTTTCGTGACTCGACCACGTGGCGGGTTGGCGCTTTTTGGAGACTAGCCTTTGAGTGCACCTTTGAAATTGTGCCAATGAGGTATGTGGCACCCTCCATGCCCCCTTTATACTTACCCAATTTGGGTCGGATGAATACTTCCTTTACGGGTGGGGCGCTTTTATCCCGCCCCTTAAATTATGATGAATGGGACATGTGGCATTATCTACGGCCGTTGTTGTTTCCTTTGTGTTTCAATTAGTCTCTTTTTCTTGCAAGGCCATATGTCTGACCACTGGACATGTGGGGGCTCAGCACTTGTTTGGGGTCCGTCTCTGGAGTTGATTCTCGAAGCTATGTCGATGGTAGACACGTGACACCTTGTGCCGACTCTACCCTATTTATACTCTTTAACGACCGTGAGACCTTTCCTTTGACCCCGACTACGTGGGCAAATCCGGTGCTCATTTGAGGACCACTTTGTGGACCCATATTTGGTGTTACACTAGGATGACATGTGGAGGCTTCCGCTGACCTACTTATACTTAGTCAATTAAAAGATGACTCTATCTCTTTTTTACTCTTAGACATGTGGAAGCCCCGTGCTTACTTGAGGCGGTCCTTGAGCCATCCCTTTTGAATTTACGCCATTGAGGCACGCGGCACCCTCCATTGACTCTACTCCATCTTGAATTTTAAACTATCAACTCTGTCCCCTTTTTCGAACCTAAGACACATGGAGGCTTGGCACTTGTTTGAGTATCTACCTTGGACTCTTAGTTTTGAAATTACACTCGAGTCAACACATGGTTCATTCCGCTTGGTTAAACTTTTCAACGAATAACTTTTCCCTTTTGGAATCATACCACATGGAAGCTCCACACATGTTTGGGGTCTCCATTTTGATGTTCCCTTTTGGAATTGCGCTTGGTGACGCGTGGCACCTTCCACGATTCTGTTGTCCACCTCAAGTTGACTTGTATGTGACTAAGTCCGAAAACTTTGAGACTCTCCTGTTTTCCTCCTTCATCCTCTAGTTTCTTTGACGACTTTTCGTTTACCTCCTTCACCGACCCCGCTGCTTTCGATTTTCAAGTTTTCTGTAACCTAAATGTTGGATTCAAAATGTGGGCTTATACGATGGAACCAACCTTGGATTCCCTTCTTTACGGTCAGTGTTTGATTAATTTTTCTGGTGGGAAAATTTGAGAAAATATTTTGGCAACTCATGGGGACATCTGCTAGATGAATAGACCGTGCTTTGAGAAGTATCCATTGGGCATGGAGTCTATCTGGTGATTTTAAAATTGTTTTGGAACTACCTTCCACTATGCGCATTGTTTTCTTTGTGAGAATATATTGGATTCAAGATTTGTGAGAGTAGAGAGTCATTTGAAACTTGGAATCTTCTCCCTCTTTGATTTTTCGCAACCTGTGCATTTGGAGTGCAATGAAAACATCTAGGCCTACTTCAATAGGGACACTTTATAAATTTAGCTTCGGTGGCCACAAGTCTTTTCGATGGGTGAGATGAATGGTAACAAGCATACCGAAGAAATAGAACATGTGCACCAACAGCTTAGGGAAACTTAAATTTAAATCATAACAATAAGACAATGTGCAGACGCACTTGGAGAAATTGAAAGACCTAGGATAATATTTACAAGGGTGAGAAATTTTCCTTTTAGTATCGTGTTTGAGGTGGATCCCATTGACTAGAATCTACAATTCTTTGTCATCCAACTTAGCTAGTCGGAAGGCGTTGCTAATTTTACATTTTGTGACCATATAGGGGCCACTCCAAATGGCATCAAACTTAGAATTCCTTCTTGGTTTTTCCGATCTGCATCCCACTTTAGAACTAAGTCCCCCTCTTGAAAGGTCCTTATTCTTTCTTTCTTATCAAATATCTTCTTGATCGATGCTTGATCTCTCTCCATGATCTACATTGCATGTTCTCTAGCCTCTCCTACTTCCATCAACTCTGCATACCTGATTTCCATAGGTTCAAACTCATCTAGTTCCAATCTGTTTCATGAGCTCCAAAGTGGGAAGCTCCAATGATATGGGAAATACTTGCCTCTTTTTTCTATACAAGCTTGTATGGGGAGCTTCCATAGACTTTTTGGATGTGATCCTATCAGCCCATAGAATTGATTTGAGCTTTATGTACCAAGTTCTCTGGTTTTCATCACGATTCCTTGATAATTCTTAGTAGGTTATTGTTTGTAGACTCTGTTGGCCATTACCTTGAGGGTAATAGTTTGATGAAGTGTTGAGATATACACCATTCTTAACATCCCATTCAGTGATCCTTATAGCAAGGAATGCTAATGCATTATCTGATATGATAGTGGTAGGGAATCAAAACACAGTGACTATCTCTTCATAGAAGTCCAAGATATTGGATTCATTTTCCTCCTTAAGTGCCACTGCTTCATTCCACTTGGTGAAATAGTCTATTGCCATAAGTATCCACTTGTGGCTCGCTTGAATTTGTGTTGATTACTCCAATGAGTCTAGTCCCCATTGCATGAATGGTCGATCCAATGAAATTGGATGAGGGGGCGAGGTAGTTAAATTTTCCTTTCCTATGAAGAATGCACACTTCTTGCACTTTTTAATCCATGAGTAATAATCACTAAACACCGTAGGCCAATAATAACCAGATTTCATGATTTTGAGAGCCGTTACTCAAGGAGAAAAGTGGCCTCCACTTCTCTATCATGGAACTCATGCAATACCCTCTCAATTTGGCATGTCCCAATGCACCTCAATAGAACACTATTGATATTCTTCTTGAACAAGACACAACCAGTGATGGGCACATATGGGATGGCTTATAGTATGAAGTATCTCCTCTTTGCTTTGTTCCATTCTAGAGGGCACAAAATTGTTTGGAGATAATGCACCAAGGCTTGAGTCTGACATGAAATAGGTGCATCGCTAACAAACTTCTCTTTATCATTCTGTAGTAACATGAAAACCTCTTCTTATTTTGATGACTCATCTTGTTGCATGGAAGCGATCTGCTCACATAGACCCCTACCATGAACCAACTTGGTCAATTTGATTTCAATATCATACTCCATTACATGAGTGATCCAACCTGCTCTCTTCTCATTCAAATCCTTGTTTAGGAGAAAATCCTTTACACCAAAGATAAGACACTAACAATTGAATCGTGTTGTTTGAGACCAAGTGTCTTAACTTCTTCAAAATCCTAATGACAACAAGGACCTACTTTTAAATGAAAGAATAATTTACCTCGTAATACTCCAAGCTATGATGAAGAAGGTTATGGGCTGTTACTGAACCTTCTTTGTTAGGCTTAACCAAAATAGCCGATATTGTGTCGACCCTCCAAAAGCATACAACATGAAGTCCTTCGAAAATTCTCGGGTTAATAAGCGTTAGGGCCTATGATATTGCAAGCTTAAGGGCCTCAAAAAATCTCTTTGCCTTCTCGCTATCCATTTTAATTCAAGACTCTTCTTTAGCATCGTCATTAAAGGCTTCACAAGATTGGTAAAATCAGGCAAAAATTTGTGAACAAAGTTTATTCTCCCCAAGAAGCTTAGGAGAGACTTCTTATGTTGTGGAAATGGAAGTGTTCAGATGGATTCAACCCTTTAAGGATCAATTGTTAACCCTTATCTATATAAAATATGTCCTAACGATTTTCCCTCATGTGCGAAGAATACACACTTCTTTGGATTCAATGACATGTCGAACCTCCTACACCTCTGAAATACCTACCCGAGGTGGAAGAGATAGTCTGCAACATTCTTTGAGAATATGGTGATATCATCTAGATACACTAGAACTATATTGTTGATCAAGCCTTTGAACGCCATGTCCATAGATCTTTGAAATGTTGCTCCGGCATTTAACAATCCAAATGGAATCTTGTTATAAGCATATGTACCCCATTTTGTGGTGAAGGTTGTCTTGAACTGATCCTCCTCTTTCACCATTATTTGATTATAGCACAGTATCCATCTAGAAATGAAAACCTCTCGAGCTAGCTATAACCTATAATATATGTTCCATTAATGGAATTGGGTAATGATCCTTGAGTGATGCTCTAATCATATCAGATAGTCCACACACAATCTAATTTATCCATTTCTTTTCCTCGTAGGCACCAAGTTTGCAACCCAACTTGAATTCTTGATAGGGAAGATGATTTTGGCCTCAATTAGCTTGTTCAACTCTTTCCTCATGAGGGGTTCGATGTGAGGTTTTACTGGCCTCTTCTTCTTTCCGAAAGGCTTAGATCCCTTATCCAATTCAATAGTGTGTTGTGCAAACCTTGGGTTGAAACCTCTTAAATCCTTGTAAGTCCAATCAAAGACATCCAGGGAATTATTGAAAAGTTGGATGAACTCGATTTTTCTTCTTGAGTACTCACCTTGCCAATTTGCAACGCTTTACCTTCATCTATGGAAATAGGCTCGAGTCTTCACCCTTTACTTGAATATTTTCTTTCTCCTTCCGGAATTAATCATTTGGGTTGAAGATTGACTCTAAGGTTACAAGAACCTTTGGTAATTTGTTAGTTCTCATCTGCACCACTTGGTTACCATACTGTTGTTCCGATTTGTCTTGGTTTTGGAGGAGAACTTAGATTCTTCTTGTAGAAAATTGACAATTTGCTAATCATTTTGAAGACCTACCAACTTATGTTATTATTTGGGATAGATGGCCTCACAACCACCTTGATATGGGGCCAAGGCTTATCACTTTTTATACTTTCTATAACATCAAACACCGCCCCAATATTTGCCATTCTGTCTACTGCATTATTCTTCTTCCTTGGGATTGAATTGATGTTGAAGCTTCAATTCCTCGATGAGGTCCCATACCTAGTTTTTATAGCTCTTGAGTGGGCCAGTTCTTACACCATGTTGTCCTCTGACTTGGTTCACAATCAGCTCACTATTGCCAAATATTTGCAAATTCCTGATCCCTCTCCTCTTTGCCCAATGCGGTACATGGATCAAGGCTTCATACTCTATTGTGTTGTTTGAGCAAGAAAATTGGAAATGGAAGGATGAATAATATTTCATGCCTTGAGGTGAAACAAGCATATCTCTTCCTCTAGATCCTTGTCTACTTCTTGAGCCATCAAAGAACAACTACCATACCTCATTATCATCCTTGTGGTTTGGCATAGTGATGTCCAAAGAGGATGATTATCTTCATGCAAGCAATAGAATCCTAGCTCAGATTCCTCCATTTCCTTATAAGGGTCGAAAGTATGCCTCTTGTTTGCCTATTCTTCAAGAGTCAAGTCTAGAATGTATCGACTTTGTATCGCCTTCATGGGTGCTTGAATAATCTTCTTGGTCAAGGGTTTAACAATTTGCATTGATTGGAATCGGTGTATGAGGCTCAATATGAAAGTTTGCAATAGGCTCAGATCTAATTGTAGCCTTAGCTCCACATATTGTTCTAAAAATCATGTGTGACCAATCAGTAGACAAATAGCCCCCAATTTTAGTGGGGAAGTCCCTTGACAAACACAATGTAAAATGTGGTGGCAAGTCTATGACTGATATGTTTTGCAATACGGTCAAATTGGGGCATGCATATAATGTGAGGGTCAAATCCTTGATGACTCCAACCATTTTTACCTCTGTCCCATCAAATTACACTACGCCCTTGGAGATGACTTCATATTGAAGACCCAACTGGTTGGCTATTTTCTTTAGCATGACTGAGCTACTCACTCCCAAATCAATCATGTAATTATGTACTAATTTGTCTCCAATGATCAATGAGACATAGAAGGGAGGAGGCTTTATATTATTACCTTTGTGATCTCTATTATTCCCTTGGTGAGCCGCATTAGTAAGCACTTTCTCTTACCGATTAGGTGACTAATTTGATGTTGACAATTTTTCCATAACAGACTTCTTGCTATAGGTCTCTTTGTCCTGGGATAGCTAATGAATCCCACATCGAGATGTTTACATTTTTTTCTTCATCTTCTCAATGATGTTAAATGGGGATGAGCTATCTTTTTGCTACCCCTTTCCTTGCACATTCTTCTCTTGCACATGGGTTGTTACAACTGGTGCCTGAGCGGGTCTAGAAGGTGGCTTGGGCTAGCTCTGCACATTGGGAATTGCACTTTACGGGGTAATAGAGGGTTGTGGACCGTTTGAATCGAAGGATTTCCCTTCTCCAATATTCCTCTTCTTGGACCATGTATTTTCTGCCACACTATGAGGAGATGCTTGATTCATACCACATAAATCTTCATCCTACCAATTGACAAGCATGGTCTCACTTGGAGGTGCCTCTTTCTAAGTTTCTTGCTATTGATTTTCCTCTTGATTGGGATCTTAGGACACACCAATGGTCTATACCATTAAGGCCTAGTTTAGTGCACCATTGAAACACATTGATTGGTTATGGGGCTAACTGCATGGGAAACACCAATCATATTCTTGAGCCATGTTGTTTTGTGTTAGAACCAAGGCCCTTAATGTTGAACTTGTGTTTGGATCATATGGTCAGAAATGCCTAACAACTTGAGGTTGTCCTTGGTTTCATTTTTTATTTGTATCTCGAGCTAGTGGTCTATTTTTCCGGTATGGGGCTTAGCTTGATATTAAGTTTGAGGTTGATATGGCCTAGAACTTTGAGCTTGCTACCTTTTGATAGTCACTAGCTGATTCCATAGGTTACTGTAGTTGTTTCATAACCTCTTATAGATATTTTGAAGTCTTATAGGATGAAATGGAATATTCAGTTGAACTTTGATTCCTTGGAGTAGTATGGGATCTAATGTGGGTGTTTTACTAGTGTTTGAAGCTCCTAGTTCTAGATATAGAGGAATAGGTGGCCTAGGTGTAAGCTTACCGGCCTAAATTAAATAATTTTCAGCTCTAATGGAAATTTTATAGGTTGCGAGCAAGGTTACATCTCCCATGGATTGAATCATTAAGGAAATATTAGAATTTAAAGCTCTAAGAAAGTATAGGAAAACACCTTCATATGTGAGTCTCATGGCAAATGGAATCCTATCCCATGTCCTTTAAAATCTGAAGTTGAAATCTATCAACTACTCATTAGAGGCCCTCTTGATGGTTGTCAAATGTTCCAACAAGGGATAGATTATCTCCTTCTCTCCAAATTGGTTGTGAAGATCTCTACACAAATGGTCCCACTCGAATAGATCCTACCATTAGACTCTGAACCATTGTGAAGCTTTACCCTTGAGTGAAGAGGCTAGCAATTTGACCGCAATGTACATCTCTGTGATTTCATGAATTGTGCGGAAATTTGCAATGTCTTGAATATGATCACTATAAGTAGTCTAGTTCTCTCCAGGTGAAATATGGAATGCTCTTGAATGTTGCAACGGGACTACATTATGTGCATTGAGAACGAGTGGGTTGTTGTCGGTGAAATTCACATAGGGGTTGGGTGGTTGTGCCATTATGATTGGCCTAAGAACCATTGTTGATTAGATGAAAGGCCTACTAGGGGAGGTGTCGATAAAGTTCTATTTGGTGGATATGGAGACATTTGAGCTCTTCTCCCCTTTCGTCCTCTATCTAGGGACAAGTGCGGATATACAAACAATCCTTCTTCTCTAGTTCTTGATCTTGTCTAAATCCTTCTCATGAATCTGCTAAGTCTGGACTACTAAAACCAATGGGCTCTACCTCTTTCAAAGATTCACCAAATGTGAAATTTCAAAGATTCTTAAAAGCTAAGACCTTACAACAAGTGCACATCAATCTTGTTGCGATGAAAACATAGATCTCTTGTTCACTGGATGTGCCAAAACTATTAGTATAAAATCACAGCACCTGAATGTATGCAACTTGATGGGTTGAGACTCTCAGTGTGATTGCATAACATGGATCATCTCTCAAAGTGTGGGACTTTGAAATTGAGAGAGCTCTCTGGATGAAGGCTAGTTCCTATTTCTCTATTTAGGTGCACAAAAATAAATTACAAAGGATCTACTCTAAAACCTACTCTATCTTTCCAAGGAGACAGGGTTAAGAAGATGTGAGAAAATAAACCTAAGCTAATAAGGTGATGCACCAAAGGAATGTTAAACACTCATTTTGCAATTTAACACAGACCATAGAAATGTAATACAATCACCATGCACAGATAACCAAACTATAATGAGAGATCAAAAGACAAAAATGAACACATGAGAGGGTTAAGAGTCATCCATAGACATATATTATTTCTCCAGAGTTGATACAGTACATTACAAGGTAGCGAGAGGAAAATATTTGTATTACAACTTGAATGAGAGGTTTGGAAAACTCCACAAATTCTCTTATAGATAAGTGAAGAAGGAAGGGTGCAAAGGAAAAATGTCCAACCCTTTATAATGAACCAAGCTATTACCTTTATAGATGCAGCGAAGAGAGGAGAAGAAACGACGTGGAAACCTAGTTTGGAGCTACACTACCAGCCATCAATGCCTCAATAAATCCACCCACAATCTGTCAGGTCCAAGGTTGTCACTCTATGTCTATTTGGCATGTCGAGGAAGGAATAATGGCGGATCAAAATCAAATATGATCCAATTGTTGAAGCAATTAGATCGTATATTAAAATAATGAAGATATTTTCCTACTTTTTACCCACCTAACCTTCTCAAAATTAGGGTTTTAGGCCTCCATCGTGTAGAGGAGGTCGAGATATTTCCAAAAATTCCTCTCTTACCAAAATCTGGGCTCCTACCAAAGATATGGCTATCTGGAGTTCCTCATTTTAGGCACTTAACACAGGCTTGTAGTATGCAAGGGTATTTCCATACAAGGGGCACTGCACACCCGCACTCGTTTGAGATTTTGCCCTTTGTCTTCACTCTTAAATTTTCACCAATGAGACACATGGCATCATCTCGGGCATGTTTGGGTTGCTTATCATATTATGCTTAAGTCCCCTTTGCTTGTGGAGGCACTTGTGCTCTAACTGAGACACATGGAGGCTTCGTGCTTCTTTGGAAAGTGTCCCTGATTTTTCCTTTGGAGTTACGCAGATCACGACACATGGAGGCCTCTGCAGGATTTTGGAATTTTCAACGCTTGTTCTTACCTTTTTGGAATCGACCACATGGCGGGTTGGCACTTGTTTAGAGACTACCCTTAGAGCTGTACCTTTGAAATTGCACCGATGAGGCACTTGGTACCCTCCATGACCCCTTTATACTTAGCCGATTCGGATCTGATGAATACTACCTTTATGGGTGGGACCCTTGTAGCCTACCCCTTAAATTATGATAGTGGGACACGTGGCATCATCCACGTCTGCAGCTTGTTTCCTTTGTGTTTAGCTTAGTCTCCTTGCTTGGCGGCACCATATGTATGACCCTGGACACGTGGGGGCTCAACGCTTGTTTGGGGTCTATTTCTCGGAGTTGGTTCTCGAAGGTGTGCCAGGTTGACACACGGTACCTTCCACTCGGCTCTACCCTATTTAGACTCTTGATGGCTGGTGAGTCCTTTTCTCGACCTATGACTACGTGGCGGACTAGCACTCATTTGAGGACCGCTTTGTGGACCCAACTTTGGTGCTTCTATTTGGGATGACACGTGGAGGCTTCGCTGGCCTACTTATACTTAGTCGATTAAATAGCCAAATCTAGATCTCTTTTTTTTACTCTTGGACACGTGGAAGCTTTGCACTTGCTTGAGAATGGCCCTTAGGCCACCCTTTTAATTTTCATCGTTGAGGCATGCGTAACCCTCCACCGACTCTGCCCCAACTTCACTTTTCAATTATCATCTTTGTCCCCTTCTTAGAACCTAATACATGTCGAGGCTTAGCGCTTGTTTGATTCTCCACCTTAGGCTCTCACTTTTGAAATTGTGCTTTGAGTCAACACGTGGTTCCTTCCACTCTTTTGGACTTTTCAATGGCCTACTTTGTCCCTTTTGGACTCGACCACATGGAAGCTCCGCACATGTTTGGGGTCTCCATTTTGATGTGCCCTTTTGGAATTGTGCCAAGCTAATGCATGGCACCTTTCATGAGTCTGTTGTTTGGCCCCAAGTTGACTCGTATGTAGCTAAGTCCAAAAAATTTGATCCTTTCCCTAATTTCCTCCTTTGATCCTCTCGTTTCTTTGACGTTGTTTGTCTCCTTTCCCAACCCTTCTCCTCCATTTTTTGAGTTCACCTGCAACCTGACTGTTGGATTCAAAACATGGGCTCATACGATGGAACCGAACCTTGGATTCCCTTCTGTGCAGGGTCGTGTTTGGTTAATTTTTTTGGGGGAAATTGAGATAACAACAATTTTAGAGGCCCCAAGTGCGAGCGAGCCACGAAGAACCTTGAGCTTCTTCCTCCCACTTCATCCCCTTCAAGTTCTAATGTCGAAGAAGAGTTTTATCTTTCAAACTTCATGTTTGAAGATGAGGGGAACCATGGTGAGTGAGTTTTAAATCAGGAGGACACCATGGAGGAGGTCGAGCACATGCAACAAGATGACAAGGAAGAATATTATCTCTGTCTTTGTGAGGATTACTTTGATGGAGAGGAGACCAAGGATATCACATCATTTTTTCCTCCATCATCCACTTTCCAAGCACATGAGTTGGCTGCCATAAAGGAGAGCCTTCAAAATCAACAAATTTCACTTCATGATAGCCCTCTAGAATCAAGGTTTGAAGATATGAATGTTCCATGCTCTTCATATGTGGAGGAAGGGAAAGGAATGAGAATCCCATCTCTCCCATTTCTCCCACACCATCCACCTAGGAAGGTCTATAGGAAGACTCCATTCTTGGAGTCCTATTTCGAACAATGGGCACATTTAAAGGATCGGACCGTGCCCGATCAGTACTTGGCTTCATTGGAGCCAAGGAAGAAGCCAAAACTAGTCATGCCCACTTCAGGGCATGAGGATGAGTATCAAAGTACCAAGGGCCAGCTGTAATGCCTCTTCAGTCCAAATGTAGAACAACTAAAAGAGACATTTGTTTTTTTCTAGTTGATACCTTGATGATTTGGGTGAAGGATCAGCTTATAGTCATTTTTTCACTCATACAAGTAGCCATATTCAGTGTCAAATCATTTGCATGGCTCCCCTTTTTGAGAAAGGGAAGCTACTTCTCCTTGACAAATTGTAGGATTTGTTTAAGTCTCCTCTCTATTTTGGTTAGTGTAGGAGTAGGAGTAGATTTTCTTTCAACGTAAAGTTCCTTACACACTCTGCATATCTCACTTGGGATATGTATGATTTTCAGTTTTGTACATAGCATGTTGTTGTGTTTTGTTGCTCCAAGGTTGTATCACCATGCAGTTCAGTATGCCTATAGTCCATTTCAGGGACAAATGAAAGCCCCAGGTCAATACAATTTTCTACTCTCAAAAACCCCATTTCAAAGATTTTCTTATGAAAATTGAGAGTACAGATAATGGGGCAAGTTCAAGGTCACCAAGCACAAACAATCAAGGAGTCCATTTCAAGAACAAGGTCTAAAAGAGGGTCAATTTCAGGGCTATCATTTATGACTCCATACCCAATGGATGCAACAAGGCTACTTGATCTCTCCATTTAGTAAGCGAGATGTCCCCATGATTCGCCAAAATCTGTTATCCCAAATTTTCCCTAGAAAAATCATTCAAACACAACCCCATGTAGAAGAAAATTGAAGGGTCAACTCGGTCGTGCAATACCACATTTGAATCCAACAAACAAGGGGCATGTGAGCTCAACTATGGAGTAGCAGGGACAACCGAGGGGGAAACAACGTCACAAAACTAGAGGTTCAAAGGAGAAAAACACAGAAATGCTCAAATTTTTCAGACTTAGCTACATACGATTCAACTTAGGGCAAAACAAATAGACTTACGGGAGGAAGCCATGCATCACTCAAGACACAATTCCAAAAACACACCCAAAGTGGGGACTCCAAACATGCGTCACCGCCACGCATCCATGACTTGGAGGGAGTCTCATCAGCCTTTGAAAAGTCTCGGGTCAAGTAAAAGCCTCTACGTGTCCGATACATGCACCTCAAAAGGTCGGGATGAAATAGGGCCTCCAAATTAGCACGGTCCATCCACATGTCTAGGGTCCTACAAAGGTCAAATGGGCAGCGAGCCCAAATCGGCTAAGTATAGAAGAGATAGTGGAGGCCTCCACATGTTTCATTGGTGCTATTCGAAGAGTCAAAGCCAAAAACGGTCCCTAAACAAGTGTGGAGATTCCACGTTTCCTAGGTCCAAAAGGGAAATAGAGTTGGTCATTGAAAATTCCAAGCTCGGGAAAGTCGTGTGGAAGCCTCCACATGTCATCCCAGTCAACACAAAAGTTGGGTCCAAAGAGCGGTTATCAATGAGTGCCGGGTCTTTCACATGGCCAAGGGTCATAGAAAAGGTCTCACTAGCCTTTAAAAATTCTAAACAGGGTAGGGATGATGGAAGGTGCCATGTGTCAACTCGGCATATCTTTAAAGATCGACTGGGGATAGTTCCTAAATAAGCGTTGAGCCTCCATGTGTCCAGAGTCAAACATAGGGCCTCACTAAACAAAAGAGACTAAGCCAAACAAAAGGAAACAACAAAGCGATCACGAGATGATGCCACATGTCCTGCTATCATAAATTAAGGGGCAAGATACAAGGGTCCCACTCGTAAAGGCGGTATCCATTGGACCCAAATTGGCATAGTATAAAGGGGCCGTGGAGGGAGCCACGCATTAGCTTGGCGCAATATCAAAGGGCACGAATCAAAGGGAAGTCTCCAAATGAGCACAAATCTACCACATGGTTAGATTCTCAAAGCCTCCGGAGGCCTCGCACGTGTCATATCCACACAATTTCAAAAGCAACATCCGGGGCAGCTTTCTAAACAAGTGGAAAGCCTTCATGTGTCTCGGGCTAGGAAGAATGGCCTGCTAAACATAAAAGACTCGAGTAAGTACAAAGGAACAGAGTGGGCTGCGGAAGCCACCACGTGCCGAGTTCTGTGAAAATTCAAGAGCAAAGGCAGGGGGCAAAAACTCAAACAAGCACAAGGATGCCATGTAAAACTCAAACGAGCATATTGCGCAGCGCACGTTAAGCATCCAACCCGAGGACCTTCGAGAAAGCCATATATTTTGATTGGGAGGTCATATATGGGCGGGAGAAGGCTTTTTAGAAAGGTCTTGACATCTTGTATGCCATGGAAGCCTAAAAATTTAATTTTGATAAGGTCAAGTAGGTGAGACGTAGGAAAATTTATTTTATGTCATTAATAAAGGACACGATTTCTTCAACTACCTAGATCTGATCTAGATTTTCCACTTTTCCATTTCCAACACGCCAAATAGACACAGGGAACTAGAATTGATAGTTTATAGGTGGATTTGTGGGGCATTGATGGTTGGTGGTTGAGATTTAAGATAATTATCAAGTTTCTCTTCTTTCTCTCGGGTTTTGGTGTCTATATATTGTAAACACTTCTCTTTTAGAAGGAGAGACATTCTCGGGTGTGAGGAAAATCTAGAAAATTTGTTTCCTAACTCTCTTTGAGTTGTAAGCCTTCTCCTATGCCTAGAAAAGTGTCTTTGTGCCCCTGAGCATCCATGTAATGGTCCGTACACTTCATAGAGAAATAAAATCATGTTTTTGTGGTTTTCTTCAACCCCTCTCATGTTTTGTTGTTTCCTTGTGCCTCTCCATTTTGTGTTTACTTCATGTGCATGTATTTCACATTTGCAGGTATAAGATGTTGTGTTTCATGGAGTTTCGATGGTGGACTAGAATCTGGGTCTTTGTCACTTCTTTCTAACCTCCCCCATCTCCTTTTTCCCATGTTTCATCCTCCCTCGACAGAGTATCTCAAAGCCCACTTTCTTTTCGGTGTATCACCGCTTAGTGTAGGCTCTTTCACTCTCTCTCTCTCTCTCTGTCTCCTTCAAATGGTTAGATTAGGATAGATAGAATAGCTTTTCCCGCACTAGAGTAGCTTGTGGTAGGTATTTTAGGAGGTAAGAGCCATCTTTCTCGAAGGTCCAACTCAATTTCACAGGTCCCATGTCAGCAATCACACCAAATGCCCCACTCACACTTGAGTACATTCAAGGGTGTTGTGATTATGCACTAAAAGGAACATTTTGAAATTCCTTATGAATAAAAAAATTGAATTATGAAATTGAGTTGTTTATTTCTTTTTGCATTTCTTCTTTCTAATATGGATTTTATGGTGAACTAAACAACCTAATAATATAATTGAATGTCTTAATCTTGACGGAAAAACATTAAATAATACCTATAACATCCACTAATGAACTCTAATTTCTATAATCTACAATCATGATTGCTGCTCCAAAACCTAACACTTCACCTATTTTGCAATTCAAAGTTGTCTTCATCAAGGCAACATAACTGTCCTTAGGGGATTTATGTTCTTTTTCTAAAGATAACATGAAATTGCACGCTATGTGATCTGTTATATTTTGCAATAGCACACATAGCTACAGATTTCATGTAATCATTAATTAATTCAACAAGAATAATATGGTCTCGAAAGAACCTCCCCTAACTTAGGTATACTTCAACATTTCTAGGGATCCTACGGGAAAGCTTCCTACTAGCTTGTAAACTAGTGCCTTGCTCTTGTCCATTAGGTATGGAGTCTAAAGCATGTAACCAAAATCTTCCTTATAAGGTCCAACCCTTCTAAAACAAACTAAAATCGCGGGAAAGGATCTAGTAAACTAGATCACGTGTATGAATGCACTTATTGAATTGAAAAAACATTACAATGCGCGAGAACGCACTTATTGAAAGGAAATCCTACTCAAACATACACTTTGTAGGATTTTCAATAATAGTGTTTGAGAAACACACCATTCACAAAAATGGGAAGTTCCTCTCCATTCATCCTCAAAATCTTAAAATCATTGTTCTCTTTGCAAGTTCAATTCATGTAAGGACCACTCCAGTTGTATCGAACTTCATGTTTCTTCCTAACTTTTCACGATCAACATCCCACTTTAACACAATATCTCCTTCATTGAAGATTTTGAATTTGGCTTTCTTATCAAAAAGTCTTCTCCATCATGCTTCTAATTCTTTTCCATGTTCTCATTAGCTTGATTTCTTAGCTCTTGTAATTCAATTAATTCTCGCATAATGAACCTATAATGGTTAATTTTCAAGAAGCTCCATTTGATGTAGCAAATCTAAAGCAAGTAACTCAACTAAAATAGGCATTCTTGCTTCTCTTCCATAAACAAGATTGTATGGTGGATTGCAACCGATCTTTTTGTAGTCACTCTATCAGCCCAAGGTGTTGAATTTGAAATTAGATGCCAAGCTCTTTGGTTATCTTTGAGTGTTCTTTTGATGATCC
This sequence comes from Taxus wallichiana var. yunnanensis, assembly GCA_018340775.1. NCBI lineage: Eukaryota > Viridiplantae > Streptophyta > Pinopsida > Cupressales > Taxaceae > Taxus > Taxus wallichiana. Next base: position 674,431,646 of record CM031243.1, on the reverse strand, counting down.
TTAAAATATTATTGTTAGTACTTTTAGCTAACCCATTACCTTGTGGGTAATAATTAGATGAAGAACTTAGATAAATTTCATGGTTAATGACCCAATCATTACCTTTGCACCAAGAAATACTAAAGCATTATCTTATATGATAGTTGTTAGGACACCAAATCTGCAAACTATGCCGTCATAAAAGGATAGTATCAAAGTTTCATTAGCATCTTTCAAGGCTATTGCTTTAGTCTAGTGTGTAAAGTAATATGTAGCATTCAAAATCCACTTGTGTCCTTGTGATGAAGGCAGGTTTATCATACCAATAAAATCAAGACCCCATCGCATAAAAGGATGATCAAGTGAAATAGGGGCTGTAAGGGTGGAAAATCTAAACATTCTTTTCCAATAAAGAAATCACATTTATTTCAGTTTCTAATCCATTTGAAATAGTCCTTGAATATGTTGGGCCAAAATAACCAACTTTCATAATTTTTAAGGTTGTGGTATGTCTTTGAGAAATGACCTCCTACAGGTCCTTCATGGAATTCTGATAATAATTTCTAAATTTTATCATAGTCAACACATCACAACAAGATTCCATTTATATCCTTTTGAATAATACACCATCAATGAAAACATAGGGTATAACTTGTAATCTGAAATACCTTCATTTATTCTTGTCCATACCTTCCGAGATAGATGCCATGATGTAGATAGTTAACTAAATCAGTCATCCATCTTGATTCCTGAACTTCTTGAGCAAGTTCAGGTTGCTGATTTTCTGGCTGAACCATGATGTCTGATTGCTGATATGTAATTTCAGCATGTTGTTTTGGATATTCAGGTTCTACAATCTTTTATTTTCCGTATCAGCAATTAAATGTTCACACAAGCCTTTTCCTTGAGTTATTTTCACAACACGAATATCAACATCATATTCCATGACCTTTGTTATCCATCTTGCTCTTTTCTCATTCAATTATTTATTTAACAAGAAAGATTTCACACTTGGATGAGAAACAAGAACATGAATTTTGTTGTTTGAAAGCATGTACTTAAATTTTTTTAGTCCTTTGACTATTGAAAGTACCTTTTTTTCAATAAACTTTTACCTTGTTTCCTAATCGTGCAAGCTCTGTCCCAAAGAAAGCAATTGGTTGTTCAACATTTTCATCATTAACTTGAGTTAATATGGTTTGAGATTGTTTCAACTCTTCAAGTGCATACATTGTAAAATCTTTATCAAAATTTGGATTTGCAAGAGTAGGAGTGTGAGAGATGGCTTGCTTAATTGATTTAAACCCTTCTCTTCCTTTTTGGTCTAAGAGAAAGTTTTCTCTTTCTTTAACATAGCTATTGATGTTTTCACCAATCTGCGAAACTTGGAACAAATCTTCTAACAAAGTTAATTTTTCCAAGAAAACTCTGTAATGCCTTCTTATGATGAGGTAATGATAGTTGTGATATGGCTTCAATCGGATCAATTGCCAAACCTTGTTTAGAAACAATATGACCAAGAAATTTACTTTGATGTAATGAAAAGATAGACTTTAGCGGATTCAAGGATAATCCAAATTGTCTCGCATAATCAAAACTATACCTTAGGTGTATTAGATGTTCTTATGAATTTTTGTAGAATACAAAGAACATCATCTAAATAAACAAGGATGCATTTATTTAACAAGCTATGAAAATTCATGCCCATTACACATTGAAATGTTGCACTAGCATTTGAAATGCCCAAAGGCATTCTTTTCAGTAAGCATAGGTACCCCACTTAGTGGTGAAAGATATTTTTACCTATCTTCTTCTCGTAAAAAAACCTCATTGTATCCACTATAACCATCTAGAAGAGATACTCTATCTGAACCGAAACTATTCTCAAAATCTGATCCATATTTGGAAGTGGGTAGTGATCTTTTAATCAAGCTTTATTAAGGTCTCTTAAATCCACACATAATCTGATTTCTCCATTATTTTTTCAAACTAGAACAAGATTGGATACCTAAATTGAATGCTTAAGCTCGGAAAGATAATACCTGATTCAATCAACTTATATAACTCTTTCCTCATTAGAGGCTCTATTTTGGAATTTACTGGTCTCTGTTTTTGCCTAACCGGCTTGGAATTTGGCTGCAATTCAATAGTGTGTTGTCTTCTAAATCGGGATCAAACCCTTTTAGGTCTTGGTATTTTTAAGTGAAAACATCTTTAAATTCCTTATAGAGATTAATCAAAGAATATTTTTAGCTAAATAACATAACTTTCCGAGAAACAAATTTTTTCCTTCATTAACTGAGATCTCTTCATAGTTATCAGCATGTGTTGACATCTTAGTCTTGACCTTCCTTAACTGATCATCAGTTCTAAAGATGTATTCTAATGTGACCCGACCTCGAGGAATTTTATTTATCTTTAATTAAAAAATCTACTCACCATATAAGTATTACATTTGGTAGAGATTTCTTAAAGAATAGATTGCATAGGAAAATAACACCGAATAAAAATCAGCTTGAAATAAAACATTCAGGATATTTTATTAGACAAGGGAGATTACAATATATAGAAGATTGATCTCCTTAATACAAGGAGTCAACTTCAATCTCAAACTACTCCCTAGAATATCTCGTGATCCACTAATCACTCAACATATCTCAACAACTCTTATCTACGTGAGTTACAACTCACTTACATTATTTACTCACACAATATATAATATATATTTGCACACACACAAATATATAAATATCTAATGTTCACAATAACAAGCTAATTCCTAACATTCACCCCCTTAGTGTGAACATGGGAGAACCTTCCTTAAACTTGCACCTGCTCATGATTTGGTGATTTTCACAGGATGATCACAAACCTCAAAGTATGGTTTTACAAATGGTTTACCACAAACCGAGAATGGTGGTTTTACAATTGGTTTACCACAAACCACAAATGAAGGTTTTCAGGTGGTTTACCTTCAACCACATCATGATGTGCCAAGTCATATTATCAATCCTCATCAATATCTCACTACAGGGAATAACATAGGAAATTTTGTTTCTCATACACACAAACTAAAAACTGGAAATGGAACATTGGTGTCATGTTCCCCCCCACAATGTGAAATTTCAACTTATTTTGCAAACCAATGCTGAAAACATAACTGAAAGAAAACACACTGAAAAGCATATAATAAACTATATATATGTCACCATAGCTAAATGGCCCCGTTGTTGTTAAACTAATGAGAGGTCGCCGATCAACCTCCTGACCTCTTTATCCTCCAACCTCTAGTGTAGCTAAAGTTATTTAGTATAAGAATTCATCAGACACGTATCCACATTCCTCTTGTTTTTCTTCTTCTTCACTATCTGATTCTTCTTCCATGGTTATATTGGCCTCATGTTTCTTGAGTTTTCCATTAAGTATATCTTGAGCTCGAATTCTACAAAAGGAAGATGTATGTCCCTTTTTCTTGCAGTAGAAGCATTCCCTTTCTACTTTATTTTGAGAGAAACTTTTGTATTTCCTATTTACATACATTGTTGTTTCTTCTACAACATCTTCTTTGGTCCTTTTTTCCTCAGCTAGAAGAGCTGCTATCATATCTTCCAATGAGTTGGAAGGCATCTGACCAAGAGTGAAAATAACATTACTATATTTTGTTGGAAAACTATTCAAAAGAATAGCTTTTGCATCCTCATTATCTACTGGAGATTTTACTTCTACTAGTTTAAAAAAGAAGAGCTCGTAAGTCATTAATATGACTGGACATTGTAGCTCCTTCACTCATCTTTAGTTTGAACAACTACAATTTTAGAGAAAATTTTGCGTTCACTGCCTTAGCACCAAATGTTTTGTTAAGGTTTTCCCACATGTCATGAGATGACTTCTCAAGATCAACATAATGTAACTCTGAATCTGAAAGAGCCAGACCAATAATAGCTTTGGCTTTGTTGTCTCTGCTTTCCCATTCCGTAAGTTTACTAGCATCTGAAGGGGCTAGTTCTTTTCCATCTGCTATCCTCCAGAGATTTTTATTCATCAATTGCATCTGAATCTTGACTTTCCAGGTGTGAAAATTGAGACCATTGAATTTTTCTAATGGTACTTCCATTAAAACAAAAGATAGAAATGATAATACCTATGAAAAATGTAAATGACACAAGTGATAGACTTTTAACAATATTTGACAACACTTACATGACTTCTTAGTTTGATGTGCAACATGAAACAAATGATAATATTTAATTAAATTTATAATGACAATGTAAATTAATTAAGATTGCTTTTAATAATATTTTGACGATTAAAACTAAAAAAGTAAATATTTTTATGGAAACATTAAAACTTTTGACAATGAAAAAGACATGCACAAAGAAAATTAAAACATAAATACCAATACCTAAAACCTACGTGGACATTTGCATGAAAGGACCTATTTTTTTTGGGCAACCAAATGTGGCTTGTGCTTTAGTCTTTGCGTGAAAGATATTGAGAATGCAGGCTGATGATGTGCAGAGATCTAATAATACCATATCGAGATGTTTCACGCTTGAGCTTGTGATAGAAAGATCAATTCTATATGCCTTGCCTATGGGCACCTCATATTTTCTTGTTACATGTCAATGCAAGTAGATCCAATCTGATGGGCTTGGTTAGAGCTCGAGGGGCCGTGAAGGATTCACTTGTATGTTACCTAATCTTAGATCTTCACCGACTCGTGGACCAGAAATAGGTCATTTCCACCCATATAATACGCTTTCTGTGGTGGAAGGGATCAAATTTTCTCGGGACTCGGAGCAGTAACATGCTAAACAATGAATAGAAACAACATTCGGAGGTGTATATTGATCCAAAAACATCTCATTCTCCACTTACGCAAAAGAAGGAAAACCATCTCATTGCCCATAGTTGCTCTTACAATCAAATTAATGAGCCATTGATTGTCCTTTTGGCTCACGATACCAAATATTAAATTTGGTAGAAATTTTTAAAGAATATATTACACAAGAAAATAACACCACCAATAAAAATTAGCTTGAAATAAAAAATTAGGATATTTTATTAGACAAAGAGAGATTACAATATATAGAAGATTAATCTCCTTAATACAAGGAGTCCACTTCAATCTCATACTACTCCTAAAATATCTCATGATCCACTAATCATGTAACATATCTCAACAAAATCTTATCTACGTGAAGTTCTGACTCGATTACATTATTTACTCACACAATATAAAATATATATTTGCACACACAAATATATAAATATCTAATATTCACAATAAAAATCTAATTCCTAACAATAAGTGTTGTAATTTATCTTGATTTACTACAGAAAATTTAGCTTCTTGCTGTAAAAACCTATAGATTTGATCACCACTTTCAAAAACATGCCAATTCAAGCCATTATCAAGTATCAAAGGCTCGATGATCGTAAGCTTTCTATGAGGCTGAATTTTGCTATTTTCACTCTGCTCCAGCACTTCAAATTGACACCAATTGCTGCAAGTCTATCTCGCATGCTTATTTTGTGTTCTAGGAATGGAATGGATGTTAATAGATTGAAATATTCCATTAAGTTTGAAACTCTATGTCTTTAAGACTTCATTAATGGATTCTTACAAACATTAAAATTTCTTACTTGATTGATAACTAACTTAAATCAACCAAAATCAGTAACATGTTAATACCTCTCTTTACGGCCCAAAGTAAGCCATGAATTAATGCTTCATACTCAGCTATATTACTATTTCACCTAATTCTTAGGCGCTTCTTTGAAAGTGACCAAGCAGGTAGGAAGTAATGGGCATAGGAGGAATACACTATTGGAATTATGGTTATTGGGTTGTTGCCCATGTGACTTCCGAATCCACAATTTGATCATGAGAGATTCCTTTTAGTTATGAGGAACTACCTGAAATGGAACACAAGACCACCAAAAAGAGTTAAACAATATGTGTAGTGAATCTGCCTAGTGTGTCTTCTAGATCTGGAAGTGTGATACTTCCTAGATGACTGTCAATCCACTATTTAAAACAATTTAATGTTTGGTAATGAAGTAAATCTGATTATAATTGAAATGATTTACGTATCTCATTAAAAACACAATAAGAAATATCTAATATAACATGCTAGGTTAAAATAAGATCCGAAGGTCAAGTAGTTGGTTCTTTCAGTTCTGTTGCAGAGTCCGCAGCGGAGGTCTCGGCGGAGTCACGAGGTGAATAAGGGTGATGTGAGAATATATGGGTAGGTCATGTTCTGGGATATATTGGTAATACAGAGACCAATTCGGTTAAGGGTGACCGATGCCGGTTTAGCGAAATCAGTCTTGGTTATTGTGGAAAAGCTGGGAATGCCATAGAATGATCTTTGGGTCTCCCTCGTGATTACACAAAGGACTTGGTTGGTCAGAATGAGTTATTAGGTAGTTTGGGTGGGGTTTGGAAAATTTTTAATTGGGATATGGAGGGTTAGTGTTAATTGAAGTCGGTGGATGGATAAGAGAACAAAGGATGATAATACAATGATGAAATGAATGAACAGAGAGGAGTATAATGTTCTACTTGGAATTTGGTTATGGACATCTTTGAGTGAAGAATGAAGGTGCTACTAAGAGGTTGAGCCTTACAGGCACATGTGATAGGGTTGTAGGGCCAGTTGATCACATCTCAGGCATAGATTAGGGCCTTACAGGTGCCTAGATACGAGCACAAGAGCAGAGGTACCACCACGGGCACTAGGATAGGGTCCCGGTTCACGGGCAGGAGTAGGATAGGGTCCTGCGGGGACAGTACATGGGCCGAGGCCTATGGGGCCACCATAGACCATGCCTATATCTAGGTTACGAGGATACCTTAGGTGAGGCTAGATACTACCAAGAGACCAAGTTGATGGCGGTGGGATAGAATTTCTATCCTATGGAAAGTAATCGGGCATAGTAGCAGGCCTCGAGTGAGAGGACTAGATATCACACTCATAGTGTAGAGAGAACATGGGGCCATCGAGCTCGAGGCTAGATCATGGAGAGGCCAATAGCTCTGGTGAGGTGTCAGCGGGGACCCGAGATATGGAGGATATTCGTGCGAGATGCCTAATATACGGTTCTTTATTTTGATGTATTGTATTCATTTTTTGATATATACCAGCCTACGTGTCGAAGAGATTTTGTATTGGTTTATTGTTTCATGTATATGATACGGCACCTACATCTTGATGAAATTTTGTATTGAGTATCAGCTGCATGTGCTGATAATTGTGAGATGATGGACGTGATTGGATATCTTGTGTACATTTTATTGAGACACATATTTATTTATATGATGAGATACATGAGATGCTTGATTTTTGGTGTTTTTTTCGAGACTTTGGATTTGTTATGATATGGATGGAAATTAGGTGAGTTAGGCTTGATGGATTCAGTTAGTTATAGGCATGGATCAAGTTAGGTCATAGGCATGGTTGAGTCGGTTTTTTAGGTATGGTGGAGTCAGGGTTTGTTTAGGCATGGTGGACTCGGGTCATAGGCATGGTGGAGTCAGGTTTGTTTAGGTATGATTGATTTTAAATTGGTTGGGGTTGTGAATCATTATTTTGTGCAATGAATGATAATATGGGTCATGTGTGAGATGTGTTATAGTATATACACATGATGATGGTAGAGAAATGGTAGTCATAAGAAATGTATGTTGTGATGATGATAAAAATGTGAAGCAACTTGTTATGTATGTGGTTTAATTTCCAAATTTAGATATAAAAAGGAAACTAAGTAGGGTAGAATGTAATTTGAGGGAAATGAAATATGAATTGGTTAGGGTAGAGTGGTCGAGCTAGCCTCTAAGGGCCTCATGCCCTTGAGTCTTGACTACATAGGCCTCGAAAAGGGACCTCAGGTTGATGTAGTTCTCCCATAAGCCATGGAAGAATATGAGGGGGTATGAAAATGAGTTGGTAGGTGTTAGGAATGTTGTGGGTTTAGGTATGTTAGGTGTGGGGGATTATATGCAAAGTGGTATAGGCGATGTCGATTGTGGCAAAATAAGAACATTACCCAAAAGGTAAGCGCCAAGGACCAAGTCCCGTATAAGGTAATCAAGATGTAAATAAAGATGGTTAAAAGATAAGAAGGGGCAATAAAGGCACACGATTGGTTAGGATCATACCAGAATAGATCATACATTGGATGAGGTGATGAACGCAATAATACCTTAAAGACATTGCATGATTAATTATTCTAAGGTGAAAAGTAGTCACATGATCACCAAATGTCTTGGTTTCCAAGAGGTCTCTTGAGGCGGTAGAAAAATGGGAGTGGGAATGGTGAGAAGGGTAAAAGGTAGTTAATTTTTTATATGGTATGCAGTGGCATGCTCTTTGGGAAAGAGATCTGATGTCACAATGGGAAAGCCCATGACTTATAAAGTTTTTTGTTTTGACTTGTATCCGAGATAGACTGATCGATGCGGGAATTCTATATGGGATGAAGAATTTAACTCCTTGAGGTCTTTGTGAAGTTGATCGATGTGGGAAGCTTCAAATTTGTTTAGCTTTACATATCTTTCCTTCGAGGGAGTAGTCTATTTACATAGCAATTCTTTGAGATGAAGATGTCCTTTTGAGGAGTCATCTTTTTATAGCAATGATTCTTGAGAGGAAGATATCCTTTTGAGGGAGTCATATTTTTGTTAGAAGTTTGAATCAATGAGTTGGGTCCCATGTGAGGGCTTTGAAGTCATGGACAAGACCAAGGTGAATAATACAACTCTTGTTCAAAAAGCGAGGTGAAATGACCATGGGATCTCATCTAAAGGTGGAAAAAGTATCCATGAGAATCATGCATGTGTACCGTGGTACACATATTCAAGAGAAGGTGAAAAGTGCGATGTCAGTTCTCACATGATTCTTGTTTAATCATTAGTAAGGTGTATGAAGTGGATAACGCTCAAGAGACAAGCATGGAAAGAAGCAAAAGGTGAGTTAGGACTAAACTTTAACAATAGAATGGTCAAAGATGTAAGGACTTAAGGGGGTTGAGGTTTGGGTTTACCATCGAGTGAAGATAAATGATAAGCATCTGATCCATAAGTATGAGTCACGATTTATGGTCCTAGCCAATTAGGAGAAAATTTACCCCATTTAATTTTTTCGCTTTGGTTACATGTTGATTTTCTTTCAAGACAAGGTCATCGACTTGGAAGGTCCGTTCATGGACACGTTTTTGTAGGAACGTTTGATATGTTTTTAGTAAACTTGAAGGTGGTCAAGAGTGTTAAGACGATGTTCATCTAATAACTCAAGATGTGCTAAACGGTCTGATGAAAATAATTATTAGTGAGCCCGTCATGGAGAGAAATGCAGAGTGAGGGAATTTGGACATCGAGAGGTAGAACAACCTTTGTAGACGTAGACCAAAGAAAAAGGTGTGGCGGAAGTGGAAGTGTGAATACTAGTGCGGTATGCCCATAGGGAAAAAGGAATGTGTGTATTCCAATCCTTTTGGTATTGTTAACCACTTTCATGAGAATTTTGTTTAGGGTTTTGTTAGTGGATTTGGCTTGGCCATTGGTTTTGGGTAAAAGGTGATGAGAAACTTAGCTTAATGCCAAGGCGTCGCAAAGTTTTGCGGGGTTTTGTTTTTGAATTGTTTTCCATTATCAGTGATGAGGCGATGAGGGACACTAAAGTGACAAATGATGTGATGATTGATGAACTCACATATTTTCTTAGATTTCGTGGAGATGAGTGGTATGGCTTCCACCCATTTTGTGTAGTATTTGATAGCGTGATAATCCATCGATGTCTTTGGGAAGAATGCGGATTGATCTCTCTCCACAAGATCCAAACCCCATTGAGAAAGGGCCAAAGGTCACGGGTGACCTGTAAGGCATGAATGGGTGTATGATGAAGGTTGGTGTGTTTTTGGAATTTTACACAATGTTTGACGTAATCGAAACAATCATGGTTAAGGGTCGAGACATAAAGAATAACCTAGGCAAAGAATACACTTAAGAACAAAGCAAGGCCACCGAAGTGACCTCCACATATGCCATAATGAACTTCCTTAATGGTATGAGGAATTTTAGAACTCATGAAGCATCGTAAGAGAATACCATCAAAGCCATGCTTATATAGGAGGCCCCCATCATGGCATAACAAGATACCTCTTTAAGGAATGTGCGTTGTCCATTACGGTGAGATCAAGGGGTAAGATGGAGAGAGAAAGATAGTCAGAGTATTGTTTATACCAAAGGTCACTTGGATTAGGGGCAGTGGTTCCGATAGAGTAAACTTTGCAAGGTAAATAAGAAGGTGATTGGAGTCATTGTATGGTGACAAAGATTTTAGAATTAGTAGGTGAAATAGGTATTTGAGAAGCCCAGAAGGTGCCATGGTGTATCTATAAATTTGTTGGTTGCACGAGGGATGGTTTTTGCGGTGTAACGGTCGAAGGTGGTCAAAAGTATGTCTACATGATGTTTATACTTTTGAATTATCTCATTACTTAAATTGGTATATACCATTGACTTGGTTTACGACCAATGGGAATCACCAAATATGTTGATTGATTTGACATCTAGGGCATAGGCAGCTTGGAGGCCTAATACAAGTGCTTCGTATTCGACAACATTGTTGGTATAATCAAAATCTAATTTGAAAGACAAATGCATGGGCTCACCATCAAGCGGAATGAGGATAATACCAGCCCCACCCCATGCCGACACGTGGAACCATGGAAGAAGAGTGTCATTTGATAGGCGAGTTCATCCAAGGAAAGGGTAATAATTGACTCATTTGGAAAGTCAAAATTAGAGGGTCGATTCAGATAATAGGTGTGTCGAGATAGTTGTTCGGTGATAGCTTGGCCCTTGATGGACTTTTTATGAATGAATTTGAGGTCGAGGTCAGCTAAAAGCATAATCCAACATGCAACACACCGATTTTGATAAGGCTTGGCATACATGAAGTGTAAGGGTCGGTGTTGGTCATAATATAGGTTTTGTGGTTGAGTAGGTAATGGTGGAGATTTTTGGCAACAAAAACTAAGGCTAAGCAAAGTTTTTAGGGATGGGTGTATCGGTTTCATAGTCCAAAAAGAGTACGGATTATGTAATAAACCGCTGCTCCCCTGTGTTGTTCATCACGATGAGTGAGTATGGCTCCCAAGGAGTGATCGGTAGCTGAGATGTATAGGTAGAAAGTTTGATCGTCTTTAGGTGGAATGAGTACAGGTGGTTGGAGAAGGTATTGTTTTAAGGCCTCAAAAGCTTTGTGTATAGTCATCATCCCATTTAAAGGAGACATCCTTCTTGAAAGCAGATGATGAAATGGTTAACATCGATCGATAATTGTGAAAATGAAATGGTGAATCGATTGCAAACTTACCTTGCAGTTACGGAGTTGTCTAAGGTTAGTAGGCGGAGGAATTTTGAGAATGGCCTTGACTTTAGCGGGTCTACTTCTATACCATGGAGGAAATGATAAAGCCCAGGAGTTTTCTGAGAGGACTATGAATACGCACTTCTTAGGATGAAGGTGAACGTAATATTTAATGAGACAGGTCAAAAATTAGTTTTGAGGATGGTAAGGTGCTCAGAACGGCATTTAAATTTAGCTAGAGATTATCCACGCAATCTTCTAATATATAATGCATGATATCATGGAAGATGTAAGTCATAGCCAGCTGATATGTGGCACTAGAATTTTAAGGCCAAAAGGAATTACTCGATAGCGAGAAGGTCCCCAAGGGGTGATGAATGTGGTTTTATGTTGATCCTCTAAGGCAAGCGTGATTTGGTAATAACCCGAGAAGCCAACCATGAGTGATAGCATCTCGTGACCAGCAAGTAAGGTCAACCAATTGGTCAATACCGGGTAAGTAAAAGTCATCTTTGGGTAGGATAGGTTGAGGTCTTGGAAATATGTACAAATGTGAAGTCCCTTGTCACTTTAGTGACAGAAAATATTAGAAATCCAACGAGGATAATTAATGGGTAATATGAATGAGACCGAAAGACGACACTAAAGTTCTTCTTTGACGAGAAGGGCAATGTGAGGGTGCATTTTCCTTAGCTTTTTTTTTTTATGGTTTGGCTTCAAGAATGGTTACAATATTGTGGACTACTATGGTGGGGTCAATACTGGGCATGTCTACATAAGACCAAGCAAAAGCATGGTTATGATCTTTGAGAAAAGAAGTGATGGCTTCCTATTCGCGGCAAAGAAGATCTAAAGATTGGCCGATTTGTAGGATGAGCAGTCATCCCGAGTATGAATGTTCATTTCGATATTCGATTCATTCAACATGGTTTACGTCTCACAGAGGGTAACAACATGCTAAATATATGAGTCTTCTCGCACCAAGGTAGGTGAGTATAGATTCATCATCCTGACATTGAACAACGTTAATTGAAGGTGTATTGTCATCGATCATTTTAGGATACAAGAAGGGAAGAGAGCAAGGAGACTACGCCCTTGCGTTTATAAGTCAAAGACCCCAAGGAAATGGTGTTTATGAAATTTTTTTATGACAGGATAGATTCTCAATCCATTGACTACCGTAAAGCCGCCGAAGGTGGCAATGAAGATGGAGCGGGTGAAGATGGTGGAGAAGGTTTGATGTCCTTGATGAGTTCAATTCGGTCTTGTTTGGTAGGTGGTTCGGAAAGCGAATACCAATACGGTCATTATGTTTTTGGGTGGTACATGGAATAATGGTATGGTGGCCTTGCTCATAAAATCTAAAACCAAAACCCTTCCATGCACACCGGTGTAGGAAGGTGTGGGAAAAGTAGTGATTGGTGAGAGACCTGGAAGTCAGCAGAAAGTGGGTGGGTTTGTGATGGTGGTTCGGGTGTGTAAGTGGTGGTATCAAGTCCCCATAGTGAGATTGGTACAAAGATGAGGAGGACCATAAAGGAGGTATTCTCCTATGCGGTGATCATAGCGAAGGTTTTGTGGAGTAAAGAATGTGTTGACACTATATAAGCGGTAATCCCCTGCAATGAGGCATTGAAAACACCTCCCAAGGATCATGTGATTGGTATGTGGGTAGCAAAAATATATGATGTGTTGGAGGTTGATGTGGAGGTGGAGTTAATAGATTGGGAGGTGATGGGTTGGCCGTGGAGGTTGTGGTGGTGGTAGGAGTGGAAGAGGCATGTGCGGTGGAGGTGGCAACTGTACTGGTAAGTGGAGGCATGGTGAAGTGGTAGGGGTCATGGAGGTAGACACCTTAATGGGTATGAGCATGTCATTGGGTTGGTAAAGCATGTTGCATGTTTTAAAAGGTGATGGATCAACTGGGATAGTGTAGGTGTGTCCCTCATGCTCGAAATTTACACAACGATGTAAATTGGAAGGAATGTATCCCATGACACGAATCTAGGGTCTACCAAGCAACATGTTATATTGAAATTCCCCCTCTAAGGTAGAATAGCTCTAGAATAGTGTCGAGCCCATGCGAACATGGAGGATGATGTTTGCTTTAGTGTAGAGGTGATATCATCATTGAATAAATGCAATATGACAAGATGTTTATGCATGTAATTGTCGTTATGCGCATTTGAGCGAATGCATGGGATGAAATGATGTTAATGATAGCACCTATTAATCATCACATGTCATACACGTATATCATCAATGTGACCAGAGATGAAGAGGTCCGGGGTCATGGGTCATTTCGTGCGGTGTGATCTCTTCCTCTAAAAAGCTAAGGAGGCTATTTGGTGAGTAAGGTGAGGCGTGGATAATGGTGGTAATTTGGTGAGAGAGGATACATGATGGGGTGTGATAATGGAGGCTATGGGTGTAGGGTCATTGGGTAAAACCTCAATAGATTGAAGAACCTCCATAAGAGCTTGACGATGGGATTACGAGGTTTGGATAAGGTCATATAGGGACATTTTGTGGGGTGATTGGTATGATTGTTTGAGCATGGTGCGATGTGTGACCCCATTAGAAATAGAGTATGTGGGTACGCATGATAGTAATCTTAGGTGTGGAGTGCGAGATGGTATGTCGTGGGTATAGGATTGGTCAATGTGAGTCATTTACCTTTTCTTTTCCTTTATCCCTCTCGTGCACAGTAGTAACGTGGATCATGTTGATCTAAGGGGAGTTGGCAAATGGAGAAGGTGTAGGGTGAGTGGTATAATGACATGACGGGAAAAAACCTACCGGAGGAGAAAAACCCTATGAGGTGAGCTGGGCACAACGAAATTTGGGTGATGGTGTGGAAAGCTATCGATCGATGCGAACCATGTTAATTTAAAATCTTGGAGGTGGTTTTAGGAGTTTTGGTGGTGGAGGTTGTGGTTGTTGAGTGGGTAGTGAGGGAAGGAATATGGGATTCGGTGTCGGTGAATCAGTGTCCTCATCGAGAAGGTCGTCATCGTCAAAGTTGTCTTCTAGAGGACACAACTGTTTGATATAGGGGGCAGCTTTCAAAGCCTTGCGCTTCTCCACATCATGCCCGAGACACAATGGTAGGCACAAATTTTAGTGTCATCAAACCCTTTTGGCTTGGGTTTGAGGGGTCATAAGGTCCGAGAGTGGCGGTAATGTGATAACGAAGTCTCAAGGAGGTTGGTTAATATTTTGGCATAGGACCCCGCTAGTGGATCACAATGGGAAGTGAAAGGGGTTTGGGTGTAAGTGGGGCTGATTGTTGAGGAATGTTCCTTGAAGGAGGGGGAGTGGGTTGAGCCATTGTTTTGGGTGCCGGAGTAGTCTTGGGTGTTGGTCATGTTTTTTGGGTAGGGGTATGGTAGATGAATGGGTAGGAGGGTGTATGGTTGCTTTGACCACCATATTAGAGGGTTGCAGATTTTGTTTTGGATTGCACCTTCTTAGGTAAAGGTGATATGGGTGTATGAGATCTAGAGGGAAAAGTAAATGGGGAAGAGGGTGAGTTACCCACGGGGATAATAGGGGTGCTTTATGAAGTAGATGATGTGGGTTGAATAGGGGTGTGAGAGATAGAGGGCCGAAGTGTTGGGTAATGAAGAAGTTCTTTGAGGTTATTGGAGGTATGGGTGGTAAAGATGCTACAGGTGTAGGTGTAAGTCGTGTCGGGCGCTTGGGTAGGTTAGAGGTTTGTGAGGAAGGAACGGGCTGTTGTGTTTTTGGTTTATTGATGGGTGGAAGTTTCTTAACCATGTCAAAGTGATGTCCTAAAATGGACAGGATAGGTGTAGATGTGATTGGCGTAGCTGGGGTATGAGTTCTATGGGTTTGGTTCTTCTATTTGGGTGCCAGAGTAGGTTTGGTGTTGAATTTGGAGGATGTAGATAAATCCGGTTTATAGGTGGATGAATAAGGCTAGTGGTTGGGGTGACCCCTAAGGTAGTAATAGGTTTAGTCGAGGAAGATGATGAAGGTGTGGGTTTGGATTTAGATGTATGTTGGGTTATGAGTAAGGGAGTATGTTGAGCGGTGTGGAGGGTTACGAAAGAAGTAGTGAAAGAGGTAGTTGTGCTCGGTTAACCGGTGAAATATTTTGGGTAGATAGTGGAAGTATCAACAAATGACAACTCTGCATTTGTGTTGAAATAGGAAGCAAAAACACCCCCACAATAAGGCTCTATCCACATAATCTAGGTGATTGGCCAAACATGAGAATGACACGTCAGTAGATGATGTTGATGAAGACCCAATGGCTATTCCCAGTAAAATGTGTCTTATAAATGGGAAATTCGTTAACTTCCATTAGTGGGTAAGAGAGCTGAAAGTAGGTCTGCAGGATCTTGGGTAGCTGATGGAGAATTCTCACCAAGAGGCAAAGATATCTCAATTGGGTCTATGATAGGTGGAGGAGATGATGGGTGCTCCTCTGTGGGTGGAGGAGGTAAACAAGTATCCTCCATGGAGTGAAGAAGTACTGTGGGTGTCAGTTCTCTAGGTGGAGAAGCCAAAGGTGAAATAGTCTTGATATTAGTGAAGGGCTCCTCCACGGTGAGGAAGGAGGTGAAAGGTGTTCTTCTATGGGTGGAGGAATAGGTGAAGTAGGTTCCAATGCAGAAGGAGGATTTCGGGCTAGAATATCCTCTATGAAAGGAATATGGGGTAATTGGGAAGCAACAGTGTGTCACTAAAAAAAACATGGACCTCGTGGGTATGGCTATCATGAGTTGAGGTCTCACCAGTTTGATCAGACGAAGGGGCATTATTGGGAAAGGGTTTCTTGAAGATATGTAGGTTTTGATTGGCAGGTGTGTTAGGATTATCCACAGTTAACTCACCTTTCTCGAGCATTTCTTGGACAATATTTTTGAAAGTGATGCAATTTCCGTCACTATGACCCTTTACTCGATGATAGTTACTGAGAATTCATATTCTTTATACCATGCGGGCATGGGCGAGCATGGTAAAAATTAGTGCGTGGTTTTATAGGCGAAGGGTGATGGCCCCATCTTTGATAATATTTTCTAAGATAAAAGAGTAAGGCTCCCCAATTGGGGTGTATTTCTATTGTTCTCGTTTGAATTGAAAAGTCTAGATGGGTGAGAGATTAGATGTGGGGGTAGCCTAACTCGATGGAGCAGACCGAATCGCTTTGAGTACCATTGTGTTAGCGGTGCCCTTGGCCTTTGAATAATTATTCTATGGTTTGGAAGAAGAAGAGGTATCATTCGACTTGAATGTTGAATTCTTATTACGTAATTGGATTTTCTTCTCTTTAATGGCCCAAATCTCTAGCTTTCATGCCATGGTGAATGCTTCATCGAATTTTGAAGCTTTGGATTTGTAGGGTCGGTGAGATATGTCTAGCACAAGCCCGTGTGAAGAGATCGATGAGTTCTGTTTGTGGTAGTTAGAAGGTGGGTGGATTGATCGGAGCTACGCTAAGTAAGTGACAAAATCTATGATAGATTCATCCTCATACCGACACATGGGTATAGGTCACCATGGTAACCTTCTTGATGATATTGATGGAGAAGTGATCCAAGAAGGATTGGGCTACCTGATTAAATGAAAATATAGAGTGTCTAGGTAACCCAATATACCAATCTAACGTAGGTCCATTCAGAGACATGGGAAAGGTCCTTAAGAGAAAAGCATCATCATGAGCGATTAGGTAACACCCATGTTTGAATGACCGCAAATGTTGTTGTGGGTCTTCCTTGCTATTGAAATAGTTGAATTTAGGAATCTCCCAATGCACGGGATATGGATGGATAGGAATGGATGGGTGGATAGGCTCATTACAAATCTCATCATAGGTCATTGGTAGGTTGTGATGATTGGGTGCCTTACGTAGAATAAGAGGGTTGGTGTTGGGTGTGTAATGGGGTGGAATTCCACTATATGGTGCTTCCATGTAGGTAGGCGAGAAGGAGGTAGTGAAATAAGGGCTACATACCCGAGTTAATAATAGATGAAACAGGAGGTTCTTTGATAGTATGTATATGGAGGTGGCAGGGTCATGGTAATGCTAGTGGCAATGGTGGCCAATGACTATGGAATAAAAAGGACCACATTTTGAAAGGGGTGGGGTCACCAGGCATGGCGGGTGGTTATGTAGTTATGGGTATATGTGAGACAATAGGGGATGAGGTTATGTTTTGGGTAGTTGTCCGAAGGTATGGTGGATGTGGCGGGTGTAACGGATGAAGCAGATGTTAAAATCATAGCGGGTATAGGACCTAGCTATGAAATGACTAGGGGTAAGGTAGATGCAGAAACATGAGCCGGATGGGGCTGACGCGAGTGGGAGCGAGAGTCGAGGGGATAGATATAAGCATGCCCTATAGCAACCGACCCAAGGCATCTCGAGTGGATGAGTGGGAAAGGTAAAATTGCAAGGCGACGGGGTTTTGGTCAAGGATTCGTGTGAGAACCGCTCATCTTTGGTATAGATAGTGATAGGTTGGATAGGATCCATGGTGGATGATAAAATGGAAGGTGTTGTAGGACTAGGTGGGAGTGGTTGACAAACCGGCATGGAATATAAGGGTTCTAGCTTGTCGATGCGTCACATTACCATGTGAACAGTGCTTGATCGAGTTAGGTTGCTTCTCTGTAAATGACACAGAAAAACAACAGGAATAGGTGAAACAGGCGGTAAAAAGTGGATTAGGTACCAAATGTTGGCTGGAAAGTGGCACAGGATAACTCGATGTCGGTCGGGTAAACCGATGCCGGTTAGGGGTAACCACTGCCGGTCACTGTGGGAAATGGACAGTGAGTCAAAAACAAGGTGTAAGGTCAAATCTGACAGGTATGCCAAACCTAATGAG
Organism: Taxus wallichiana var. yunnanensis; assembly: GCA_018340775.1. Lineage (NCBI taxonomy): Eukaryota > Viridiplantae > Streptophyta > Pinopsida > Cupressales > Taxaceae > Taxus > Taxus wallichiana. The sequence goes on along the minus strand of CM031243.1, from coordinate 674,413,426 downwards.
TTTTACAAGGTCAATGGGAATGATAGTAGTGACAAGGACTCTGAAAATTTGAAGAAGGTGAATAAATGTCCTTTTGGGCGGAGTTAACCAAAATGAATGTGAACCGATGTTAATTGGGTATAATGCGACGATGATCATGGGGTGATCCGATGACGGTCATTTGGAGAGCGACACCGGCCACTGTGAAATCAAACCATGATTATAGAAAATGGTTGTGAATTAAAATATGATGTGGAATGAAACCCATAATTATGAGAATGATGAGAATATGGTCCAAGCACACTCATATGAAGCCGGAACACACCAACTATGATGAGGAGCATGCAAGGATAAACAAGAAGAATGAATAATGTGACGTCTCACTCAAAAAGCAAGCCAAACAAAAACACTAAGAAAAATGTGATCCTAAGAGTGATTTTTTGATTATGTTTGTTTAGCTTATGCTATTTTAAGGATTGAAACATGAACCGTGTAAATAGAGTTTTTTGGTGAGGATGGATTCCTACAAAGAAGGAGATCTAAAAGGTGAGGTTTCGGGTATGTTATGTTGGGGGCGGGCTTCACTCTGAAGTATGACTTGATAGAGTAGGGAGTACCTGCCAATCCTCATATCAGTGTGATCATTGATAGGTGTTCCCAGGAAATATGTTGTTTAAGAATATGTATTTGTTTTGAATTTGTGCAATGTGGCAAGACTCGAGAGAGAGAGAGATGTACTTTCTATGATTCGTTTGTCAACCATCAGCTAGGAATGACTTCCAGTGTATAGGTTGCCCTCAATTAATGTGAGCTAATGTGATAAATTAGAATGAAATGCAATGATTTTTAAGCCCAAATCAAAATATGAAGTTTGATGACACAAATGGATGAATAGGAAGAGGGATGCTCTTTCACTAAAATGCAGAAAACAAGAAGAAATGATTCTTTTTAAGTACACCAAAAGAAAGGTTTCTTTTAGAGCAAATAGAAAGAAAAAGAGGGTTACCAATGAAGAAAATTAATGTGTATGCTTTTCAGAAGGGAAACAAACACACAACTTTTCCTAGGAATGAATAAAATGCAAGGAACCCCCAGAAAGGGTCCCACCAAGCGTGCTAAAATGTTTCACCTGATTCTTAGACGGTTCTTTGAAAGTGATGAAAAAGGTAGGGTAACGGGCATAGGAGGAATACCTGTTGGAATGTTGGTTGTTGGGTTGTTGCGCGTGTATGAATTCTGAATCCATAGATGATCGTGAGAGCTTCCTTTTGGCTAGGAGGAACTACCTGAAATGGAACACAAGACCACCAGAAAGAGTTAAACAATATGTGTAGTGAACTGCCTAGTGTGTGCTAGATCCGGAAAGTGTGATACTTTCAGGCATTTGTCGATCCACTATTTAAAACAATTTAATGTTGGTAATGAAGTAAATCCTATTGTAATTGAAGTGATATAGGTATCTCATTAAAAACACAATAAGCAAGATCTAATTTAACAGTTAGGTTAAAATAAGATCCGAAGGTCAAGTAGTTTGTTCTGGTTCTCTGTGTCAGCGGGGTCTCAAGCGAGTCACAAGTGAATAAGGGTGATGTGATAATAGATGGGTAGGTCATTGTTTAGGGCTGTATTGGTAAATACAGAGACCGATGCCGCTTGGGGAGAACCAAAGTGCGATTCTTATGTAGCAAACCAGGAATGCCACAGAATGAGCTTTGGGTCTCCTCGTGATTGCACAAAGGACTTGGTTAGTCGGAATGAGGTATTAGGTAGTTTTGGTGGGGTTTGGAAAGTTTTAATTGGGATATGGAGGGGTGATTGTTAATGGAGGTTGGTGGATGACTAAGAGAAAAAGGATGATAATATAATGATGAAATGAATGAACCGAGAGGAGTACTGATGTTCTACTTAGTTGGAATCTGTTCGGGCGTCTTTGAGTGAAGAATGAAGGTGTTGCTTAAGAGGATCACCAAACATTGGGGAGCTCTTGCATATGTTGCATGTGCTCTCCTTCTTGCTTGATTGGATCAAATTTTTTTGGGGTGAGTCTTTGCATGGTTCTTTGGGTGAATGTTGGATTCCTGTGCAAGAGAAAATGCTTGATCTCCTTCCTTGCATACGTGTTCTCATGGAAACTTTATCTCAAAAGATGTGATATCTCTCAAGAATCTGCCAATGTTTTCCAAACTCCAAAATAAGGTTGTTTTGGGGATTAAAAGGTGACCGACGGTGGTTCCGGCTTAACTGGCGACGGTTAGGGGTAACTGGTGTCGATCAAGGTAGGATTTCCTAGGTTTACTAAACCAAGCGAGATCCCCTTGATTTTCTCGGCATCTCGTGTTGCTATCCCATGGATCGACTGGAAGCTTCTTGTAAACATGCGGAATTTGGTTAGAGGGAATGTAGGCATTTATTTTTAGGGTTTGGGTAAGTCTTAGTTAGTTATGGCAACTTACTAAGAATAGGTCTTAGGGTGAGGTGGCACGATGAGGTGTCTAGGTGAGGGGATATGTGGGCATTATCTAAATTGGGCTATTTAAATAATAAATATAGTGAGGGTAATGAATTAATTTTATTAAATTAATTAAATTAATATTAGTGGGGTGAAGGGGGCCATGACTAGGTGAATGTGATAAAGGTATTTATTTGTCGATGGACCAAAGGGGAGTGTGACCTAATTTTGGTGTCTACTGATTACAAGTGCATGAAAATTGGAGACTCAAAGCTAAGAAATACATTTCATTTTTTGGGGAAGTGAGCATCAAACCTGCTCCTTGTCCTTTCTTGTTTTTAGCTCCATCAAAATGAAGCTTCTAAATCCCTTCCACTGCATTTTCTATTTTGGATAGTAAAGAAGTTGGTGTGTTTTGTTCATGCAAGCAATACACACCAAACAAATATTTGTCAACTTATTTAAAAGGATCATGAGCATGTTCTTCATGTGTCTTTTCATCCATAAACAAGTTAGAAACACCATCTAATGCTGAAACATGAGCTATATTATCAAAATCAAACTAGTCTAAGGCCGTATAATTAGCTATCGCATTAGAAGCATGGCCTCAATGTGAAATATGGTCAATGGTTATGAATTTATAGTAACCTTGGTGCCATAACATGTAGTGAAAAATAAGAAGGACCAATCTGAAGAGAGATATCCTCTTATCTTTGCTATGAAATCTCTTAATAAACATATAGCTAAGTAAGGAGGTAAATCTACAATAGTAATATCTTGTAGAATGGATACATTTGGGCAGGCATGCAATGTTACCTATAGATTTCTGATGACACCAACTGTATTAGTTGTAGTTCTATCCAAGCGTAGGAAACTCTATTTTGTAGGTTCATACAATGCAGACCCAATTTTCTCTGAATTGCTTTTGGCATAAGCGTGCTACGTGCACCGTTGTCCACCATACTGATTATGAACAAGATGTTCTCCAATAATTAGTGATAGATAAAATGGTAGTGGATTCTTGATGTCATGAACATTTAAGACTTTCTAAACCATCCATTTAACCTCTTTGATGCGGTCTTGTTCCATTGTTCCAAGGACCATGTCTGCTTTCTGAATTCATTTTACTGTTGTTTTAGAAGAAATTTGTAGCTTAGCTAGTTCATGAGAAAGTAAGTCTTGTTGTCCTAGAATACTTAGAGCATCCCACATTGAGATGGTAACATTAAGATTTTTGATTACATCAACAATGTTAAAAGAAGTAACAATTTTAGAGACAAATTCTACTATTTTAGCATAGGCTTTGGCGAAAAAGATTCTACTTCATTGCTTTTGATATCTGAGGTATAAATAACCTTTTTGGATTAGGCTATAGCTATTTTTGTTGTTCTTTACTAGTTGTAACACCTATTTTTGAGGAGAAACAACACTGTTAGCTAGTTTTGGGCTTATAGTTGTTATTTTATCAGTGACGATAGGTAGAATAGGCCTATTCTGATGTTTTTACTCTCTGTGGCCTTTTCTAAGAGCCCTAATAGTAACTGCAATGAAATCATCCTTACTAAAACTGACTAGGTTTTGTTCAGGTGCCTTCTAAACACAGTATCTTTCTACCCACCCTCCATTTGAGGCATGAACAATGTCTCAGATTGAGGTTGTGCAACAAGAATTATGTTCAGAAAAGAATTTGGGCAACTTGTAGCTGAATGAGGTTTATTACAAGGTTGACACCACTCTTTCGTAGCCATATTAACTGGAACTAAATCATTAGATGAACTAGGAGCCTTTGGGTCAAACTGCTTTTCTTTGATAAGGTTGACTATAATTTTGATTATGCTGCTAAGGCTGCCTATTTTTTTGGTTTCTTTGATAAGGAGCTGATAAGGTCTGCTAGGTAATGTAAGCCTATTCTTGATTAAAGTCAACTTGTTCCCAATAGTCTGCAAATCTTTAAAAACATCATCGATGGGGCTGCAAATGATGGGTTCTATAATTGTGATAAAGGCATGGGATAGGAGCTAAATCTACCAAAAAGGAATTGAAGGCCTTAAAGTTAATTTTCAAAGCTTGAATAAGGCTATTTTCAACTCGGATGGTGATATCATAGGATGTTTGAGAGTATCTCCTCCCATAGACTCGAATCATAGTTGAAATATCACTATTTAATGCTCTAAGATAATAAATAAAAGCATGATCAACTTGAGGCTTGAGACTTGCTGAATTCTCTCCCAAGTTCGGAGAAATGAATGTTGAAACTAGACATAAATTCATTAGGATCTCTTTTAATGGTAGACATTTGTTCTATGAGAGATAATTGTCCGAATTATCTTGAAATTGTTTCAGAAATTTACCACCTAAATCATCCCAAGTTCTTATGCATCCAATCTCTAGATTTCTATACCATTGCAAGGCTTGTCCTTTAAGGGATGCAACTAAAATTCTCAAAGCTACATCTTCATGAGTGATATTATGAACTACACATAACACTCCAACATCTTTAATGTGCTCTGTAGGTGTAACCTAATTTTCAACATGTGAATAATGGAAAATGTTCATGGTAGCATTAAGGATGTCATGATAAACGGGATCACTAATGGGCTGCCATTAGTAAAGGTCACAAAATTCCTAGGTGGTTGAATAGCCATTTGAAAAACTGGGATCTGAATAAAGAAATTGATATGCGGTGAAGGAATATTAGGGGGGTTATCAAAACTAGGCCTATTATAAGGTAAAGTATTACTAACTCTTCTCCTTCTTGCAGAATTCGAAGGTAAAGAAATAAAATTAGAAGGAATTCCTCTTACTGATGATCTTGTAGCTACTTTAGGAATGGAACATGTTGCAATCTTTGTATTAAATCATCCCTACGGAGTCACCAAATAGATCTTTAAATCTTTTAGAATAAGTTTCTTCAGCTTGTTATCCCAAAAGTAACTTTTGATTTGTTGTAAATCTAATGTAGATCTACTATAAATATCTCAACTTGCATGCAGATCGATTCATTTTCCCACTAGGCGTGCCAAAATTGTTATCTCTTGAAAATGCACCCTATAGAGAGATGGTTGCAGGGCATTCTAAGCTTGCAAATTTTATCTCTCTCTTTAGTAGATACAAAGGAAACACCTCAGTGTCATGGGTATACCTATTTTGAGGTGAGTCTCTAGTATCAAGGCCGGTTCCTTATTGATGCATCCTAAACTGATTATTTGAGGTTTAAGGGTAAAAGACGAATGTAAAAATGAAATTAAACTGAGGTGATACACCAAAATTGTATGAGGTCTTTGACTAAGTACATACATAATTGATATGGAATGAATTTTTATACAAAGGCCAAAAGTTTTCTAAAGATGATTAAGGGTAAACACTTTGATGTATTGAGGATAAAATCACAACAATACTGCTAAGTTACACATACACATTAATATCATGTAGAAATTACTGAATTTGCAAAACGGTAAGATGATTAATCGGAATTCAACATTCACAAGATTAATGGAAACATACACAAGACTGCAAATAATTGGAAAGGTAGAAAATACTTCATATTCAAAGGGAAAAACTGGTAGAAAAGTGCTTTAGCACTCATGTATCTAAAAATTCCTCCCTTTGTGTTTTGCTAAGGAACACAATATATAGCCAAATTGATTCACCCACCCTTCCTAAAAATAGACTAGGGTTGTACTCGCCCTTGCATTCTATTTTTATCCTTTATTTAATAATAAATAAGGAATAAAATAAAGCAAACTAATACAAGAGGCATTAATAGCCTTTTATTACATCACATTCAAAATGTAGTTGATTGTCCTATTTTTAAGAAAAAGCATGGGTGAATAATACTAAAAATAAACCTTCCTTGATGAGCAAGTCTCCTTTTAGGTGCATGCAAATTTGTCTTCTTGTCTATTCTATCCTTTTGTGAAGGCATGCAAAAATACTCCTCTGTAAGAAAATAAATACTTTTGACCTCCAATAATCAGCAAAATATTCACCTCACTATGGGGGCCACTGGGAGCACATGTGCAATCATAATCAAATTTTATTTTGTAAAAAAATAAGGTAATTAAGTCTTCAAAAGTTGCTTGCATTTTTGTGTTGAACTCTGCTCTATCCCTTGTGATCACATGGAAAATTTGAATTTCAAGTCATATTCAATCCATCACAATCAGTGGGGACCACCCTTGCACTTTAATCATTAGTCTCACCATGGTTTGGCCACTCTTGTGGAATTTGCAAATTATTGTGTTTTGAAATAATACAAGGTGCACTTTTTTTTCAAAAGGGGTGTTGGACCATGATTTCCATTAGATAAAACCCATAGGTGTTAGTCCTTTAGGATCTACGAGAGGTGGTTAGTCCATGTCACAAAACTCATGGGAGCGTTGGACACACACATGCCAACAATCTCCCCTCGGGCGTATTATATAAGTGTGTTTCGAACTCGAGACCCGTTGCTTTGATACCATTTATTGGACCATGATTTCTGTTAGACCAAAACCCATAGGTGTTAGTCTCCACTACAATCACCAGAGTTAGGATCTATGAGAGGTGGTTAGTCCATGTTACGAAACTCATGGGGAGTGCTAGGACACATGATGCCAAAAGGGGCACCATGTTACATTCGCCACCTTTGTGGACTAGGCATATTATAAGGTCTACCACCTTTTTTATTATCATTATATTATATAGTTGTCGGCCCCACTTTTGCATTTGATTGGACATAGACCATGGTTTAACCTTACCTTTTTGGGTGATCATTGCACAACATAATTTAGTCAACTTTTGCATCATGTGGATCTTGACTATAGTTGATAAGTCAAAATGCAAATAATTTTTTAATAACAAGGGTTGGCCCCTTCGTGATGATGAGTCACCCTCCATGTTTTTCTGGTGGCATTTTAACTTGGGTTGATCATGCTTTGGTATCTGGTGATCAATTTCTAAGCATTGATCTCTGTACTTTTGATTCGTGGTTGTTGATCTCTAACCCATGATTAGGGTTTCGATTTACATTGAATGAGGTAGTGGTACCGTAACCATGGTGGTTTGCTTCAAAATTTGGTGAACGTTTTTAATCATTGATCTATGATCCATTGAATCTTAGGTCGTCAATCTTTGACTCGTGGTTAGGGTTTCTGACTTATCATTTAATGTGGTAGTTGTTTTGAACCATGGTTGAAGGAGGTAGTTAGCGGTGGTTAATTTTTTGATAGTTGATGTTGAATCTGATTGATCTTGCACCATCGATCTTCCACCGTGGTTGAGTTTCATTGATAAAACCACTCAAACCTAGCTCATTTTGACTTGCATTTTCATTTTACGGGCAAAGCTATGGAAAAATTATTTCAGTTGCCATTACTTTGAAATTTGAGTTCTAGGAATTTGAAAACTTGGCCTCTTTGAATCTACGAGCTCTAAGAATGCAAGTATTCAATCTCTATCCTATTTTAATCTTTAACACTCGGGATCTCTGTACTTTCTTTTGAGGTGGCCGCCATTTTGAGATTATGAGCTCAACTTCTTTTAGTTTCTTTGTAAATTTTATGGCCTCCATTTCTTGGTTCAAGCCCTATGCCACTTTGGCAGATTGCCTTGAATGCTTTGGAAAGGGTGAGCTTCTTTATCTTCAAACATGAAAATTATTTCATTTTCACTATTTCAGTGACCATGCATATATTGATACATTTATTTTCTTCATCATTTTGTGTTTCCTAGTGACCATGAGTTCAAAAATCACTTTATGACTTGTTGTCTGATCTAAAAATTTGAGGGTTCAAAGAGATTCAATTCAATATGTGAGTTATTGCTTATTTATTTGATTTCTTGATACCCATTGATGGGTTTTTCGATTAATGGATCATTATGTTCTTGGTGTATTTACTTTATTTTCCTATTCTGTTTGAGCTCTGGGAACTATGGATGCCCTATTCGAATAGACCTTAGATAATTCCTCTAATTTTTTTTATTAATTTCAACATTCTGAAGGAGATATGATTTCTGCATTAGCTTCTTGAATCCTTCAATTTATATGGTTGTGTTTTTAATTTCTAAAATAGGAGTAATAACTAAGATTACTCGTCTCTGTACCCAAATCCATATGCATGATATGAGAATGACCCAGTTCACCGAGATGAGTACTTAATTTATTATTTCATAATATATTATGCTTATATCAAATGGAATTTATTCTCATCTTCAGTTGTACAACTCTCGAGAGGCATCGTTAATGATAAAATGGTTTTAGCAAAGCCCATGATTTCTTTTGCATTTGTATTCTTGAGAACTGTTTCAAATCTAGAATGTATTCTTATGAAACCCTTTCTCTTGTTTGTGTATCGATTACACAATTATTTGAAATAAGTTGATTCATGTTCATAATGTTTACTTTTAATGACATCATGAGCTAATAATACATTGTCCTTTGTCCATTTGTAATGACTTATGTTTATTGATGTTGTAACAAGAATTTTCTTCTTTCCTCGTGAACACCGATCTCTTTATCGGATATACTTGAGCTATTCTTTAATAGTATCCTTCACTATTATGAATGTGATTGAATTCCTTTCCCTTTCTCTATTTTTGTTACGTGTCAAACATGAAATGTTCCTGTTAGGAGTAAGTGTTACCTCCTTTATCTCTGAAACCTTTCAGGTTGTAAGGTCCTTCTAGCTCTTTTAAATGGAACACCCTAGCTTGCATTGAACAATTATCTTTCCTTTGCGATTGTAGCTTTGAATACTTAACTTTTAAAATGCAGCAGTCAATCATGATCACTTTGAAGGAACTTTGTATGATAATGCTTTGGAAGGACTGTAAAGTTTGTATCAGATATATGAATCACATTCTTGAAGCTTTGTTGCAAATATTGTAATCTTATTTCTTTTCTTAAATATTGTACTTCTTTAATGGTAACATTTCTATGCACCCATACTTGCTTCATTCTAAAAATTGCAATTTAAAATGGCTGAAATTTGTAGGATTATCTTAAGACTTCATGTTATTTAGCTGTAAATGAAATGAATGCTCCAAATCACTTCAATTTGATGAATGAAAGTGCAGTCCATTTATTTTCTGTTTAAATACTACATTTCCTTTTTATTACAGCTTTGATATGCATGCTAGAAAATTTAAAATGTCCATTTTACATGGTGAAGCTTGTCAAAATTTTCCTAGAATTCTTTCTTTTATCCCTTTTTCAACTGTAATAGATGTATTTTCTGATTCAAAATATAGAATGTATCACTTTTCTATTGAAGCTGATTTGTTGTTGGAAACTAAAACATAATAACTATTATCTTGATCATGGCATGCTTTTCTACTTCTCTATATCACTTATTTGATTTACATATAGCTTTTAAAGCATGTATTAGTTAAAAACAACATGATGGAAAGTTGTAAATGTCCATTTTACATGGAAAAGCCCTATCAAAATTTTCCTAGATTTCCTTCTCATTTTGTTTCAGCTGTAATCTTCTCATTTCAGTTTTCTAAACTTCAGCCTTAAAAATCTGATCCTTTTCTGCTTCACCTTTGAGTTGCATTCTTCCTTCATTCTAACATGTACTTATGACTCATCTGCTTCATGTACCATAGGATAGAAGTTATTGAACTCTGAAATCTTTATCTATAGTGAGGATTGTAAGATATGATTTATTTCTTCTTGGCTACAACCTATACCTACACACTTGAGAAAATAGTTAGAAAATATTTAGGCTTTTTGGCCTCTCTTATGTCCATGGTTTTTCTTTTCTTCTCTCTCCTTCTTTCTGAGTGAGTAAATCATGTATATTGTTTGATCTTCAAGTAATCTATGTCTCATATTATTAAGAGATCCATATGCATGAATTAGGATAGTATAGGAATATGGATTAACCCTGAGCTCTTAACTAATAGTTTCTCATTTCTATTTTTAGGTATGGTGCTTTCAGTAATGAATATGAAGAGGAAAAAAGTGAAGATGAAGATGCATCAACCGAAGGATAAACCCCAAGGAAATGATGGGTTCACTCATACTCCTCTATTTTCTCTTTCATGCATGTGTACCTCTTATTTCAAGTAACTATACTTTACTTTCTAGTTACATCCCATGGCTTGTGTGGGAACATTTTGAAATTTCTTATGAATAAAAATTGAATTGTGAAATTGAGTTGTGTGTTTCTTTCTGCATTTCTACTTTCTAATATGGATTTTATGATGAACTAAAGAACCCAATAATATAATTGAATGTCTTAATCATGGAGGAAATAACATTAAAGAATACCTGTAACATCATGATTGAAAACCTAACACTTCATCTATTCTACAATTCGGTGTCTTCATCAAGGAATCACATTGTCCTTCGGGGCTTTGTGTTCTTTTGCTGAAGATAACATGAAATTGTAGGCTATGTGATCTGTTATGTTTTACAACAACACACATAGCTACAGATTTCATGTAATCATTATTTAATTCAATAGTAATAATATAGTCTGAAAGAACCTCCCTAGCTTAGGTATACTTCACCCATGCTATCCATCATAACTAAGTTTTGAGTTGGCCATTTTTGCACAAGTGAAAAAAATTTCAACAAGTACATCACCCATGTGTTTTCGCCTAGGTTCATTTTCATCACCTTGTACACTTTTTCATCTTTAGTCTACACGGTCCATTTTTAATCACTCCACACTTTGTCTAGTCCCTCATCACGCTTTCTAAATCAATCTACATGGATATCAAGTACGCATATCTTTCTAATTTATGTAACCAAGCATTCTGCTCACCAACATAAAGTGGGGGAAAATGTAAACACATAATCATGCACTTTGTGTAATTATCTAGTCTCGATCACATACTATTATTTGCATGATTCCTAAGTAAGAAAAGTACTGATTAACCCATGCCTTTAGCCACCTTTCTTTACTTTATGCTTCTTCTTTCAAGATTACACTTGTACTTTCGAGTTTATCTTTTTATCTTTCAACATTTGTCATTCTAGACACTAGTAACCAACTAGGATGGCAGTGTTAGGTGCCCCCATCCCCTATAAATGCCTTTTTCCTCTTTATACTTTGGTCACACTTATTGGGTCTTTTCTATCCATTTGAGGATAATATAGTTTTGGTTGTTTTCCTTTATAGGGTTAATTAGAAAATTTAGGCGAAGGAATCATATAAATATAAAGTTATGTGATCATAATAAGGGACTAAGCACTAAGAATCTACTATCTCCACCTAAGGTTGCATCCATAAAATGCATCTATAGCTCCATTTACGTCCATCACAAGAGACAAAGGCTATTTCATCTGCATCACACTTCATAAGATAGAGTCTATTGTTTCCATGCACACTTTATATACATTCTACATCTAGCTACTTACTCTCACAACTTCACGTGCGACTAGAAAAATAGAAACACGGTGCACAATTCCACACACACACACAAAACTACATTGGGTCTGAGATGTAGTGCATCATTCGATGATAAGTACATCATTGTGGAAAATGAGGACAATCTGACCCTTTCATTTGCATATTTATTTTTTAGGGTTTAATGCTTTGTTTGGGGTTTTAGATGTGATTCATTCATTCCATATTTGACAGATACATTCATGGAATACAACAACATATACATGACAAAATTAAAACAAGTGTGCACCTCTTACAACACCCTCGGAGGAGGTTTTACGAGCATCTACGTGCACGAGGATGCCCACAAGCACCCCTATCCTTCTCTAGGCGCCCTAGTCCAGTTAAATCTACCATATCTACATTTTTCAAAAATTATGTGTAGTAGTCATCCATCTCTATTTAGCTGGTCTCCTTTGCAAAACAATCCAACAACCTTTACAAATAAATTCAAGCTCTTCTTACCCTCTTTGCACATTAGGGTTTTATATTTTCTATCTTAGTTTACTTGGTTATTTATTTCAGTATTTCAATATTCATTTATTTACTGCAAACATGCATTATATTAGGCTATTATTTTACATTTTAGCATTATAAATTTTTATATTCGAAGCAATCCTAGTATTTTTAAGAGAGGACTAGTTATTAGAAATTAATAACAACTACTTAACTAGATGATGACTATAACAAAAACTAGTTATTATAATAAATACAATCATGGAAGGAGTGATCTATCCCATGTTTAGATTGAACTAATCCTGTTAACTACAGATGAGGCTCGTAATTGTCTCCTTTGAGAGATTCAATTAGCGCCAAGATATATTGCAGATCCTAAATGTATTCCTTATAATCATGATGATCATAAGTCCATAAGTGTTTGTTTGCATCACGTCTTCAAGAAACTGAAGTTAAGTTAGGATTGCATGGACCTCATCATATGCGTGTAGGTTGAGGATGTAGTTCATGTTTCTTGATCATGTCTTGGTGTTGACTAATGTGTCAAATGTATCAACTCATATTTCAGCCACACGAGCCATTTATCCCTTTTGCATGAGTCCCTCATCTCAAGTGAGTCTAAATTGGTGATTTGGATGAGTCATGCACTCTATGAAGAGTCTTGCACCGATGCAATGGTTATTCTGCACTATAAGTCGAGTCCCGTGCTAGTGCTCAAACAATTCCTATGCTATTCTCAGTAGTTAACTCCTATGATGACTCAACATATGCTTTCCCAAAAACACCTTTGTTAGTACACATTAATGTTAATTGAGACCATATTTGAAGAATCAATAACAAGATAAAAATAATAAGAATATGCACAACATTTCCTTCTAAAACATAGTAAAGTATTAACTATAAAACGTCAATATTATACATCATGCAAAATGATACCAAAATAACACAGGGTTTTACATGGGATAAATACTTGATAAAACAAGGTTCATCACAACTTTACAATGAGCATTTTCCTAGTGGCGAATGAATGTTTGTAGATACTCCACCTCAAACGCCACTTTATTAGATTGAGCTTGAATCTGCAACAAGACATTTGCGATGACCACAATTTTTTTTTTTAAATAGAGAAATGTTGATTAGATTCAACTTTAGAAAATAAACAAGAATTCATTTTTTTCAAAAGCTAGTATAATATTTCCCCTCTAAAAGCATGCCAAACCTTGGAAAATTTGTGAGGCATTCAAGGATTGTCTCCTAAAAGTACATGCTACCAAGTAAAACACTCTTGTTAGAAGGGAGGAAAAATGAATGAATCCAATTCCAATCCCTCATGACTTTTCGGAAAAAACCAAAACATGTGAGACAAGGTTTCTAGATGACCATAAAAGGGGCATTTGGGGGTAGACAATCCCAGTGCACCAAATGGGAACCAATTGGAATGCCTTGGTGTAGGGCAGACCACAAGAAGTGAGTAATTTTTGGGTTCTACCTTTGTGAGACCAAACAATATAAATTATCCTTTTCTAGATTGACAGTGAGGATTGAATTCCCTGTCGGGCATTGATTTTACCAACCATGGGTAAATGAGGTGAAAACAAGGAATATCCTTGGCCAATGAAGCAATTCAAGAAATGGGTGTCCACATACGTTTCCATTCCATCCACTAAGGATGGAACATAAGAATAGAAATATTACGAATCATGTGATATGGTATGAAGGAAATGATGTCATTGATGAGAGCTATACAGCAGAGCCAATTTTAACTTCTTTTTGAGATCTTTCCAAGATAGCCAAGATTAGGTGCATTTGTAGAAGGGTTCTTGGATAATGCAAATGCTACACTTGAAAAGGTGTAACATAAGAATCCATGGCACCTCAAATGCTAAATAACGATCTTGGAATTGATAACAAGAGACAACCATGTAGAGTGGCACTAAAATGAAATGCCTTCATGAGAGTCATTGTCATTCAACCGGAGCCATGGCTTGATTTTATCCGAGGATTTTTAAATGATTTTGAGCACAAAGGTACCAAAAACTTGACTATAATAGGGGTAATGAGAAGTTTGGAAAATCCAATTCCTTTCTAGGAATTATGGCCATACAAAAAGCCTTGATAATCCCATTTTGCAGAGCACGTTCCATGCTCAATTTCCTTCCATGATTCGATTATCCATTTAGCGTAGCTGCTTTCTCTTGAATTGAAATGTCAATGAGGTCAAGAATAAAACATTTCTATAGCTTCCCGCATTGATCAGCTTCACGAAGACCTCAAGGAGAACCTATTTATCCCAATATAGACTTCCCACATTGATTAGTCTATACATGAAAAAAGCAAATAAAAACAAAATAGAAAAATTCAAGAAAAATACAAACTTTTGGTCATGAACTTGCCTATTCTGGTTTTGGGTATCTTGGCGAAGGGCATATTGTCCCACAACAAGGTTATGCTTAACAAACCCCTTCACCCTACCTTCTATTTATTTACTCCTATCCACTCAAGGGACGTGGTGTGTATTCTACACATTGTGATCACGCAACTTCTTTCAACTCTAGACCCATTGCTCATGGAGTATATCTTAGGATTTTTGTTTAATAAGTCTATGGGTATGACACCTATGGTCCTTTCCAAATATGGGCATGCCACCTCTTTTCTTTTCTTATTTTTTACCTATTGTTTTCTTCAAACAAGACAAGACCATTGAAATGGACTCAATCATAACACCGTCATCTAGGTATACTCTTAATTCACCCTACATATTACCTATTCAACATTTTGAAATTTCCTATTTTCAAAAATACATTACCCCACTAAATTATTCTAACCTACCTACCTAACTTACCTACCTAACCTACCCACTCAGACTTTCCTAACCTAATCTCATTCTTCCCTTCGGTTTAAGGGAGAACTACATTGGCAGAGGCCATTTTTGTAAGGGCTATGTAGGTAGAAATCTGAGGGCATGGGACCCTCAAAGGCTAGCTTGGAAACTCTTTCCCCACCATTCTTCCCCATGACCGAAAACCTAGTTAGCTCATTTCCATAAACCCAATACTTGTGGAAATCAAAATAACATCATCTCATACTCAACAACATTAATCAAACCACACCTAATCATTAGATTTCTAAAACCTCAATACAGTGAAAATTAAACCATTAAATCAAATCAAAACAAACCATAACCAAACCATGCTAACATCTAGTTTCAAAAAAATCAATAACTTGGAAATCAAACCAAACCATGCCTAAGCATCTACTTTCCATGACAACAATATAATGGAAATGCAAACAACTCATCAATACATTCACCAAACCATGCCTACAAATAGATTCTAACATACCAATAAAATAGAAATCAAACAAATTCAGAATCATACATCACAAAATCATGCCTAATCATCTAGTTTCCATGACATCAATATAATGGAAATGAAATCAAATTATACAACCATAACATCAACCATGCCTATATCTAGTTTCCATGATAACAATACAATGGAAATACAATAAAACACATAATATGTAAATATCATCATCAACTATATAACTGGAATGTATGTATATCAATACATTGTATATATAGATATAAATACAAGTATCTCAATAGCTCTCATATACATCTCGCCTCTTTGGCACCCAAGATGGTATATTCAAAACTCAAAAGTAATCAACATCTAAAACTACATATCATCTCTAAGAGGGGCTAGTACCTATGCTACTCTCATAGGTCTCCTCCCTAGCCTTGACATCTGTGAATTGGTCACCTCTCGATGGCCCTGCCCATGCGACTGGTGGCTATCTGAACTGCTAATGTTGTGGGTCCATGAGCTTTTCCTCGCACTCGGCTTCCCATTGTGCTCTATACTCAAGCATATGAAAAACATAGAGGTTGACATATGTGATCTGATTATTATAATACCTACCCTCGGACACATCATCTTTGTACATATCCATGGATATCACACGGGAGGTCCTGTAGGATAGAAAAGTGACAAGCAAGCATGAGAATCGACAAGTAGCCTTTCTCTGTACCTAACCTCCCAAGGTTGTCTTTGAGATAGCCGGTGGAAATGAAATATATGTGGATGTGGAAAAAATAGTTAGGAAATCTTATATCCTCAACATGCACAACGGGATCTACGAGTTCAAAGCAAAGAAATCTCTCCTAACCTAAATGGGTGTAATTGATCATTCATATATAATTTCTGCTCGGAGGCTCCAATCAATGTCGAGCTATGTCGAGATACTATATATTGGCTATTAGACACATAGAAAGTGACACAGTAGGTGCTTCATGTATATCTCCATACAAATTCATGAAATTGGTGGTGAAAGGTGTTGTGGATTTGTAGGAAACTATGGACAGCTTTTTGGTCTAACCCAAAAATATTAGCTTGATTGGCTTCTATGTTTAACACTAGGAGTTGTGTGATATTCTTGGAATACCTTACGGGTGTTCTAGCAACTTGTATCCGTAAGCCTTCGTGTCCATGTCAATGAGAAGGTCTCCTATGTTTGGTTGTGGAACTAATGAATCACAACCAAATGTTTTCTCTCTTTCAGGTTCTTGTATGGTCATGTGGATATCCTATCAAGGCAATCTATAGTTGGGTTGATTTGACTAGAATTCATATGCTTTTTCGTCTTCGATGTTTAATTCTCTCAATTTCTCACTAATTACTTGTGGGTTTGTTGTTGTTCGGAAGACGTGAATTCTAAGACCTTGATCTATATCTGTTAATATTGTGAAGAGATTTGGTTGAGGTATTACCGGTTCGAATACGTAATCCTTGGGATCTCTAGGTCCTGTAATTGTCATGCAAGAGATAACCAAACTTAACTGAATGAAGTAAACTAATTATGAAAATAAATCTATGCTATGCTTATTTTTTTGTATTTTCAAAGATGTGAATTTGAATGAAATTAAAGAGCGACTAATCTAATAAATTCAGATAACGAGCAATTAATCTAAGAATAGAACTATAACAAGCAAGGTAGCCAGATGTAGCTATTTGTCATGCACTTGTGAATTGATCCTGAATATAAATAACTAACTAATTTAATTGAAAGACCTTCAATCTTACCTCAGAAGTGAGGAACAAATCATAGCTTCTCAGAAGCTATTATTCCCCACACCTTCCCTGGTAATGTTGAAAGCAAGCTTAACTAAAATAAAATGATTTTCTATTCTATTTGATATATTGTAACTACAACTTTGATAATTCAAACTTAGAGTTTACAGAACAGTTGCAAATCTAGTTATATTGTAGCTTGACCCATCAATGTGATCTCTTCATTCCTACATGTTCTTGTGAATCTAAAAAGTGGGAATCGACAAATGACAAAGAAGAGAAGATGTTCGAACAGTGGTAGTTTGGACGTAAGCTGAATAGAGTGCAAGTAGGAGAGGGATAGCGCAAGAGAACAGAGCTTGGCTATGTGATTCCTAGCAGGATTGTTGCAGGGATACAACACAAATACACCGAAAACTCTAGGATCTATACTTCCTGTGACAAAACAACAACCTATAACTCTAAGCAGAATCAAGATTATCAAATGAACTTTAATCTAGAACTGAAACTATTTTATGCTAAGATGGTTGTTTTGAGAACAAAAATGGAACAAGATGAAACTAGAGAGATCAAGTGATCTCTAAATCAGAAAGAAGGAAAGGAGCCTTGAACTGAGAGGCTGAGAACTTATACAAAATCTAGACCTGTTGAGACTTATTGAAGAACTTTCAAACACACTGAATAATAAATCATAGAGGGAGAGGGGCCATTTTCTTGTAAACAAGCTTGGTATTTATAGCACTTTGATTTACCAGAAGGTAAGATCAAATTGAACTCTTCTACCTATTAAAAAAATTACTATTTACTAGGCAATAAAACTTTAATGCAAGCAAGAGTGGTTGAGAATTACAAGCACAACTTGATTTTTCACGTTGATGAGCATGTCTCAAGGTTCTGAAATTGTGCACAAGACCGCCACCCGGTGTACGGTGGCAGGCGCTTTAGGATCGATGCCCTGTCTGGTGGCGGTCACGAGACCGTTACCCGTGGTAGGGTGGCGATCTGTAACTAAAGACCAAAATGCAAGGAAAAAGAGGAAAGGGGTTAGAACAAAGCATGTGAAGGCTGGATAAGGCATTTTAGGATGCAAATGTATACTCAACGTGCTTTCTAGATTTCAAAACCTTGTGAAGAGATTGAAATCATCAATGGGGTTTCTGTAACCTCTTTCCACACTACAACATATAATTTTGGGTACATATATATTGCCCCCTCGGAGAAGCATTTTAGCCATGAAGGGGCATAAAATGGTGGGTCTGAGTATGGTGGTCCCGAAATGGGGAGTTAGAAGCTATACTCCGACACGCTTGTGTGTCGTAATGTCACCATCTAGATTCCCATTATCTGTAAAATGAAAAGAGGACTCAAGTGCAGATAGATAAAAGAAATCGAAAAATAAACACTAAATTAAAATGAAATGCGACTTACCATTTGCGCGGGGATAAGAACTTACCTCCATCGGCGCTCCAACTTTGTGAAAGAACATTCAAAACAAGGTTAGAATGTGTTATATATATATATATATATATATATATATATATATATATATATATATATATATATATATATATATATATAACGAGATCATTTTCTTTATTCATTTATGCATATTGATTTGGTAAATTTTGAGCTATGGGGCCCATGGTAACATTTTTCGATGAGAATGCAAATCAAAAAATTCGTTGTGAGATCATGATCATGCCTCAAAGACCAGGAGATTGACCCACAAAGTATCAGGTTAGTTTTTTCTCAATTTATTGTTTTTAAACCTAAAATATAAAAATGTTGAAATATTTGTCTTGGGGGGGTTATTTTTTAAATATTAGTGTTAAATGAGTCTCTAGGGGGCGTCCATAGGGTAGGATTTTATTTTTCTCAAAATGGTGTATTTTTGTTGTTTTAAGAATTTTTAGGGCTTTAGGGGCATACGCCGCTTTTGACACAGGACTATCGCCCTACATAAAGCGGCGGTCACGGGAATGCCACCACCGTGATGGTGGCATTCTCATGACCACTACCCATGTAGGCGGTGGTCACGGAATCACCGCTCGCACATTGCGGTGGTTATAGAAAGAAAGCAAAAGATAGCCATTAAAGTAAAGTTTTTGGTATTTTTGGTATTTTGCTATGTTTTTGATGAGCTTATCTATCGATTATGTTGCTAACTTGCTCTTTTTCTCTATTTTGGGTGGATGCAGAAGGAGGAGTATATACGGTGGAGTAGAGAGAGGAGTGTGATTGGCTCCCGTGTAATGTTAGACATGCTGACCCAGACAGAGCAAGACACTCTACAGAGGGCTGGTATTTTGAGGATTTCTCGGGTTCCTCATGTTGCTCCTACCAGTCACATATTGTGTGACTTATTCTCTTACTAGGATGCAGACTGGAATACTTTCCGGTTACCAGGTGTTAGGGGTGAGTGGACTATCACCCTGAGGATGTTTATCATATACTGGGGGTTTTGATTCTTGGGAGGTAGTTGTCTCTTAAGACAACATGATCTAGGTCTCAGATGATTCAGTGGGCTACTTATATGGGAGATGTTGTTGTCTCCTTTGGCTTAAAGAAGGGGGTGAAGGTCTGATCCATTGCTACTACTCCTATCCCCACCATCCGTAAGGCCATCATGGGTATCTTGGCCTCACGGTTGATTGGGGATAAGGGAGGAGACACTCTGTTATACTGTTGGGCTCTCGTGATTACGTAGATTGAGGCCCATGGCCATATTTATGCTTGGGGAGCATATATTCTCGAGGACCACCTACCATGACTTATACGGGGTGGTCGGGTTACGGGGCGATCTTTGAGTCACCCTACTCTAGTTATGAGTTGGGTGTATGAGTGTATCGTTCCCTATGGGAGGGGTATACTAGCATAGGATCCGAGGGCTATTAGAGCAGTGAGGTGGATGGGAATTTCAATACTCAGGATGCCACATCAGCCAAAGGTGGCTTCATTGATCTACTGTAGACATGAAGGCCACTCCTTATTAGGTCATGATAGGAGTGTGGGGGAAGGAGGTTCTTACATTTATTTCCTATTCTATTATAGGTTAGTTGGTAGACAGGATAGGGAGGGTGGAGATCCACCCATTTGATCGAGTCCCTTAGTAGTTGGGCCTCCCCTATGTTGATATGCTTCCTTTAGCGGGGTCGGTGTACGGGGATCTGCTTTGTGAGCCCCAGCGAGTCCTGAGGAGATTGAGGTTGGACCACAGTTACTCCTGGAGTTCCTATTGCGATTAGGTGGGTGGTTCATTCCTGAGGGGAAGCCGGGTGCTTCTCAATCAACCTTGCTTTAGATTGGGGCCATTCCTATTCATAGTGGAGAGAGAGATGAGCCTATTGATGTGGACTCGGACTGGATGGGGAGAGAGATGAGCCATTGATGGGGAGACCGAGGAGGATACGATGGGATAAGGGGTTGGAGGTGAGGCTAGTGGGACAACCGAGTAGGATGATAGTGATTCTGAGTGGCATGACACTCAGGATATCTTGAGGGTGGAGAGGGCGGTGAGTGTGGAGAAGGAGACCTTGGTCTTAGAGGAGTTGCCTTCTCAGGACATTGAGGGAGATGATGAGTCCATGGTAGGACGTCATTTCGTTCCAAATTTTGGGGAGGTTCTACTATTGGCAGCAATGTCAGTAGTAGGTGTAGATCCTAGAGACCCTACCTAGATGCCTGGAGATCTTAGTGAGTTACCACTCTTCTCTCGACCTTGTTAGCTAGAGATGTTAGTTGATATTTTTTTGTTGTTTTGCTTGTTTTTGACTTATTTTTGGTGATTTTCTAACTTGTTACTTCATTTTTTATTTGCAGTGACTGCATAAGGATGTTGGGAACTCATTCATCAAATATGCATGGACACCTTTTTGATCCCATTGGGGAATACACAGGATGATTTTTCTGATTCAGATGGCCCTTAGCCGCTAGCCAACATACTCGATGTGTTCACCCGTCTAGAAGGTGGCAGAGATAGTGACCTCCCTTCATACTTAGGTAGTTGGATACATGACTACGAGTGCACGATGAGGCGAGCCATTCTCATAGTGAGACCACACCAGTGGTCGCAATCATGAGCACTCCCATCATTCAAAGTGTATTCATAGCATTGTCACAACCGTCGTAGTAGGATCCCTAGATGCGGTCGTGCACCATCCGAGGGATCCCACAGGGATTGAGAGGCCATTTGGTCTTTTTGTAGTGATTTTTTCGGATGTTTATATGAGTTTTTTTGTATTTTTCGGGCTCATTGAGTGTTTTGACCATGCCTAGTGCATGATGGCATTGTATGTAAAACACGATTCCTATATATATATATATATATTTATATCTCTTTTTGGATCTAGATCTTCTTTGTATCTAGAGTTTTGTGATTTGTTTCTCATGTGTATACTAGATGCTTTAGAATCTCTATTTTTATATGCTTTTCAGAATGTATGCAATGGATGACAAGTGATAACAAATGTTGAACAAAATGTTTCTCTTTTTGTTTGTTTTTGTAATGCTGATATGTGATGATGCAAACATACTGTAGTACTGAAATTTTGGCTTCTTTGGGAAATGTTCATTGCTTCTTCTTGTTTTGGAAAAATGTGATGAATATGTAATGATAATGAGATGAATTTTTCCCATTCCTAACTCCACGCAACTAGTAAGATGCGAGGGCTCAACACCAAGAGCTGGGAAGGGCACAAATTATATGAGTTTGACTAAATCGAAATGATGAGAGAAAGACAAGGTATTGATAGAAACCAAATTTAGACCTATGTACTTACCTTACTAAAAATAACTAAATAGCTCAAAATTCAACTTAATTTCTAATTTATCTAGACTTAGATCCATAAATGGCAACTTGGCTGATAAAATATGGTTTTGAGGATTTGATCTCTTTGGAATTTGGATGCTTAATTTCACTTTTCACAATAAAATTTGCTTTGAATTTTTAAAACACTAAGATTCATTAATTTTCATGAATAGACCCCCTACGCCCTGCCCCATGCTACTAGTAAGAAGTATAAGCTTATCACCGAAGGCATGACATAGGTGAGTAAGGGTACTTCTTTCCTTTCTCAACCTTGCACCACTAGTAAGAGATGTGGGCTCATCACCGAAGGTTGGTAGGGAAAAGAAGTGCGTAAAATAAAATATTTTGTTTGTTTAGTGTTTTTTATTCAATTTGACTTTGAGATTTCTGATCTGTGATTTCGGAGTATCCTTGTTTCAAAGAGATGTAATAGGGATAAATGTGATGCCAAGAAGCTTCTAGAATGTACAGACCATAGGTAAGAACAACTTAACCTAGTAGAAGAAATGAGTATGACCAAGTATGCAGGCCTTGGTATGGTTTTTGTCAAGATTTTTTCTGTCAAATTGATGAGATGATTTCGAAACCATTTGATGATATTATGAAAATTGAAGAGATATGATTTGAATGATTTCGTCAATATTTTCAGAAGCTTGTAATAAATTTCTTAAGAATAAGTTCCTTGACCACAAAATTTACGAAATGAGTGACTAGAATGAAATAATTGAATGACTAATGCAATGCAGATAGACATAATATACAAATGGTGATATTGATGACCTATGCCTAAAACCATTTAAGATGTAAGGAATTGATAGTTTTATTGAATTCCTCACCTTCTAGTGTACACAAGAGATACACACCATTTCCATAATCTTTCATGACTTGGTACGGGCCCAACCACTTGGGCCAGAATTTCCTTCCTTCGTTGGTTTTCTTGTCAATCCGGCTATCCAGTCTCATTACTAGATCTCCTTCATATATTTCTCATTTTTAAACCTTCTTGTTATATTGTCGGCACATCCAGTCAACATAGGCTCTGTGTCATTGTTTGGTGTTTAACTTGGCCTCATCAAGGATTTCTAGTTGAGAGAGGTATGCCTCTCTATAGGCTTCTTCTCCCAAGATCCCTTGTAATGAGATGCAGAGACTGGGTATTTCAACCTCAACCAGGAGAACTGATTTTTCCTTAGAATACCAATGAGAAAGGGGTTATCCCTGTTGGTGTTCTTATTGATGTTCGATAGGCCTACAAGGCTAGGTATAATTTTAAATTCCAATCATGTTTGTTCTCCTTAATCTGTTTTAAGGAGAATGGATTTTAATGTTTTGTTTGTTGCCTCAGCCTATCCATTGGCTTGGGGGTAATAAAGAGAGGTCGTGTGATGGTTTATCTTGAATTTGTTGCATAACTCATGGACCTCATCATTCTTGAAGGATGTGCCATTGTCTGAGATAATGACTTGCGGGACACCATACCTGCAAATGATTTGATTCAGAATGAACTTAGCGATTACAGAACCTGGTACGGTGGTGAGAGGCATGGCCTCTACCCATTTAGTAAAATATTATGTGGCTGTGATTATAAAGTTATGGCCATCTATTGATGAGAGAGAGAATTTACCTATCAAATCTAGGCCCCACGTGGAAAAGGTCCATGGGGTTACGATTGGTTACAGAGCTCAGTGAAGGCATGTGAATCTCATGGGAGAACTCTTGGCATTTATGAAACTTATGCACAAAATCTACTTGCATCATGTTCCAGTGGGCGAGAAATAGCCATCCAAAGTATTTTGCAAGTAGTGGCATGGCAACCGAAGTGGCCTCCACATATCCCACTGTGGGATTCGTAAAGAGTCTTTTTGGATTCTTCCATGTCAACACATCTTAAAAGCATTCCGTCGAAGGCTCTACGATAGAGAACCTATTCTAAAATAACGTATTTAGCAGTAATAATGTGTAACCACCTTCTTTGTTGATGTGGCCCCTTCTGGGTATGTGTGGTCCATGATGAAATTGACGATGTCAGTGTACCAAGGACATATAGAGATGGGGGGCCTAGTTTCAACAAAATATACGCACTCATCAGGAAATTCTAGATCTACCAGATCACCCCCATCCAATGGATTGTCAGCCAACTAGTTTGCAATGATTTTCCCTTAACAAATTTTTGGTTTACAAATGTTAGTTCAAACTCACCCATTAAGGTTATGAAATGTCCAACCTTTTTAGACAAAGACCCTTACGTGAGGAATGTCCACAAGTGATCTGTCTTGACAATAACCCTTATTTCTTGATTCAACATGTAATGTCTTAAACGTTTTGTTGCAAAGACTATGGCAAGACATTCTCTTTCTTCCTATGTGTAATGTGTTTCATAATCAAGCAACGTCCGACTAATGAAATAAACTGCACATTCCCATGTTTATCATCATCTTCTTGAGCCAACATGCAAGCTAGCGAGACATCAGTAGTCCGTGAATACAAGATCAAAGGATGATTTGGTCTAGGAGGTGTTAGCATGGGAGGAGACAACAAGAAGTGATTAACTTCTTTAAAGGCTTCGTTGCATTCTTCTGTCCAATCAATGCTATATTCCTTCTTTAATAAATTGTTGATTGGATGAACAACAAAACTTAAGTCGGGATGAACCTTTGAATTGCACCGAGTTTCCCAAGAAATGATATGATACCAGATTCGTCTGATGGTGGAATCATTTCAAGAATAGCCCAGATTTTGGGTAGGTTGACATCAATCCCTCGTGAAGATATGATGTAACCTAGAAGCTTGCCTCATGTTACATCGAATACACATTTCTTTGGATTCAATGTGATGCCATATTCGATCAATCGTGAGAGAATGATACGGAGCACTTCTGGGTGATCATAGCACTTCCTGGCCTTGGTCAACAAGTCATCTACATAGGATTCCATGATCTTATGAATAAGGTCATGAAATATGTATGTCATTTCCGTTGGTATGTAGTGCCAGCATTCTTAAGACTGAATGACATGAAAATGTAACATGTGTTTGCATAAGGAGTTATAAATGTAGTTTTGGCTTGATCCTCTTTAGATATTTTGATTTGATTATATCCTGAGAATCCATCCATGAGAGACAACAACTCAAATCCAGTTGTTGCATCAATAATAATGTCGATGGATGGTAAAGGGAAGTCATCTTTGGGGGAAGCTTTGTTAATGTCCTAGAATCCTATCCAAATGCGTATCTTCCCATTCTTTATTAGAACGGGATGATATTAGATACCCATTGTGAATAGTCAACCAGTTTGATGAATCCCACTTGGAGAAGTTTCATTACTTCTTCTTTCACCATGAGAGCCACTTTTGGCTTCATTGGTCTTGAATTTTTCTTGATTAGCTTTGCATCTGGTTTGGTGACAAGATTGTGTACCGTGATGTGTTGTAATTACAGTCATTTCTTTGTAACTAAATACAAAAGCATTTTGATGTTCCTTGAGGATTTGGGTATGTAGTTTTACCTTCTATGGCATTAATGAGGATCCCAACTTCAAAATATTTGGTTCTTCCTTTGTTCCAATATTTATATCAATCGTTCCTTCGATTAAGGAAGTGTTGCCTTCTTCAAATTCAAGCGAGGCGAGAGCTAGTTTCAAACTTTCTTCATTCTCTACCTCGTAGATTTCGAGATTCTTTTGCGGGGGAGATTCTATCATGGGATTTCCAAAATAGGAAGAGGAACATGGGATTAGAGAGAAATCAACCATGGAATGAGTGAGATGCAGCTCTACATAGGCATTTAGATATTCAAGAGTTTCTCTATCACTATCAAAGTGATCTAGGATGGTAAACTCATTCTCATTTTCTATATATGTCAATATCGAGTCTATTGGTTCTTTACAAACCAAAGGTTTAGTATGAATTGATACTATGAAATCTGTATCTGCTAATTCATTGCTTGGAGTGAATTCGGAGGCCGAGGTTGTTACAAAATTCACAAGAAGTTTATGTTTTCATGAGATTGCTTTAATTAATATGAAGTCAAATTCTTTTGTTAGTTTCAGTACTGCCATTTTATAGAGTTGCAAGTGTTCAACTCTAGTCTCATATACCTCAGATAGTTGGTTTGCAACTAATTGCGAGTCTCTGAGCACTCTAATATTGCCAATGCCCATCCTTTTGGCTATGATAAGGCCAAGAAGGAGGGCTTCGTATTCAACTCCATTGTTTGTGCATTCAAAATTTAATTTGAAGGTGAAAGGTAAGACCTTTCCTTCGGGAGAAGTAAGGATCACACACCCCAACACTGAACGACATTTTTCTCCATCAAAATGGAGAGTCCAATAATAACCTAGAAAAATGGAAGTTGGGACACTCTTAGTCTCTACTTCCTTTGCCTCGGTTACCTCCACCATACAGACCTCGTCTGCAGGTATGGAACTAATTCCTAGGGTATGTCCTATACCCATAGAGTCAAATGGTAGAAAAATGGGTAGATCTTTCTCTAGTAATTTGACAATTTTTGTGGTGGTTCCTAGTGAAATTGTTTCTATGATGATGGTCTCATCTTTAACTATTGGGATGCCTTTGATTAAATTTGTGACTTCTAATTCTCCGTATATAGGTACTTACTTTACTTCGGATTTGAATTGATTGGTTTGCTATGTTGATTAGATGGGAGCTCAAACTTAGAGTGGACGCCTAGTCTCTTTTTCAAATCTACTAAGTGTATGTCGAAAGGTTTTGGGTCACCTTGCACCACAAAGATTTTTCACAGGTGTAAAAATCTTATTTCCTGGAATAACATTGAAGGGATTGCCTTCATGTAATGTATCCATGGTCGACGAGAATCATATTGTAGTTGGTTTCCCGATCTATAATATAAAATTTGATGAGGATTTTCTTGAGTCCTAAGGTGATTGGTAACACTACAGCTTCTAATTGAAGTCACCTTGAGGCTATCATAACCCCTTAGTGTATTTCGTGTTGAGGAACAATTTGTTTCTCCGTATCCTAGCTTTTGAAGAAAAGCGAAGGGTACTATGTTAACTTCTACCCCATCATCAATCATTGCATGCTTAACATAATTATTATAAACCCATACCTACAAATGCAAGGATGGGTCGCCTCTACGTGTAATTTTAACGCCTTTGTTGGCATTTTTCTTATATCAATTATAAAATCAATATCCCTATCTAGTTGCCCCGGAGGGTAGATGTCAAAGTCTACATGGTTTACTTGTGTTTCAGGGGAGGAGTGATGTTAATCAGATGACCAAGACCCAACGCTTCTAAGAGAGCAGCCCTGTGAGTAGGAGAGTTTTTCAACAAATCCAAGAAGGAAATGTGAGAGAAGGTCTTTGTTAGGTCATTAATTAGATCGTAAGCACCTATAGGTTTTTCCAGTGTTTGTTGAACATTGTCTGGTACTAATGGGTAGGTTGGAACTAGTTGAGAAGAATAATCTCACGTTCTTGTTATGGTTTCTACGTGTAGCTTGGTGTCTAACTCTACCAGACCAACTATCTTGGTTTGTGGTCGAGTTCCTAATTGGGGTGCGACCGGTGGACTTGATGAAGTTGAGGCTTCATGATCATTATTTCCTACCATGACACCCTTGTTTTTCCCATTTGGATCTAACCTATTATTTTTAGAATGATTCGAGAGAGGATCGTTAAAAATCTTGAGGTTACATTTTGAGGGGAAACTGATCCCGTATAGGTGTTCGGCGTGGGTAATGCAAAATTTGTTAAAAACATATCTACAAAGAGTTGTCTTTGATCTTCTGGTAAATGTTCCATGAATTTATCATAGTCACGAGAAAGTCCTAGTATCATGGCCTTGAATCTTGTGGAAACCATAATACAAGTTGGGATTATAGTTATGAGGTTGTTAGTTTGAAACTTGTTGTGGTCCAAAATTCTGATTAGGTTGCTGGTTGTTAGATTTGAAAATTTGAGGTTATTGCCTTTGGCTTTGGTTCTGATATCCAATTGGGTTTCGAATTGGATCTTGTGTCTATATTTGTCATTGTTTTTTTCGTTGTTGTCGTGATGGATGATTAAAATCCACCGAGTTGATTGTTGGAGTAAAGTTATTATTTTGTTGATTGTTAACGGGTGTTGGAGTGTTTACGATGTTTGCACTTTTAACTGGTGCGTGACTCCATCCGTCTTGTAACCCCGCAGATTTTGTTAAGGATAATAGGTCCTTGATTGGTATTCTGATATTAGGATAAGTTGTAGTGTTTTGATTGGGAGTGATTAATTTCCGTTCAATCCATATGTCTTACGATCACTTGTCTATTGCCGCTTGATCGATTGAGAGCACTCTTGAGTACTTCATCATAAGTCCTTAGTGGGAACTTTTGGACTTATTCCTTTATCTCTCTATTGAGAGAATGAAGGAATAAGTCACATAGTTCCATCGATCCATGTTCGAGCACTTTCCGCATTTGAGTAGAGGATTGTATGCCATCTTTGAACAAAATGAGCAACTGATTCATTGTGCTCTTATTTAATGTGTAAGAATTCCCTGATCCCTGTTCTTAACAATTTGTTCATGTCAAAATCTTTGATAAATTATAACACAAGTTGTTTGAATGAGTGTATCGATACTTTAGGTATTCTATAATACCAATCAAGGGCAATACCCTCTAAGGTCTTAGGAAATATCTTAGCAACAACCGCATCCCAAGGAGAAATTATCAAATGGCCATAGCATAGGCCTTGATATGTGCATTTGGATCTCCCCCCCTTGAATTTAGGAAAATCAGGAAGAGGTCTTGGAAGTATGACGCTTTGTATGGTGAAATCTAGGGGTTCTTTTAAATATTTTGAGTAAATGCCTACCACATAATTTTCAACCATCGATGGTTCCTCGCTGATGGGGTGGAGGTGGAACGGATTGTTGATATGGCATATCATATGTATTTGCAAGAACGTAAGGAAATCCCCGAGGTTGAGTGATCATCCCGGAGAAGAGAACATGTCTCGTGGTGATTTTGAATAAATTTTTAAGTAGGGAGGAGCATTACTCTGATATGGGTTGTTTGGTACTAAACCGGGAGGTATCATACTTTCAATTGGAGCAGTGTTTGAAAACGTGGTTCTAGTTGGTGTTTGTTGTGGGTAGTTATATGAATGTTGAGGAGGCATGCCTAATGTTCCTATTCCTGTGAGGAGGTCAACTTTGGTTTGGGACGATGTAAAGGGTTGGAAGTTCTTGCTTTCTAGAATGTGATTTTTATTTGCTTGAGCAATTTCTAGTCCTCTAACCCTCTCAACTAAAGTCGAGATGACCTCAATTGGTGATGACATAGTGTTTTTCCTTGGTGGTTGTTGTTGTACACCTTGAGGTTGCAGAGGGGTATGATACCCTACTATGAATTGATCATTACTCTGCCAAACTTCACCAAGATTATTTTCTATAGGTGGAGGAATGGGAGCATTTTCTTGGAGCAAGGTGTCAAGTTGTGTTTGCAAACTTCCTATAAGTGGGTACATGTTTTGGAAGCATTGTTTGCTTTTAGCGTAGTGTGCTAAGTACTCCTCATCCAAGAATGGGAGTGGATTTGACTACCTACTGATTTGTGGTCTAAACAAAACCCGAGGAGATGAAATGGATTCTCTAGTAAACGTCATATTGTTAGAGCTTGAGGGCTCCGGTTGTTGTGTTTGTGTGAATTGGTGCAAATTCTCAATTCGGAACGAAGAAGTAGAGATAGATCTTTGAGGAGGATTCGTGATGACAAGTAGTTGCTTGAGTAGTTGTCGGACCATGCGAGAAAGTGAGGGTGATGGTTGTCTACTTGTTTGACAAAAATATGCTTCGAGACCTAAGAGAGGTATGTCATATGCGTCGTATCCCAACATATTCGGGGGTGATAGAAATACCCAGCGGTGGTCATGGGGTGTCACCCGGAAGGGGCGGAAGTCTTGTAACTAAAGAGAAAAATGCAAGGAAAAGAGGAAAGGGGTTAGAACAAAGCATGCGAAAGGCTGCATAGGGATTTTTAGGATGCGAACTATATACTCAACGTGCTTTACTGGATTCAACACCTTGCAAAGATATCTGAATCATCGTTAGGGTTTCCGTAAACCTCTTTACGATAGTAGAATACATACAATTTTGGTACGTACGGTACCATCGCTCTAACCCCAACTCCGTGGCCCCTCCTTCATGCCTCCATATGAAGGGAAATCTATATATGGCTACCACAAAATATCAACTATTGATATGCCATCTAACAGTCACCTATAATATGTCACATCTTGTGACACCTTATCCACCCTAGGATGTGATCCTATCGGTACCCACCTCCTAAACCATGCTATAGACACCTCTGAACCAATCCTGTCATGGAAGGCCTGGTGGACGTAGACACACTATGTGCTCATAAGCCCAACAATGAAGAAGATAGGTGCAACACACACCAAACCGTTGAATCCTCCTATAGGCCCACAACTCCCTATAAAGTTGTACCAAGTATGTTGGTGCCCATGCAAAATAGACTCTCTCCTCAATCATGTCCTCCAAAACTACCATCAATTCCCATATAAATCTCCCACCCTCTGAGTCTAGGAGTGCAAAACAACCAATCCCCACCATCATCAACACCATTAATCTCGTCTCCTATGGGTGTGCGAAATACATATCTCCATATCTAATGCTAGCACTATGATAAGATAGAGTTACGATGGCCTCTTAAAACACTATAACCATAGGATCAAATGCCTTATATAAATAAATTTGATACGTAGCTCCCAACATAGGTAGCCTTAAGATCCTATAGACGCCCTCTTTAGTGATCATCATCTCTCATGTCGAAGTGGAAAGTTTTGGTCGTTGGATCCCATTTGTCAATGAGAATGACCATTATGTTCTGATCTCATACTATCCTTCTATACCATCTAACAATGCCTAACCCAACATCCCTCATGTGTGCCCACTCATCCTTTGTAACACTAGGTCGCATATGCACTGTAAAGGGGTAGTAGTATATCTCTCATCGTCAACTACTTGACATGTTTGTATCATCACCAGGTTAAATTCGTTAATCAATTGGTCCTTTCAATCATTTATTTGACCCTACCCAACCCAATACCTACCTACACCTTTCCTAGCCTACCCACCTTTACCCAACCTACTTGAGGTGTACATTCTACCTATTGCTCTAAATTTCCCTAACCCATCCATTCCTATCTAACTTAACCCTCACCCACCCATTCCTACCTAACTTGACCCTCACCCACCCCTTCCTACTTAAATTAACCTTAACCCATTCATTCCTACCTAAATTAAACCTAACCTACCCCTCCCTTACTTTTCTGCTTTCCCAATTTCATTTTTTAAAACTTGGTCACTTTTAACGTGTGGATTGGAATCAATCACCTTGAACAATATTTGGTCCCCATCTAACCCTTCGACATCGGTCAACCCACTAACACCAAATGATACACTGATCGGCATCGGTCACTTAGTTCGGCCTTAGAGCCAAACCCCATGTCCCCATTTTTAAAAATTAACTAAAACCCCCACCCAACCCACCCAAATCACCCTCATTTGCCTTTTGATTCAATTTACCACCTAATTAAACTAAATTTCACCCTCCCCATACCCCATTTCACCCAATTTTAAACAAAATCTCAATTCCATTTCAAAATCCAAATTATTCCTTTTTCTACCTTAGTTTTAACCAAAATCACTAATGGATCTCGAATCCTACCTCTACTCGGCTCTGTCTCCATGGTGGGATGTCCTATCCCTATCTTGGAGGTCCTCCAATGCCCTCTCCTACCTCTTCCATGTATGAATATTCTTTCAGATCTCAAATAATCAAAATCACTTGGGTAGATCTTATGGGCCCGTAAACTACACTCCTTCCACCACAAAACCTCTCACCAACTCAACCTCCTAACCCTCCTTATCATTTTTCTCATCAAAAATTTCTCCACAGTCATTTTCTAAATTAGGAAATGCACAAATGAATCACTTTCACGTAGATTTTCTGTTTTAACCCAAATTTGGCATGGATGATGTCGGTGCAGTCGTGCTCTAGGTGACCAAGTTCTTCACCACATTCGCACCAGCAATTACCCTAAACCCGATATCGGTAATCCTATCTAAACTAAAGATTCCTTCTTTTCCCAAAATGTTATTGTAGGATTCCATTTTTTTACATCACCATCCTTACCACCACTTTCAGGTTCACCTAAGAGCCTTATCACCTTACTCTCTCCCTAAATGTACTTAGGGGCACTATTTTGCCTACATTTCAGCCTTACTGTTGGTCTTACCTATACACCCACACCGACCTTGCTCATTAGACACCCGAATTCGTTTTATGATTGTACCTTGCGATTACACTTTTGCTCGTGTTGTTTAGCCTACTAACCTTGTCTCGCCTTATGCCATGATGTTTATATTGATGCGACCAATCCTTTTGGTTCTTTGGAACCCACCTAATACTCGTTCCTACGCCTAGCCTCGATGTGTTTCCAAGACCTTATCCTATACCTTGGATACCTGGACCACATCAAACTTGTTTGGATAAACTATTGACCTTTGACGATGTAGAGTTTGTAAGCTCTTCAACATGGTGCCTTATCACATTCTACACATGTAAATGTGTTTCAATGCTCCAACCTATTACCCTAACCACTATCACCATTACCTACACACATAACTTACCATATTTTTCACCACTACCACTTTATCAAACCCATCACCGATTTTTCCTGCTACTTCATCAGTTCCTAGTTTGAGGGGATCACCTCCACCCATACCTGGGGCAACCTAACCTTCACCCATACCTGGGGCAACCACCTCCTATTTTTTCATCGTCGCTTATCAATACAAGCTACGTGACAAAAAGGGGCAAATGTAGACACCCAAATTAGGTCACACCCTACCAAGTCCCCTTCGATTAACATACATCTAACCATGACCCCTCCTCACATCATTATTAATTTAATTACCTAAATTAAATTAATTTCCACCTCACATATCCACCTCATCCTAGACTTATTCCAATCCTATTAATTAACCTAGACTAAGTCCCCACTCACCTTAACTAATTAGGACTCATTCTAACCCTAACCTTAATTACCTATCATTCCTCCAACCAACTTCCCACTCCATTTAACACCATTCCACACTCTTGACCTAGAATCAATTCTGAATCATGTAAAAATTGGGAAAAAAAGGATTTGTTTTGCAATGTATGACCTTTTCTCCCCTGAACCGACAAGAATTATTCCTTAGCTAGCGTCGGTGACCTAACCTCCGTCGGTTACCTTAAATGAGGATTCTCGATCCTTTACCTAGGTTCTGAATCTTTCTTCTTGGATCTTGCGACCTTGCATCCTGGCTCTTCGACTTCACAATGATCTTGCAACATACCGAGGCCCTTACAACATTCACACACTAATCCATTCATCAACGATTAATCCAAAGGTCTAGTGCACTCTCGTGGAAGCATCATGCCTTCCTGCTACTCCAAAATTCATTCAGGACCACTTTCTCTTGTTTTTTATTGGTTTTAATACATTAGTTATTTATTAATTATCTATTTCATTTCACACCCTATCATACTTGATCTCTCCCATGCCATCCAACCATCCACCCAAAGAACCTTCATACCTTACCCAAACACCCATCTTATCACTTTAAGTCTTCTTAAAAATCCCACGACCTCACCTAAACCTTCCTCACTCTTTGTGCAATCAAAAAGAGTGCCAAACCTCTCATTTTTAACATTTCTACCTAATTGCCGCTACACAGATACGGTCACACCAACCGACGTTGGTCACTTACAAGTAGTCGGCGTCGGTTGCCTAACCAATACCGGTCTCTGTGGATCGTAATATCTTATAAACCAAACCAATAACTCCTTCCCAACAACCCAAAACCTCACCAAATCTTTCCTAGACCTCATTTATAGCCTCTGTCAGACCTGCAAGCCTAGACCAACCTACTAGCCCTCCAAATTTAATCATAACTTTCCTATTAGACTAGATTTTCTTATTATGTTTTATATGAGATGCCTAAATCATATTAACTACAATAGGATTCACTTGTTTATGCTCTTTCCTTGCATTAAATTGTTAAAAATAGTGGATTGACAACCTTTTAGGAAGTTACATGCTTCCCAGAACTAACATATGCTAGGCAATCCATTGTCATATGTTGTTTAATATTATTTGGTGGTATTGCGGTCGTTCCTCCTAGCCAAAGGGAAGCTCTTCACAATCAACTTAGTCAACATTTGATGGTGTGCACACATTCTTTTACTATCACAGGTATTCCTCCTCGCCTTTACCTCTTATCTGTTTTATCTCTACTTTGTGGTGAAACAACCTAATCTACCTAAATCTATGGGAAGACAACATGTTTCCCATGCAAAATCTATGAAAACCTTTACTTGGTGGAAGCATTGGTCTAGAGGAAGTGTTTGAGCAATTTCTCTAGCTTTTGCACGAACATTTTAGACGAGGAGCCAACAAGAGTAGTAAACATGTGTGGCTTGAGAAATTTGAAGCAAATATGAATTTTCCCACTAATGACAATGGCTTGGTGATATTGAATATATTTTATATGTAGTATTAACATTACGTTTACCATTAGTTTTAATGATTATTATATTAATGTGTTTTATATTTAGTATGAACATTACATTTAACACTATATTCAATGATTATTATTTTATATTTAAAAGTACACACTAAATAGAATTAATCTATTTCAATCGTCCAAAATATTAACTCTTTTCATTTATCCAATATCAAGAGACTTTAGTCTATTTATAGTAGAATAAAAGAGTTGACCTATAGTCACATTTTATAATCAAATTATAGTCCAATTTAATAATCGACCTACTATCGAGTTCAAAAGTTAGCCTATAACCACATCTCATAGTTCTATTTTTGAAAACCAATGCCAAGCTATATTTATCATGAAATTTCCCTATGGTCGAGATCTTAACAACATGTTATTTTGTCATGTAGTTAGCATCAACCCATTGTTGACTCATAGCTAACCTACATTCAATAAGATGTTATTAAAGCTTGCATATATGTCGATGTCGGGTTGAATGTATCCTTCTATTTAAAATACTTATTTAATGAAGACCTAAGGACTCATGTTGTCATTTGTTGCTATTTTAGGCATGCATTTTTAAAATTATTGTCATCTTTTCTAACTATATATTAACACTAAAGTGATTGAGAATTGTCTGTAAATCAAACAATATTCATTTTAATATTGTAGTTACATGACCACTTATGCCTTAGAGATCATAATCTATTAAATTAAGTGTCATTAGATCATTAACTTGGTTGAATTGGTTATGATTGTCTAATACAACTTGTATCATTTTTTTAAGGTCTAGATTAAATCTACTTTTCTTTAGCTTAGATGTAAGGTTTGAGGAGTATTCATTCCAGCAAAGTCACACAAAGCACGATCACGGGTCTCATCCATTTTGAAGACAAATTAGTCCTTTGTACTCGACAAGAATTTGTCCCTAGTGGACTCTTTGAGAACTTAGAAACTTCACCAATAGACCAAACGGATGTTGTGCAACTTGCATCATTTCAAAAAACTAAAGTGTAAAAAGATGGTACACATAGACCAAGACCAAGCCACCCCTTATACCTAATTTTTTCATGTTACCCTTGTTAATGAACAAACATGTATTCTCACTAAACTTCAATGGTAAATAATTTAGGAGGTTGATCCTGTACAAATCATGGACCAACATTTATTTTTGTGACGAACATCATTACCATGCCACGTATTTTAACATAAATTAAAAATTGAATTTAATGTCTATACATCTACTCTAACTTATTTGGTAAGTAAATGTATAAGTAATCTTCCTCAAAGATTTTCTTCTTAAACATCATACCTCTTAATCATGGTATGCCTTTCTTTTAAATGTTTATAACATTCTTTATGTTATGAAATACAAATTATTTTGTTTGAATAAATTTGAATCAATGATTAATGATTAAATTTGTTAATCTTAATCATAAGATTAATGAATGATTCAAGTGATAGTAATGGTTGATTTGTGAAAAAAAGTATTGTTAGGAATATTAAATTCTCTAAATTTACTCACTTTACTCACATGTCAATAAAGGAATATTATGTTGCAAAGCTAATAATGTGTTGTGTTATCTTTTCTTTGATCTTGATAAACCTTTTATGAGAGAAACCACGTTATAAAAATTATTTTAAAGCAAATAGTCAAAAATAAGATTAATTTCAACAAATTTTCATGTATTAAAGATAAACATATAGATTTTATTTTATTTTAAGGAAATTGAAATAAATTGAGGTGTTAATAAGAATTTAAAAAGATAATTTAAAGTAAATAATAAAAAATCTTAAATAGTGGTTATAGTTAATTTAATTAGCAAGTTAAATAATTATTTTGAAATATTAATGTAATTTTTTTATATTTCATATGCAAGTAATGTATGTGGTAGGCTCCTTATAATGATTTTTAAAGATTTATATTGATATGTTGTAAGAAATACATGACTGATACATGTGATAGACTCCTTAAAATTTACTATTTATATGTTATAAAATAAAGATATATGAGTGACTAATTGTGTTTTGTGGGGATTACATCCATTCATAACCATGGTAATTGTTATAAGAAGTATAAATTAATCTTTTGGTTTGCATGTTGGTAGCATGTCTAAATTAAATTAAAAGTGAAGTGTGACACTATCCTAAATGACTAATAATAAAATATTTTTGGTAATGTTTTCTTGATTTACTTTGTGTTAAAAATACTTATATTGACATGTGAGTAAAGTTAGGAGAAACCATCAATTACTTTATGCACTATATCATTAATCAATGCAATATATTTAATTAAATCATGTAATAACTAATAGATTAATATATAGTCAAATAAATTCAAAACCATAGATATAATAAATTTATTCATAATACACCTTCACTCCTTGGGGAGATAGTGGCCCACCACATTTCATATCGCCCTTCAAATTGTAGCCCAAGATATAATGATACTCAAGTATAATCAATAAATTTATATTGAATTACTACGCCAAAGGAATTATCCAATTCATAATAAGGGAGGGAAACTAATAGCTTCTAATGGCCAACATACACATTTTAGTTATATATCTAATGGTGCGATTAGCTGACCTAGAAATAATGGGCGGTAGTGATTGAATTACAATTAGGGCTCCAAATGTTTAAAGTTCTCGTGGCATACGACTACATGATCACCCCTCCTCTCTAATATGACTAGTTCATGCCCCTCTTCTCATGGTTCCTCCACATTTTTTCTCCACCCCGAGTCACAATTTTCTCCATTTAACCCTATAGAAACAAAAATTCCTTAGTGACCTCCTTTATGTCATCATAAAACCAACCACTATTTAAAATCTTGTTATAAGCGAGAAATGCGAGGATTTACTTATCCTTTAAATTTCTTTCCATCCTCCATGCTTCACAATGAAATGTAATCTAATTAGTTATCCTACTGATTCTGTCCTTTGTAATGACACAAATTTGAAGCTTCTCACAAAACCCAAATTCTAGGAATTATAGGTCGTAATTCATAAAATCGCTTAAATTTTTATGGAATTCAACCTAACAATCGTAATTTCACCTCTTTGATGGAATTCAACTTTGATAAGTTATTACTTGCGAGTTTTTTTCCCTAAATATTTTTATAAAACATGAACTTAGAAAATACAACAAAAATCTCATAATATTGTTTATGTTTCTAGGAAAATTTAATCTAACAAAGTTATTCTATATTTTTCTACAAAAAAATTAAAATACAAATGCTTTTGAATGTGTATTATCTTCATGTTTTCCTTTTATTTCACATCATTGATATTGTTTGTCTCTTCCTCATCCTCTTTCATTCTTCTAATTATTTTGTTCGACATATAAAGTTTATATGATTTGCGATATACTGAGAATGTGCATGTTTCGTGACATCAATTGTGTGCCTCGAGATTTGTATTTATATTTTTCATAGATAACATGCACCATCCGTTTAGGTCATATCCTCGCATCTAAAAATCACTCAAGCATAATATAATATCAAAAGTAAAAATGACAGGTTTCATGATCCTCCACATCTTCCTCTA
This sequence comes from Taxus wallichiana var. yunnanensis, assembly GCA_018340775.1. Lineage (NCBI taxonomy): Eukaryota > Viridiplantae > Streptophyta > Pinopsida > Cupressales > Taxaceae > Taxus > Taxus wallichiana. The sequence continues at coordinate 674,375,158 of CM031243.1, read as the reverse complement.
ATGCTGTATGTACACGGCGAACATCATCTCTTGTCCTTTTCCCGGTAAAGATGTAGAAAACCACATTGCGAGTATGAGACGTGAACTTTACCCACTATGTGTGCAATGCCTCCTTGGACAAATCAGGAAATGAAACTATCACCAAATTCCTCTGCGCCAACTCTATTATGTGAGTAATTCACCGTATTTCTTGGCAACGTAGTTGAGATTACGAGACTTCCAAAGCATTTGAGGGGAACTATACCCAACATTCAAATCATCCCCTACTTAAAGCATTGCCAAAAATGGGCACTAAAAAGGGACTTGTTGGAAGCTTTTATTTCTTGGATCTTAGTATTACAAATATGGGAGAAACCAACGATGAATAAGGAAACTAGAGCCAAAAATCAACTCCATAAACAAAAAAATAAAAAGGGACGATAAAGAGAAGATCGATTCATCTAGAAATATTTTTGTGAGAATTAAAAGATAGAATTCACGTCCACGACGTAAACATTTCAAATCCTCCACATAAGTGGTTTCCATGTGTTGGTGTTTAATTTGATCTCACCTCATTTTTTCTAAAAATTCTTCAATCTACAGTTCGTTGTATTTTTCTATCTCCCGAATGGATTCATGAAAAGTTTTCTTCATTTGTATGTTGTTGAAAGATCCTTCTCCATGGTCATGGATCACATTTGGGCCTTATATCATTTCCAAATTATTTTCCTTAAAGAAAGATTCATTTTCTAGGTGCAAATGGTGATTTCCCCTACATCTTACTGTTTGACGGGTGTTTTCCCTATCAAAATTTATCTCTAACATCTATATACATGTTCATTCTTGATTGGATGGGTTGGGGAACATTTTGAAAACTTTTTTTCCCATTTGAACTCAAATCTTGTCTCGTGGAGGGCCGACGCTCATCTAAAAATTCGACCTCTTGGTTTGACCTTTAGAATTGCACCAAGGAGACATGTGGAGGTTTCTGTGGCCCTGCCCATACTTAAAATTTTTTCAAATGGCCGGTGCAACTTTGTTAGACTCGGGACACGTGGGAGGCCTGCGCGCTCATTTGAGGATCTACCTCTGGGTCCTAGATTAGTAATTGTGCACCAAGGAGACACGTGGAGGCTTTTGGGGCTCCTCTCTATGCTTAAACTTTTCAAGCAACTTTCTAAGGCCTTCTACACATGGAGGGCCCACAAATGTTTGGGGACCTTCCTTGTACTTTTACTTTTGAAGAAGCGCCTAAGGGACACTGGAGGTTTCCACTTGATCTTACCCATACTTAGCATTTTCAATGACCAAGAAACTTTCTCATAAGCTAGGCACGTGGCACCTTCCACTAGTCCCTAAATTCTTTCAACAACTTTTCTATGCTGAGACACGTGGTGAGCCCATACTTGTTTAAGGTCTCCACTTTTGGGCACCATATCAAAAGAGCACCATGGGGACACGTGGAGGTTTCGCTAACTCCTTTTATATTGAGATTTTTTCAAAGGCCAAAAGGAAATTTCTTGGGCCCAGGGCATGTGGAAGGCCTGCACTTGTTTGGGAACTTCCCTTTGTACTTCACCTTTGCAGTTGCGCCAAGGAAACACATGGAAGTTTCTAACTCTCTTTACACTTGGCCAGGGAAACTCACAAACAGCAAGTATGTGGAATAATTTGCATGTGCCATTTTTACACTCATTTCTCTAGAGGCACGAATGTAGGCATCCATTCGGGGGCACTCATTTCTCAAGGTGTGTCCTCGAAGGTGAAAAGGATTGCTTGTCAGATCCAGGGTATATAAAGAGCCACCGAAAATGATTAAAATGGGGATTTCTCGCATTGAAAAAATGTGAATTACGGAATGATTAGATTAAAGAGGAAGAATGAGGATGAAATGATGGAGGTTGCAAAAAGGATGAAAAAGTTGTGGCATGGCATCCCATCATTAGTTGAAAAACTCGATGAAATATGATCAGTTCATGATTTGTCCACACAGCAGCTTTTTTCCACCGGGTGTAAATTTTTTAAACATCACTTTCTGAGACAAATTGGTAACAAGCAAAGGATTCCTTGAATATTCTTCTTTTTGGGGGAAAATTTGGGATGAGTGAGTGAGTGAAATGTATAAATGCAATGAGAATACTCTTGCAAATGGTCGGGTGTTAATTTTTATGAGAAAATTTGAGAAATCCCATCTTCTTGAGAGACCATATGAGAAACTTGTTAATCTCTTATGTTTTAGATTTGATCATGTCAAGTTGGTTGCGAGTGTACAACCATTGACAAGCTCTAAGATTATTTAAAGAAACTTTCCCTACTGATGAATCTAATCAACTTCAATTAATCTGTGTTAATCTTGGGAAAATTTGTGTCTACTTTATTTCAGAATGTCTGCAAGTAGTTTTCTTGTTCCTATTGCAATCTTGTGTTAAAATCCCTCTCGAATCACACAGGATCTCATCCTATGATAGTTTAGTGGCATTTGCAATTTCATTACGAGAAGAGCCTTCATCCTGTAATGAGATAAACAATTTAAAATCACTTTACTATCATTTTGTTGATAAAGATTGTCTATAAGCCTTTGAGTGTATCTTAGGCATGAGGAACCGGGGTCTTTAATGTTTAATTGAGTCTTTAGCTTGAGCCTTCATGTTAAATTCTTGGAGATTGTGTGAAACTGCAAATTTGGGCCTCCATTGATGCACACCTTCTAGTTGAAGGAATATTTTAGCTATTTTGAAGCATTTTGTCATTTAGTTTTCCAATTGTTGTGAAGGTTCTCAAAGATTTAGAAAAATCAAGTTTATCTTCTTAATCTCCCACCAAAAATTATTCAAAAACAATGAATCCTACCTAAACTACCCATGTTTGCCCTATATGTCCACAAATGAATAAATTCTACTACCAAAATATGCATAAGCAATCAAGGATTCCATAATGTCTTTAGTAACCTTAACCTTGTTTAGAAAATATCACCATTCTTTAGAAGTGACAACTCGTGAGAGTTAAATTGTGGTGCATTGATCATATTTTCTCAAGGTTTCCTTTCAAATTTGTGTAAAGAAGGATATCTTCATTCTCCTTCACCAACAGAGGTTACAAAATGGGTCCTCTCACCCTAGTTGAAAGGCACAACCTAAAGTAGTGAGGATAGATCAAATCCTTAATGAAGGTGTTATCCATTTCTCCATTCCCGAGTGACAAAGAATCACCTCCCCGGATACAAAAATGACATACATGATGATTTATCTATCTCTCTAGGCTTCTTGTTAAATCTGTGATGTTGCTCATCTTTCAAGAGATCCCACGGATCCCCGATTTGAACTTTGAAATGACTCATAATATTATTTGATTCAGATCTATCTGTGTGGAAACAACACATTTTGTGTCTTGCTAAAATCTATGATGTTGCTCGGTCTCTTGGCACCAGGAGAATTTGAACAATTTATTTGTGATGGCACCAACACCGGATTTTGTGCCATTGCCATTATTTGAACTCTTGGACTATTTGTGGAACAACACTAGAATGGCGGCGTCGTTATTTGAGATTTACATTCATATACCCTATTTGTTTCCAGTAATGTTTCTTACATAAAGGAATTCATATATACCCACAGTAATGTTCTTACAAATTTTAAAGTGCAAATACATTGTTGAAATGTCATCCTGTGTCCAGATTTGTAAGAATCAAGTGAAGTTACAAGTTAAGTGCAATATTTCTAGTTTTGTTGGTTTTTTTGCACTAAGTTTACATCATCAATGTTAAATACGGGTAAAGGAAGGTCAGATCTATGAAGCTTTGCATGAATTTAGTGTTGACATACATTTGATAGATCAATTTTAGTGCATTTGCACAACTAAGGTGAAAATCCTTAGTGGTGACTCCATGTTGAATTAATTTTTGATAAATGCCAGTGTCTTAACCTCTGTCAATTGAAATTTATCACTAATATTTGCAAATATGGAAGGAAGAAGATCTTTCTTCACTAAAGACCCTACTAAAAGTTGTTTCCAGAATTGGGAAAGACAAATTCTAAAGGAAGAAGAATCTGGAAAGTTGTTGGAGATCAGAAATCAAGAAAGGAGTTATCAATTATGGAAACTGATCAACTGTCATTGAAGATTTCCATACTTCCTCAAGTGCTTCTGAATCAAGTAGTCTTTTTGTAGATCTGAATTCTCCATCTAGAGAGGGGCCTTCATTTGTATTTGAAAATTTTGCATCTCATTTTGTCCCTGTGTTTCCAAAGTGATAGGATCTTCCAAGAAACAAGAGTTTTTAGAGAACATTCATTCTGAGAATTACATTCATGTGCCCCATAGACCCCTCACTCCTCATCATTTTTTTTTCTCTATAAGATCACCTCCCAAAACAATATGGCCCAGCCCCCACCCAGACCTCCATTTTTGTGAACACTTTTGGTCCTATAGATTTTAGAGGTATGGCTGGATATCCAAATGTTGTGCCCCAAGATGTTAGAAATAGACTTCCTAAATTTCAAGGAAATAATGCTATTACTTGGTGATCAACACTTAAAGCTTTTTGTCAATATGATGGAAGAATTTGAGATTGAATTTGAGGATGTGTACATAAAATTTTTTATTCATACTCTAGAGGAGGATGCATGGACTAGGTATAAATCTTTTCCAGAAACTCCATTGATTCATGGACAAAAATGAAGAATGCTTTTAGATTGCAATATGGAGATAAAATAGACCCTAGGTTTCTTTTATCAGAATTTGAAAATATTAAGAAGAATCCTAATGAATTTGTTCATGACTTCAATACTAGGTTCAATAAGACCCTGAATAGGCTACCTGTAATCCTAAGGCCAAGTGATGTTTCTTGTTTAATAAAATACTCTGATGCTTTTGATAAGAAGGTTGCTTATTATTTGAGGGATAAGAACCCAACAACATTGAGGTAGGCCTTCACCATGGCTTTGCAGATTGAAAACAATATCAAAGTAGTTGGTAAGCCTCCTAAGAGGAAGGTATCAAGTTGATCAATCCAGAGAAAGCCTCAGTCAAGTAAGTTTGTGGATCTAGAAGAGGTTGTAAAAAACTTTGGCCGGAGTTGTTAAAGAAATATCCTATAAACTTAGCCAGAGTAGAGAAGGGGATTGGACAAGGTTCCCAAGGTCATCATAAAGCACAAGGTCAAGAAATATTTTCAAATCATCCTAGGGGTGATCATAGATCTAGATGATAGGGGTAAAGGGCCTGTGGGATCAAGAAATAGATAGCCCCAACCCCAGGAAAATAGATTGGTGCACGATCCTTTAGCTTCCAGAGTTGTTGCTGTGAAGAAGTCCATGATAATTGAGTGGTGTGATAGATGTTTCTTGCCACATTCCCCATGTGATGAAGACAAATAAGTTGAGGAAGTGATGATGATGATGATGATGATGCATGCATGATGGATTTCTCTACAAGTTCACAACAAGGAGCAACTTTGACTAATTAATTAATGCGGCTAGAACTGCCAGTGATTTATGGGATTGCATTCATCGAGTATTACCCCTTCCTCCCTCTCATACTTTTGAAATAGATATGGTACAAGATTTTGAATTTCCTAATAATGATTTTGAATACTTAAGGGCATTAATGATTAAAAAGTATGATGGAGGAATCCCTTCTGAGGAGGATAGGTAGTTGTTAATGAATGTTGTGGTTTCCCAAGAAAAAGAATATAACACTAGGAGTAAAGTTGTCAAAGGGGGGCCTCAAGCCAAACCAAAAACTCTAGTTCTCACCAATATCCCAAAAGAAACTCCTAAGAAAGATACATCTGGAAAAGGCCTTGTTTCCCCAAATAGAACTGTATCCCTGCCCATGCTCAAACCGTGAAAAATCCTTTGTTTGTCGATGAGTTTTTCTAGTCTTCCTCTAAATGTTGCCTTTCCCAAATACGTTCCTTATGACATTGCCCAAGTCTTGAGTTAGATCAAGATTTTTGTTCCAATTGTTGAGCTGCTTAGGATTCCTGAGCACAAGAAAAGGGCCTTTGAGTATTTGGGATTGAAAGAAGAAAAGATTACCCAAGGCAAAAATGTAAACAATGTTGAGACTCCTCCTACCATTGCAGAGTTGGAAAAACCCCAAGTATTGGAAGAACTAGGTGAGCCACCTGAAGTATATTTGGGAACATCCTTGGTTGAGTCCCATTGAATGTAGATCCATTTTTCACTACTCTAATTATTAGGGACAAGTTGTTACACAACTATATGTTTGATTCTGAGCATCATGCAATGTTATGCCTCTTGAGGTCATGAATGAATTAGATATCAAAGTGACAAAATAGCTTATGGGAAGTGCACTGCCATGGATTCCAGAGAGGTGCCAGTGGTTGGATGTGTCAAGGTTTGATAGTGAAACTTACAGCCTACCCAGGAAAGAACTTAAAACTAGATGTTGTTATTGTTGATTGCCTTGCCAAATGGGGAATGTTGTTATCAAGAAAATGGGCTTCTAGTGTGGGTGGGAGTGTGCAAATGGATATGTCTTTTTCCACTATACCTATTGAGGGAAGCCTTGTAAATTTGTATGGTGAAAAGAAGATGCTACATCTCATTGAGGATCCCAATAATGCTTCCTATGAAGTGTTATACACTAACATTGATGTTGATAACTTTGTTGGATTTGTTGATGGTAAAGAGCACAAAATTGATCAATGCAAGTCTCTTAAACAAGTAGGTTCTCCTTGGAATTTTTTTTTTGATGGGGCTTGCTCTAAATTTGGAAATGGTGTTGGTATTGTTCTGATATCTCCAGCATAAAGAGTTTGTTTTTTTTTTAAACTCAACTTTGAGTGCACTAACAATATTGCAAAATATGAAGCACTGTTATTGGGTTTAAGAATTGCTTGGAAATATGGTGTTAGAGACATCATTGTTAAAGGAGATTCAGAGCTAATTGTCAAGTAGGTTAGAAAACTGTATGCAACAAAAAATTAAAGAATGAAGCAGTATAAGCATGTAGTCTAGGATTTCATTGAAATGTTTGACTCCTTCAACATAATACATCATGATAGGAAGTATAATACTCTAGTAGACAAATTGGCCATATTGGGGTCCAGATTTGAAAATTGTATTGTATCCCCTATTTTGAGTATAATATTGAGATATTAACTAGGCCATCTATTTCTAACAATGTTAAACACTGGAAAGTGTTTGAAGATGATGCCCAGTGTAAAGGTTTTCAATGAACCAAGGATAATTTGTTGATCAAAGTATAGATTTTTCAAAAGCCAATGGTTTGTGCGAGATAATGGAAAGGAGACTTTTTTGTAAAGACATCATTTAGTTGAAGACTAATCCTTTCCTAGAGTTTGGTAGCACTTGAATCAAACTTTGATAATGTTGATTGCATTGTCAAAGAGACACATGTCAACCTCGAGGGATGTTGAAGAGCATGACCTTATGGGATGAAGGATAAACCATGAAGATTTGGCTAGGTAGGTTCCCTTAGAAAAGGAAGAAAATTGAGTCATATGTCTTTTGTTGAAGAAATACTGGAAAGAGCACTTAAGTTAGCATGGTCTTATTCGAACTGAAACATACAAAGAGGATTAATTTTCTAGCATGAAAATTGATGAATTCCTTGGAATATTCTTCCAAATTTTTTAGGAACAAACAGGCTGATCAATCCAAATCTTTCCTAGTAAAATGCAAGCCAACTAATTTTCAAAATACAACTCTGTTGGTAAGAAATGTGAAAGTTGCCAAACACTTTTCATGGGTTGTAAAAAGCTTTAGGTTCCTTCCTTTATGAAGAAGTATCAATTGAAGCCCCATTTAACTTGAATGGGGAATGGATTTCATTGGGATATTTCTATCCCTCAAGTGCCAGGCCATAAGTGGGTATTAGTATAGTTATATTACTTCACCATTAATTGGGTGGAGGAATCCCCACCAAGAAGGTAACTCACCAAATTGTCATGGATTTTATCTTGAATTATATCATTTATAGATTTGGGGTACTCCTTAAAACATAGTTATTGATAATGCTATGAAGATTTTGGCTAAACCTTTGGTGGCTATGTGTCACGAATATGGGATCAATTTGACATATGCTTCCAATTATAATCCCAAGGAAATGGACAAATGAAGTCTAACAATAAAAATTGTTGAAGATAATTAGAAGAACTTTGGAGTTGAACAAAAGGAAGTGGGGTGAGCAAGTTTGAAGTTTTTGTTTGGGCTGATCAATCACTTTTAAATGAGCTACTTGAAAAATCCCATTTGAGTTGGTGTATGGAACTCAAAATGTTGCCCTGCATATACAATTATCTTCATTTCAATTTCTTCAACAACTGGAAGATCAAGAGGTTAGTCCCTATGATGCTCATCAATCAAATTGTTGAGTTAGATGAAGAAAGAAGGGCATCCCATCAAAGGCATGTAAAATTTAGAGAGAAATTGAAGAAGTTGTTTGATAAGAAGGTGACTCCAAGAGATTTCAATGTGGGAGATCTTTTTCTATTATGGGATAGCAGGCATGAGGATAAGGGAAAACATGGAAAGTTTGATGCATTGTGGATGGGCCCTTATTCAATTGACATTCAAATTGGTGAACATACCTTCTTCTTAAAAGACCTAGATGGGGAATTGCTTGAATTTCCTGTTAATGGAAGGCATTTGAAACATTTCCTTGATTGATTTCTTAGAATCGAGGTATGCACCATTGTATAGTGTATAGTCTTTTGGTTTCTTTTTTCTTTCATGTTTTTTCTATTTTGGTTCATCTTGGTCCTTGGTGACCATTTTTGTTGGTTTCTTGGTTTGTTCATCTTAGGGAGTTGGTTGGTTTCTCTTTCTTCTGAAATATTGTTCTTGACTTCATTTCCCAATGGTTTATTTTTGGCACTTGGTCTGCTATTTGTTCTTGTGGCACTCGTTGGGAGTGCCCATCCCCAATTCGAGCTGATGTTGGTGCTCAATTTGATCTCACCCCATTTGTTTTAAAATTCTTCAATCTACTGGGCTCTGTCATATTTTCTATTTCCCAAATGGATGCGTGAAAGGTTTTCTTCATTTGTATGTTATGTTGAAAGATCCTTCTCCATGGTTGTGGATCACATTTGGGCCTTGTATCATTTCCAAATTCTTTTTCCTTAAAGAAAAATTCAATTCTGGGCACAAATGGTGATTTCCCTACATTTCCTTCCGTTTGACGGTGTTTTTTTTCCCCATCAAAATTTATATCTCAACATCTTGAAACATGGTCATTTTCTGATTGGATGAGTCGGTGAAACATTTTAAACTTTAAATTTTTGAACTAAAAGTTTGTCCAAAAATATGAAGGGTGGCACTCATTTGAAAATTTTTCCTCTTGGTTTGACCTTTGGAATTTTGCCGATAGACACGTGGAGGTTTTCGAATTTCTCTTTTTACCCATACTTAAATATTTTTTGAAATGGCCGGTTATAACTTTGTCGACTGGGGACATGGGGGCTGAACGCTTTTTGAGGATCTCCACTTTGGGTCCTACATTAGTAAAACTAGGAGACACGTGGAGGCTTTTCCCTGGCTCCTCTCTATATTTGGCTTTTCAAGCAACTTTCTAAGGCTTGAGGACATGTGGAGGGCTCAGACCCGCAGAAAGGGACTTGCCCCCGTTTTACTTTTGAAGAAGCACCATGGAGGGACACTTGGAGGTTTCCATTTGGATCCTTCCCATACTTAGAATTTTGATGAAAAAGTGAAGAAAATTTCGGACCCTAGGCACGTGGCATATTTTTTAGTCCCTAAATTATTTCAACAACTTTCGGGCTAAGACATGTGGTGAGCTCACGCTTGTTTAGGGTCTCCACTTTTGGGCACCATATCAAAATGTGCCATGAGAAACATGTGAGGCTTCCACTAGCTCATTTTATACCGAGACTGTTTTCAAAGGCCAAAAGGTAATTTTCTTGGGCCCAATGGACATGGAAGGCCCACGCTCTTGTTTGGAAACTTGCCTCTATACTTTGCCTTTGCAGTTTGCCAGGAAACATGTGGATGACTCTAATCTAAAGGAAAGGGAAAATCAATGGTTGTTGTGCATTTATCATATGATTTTACCACCATTTTTTCTCCAAGACTCTGGAGATGTGAATCCATTTTTTCATCATTTTTGATGAAATTCCTTGATTTTTGTCTCGGACTCACAACAATGGTATGTGGAGTAATTTGTGTGCGTCACTCATTTCTTAGAGAGCACAAATGTAGGGATCCATGTGGGGGAACTCATTTCTCAAGATGTGTCCTCAAGGGTGAAAAGGATTTCTTATCGAGATCCAGTATATGAGCCACCAAAAAATGATTAAAATAGGGATTTCTTCACATGACAAAATAAAAAATGATTAGAAGAATTGTCAAAAAGTTGTGGCATGGCATCCTAGTCATTAGTTAAAAAAAATGTGATCGATTCATGATTTTTTTGTCCACTGGCACTTTTGGTGTAAATTTGTTAAACATCACTTTCTGAGACAAATTGGTAACAAGAAAAGGTTCCTCAAATATTCTTCTTTTTGGGGGAAAATTTGGGATGAAAGCGAGTGAAATGTATAAATGCAATGAGAATACTCTTGCAAAAGGGTTGGGGTTGAATTTTTATGAGAAAATTTGAGAAATCCCATCTTCTGAGAGACCATCTTGAGAAACCTATTAATCTCTTATGTTTTAGATTTGATCATGTCAAGTTGGTTGCAAGTGTACAACCATTGACAAGCTCTGAGATTGTTCAAAGAAACTTTCCCTTGCTGATGAATCTAATCAACTTTGAATTAATCTATGTTAATCTTGGGAAAATTTGTGTCTACTTTTATTTCGAGAATGTCTCAAATAGTTTTTCTTGTTCCTATTGCAATCTTGTGTTAAAATCCCTCCGAATCACATAGGATCTCATCCCTATGATAGTTTAGTGGCATTTGCAATTTCATTACGAGAAGAGCCTTCATCCTATAATGAGATAAACAATTTAAAATCACTTTACTGTCATTTTTTTTGATAAAAGATTGTTTTAAGCCTTTGAGTGTATCTTAGGCATGAGGAACCAGGGTCTTTAATGTTTAATTGAGTCTTTAGCTTGAGCCTTTGTGTTAAATTCTTGGAGATTGTGTGAAACCGTGCAAATCTGGGCCTCCATTGATGCACACCTTCTGTTGAAGGAATATTTTATCTATTCTGAAGCATTCTATCATTTATTTTTCTAATTGTTGTGAAGGTTCTCAAAGATTTGGAAAATCAAGTTTATCCTACTTAATCTCCCACCAAAAATTATTCAAAAACAATGAATCCTACTTGAACTACCCTGTTTTCCTATGTATGTCCACAAATGAATAAATTCTACTACCAAAATATGCAGAAGCAATCAGGATTCCATAATGTCTTTAGTAACCTTAACCTTGTTTAGAAAATATCACCATTCTTTAGAAGTGACAACTCGTGAGAGTTAAATTGTGGTGCATTGATCATATTTTCTCAAGGTTTCCTTTCAAATTTGTGCAAAGAAGGATATCTTCATTCTCCTTCACTAACAGAGGTTACAAAATGGGTCCTCAGTAAGGGAAACTTCTCATCGTTAAGTTTTTATGTATTTTAAACTCTATACTCAAATAAAAGAAAGGAAAATTGCTCTCTTTTGATTTTTCTAAGAATTTGAAAAATCATCATAATAAAACTAAAGCATGAAAATCCTATCATGGCATTTATTTGGATAGTAAAAGTAAGGAATTAAATAAATTTTTCATTTTCTTGAAATTTAGCCTAAATGCACCGGCTATGTAGTTCATATTGTCCCATACGCAAACTCTCAAGAAAAATATAATATAAAAAGTAAACAACGACATCATCAAGATCCTCCACATCCTCCTCCAATGCTCCATGTACACGGTGAACACCGTGTCTTGTCCTTTTTGGTGAAGATTTAAAACATTGTGTTGTGATTATGATACCTATACTCCACGCCCTTCATTTACTGACACCTGCTTGGCCTTATCCGGGAATGAAACCACCACCAAATTCCTCTTCCCCTCTTTTATGGGATTATTTCATCTATATTTCTTGGCAAATTCGTTGAGATTTCATTTATTCAAATCATCCCCAAATTGGAGTCAGTTGCTGAAAATGGTCACCACCAAGGGACCTAGTGGTATTTTCTATTTTTGGACCTTAGTTCGATAAAAATATGGGAGTAACCATCGCAACGATGAATGGGGTAACTAGCCCCTTTAAAAATCTACTCCATAAAAAATTCTAATGAAATTCACAACTTGGAGTTGCGGCGGAAAAAGATAGAGAGCAAATCGATTCATATATAATTTTTGTGTGAGAATTAAATGATGGATTTCAAATCCATGACGTAAATATTTCAAATCATGTTCACAAGGTGTTTCCATGTATAAATTTAATCTGAAATAAACACATGATTATTGCAAGAATTTGTGAATAAGTAAGTTAAACACAAAATACTTAACCTATCATGCATTTAAACCCCCATTTTAACAACTAGAGAAAAGAAAACATTGCCTCTCTATGTATTTCAACCTCTTTCTTCACAATAACAACATTCAAATACTCAGAAATGATCAAATCCTACAAAATATTGGTATAGTAAAATAATCACAATCGGGCACACCAAGATTTCAAAACATGTGGACAACGATTTCACTCACAAATTTCCCCATAAACAAACAAACATTGAAAATTTTTCATAAAAGCCCCAAAACATTCAATCTACATTTCATCTTTGAATTAAAACCTATATTCTGACAATTAAAGCTAGCACAACCTATAAAAACCGATCCCTTAGCATATTTAAAATGTACATATTTGCAACAAAGGTAAGGGAAATTCACATGTTTAATTTTCTATGTATTTGAAACTCTATACTCAAATAAATGAAGGAAAATGCCTCATCTTTGATTTTGCTATGAATTTTATCTATCATCGTAATAAAACTAAAGCATGCAAATCATATCATGACATTTATTTAGGTAGTAAAAGTAAGGAATTAAATAATTTTTTCATTTACATGTATTTTAACCTCTAATTTGACAATAAACCAATCACATGGTAAAAAAAGCGCTAAATGTTGAACAATTGGCCCTTCGGCAGCTAAAACAAGCTTGGCTTAAAACACATTCTGAAGATTTTTATGTCTTACTTATGGTCGAACATGTTTTTTGACATTCTAAAGATTTGTGGACTTTGATTCTACATAAATATTAAATCACATACTTAATATTTTTTAAATCACAACCCTTTCCTTCTATTTTTGTTATTCCATGCAATTGTTTCAGTCATGCAACTCCTTTCCTACAATTTCTCAAGATGAAAAATGAGAAGGGGGCTTACAAATTTCTACAAGAAGCAAGCAGTGTCCTAGGGTTTTCTATCTTTGTCTTTGATGATTTTTCTCTTTTTGACCTCCCTTGAAGAACCAATTTCACACAAGTAATGAAAGCGAGATTGAGATGATAAAGAGAAACACATATAACATTTAATGTTTGGCTAGGAGCATTCTAAGTCGTGGTGTGGAACATGCGGTATTTTCTCCAAGCATTTTATTTCAAAAAGTGCATAAACTAGTATTTTCCTTAGTGACAACTTAAACACTACCCAATTGAAACCATTGACATTGATAAAATAGAGTAACCCTATTTTTATCGTAATCACTATGTTGATGCCACCATACATGCCTTGCACCTTTTAACCATCATCTTTTTGTTGCGTGCTACGAATGAAGATTTGGGTTTCACCTTTCCATTTAATTTTTTTGTTTTGTTTGTCATATTGTATCTAGGATTATTTACTTCCCCCATGTTCGATCGACAAATATTTGTTACTTGTCGCTCATATCACCATTGATGTTCAAGTTTAGTTATTAATGTTTTTTTGTGCATCAATTGTTCCTTCCATTTAATCGAGATTTTTTTCTACCACTCCTTACGTTCACATATATCTCTTTTAGTTGTTTCCACATTGTCTAAAACAACACCCCTGGTCTCCTTCAAAGGATTAACATAAATGTCAATTCGTTGTTGAACAATTCAATTTCACATTGTTTCTCCTTTCCATTTTCGACAACCTCGCACTTCTCCCCCCTCTAACCCCTTGTTCTTCACCCTTCTTCCACCCTCATTGTTTCTCTCCTTCCAATATGACTCCTTCAAAAGATTTCCTTCCACATTTTTATCACCCTAATATATATAGCTAAAATAAATTGTTAAACACAATTTTTATAAATAAATGATTATAAATATAGAAATTGAAATTGCGTTATGTAGTAAAATTGTGTCACGTAATCTTTGCATTTGCTTTGAATAACGTGTTTTGCATTAAAACTTTGTAGGGTGTTTGTTATAATTGCTTCAAAGTTAATAAAGCCAATGAAAAGATAGTGGGTTGTGATGTATTTTGGGAAATATAAGGTTTTGTGATCAAATTGTCTTTTGGTTAAACAGTATTCGAGTTAGATTTGACTGAAACTGTGTGCTGGAATAATTGTGGAATCCAAGATATCTAGTACAATGAATTATGAACGACCACGTCACGTCTTTAGCCACACCAACCACGAATCATGACCACAAACTTATCTATTAGTCGAAAGAGAACTGTAACTAACTTTATAAATTGCAATTGTTTCTCTCTTACGACCAAATTTTATAAGCATATAAATTTTGTCATCACAATTCTAGGAATAGAAATGAGATCAGTATCTCTTCATTTAATCTCTGGAATAGAATAGAAATGACACAGGAAAGACCTAATTGTGTGCCTTTTTTGTGGTTTTGTTAAAGTGAAGATTCTTGATCTAACTATATAGGGAGAGATTTAAAAATGAAATATATACATAGGACTGAAATGCTATAAATGTTTAAAAGATCTGTTTTATTGTATGGCATGACGTGCAGTGAAAGGACTTGGCATCAAGGAGTTGCTGCCACCATATTTGCACCCAAAGCTGCAACCCCATGACTTGCTAACAGGTGTCTGCTTTGGATCCGCTGGTACAGGCTTAGACAATCTAACAGCTCAAATATCGGTAGGCACTCTCTTACATTAATCATCTTCATTTTGCACTATAAATACAACCCCATGAATTTGGCAATTTCCAGTTTACATGGATTGAATCTGGATCACTTGTCTGGTGTGTGCAGAATGTGATACCAGTTTGGAAGCAAATTGAGAATTTTAAAGACTATAGGAAAAAAATAAGAGGTCTGGTGGGAAAGGAACAGGCAACAACCATTTTGAATGAGGCAATATTTTTTTGTGATAGGCACCAATGACTTCATTGTCAACTACTTCCAGTACCCAACTCGTCCTGACCAATTCACTGTACCAGAGTATACACATATTCTATTGGACATTTACAAAGGCTACATCAAGGTAGGATTATCATTCCAATCATAGTTACTAAATACAGTATCTTAAAGATTTTGGTATTCTTTCGTTATCTCGTGTAATTGTATAAAATTTTGTATTGTAAAATATGAAAATAAAGGATCTAGAAATTTTATGTTATTTATTATCATTTTATACTATAAATAGTTAAATTATGAACACTTCCAACATTTTATTAAAAGGATTTTCATTTTTCAGTATTATTTAGAAGATTATCAACAGTCCTTATATTTTTTTCCTTATTTATCAATTTTTATATGATGTATTTTTCCTATATTTAGACCATTGTTAAAACTCTCGGTAAGAAAGGTGCTACCTTAATTTCAATTATGGTTATAATTAGTCTTTATTTTAAAGATAATTTTGTCATTATAATCAGTCTCTATTTTTTTTTGACATGGTGGTGTTTTTAAACTTTAATTGCAACTAACGTTCTGATTATGGCTTTTAACAGGAGCTACACAAATTGGGTGCATCTAGAATTGCACTGATAAACGTTCCTCCATTAGGATGCCTGCTTTCTGAAAGAACGGAAGGATTTAATAAGAGTAATGGGGCATGTGCGGAAGACAGAAATGAGGCTGCAGTTGGATTCAATACAGGACTGAATTCCATGGTTCATAGCCTGAAATCTGCTCTTCCAGGCCTTAGAATTGTTACTCTTGATTATAACGGTCTTATTTCAGATATCATAGAAAATCCTAGCAAATATGGTATGGTTAAACATTGAAAAAACTCACATATTTGTGTGTTTCTAGGTGTTAAGAGTACAGATAAATACCCTTAAAATCAAGGCTAATCTTGTTTTTCACTATGTTGTATGGCAGGAATGGAGGTAGTTGCAGAAAGTTGCTGTAGAACAGGGAATTATACACTTGAAAGTTTATGCAACAAGTTTACTCCTTCACATGCAGTGATGCTTCGAAATATCTCTTCTTTGATTTAGTCCACCTTACTCAGAAGGCGTATCAGATTTTTTCGCATGTATTTCTTACTAGAGACATTCCAAAACTTCTATGAACTGGATTAGAGAGTTCTGGCGCTTATATTAAAATAAATTGTCTCTGCGGACATGGTTTTTATGGATACCGAACCATATATATGTATTTACCCTGCAGAATAATAAATCCATTTGTCCCTCACACATTTACGGATTTGTTTCAATTCAAATTTCGTACCTTTAAATACTCATCTAGTCTTTCATTGCAAATTAAATGGAAAAATAAAATGAAATGCAAATTAGACACAAAATAGCAGGGGAGCTCCAGAATAGCAAATTATAATCACAAAACAGTCCTATTAAACAGCAAGCAAAACATAGAAAAAAAGAATATATTTACATTAATATTTAAGGATTCAAAATGTTTTCGAAATTTATTGGATTTCTCCTTTTACACGCTGCTACAGTGTTATTTTCTTCTTGTTGCTCTGTTTCTTAAAAAAAAGAAAAAAACTAACTTCTTCTTGCTTTGTTTTGTGGGCGTCCCCTTTGTTTTCAAGTTATTGCTGCATATTTTGTTTTCGCCTCCTTTGGTTTCAAATGTTGCTAGAGTAATGATTTATAAACTGCTGCGTATATATATATTTTTAAATCTAGGTGCTCAAATTTCTGCTCTATTTTTATAATTACTAAAAACAATCCGCATTAATTAAAATCAGTTTAAAAATGCGCGCCAAAAATCTTTGGGATCATACGAAGCAAGCCTGGAATTTGACGGTCACCCCTGCCTGTCAAAAGGAAATTTCATGACGGTTTCGTGATATAGTTACCTTTCAATTTACGTTTTTAGTAAAATTTTAAATTGTCAAAAAATCTTAATTGAAATCTTAATTTTAAATTTACGTTATTCAAAATAATAATCATGTACCTGTATTGATGTCTGTATCTCAAGCTTCTTCTTGGATGTCTGTAACAAGATTCCTTAAATTTTCCTACAACAATAAAAATTTGAATTGAAACTTGCATAAAAGTTAAATTGAAACTTGTAGATTGCAATTGGTAATGACAAAATGAAAATAAATACAGTCACAATATCATTGAAATTAGAAACTTATATGTTTTTAGAAAAAGCAAAGATAACGTGTGGACTCTGAGTTTAATAAATTCATTATTCACAGAAACTTATTTTAGTTTCTAAATTTAAATTGGGAATTATTAAAAATCATTATCAATATGATTTATAGAATATTTGTAAAATGAATAAAATCCAATCCGATTTCATATATATATAGTAATATACCTTATATATTATATTTGACTATTATGAAATTTTACGGTTTTTAAATAATATAAACTTGCTGAAATACAGTTTTATTAAAAAAATGCACAGCTAAATTGACGGGTTTGTTTTTTATTAAATTGTAATTCTACGAGTTAAAACACCAAAAAGCGGTCTGAGACCATCAAATTCGAACCATACGAAGATCAAAATACTAATAGCTTGGAGTTAGAAAGGTGTGATGCCCAAATTTACCCCCAATAAAATCCAAGATAAAACAACATTTGTGGGAAAAAAATTGTGTATAAATCTATGTCACAACAAAAGTTATTTCATTAATTATTCTCTCTGTTGTGTGCTTACCACGAAAGTTATCGGTCTTGCTATTAAAATTTTAAAATAGTCGAGGTTCCCGAGAACCGTGGCCAACGGGTTTGCAATTTGACGACAACATGGATTGTAATTTTTTTCCCCATTAAAAAATTTGTGGTAGTTCCACAAAGGAAATCCTAAGAGGTCATATGATAAGTAGCAGTGACGAGGGCATATTTACCTTTGCTAAGGTATTCTAGCTAGGATCGTTAAATTTACTATAGTTTATTTATTCGATTTATTAGCCAAATTTTATTCTATTATATTTATACTTTATTATTATTATTTTTAAATGCTTATGAGCGAAGGGTCATAGGATTCCATTTGGCCCAACCAAATGAATCTCGTGCCCTCCCATTCAAATCCCGCATTATTTGTTATTAAGTCCACAGTGTACTTGAAAAAAATGTTTTAATTCCAATTCAACTATTAACCATCTAAGTACTAAAATATCAGAATTCAATTAATGACCCTAGCATTAAATTGATCTAGGCCTTAGGATCTAGGTTTGACCTAAATCCCTAAAAATTCTTCTAAAGCCACATTTTTGTTTATTTTACTTATGTTATTTTCCTTTCTTTTTCTACCCCAATTCGACTACATGGGAAAGAGGATCGAGAGTTTAATGCAAGCATTCTTTTGTGCTTGAATATTTTTTATGTTTATTTACGGTGGCCGACCATGATTGAGGAATAATGTAGCCAAATTATGAACAAACCAAATATACTACAAATAATATGAACTCCAAAGAAAATAGATCTCCTTCTTTGTTATTGAATAATGAATTATAATGTTTCCTAAATAGGAAAACAACTCCCAACTCGAGTTGCCAAGTAAACTCTAGCTAACTTTGACTAAATCTACTCTAGGTGGCGAAATTACTATTTTTAGCAGTTTACTAGAACCTGCTATTCTTAGTAAGTTCGCATGCTTATTCCTACGGGCACAAAAATTTCCACGCATCTTCTACATCCCTAAATTAGAGGAATTTCCAACTTTCCAACTCATAATGCAACTAATACACTATAATTAACTAATGCTCAAAAATAGGAAAAAACCGAACTATAACTTAAATCTTAATTTTCAGCCTCAAGATGGAGGATTTAGGGCCCAAAACATGTCGAAAACTTGCCCCAATTGGTAGGGAAGGTTGTTTCTGTGTGTTCGTCTCATTGAAACATGTGGTTTAAAAAAAAAACGGACTCAAATGGACACCCGGAGCTCAAGTTATGACCTTGTCAAGTTCCTGCTAATTTTAGCGCATCATTCTCCCCTGCTTGAAAAAACACAGCTCCTACAAGTTGTCTTCTTCAAACTACTTCCATTTATCTGCATCCAACTTCTTAATCTCCCACTCTGTGACCCAAGTATTGTCCTCTTGTTCCAGTCCTTTCCAATGTACCAAATATTTGTTGTATTTCCCATGTCGCATGTCCATTGTTTTCTTATCTAGAATCTGATCCACTTCTTCTTTCTTCTTCACCGGAACTTGTTGCCTCCAATCTACTACTTCATCAATAACATCCCCTTCTACACCATCCCCATGAAAAGAATACAAATCTGAAACATTAAACACTGGAGAAATATCAAAATTCCCTGGCAATTCTACCTCATAAGCATTATCATTTATTTTTTTCATGATTTTATAGGGACCAATCTTCTTGTACTTCATCTTGTTATAGGTTCCTTTGGAAACCTTTCCTTCCATAGATATACCATAACTAACTCACCAAATGTAAATACCTTTCTCCTTCTGTGCACATCTGCTATTTCCTTATACTTATCATTACTATTCTGTAGCTTCTTCCGCACTTCTTCCTGCAATTGTTGTATATGTTCGGCAAATGCTTCTGCATCATCACTGACTCTGCCATCAACTGGTAGCTATACCAAATCTAACACCCCATTTGAATTATTCCATACACAATTGAAAATGGAGACTTTCCTGTGGATCTATTTATGGAACTATTATATGCAAACTCAACTTGTGGTAATGCTAAGTCCCATTGTTTTGGATTTTCCCCAACGATGCACCTTAACAAGTTTCCCAAAACTTTGATTTACCACTTCTATTTTCCCATCGGTTTGAGGATGATAGGCCTTTGCTGAACTGTAATTGAGTTCCCAATTTCTTCCATAAAGTCTGCTAGAAGTGACTTAAGAACCTTGTGTCCCTATATGAAGTAATGGTTTTTGGAACACCATGCAAACGAACAACTTCTCTAAAAAAAAATCTGCTACTCCGCTGTCATCACTTGTTTTCTTGCAGGAAATAAAATGAACCATCTTAGAAAATCTATCAACAACCACAAAAATTGAGTCATTACCTCATTTTGTTTTGGTAATCCCAAAACAAAATCCATACTCAAATCTATCCACGACCCTTTAGGAACAGGAAACGGCATATACAACCCTGTATTCTATGCATGGCCTTTCGAGACTTGACAAATTCAACACCTCTCCACATATCTTACCACATCTCTTTTCATCTTTGGCCAATAGTATTTCTCTGCTACCAAGGCTATCGTCTTATCTTTACCAAAATGCCCAGCCAATCCTCCACTATGCAACTCTTTTACTATGTTCTCTCTCATAGACCCAACTGGAATACATAGTTGGCATCCCTTGAATAGATAGCCATCCTATAAAATGTATTCATCCAGAACATCTCCTGCATTGTCTGATAATGGATAAGTTAACCTTTCAACAATATCCTTGAAATCAATATCAGAAGAATACAAACCCTTTATTGCTTCAAAACCCACCACCTCATTTTCCATAGTGGTAAAAAAGTCACACGCCTACTCAATGCATCTGCAACTTGATTCTATTTTCTTGATTTATGTTTTAGAGAAAATTATAACCCTACAAAAATGATACCCACTTTGCATGCCTACTATTCAACTTCTTTTGTGTATTCACATACTTCAGGGCTATGTGGTCTGTAAATAACACAAACTCCTTAGGCACTAAGTAATGCCTCCAATGCCTTAATGCTTGTACAATTGCATAAAATTCCACATCATAAGTAGAGTAGTTCTTTCTTACCTCATTCAATTTCTCACTAAAGAAAGATATTGGCTTTCCACCTTGACTTAGAACAACACCAATACCCACATGTGAGGCATCATAATCAACCTCAAACACTTTATCAAAATTTGGTAGTGCCAAAATAGGTGCCTCTGTCACCTTCTTCTTCAAGAATTGAAAACTATCCTCACTGCCTTCATCCACAAAAACTCCCTTCCTTTTGTGCAATCTGTTATAGGTGCTACAATACTACTAAAATTTTTAATAAACTTTCTGTAAAATTTTCTAGACCATGAAAGCTTCTTACCTCTGTTATACTCTGTGGAGTAGGCCATTCAATAATTTCCTTTATCTTTTCTGAGTCCATCTGTACCCCATCTGCTGAAATAATAAAGCCCAAGAATACCAAACTCTCTTGCATAAATGTGCACTTCTTCATATTTGCATATAGTTTCTCTTTCCTTAACACTTTGAATATCACCCTTAGATGCCTCAAATGTTCTTCCTTAGTTTTACTAAAGATCAAGATATCATCAAAATAAACCACAACAAACTTACCATTATACTCCCACAACACGGTGTTCATCAGTCTCATAAAAGTACTAGGTGTATTGGATAACCCGAATGACATCACCAACCACTCATATAATCCATTTCCTATCTTGAATGTTGTTTTCCACTCATCTCCTTCTCTGATCCGAATCTGATGGTAACCACTTCAAGATCAATCTTGGTGAAATACCTAGATCCAAAGAAGCACATCCATCATATCATCAAGGCGAGGTATTGGGAACCTATACTTGATTGTAATTTTATTGATTGCTCTGCTATCAGTGCACATTCTCCATGTTCCATCCTTATTTGGTGTTAATAAAGTTGGGGTTGCACATGGACTCATGCTCTCCCTCACGACACCCTTTCTCACAAGCTCTGCCACTTGCCTATTCAACTCAGCATGCAATGTCGGGCTCATCCTATAAGCCGCTTGATTTGGGAGTGAAGACCCTAGAATCAAATCAATATGGTGTTGAATATCTCTTTTGGGTGGTAATCCATCTGGTAGCTCATCAGGGATAACATCAGAAAATTATTTTATTAATTCTGTTGTTTCTACTAGTATTTGTGCACTTGCAGGTTCATCCTTGTTGGTGACTAGTGCATAACAAAACTAGTTGCCTTTGCCTCCTTCACAAATTCCTTTGCAGAAAGCATATTTTCAGCCTTCCCCTCTTCCTTGAGAGGTAGTAAAACTATTTTTGTGCCATCCTTCTAGAAAGTATAAGTATTCTTCCCCCATCATGAATAACTTTCCTATCAAATTGCCATGGTCTTCCTAGCAGCATATGACATGCATCCATAGGAATAACATCACACCAAATCTCATCCTTGTAACTTTTCCCAATAGAAAAACTTATTAAACATCTCTTATCAACAGTAACTTCATTACTATTTTAAACCATGCAATACGGTAAGGGTTAGGATTCTTCTCACAATGCAGACCCAATTTCTCGACCATCTCATTTGAAACCATGTTCTCACAACTACCACCATCAATAATAACATTACATACCTTTCCTCCTGGAAGTGCATCTTGTTCTGAAAATATTTGTACACACCATGTATCCCCCTTGATATCATTTCTTAGAGCAATCATCATCCTCTTGATCATCAAATTTTCTCCAACATCTGGTGGAATTTCTAGGTCATGTTCATCTTCTACTTCTTCATCTTTAACAAGATTTACTCTTGGTACATCTCCTTGTCTCTTGTCATGTGAATAAGAATGTGGGCATTCAAAATCCGATGCCCCTCTTCACCACATCTGTAACAAAAAAATGGTCTTCGTGGAGCCTCCCATCCTCTATTGCCAGCATATCCTCTACCCCTAGAAAATCCTCTACCTCTTTGTTGATTTTGGAAATCTTGTCTCATATCTTCTTGCTTGTCCAATCCATGAGATGATTCTCCCCTACCTTGTTGAAACCAGATCATCCCCAAAAGGAAGATGAGGCCCCCCTATTCATTCCGGGTGATCTCCTAAAACTTTGATGATTTTGTTTTCCTTGGCCTTTAAGGCTAATTGATAGGCATCCTCCATGCTCTTAATCCTATGCATACTTATCTCATCTTGAATAGAAAATTTTAATCCATTTACATACCTTGCAGCCATTTATTCCTTAGTTTCTTCATGCTCTACATGAATGGACAACTTGTAGAACTCATCTATGTATTCTTGCACTTGTTTGTAGGTTCTATATGAGATTCTAAACCTCATGTAAAGGGTTTGTGCATAATCCACAAGGAGAAATTTATCCTTCAGCTTCTTCTCCATCTTACTCCACGTCCTAATTCTTTCTTTCCCCTTTCTTGACCTCTCTTTCTGTAGGTGATCCCACCATAACATAGCATGACCTTTCAATTTCATGCATGAAAATTTTACCTTCTTTTCTTCTAACATAGCCTTCCACTCAAAAAATTTCCCCATGCTAGTCAACCAATCTATCATCTCCTCTGGTTTTAGACTACCACCATACTTTGAAACATCAAATCTTATCCCATCATTCTTCCCTTCTAATGTGTAAAGCATCCTTTCTTCAAAAGCTAATGGTGGTGCTTGCGTTTCCTCCTCTTCACAAACTTCTTCTTCATCTGTGTCATCTCCACCTTGATTTCTTCTTTCGGGTTATCATTGCATAGCAAGTGCAAAGAACTTGTCTCTCTGAGATCTTGCATATTTCTATTCATCTGGGCAATACTAACTCCTCTTCCTCTTCCTCTTCCCGCCATTTTTTAAAAAATACTCCAAACCCACTCGATACCGGATAATGTAGCCAAATTATGAACAAATCAGATATCACGCAAATAATATGAACTCCAAAGAAAAATAGATCTCATTCTTTGTTATTGAATAATGAATTACAATGTTTCCTAAATAGGAAAACAACTCCCAACTCAAGTTGCGAAGTAAACTCTAGCTAACCTGACTAAATCTACTCTAGGTGGTAAAATTACTATTTTTAGCGGTTTTACTAGAACTCTGCTATTCTTAGTAAGTTTGCATGCTTATTCCTACGAACATGAAATTGCCACGCATCTTCTACATCCCTAAATTAGAGGAATTTCCAACTTTCTAAGTCATTGATGGTGGAGAGCCAGAGTGCTTTGAGGAAGTAGTGTAGGTGGATTCTAGGAAGAAGTGGGAGTAGGCCATGGATGAAGAGCATAGATCTCTTATGGAAAACTAGACTTGGGATCTGGTGGAGCTACCCGAGGGAAAGAGAGCATTACAGAACAAGTGGGTGTATAGAATCAAAGAGGAAGATGGAGGCAGAAATGATACAAGGCCTGGTTGGTGGTCAAAGGATTTTCACAGAAGAAAGGTATAGACTTTGATGAAATTTTTTCTCCGGTTGTTAAAATGACTTCTATTAGGACTTTGTTCTTGGTTTAGTTGTAGTAGAAGACCTGCACTTAGAATAGTTGGATGTGAAGACTACATTCCTTCATGGTGAGTTGGAGGAGGAATTGTACATGTAGCTAGCCATAAGGTTATAAGGTCAAAGGGAAGGAGAGGTTAGTGTGAAAATTGAAAAAGAGCTTGTATGGCTGAAATAAGCTCCACACAGCAGTGGTACATGATGTTTGTGATTTTAAGTAGGAGCAGGGTTATTCCATGTGTCACTCAAACCATTTCGTGTACATCAAGAAGTTTCTTGATGGTAGTTATATTATTCTTTTCTGTATGTAGATGATATGCTTGTTACAGGGAAGAACATGCAGAAATAAAGGTACTCAAGAAGCAGCTAGGTGACTCCTTTGCTATGAAGGATTTGGGGGCAGCAAAACAAATCCTTGGTATGAGAATAACTTGGAACATGAAGGAGAGGAAGCTGGTATTATCTCAAGAAGAGTACATAAAGAAGGTCTTGGAGAGGTTTAGTATGCAGGATGCTAAACCGGTTGGTACTCCTTTGGCAGGTCACTTTAAATTATCAAAGGAGCAGAGTCCCAAGACTGAGGAGGATAGAATACAGATGTCTAGGGTACTGTACTCATCAGCAGTTGGTAGCTTGATGTATGCTATGGTATGCACTAGGCCTAACATTGCCCATGCAGTGGGAGAGCGGTGAGCGGAGTTTATGAGTGATCTAGGTAGAGAGCACTAACAGCCATAAAGTGGATCCCTCGATATTTGAGAGGGACCATGGGAGCAACATTGTGTTTCGGTGGATCAAACACTACATTATGTGGCTATGTAGATTTAGACATGGTAGGAGATTTGGACAGTAGGAGGAGCATGACAGGTTATGTATTTACGATTGGTGATGCAGCGGTGAGTTGGATTTCACGGTTAAAAAGGTTGTGGCTTTGTCAACCAAACATTAATATATAATTACTAACATTAATATTTTAATATTATTATTATTATTAGCAATAGTGATAATAATAAAATATTAATAGTGTCA
Source organism: Taxus wallichiana var. yunnanensis (assembly GCA_018340775.1). Lineage (NCBI taxonomy): Eukaryota > Viridiplantae > Streptophyta > Pinopsida > Cupressales > Taxaceae > Taxus > Taxus wallichiana. The sequence continues at coordinate 674,349,703 of CM031243.1, read as the reverse complement.
ACTAAACCATAACCCTTCAATTAAAATTTTCCTTATAACTTTATAATAATATTAGGAGGTGTTAAAAGTTAATTCTATCCTCCCCCCCCTTAATTATTATATTATTTAACATTTGATCCTTGAAAAATTTATAGTTGATAAATAAATTTATACAATTAATGATATAAATAAATTTATACAATCAAATGAGACTAAGGTCTAATGGTAACCATGCATTTTCTTTACTCTATTTGATTAAAAGAAAATCAATCCATTTGTTGACAAGATAAATAACTAATGAAATTTTTTAGACTTTTCCATCAACACATATAAAGTTTAAACTTTCTTCAACAATACAAAAAAATATATATATATATAGTTTAACTTGCTATCATATGCCTTTCAAGTAGTGAAATGTAAGTAGCTATTTCCTTTCCTCACACAATGCAAGTTCAATCATTTCAAAAAAATAATTTATAACAATATTTCCCCATATTTTAAAATGAATATCACTCCTCTTGAAGGCAATGAAACTACAATCTTGAAATTAAATTTATTCTCATTTCACTCACATTTCATCATATCAAGAACTTGTTACACTAAAATTGTTTCTCTTCCCAACAAGAAAAGAATTAATATTAAATCCTTTACTTTCATTTCCAATGAGAAATAATACTACAATTTTAATAAATAAGACAACTAAAAATCTCCACTTTAAGAATACAAGTTTACAAGACCTCCATACACAATGGAGACAACATGATAAAATGTTTATAAGGGATTCTTGGTCCTTTCCTCCAAATGCAACAAGAACCATGATTCCTCCTTTGAACTCCACCTTCTACCAAGATCAAAAAAACAACCAAAAATGGGGAGTAGGCAACACTCTCCACCCAACCAATACTCCAATGAGGAAGTGAAGCCTACTTCCTCATTGGCCCCAACCCCAACAATGAAACAATATGGAATATTTGAAAACCATTGGAAACAAAAGACAAGGCTTCCACATTTACTTTCAAAAATCACTCACACAAGAAAATAACCACAAAACATTCATTTTTATACACATAAAATCCCCAAGTCATTGGCTCTAAAATCGTGTGAAGTAGAGAAAGGAATATGGGGATTTCCCTTGTGCCTCCCAAGGGTTTGGGTGCCCACCTCAAAACCTCCAAAACTCAATCAATCCCAAATATCTCTTATTCCTCCCTCACTCTTATGCCTCCCTCTCTCTTATGTCTCCCACAATGAACAAAATAACAAGATGAGAACAAGGTGGGGCACCCAACCCACTCCCTCCTAAATACCCAAGAGAAAATCTTATGCCTCCCAAAAAATTTCATCCCCATTTCACTTTCTCATACACATCCTAAGGACATTTCACTACCCAACAACATCATGCAATAAAACATTCATTCAACACATAAACACATAAGAAAGAGAAGAAACCAAGGGTGAAGACCCTACCTTGCCATAGCAATAATCCACTCCACAAGAAAGTTCCAAAATTCTCCAAGCTCAAGCAATTCCAAGAAATATTCAACTCCAACAAGCACTCCAAAAAGCAAGCATTCCAAAATGAGAGAGCCAAAAACCAAGCAAGTAACCCTAAAACTTCACAAAAATTCTAATAAATAAAAAGAGGGAGAGGGAGATGATGTGGCTCCATGTATGATGCTACATAATTTCTTCTCCATCCCACATCACCAAGGTCAAACCCAAACCCCAAATCATAATAAATTGGTGGTTGGGGAAAATACCACCCTCTTACAAACTCAACCCAACCCACACCCCTTAAGGAAAAAATTTAAATACCCATGTAAGAAAAGTGCAATTAATTTCTCTTTTCCTTCATTAAAAAAAAAATAGGACCTAAAATAAGTCCCTCACATCATAGGCCAAGTGGTTGGGTGACTTTAAGAGGTGTGGGACAAGCTTAGCTTGTCCCACAAGTCTCCAAAATAGCCTAGAAGGTCAAAATCCGAATTTCACAAGGAATATTGAGTACACACTACCCCAAAACAAAATGAAATCATTCCAAACCAACACACATTAAGGCTACCAACTCACATTTATTTCCCCCTTTTGTCACATCCTAATAAGCATTAGTTAAAAAAATTAATTAACTTAAGAGGAGTGTTAAACACAATTAATAAAAGTGACTCCACATACTAATAAAAATACAATAACTCACAATTAAATAAAATCAACAAGACAAACTTACAAACATTCCCAAGGTCACATTTGAGGTCACCCCCCAATGGGGACCTCCTAACAAACTACAACAACATACAACATACGAATACATGTGTTTCCATGGTGACCTGTTGCCAATACTCCATATTATTTCATTGTCGGTCTCCTATCTCCCTTTGGTTTATTGTGTTTTGAACTCCTACAAAAGTTTGGATAATACCTTTCTGGCCTCGTGGCCATATTAACAACATTGAAATAGTAAAAACACATGTATATACATATAATCAATTATTGTAACTAAACCATCTCAAAACAAGTACTTTGCCATTTTTCACAATTTCAATTATTTAAATTTCATTAATTTTTCAACTAGCAATAAGTTCACGACATCAAATACATCATCTAGAATCATGTAATCATATAATTAAATGCATCAGTCCAATATAAGCCCAAAATCAACAATTTGATATATCAAAACATGCATATAATTCATCTTGTAAATCATGTCATAGGTCTAACATCCATATTGTCTATCCAAAGAACTAATCAAAATAACAATGTCCATCATCACAATATCTAAATTATGATAGAAATGTCCATCACTCTAATCTATACTAAGAAAAATAATAATCATATAAATTTAGAAGAGGAGTGGGCACTAAATAAATCCATTAGTAGTTCCTTCATAAGTGGGTGGTTCTGCATAAGAGAAGGTCTCTGTAACAATTCTAGTGTCATGATCATGTCATCAATGATCAACCATATCCCTATCTCTTGAACATGGTCATCCTTACCCTATTTGTCTGATATGGATTATTTTTGATTGCAACTCATACCTAAATCTCCCTAAACCATTTCACTATTGTAGACTGTCTCGAGAGTTTTCCGTTAATATAAAGAACTCAAAAAATAGAGCTCGTATGCGTGAGTTATGGTTCACTGAAATCTTCGGCCAACAGGAAAAATTATGGGACAAAACTTAGGTAGGTCTGTTGATGTGGACAAATCAGAATGTATCAAGTGGCAAAAAATGAGTAAAGAGTTCAAATTTGTGTTTTAAGCCTCCGGTCTTCAACACATGATTTGGAAATGGTGGGCCCAACTATTTGATGGCTAGGAGCCCTTAACCATGTTTGACACACTCTATTAATAGATGGGTGCCTTTGCGTATGAATCATATCATTATGGATGAGAAATTGTATATCATATCCATTACATTTCTATATCCCTTGAATGTGGGATTTTTGTATTACAAGTATTTATATTGTAATGAATATTTTTGGATTGTATTGACTTGCAATGCATTAAGAGTAGCTCGACCGAGATAGTAACAGATCAACATATTTAGGGGCCAACTCGCCCTTATCTCCATGTAACCAACGTGGTGATCAACTTCCCAATCGGCCGGACCTTATCTCTCTGCATCGTTTGGGGTTGTTTCCCCACAACTAGGCTGAAATTCCTTATAACTTGGCACATTATCTATGGAAAATAAACCTTCCACAAAAATTACCAACGAACATCTACTCGGCACCTACGTGGCGGGATTCTTACCTTGGCACAGGATATACCTTATAGCTCAAAGCACTATATATGTTGGCCAATCCAACCTTGCATGGGGATTCGGTGTAACAATCGACGCCACATCGACATGGCTTTAGCGGATAGCTAGCTCACCACTACATGGCATACAATAGTTCGGCCCACACTTCGGCATTAGAACAAATGCACCGACCACCTATTAAATGGTGAACCAAAATAAGTGTAATGCATGATCGAAGTCACGAGAGATAAGAGGAGGTATTTCCTAATATAAACCCATATCTAGCCCTCTTTTCCATGAATGTGGGATAAATCCTATAATAGAAATGTTGGTGGGTACAAAAGGAGGCCATGGAGGATCAATCTCGCGACCTCGCCACTCCACTTTGGTCCTCGACAAATAAACACCCTTCATCACATTAACCTAGACATGGCCCCCTTCACTCCACTAATATTAATTTGATTAATTTAATTTAATTAATTCATTATCCTCACCATATTTATTATTTAAATATCTTAATTAGGGATAATGTCCACATACATCTCACCTAGACACCTCACCCTAAGACCTATTCTTAGTAAGTTGCCATAACTAACTAAGACTTACCCAAACCCTAAAAATCAATGCCTACATTCCCTCTAACCACATTCCCGCATACTTACAAGAAGCTTCTAGTCTAATCCATGGGTGAATGACATGAGATCCCAAAAAATCAAGGGGATCTGCCTAGTTTAGTAAACCTAGAAAATCCCACCTTGACCGACACCGGTTACTCTAACAGTCGCCAAGCCGGAACCACCGTCGGACACCTTTTAATCCCCAAAAAACCTTATTTTGGAGTTGGGAAAACATTAGGAACATTCTTGAGAGATATTACATCTTCTGAGAATGAATTTCAGCGAGAACATGCATGCAAGGAAGGAGATCAAGAATTTTCTCTTGCACATCCATCCAACATTCACCCCAAAACATATTTGATCCAACCAAGCAAAAGAGAATGCACATGTAGCCCATGCATTCCCACCGAGATTTTTACGTGTGGGGTATAGGTGATGGGTGCCAGGCTATTGGAGAGTGGATATTAGATAGGCCCACACATGTTGTGGCCTATTTCCGGAAGTTATTGGAGGGTTGTCCTGAGTGGATATTATATGGAGGCCATATGTGGGATTCCCCTCATATAGCCATATGCATGAGGAGCTAGGCGAGCTCCAAATTAGTGAGATGGATACGGGTTCGCCATGCCGAGGAGCACAAGATGATCCCGTGGATAGATTCGGGAGGTAGTTTGGACTATTACAGACGTACCTCGCCCTTCCCAATATAAGATCGATGACGTGGAGGCCCTTACATCTACCATAGCCTGCCAGTTCCCACAGGGGGAGGAGCGGCAGTTGACCAAAGTATAGATGATGCCGGGGTCATAGGTAGGTAGAGACAGGTGGTGGCCAACACATTTACGATCCATACCACCTAGACTAGGATAGCCCGATCTAGCCACCATCACGGTGCTTTGAGAGAGTCCCTACAAGGCGGAGGCTACTCTTATTACACAGGTTTGGGTATGGTACACATAGGTAGCAAGCTCGAGAGGAAGAGGTAGCATAGCTACATGTACAGGTGGCGAGTCTGTAGACCCAGATGGCCGGTGGTGGGGATGGAAATGGGGGAGGGGCGATGGTCGGTGGCAGCCTTACGAGGCACAGTGGCGTGGTTTGTAGGGCCGATTGGCCATAGCCTAGGGACAGATTGGGGTATTACAGCCCAGAGATAGGCACAGGGGTAGGGACACCACCACGAGCACCGGGACCAGTCCCAATTCAAAGGCGGGAGCGGGACGAGGTTCCATAGGGACAGTACAGGGGCCGAGGCCTATGGGGCCACTATAGACCGTGCCTATATCCAGGTTAAGGGATCTAGTCCTCACTAGGTACAGATAGGCATCGAGTCATAGGACTAGATCCCGCACTCATAGTGTGGATAACAAAGGGGGCCATTAAGCTCCGAGGCCGAGATCGGGAGAGCCTACCAATGCATGAGACCAGGCTCCAAGTGAGGTGCCAACAGGGACTCAGCCACCACCTATGATGGGTGGGGAGATGCTAGCAAGTCACCATACAGGGGTGGAGGATGCAAAGGGCACATGTAATTTAGAGATGAAGGATATCCACCGAGATGCCTAATATGTGGCTTTTGATTTTGATGTATTATAGACATTTTTGATATATACCGGCATGCATGTCTTTGAAGATAGTGAGGATGTACGAGAGTTTTTGTTTTATGTTTTTAGCATATACCACCTACGTCTTGAAGATATTTTGTATTGATCCATCATTTTATTTTATATGAGACCGGCCTGCATGCGATCACATTTTGTATTGATTATCGGCCTACGTGCCGATGATTGTGAGATGATGGACATGATGGGATATCCATGTATGTTATATTGATATACACATTTACTTATATGATGAGATACATGAGATTCTTGATTTTTGATGTTTTGATGAGACTTTTGATTTGTTGTTTTGATATGGATGGAAATTAGGTGAGTTAGGCATGATGAAGTCAGGTTAGGTCATAGGCATGGATCGAGTCAGGTTGGTTTAGGCATGGTTGAGTCAGGTCTTAGGCATGGATCGAGTTAGGTCATAGGCATGGATTGAGTCAGGTCTTAGGCATGGATTGAGTTAGGTTTGTTTAGGCATGGTTGAGTTAGGTTGGTTTAGGCATGGTGGAGTCAGGTTTGTTTAGGCATGAATTGATTTTTAAAGTGGTTATGGTTGTGATTCATTAATTTGTATAATGAATGATAATATGGGCTATGTTAAGGGCTTTACATAGTTGTCTTTCGAGGGAGTAGTCTATTTATAGCAATAGTTATTGAGAGGAAGATGTCCTTTTGAGGGAGTCATCTTTTATATTAGAAGTTTGACTCAAGGAGTTAGGTCCCATGTGAGGGCTTTGAAGTCATGGACAAGACCAAGGTGAAGAATAAGATTCTTGTTCAAAAGCAAGGTGAAACGACCATGGGATCTCATCTAAAGATGTATGAAGTTGATAGCGCTCAAGGGACAAGCATGGAAAGAGATAAAAGGTGAGTTATCACTAAAAGTCAACAATAGAATGGTCAAAGATGCAAGGCGTTAAGGGGCTCGGGTTGGGGTTAACCATCGAGTGAAGATAAACGATAAGCACTTATCCATAAGTATGAATCACGATGTATGGTCTAAGCCATTTAGGAGTAAATTTTTCCCGTTTACCTTTTTTTGCTTTGGTTACATTTTTATTTTATTTCAAGACAAGATCACCGACTTGGAAGGTTCGTTCTCATGGACATGTTTTTCATAGGAGGATGTTTTATACGTTTTTGGTAAACTTGAAGGTGATCAAGAGCGTTAAGATGACATTCATCTAATAAATCTAGTTGTACTAAATGGTCCTGATGAAATTCATCATCATTAAGCATGTCATGGAGAGAAATGTCGAGTGAGGGAGTCTAGACTTCGAGAGGTAGAATAACCTCCGTACTATAGACCGAGAAAAATGGTGTGGCAGAGTGGGAGTGTGAATACTAGTGTGGTATGCCCATAATGAAAAAGGAATGTGAATATGCCAATCCTTCACAGATGATTAACTACTTTCATGAGAATTTTGTTTAAGGTTTTGTTAGTGGATTCGAAACAGCCGTTGTTCTATGGGTAATAAGGTGATGAGAAACTTAGCTGAATGCCGAAGGCATCACAAATTTTTTGCAATGTTTTGTTTTTGAATTTTTTTCCATTATCAGTGATAAGGCGATGAGGAACACCAAAATGACAAATGATGTGATGGTTGATGAACTCACATATTTTCTCAACTTTTGTGGAGATGAGTGGTATGGCTTCAACCCATTTTGTTTAATATTTGGTAGTAAGTGATGATCCATTGATGTCATTAGGGAAGAATGGGGTTTATCTTTCCGAAAGATCCAAACCCCATTGAGAGAAGGGCCAAAGGTCACGGGATACCCGTAAGGCATGACTGGGTGTATGATGAAGATTGGCATGTTGTTGGAATTTTACACAACGTTTGACGTATTCGTAACAAATCATAGTTAAGGGTCATCTAGTAATAGCCTAGGTGAAGAATACACTTAGCAACAGAAAGGCCACCAAATGACCTCCACATATGCCATCATGAACTTCCTTAATGGTATAAGGAATTTAAGAACTTTTGAGGCATCGAAAGAGAATACCATCAAATCCACACTTATGGATGAGGCCCCCATGATAACATAACGAGGACCTTTTTAAGGAAGATGCATTGTTTGTTACGGGTGAGATTAGGAGGTAAGATGGAGAGAGAGATAGTCGTAGTATTGTTTGTGCCAAAAGTCACTTGGTCCTGGGTAGTAGTTATAATAGATTAAACTTCATGTGGTAAATAAGAAGGTGATTGGAGTCATTTATGGTGAAAAATATTTTAGAATTGATGGGCAAAGTGGGTATTTGAGAAGCTAAGTAGGCCATGATGTCTGCAAATTTGTTGGTTAAACAAGGGATGGTTTGCAGGTGTAATAATCAAAGGTGGTCAAAATTATGTCTACATGATGTTTATACTTTTGAAGTATCCCATTACGACATTGGTATATACCATTGACTTGGTTTATGACCAATTGAGAATCACCAAAGATGTTGATTGATTTGACATCTAGGCATAGGCACTTGAGACCTAATATGAGTTCTTCATATTCGCAATATTGTTTGTGCATTCAAAATTGAGTTTGAAAGACAAAGGAATGGGCTCACTATCAAGCGGAATGAGGATAAAACCATCCCCACCACCACGCCGACACTTTGAATCATCGAAGAAGAGTGCCATTTGGTAGGGGTTCGCCAGGAAAGGGTAGCAATGGACTTGTCTGGAAAGTAAAAATTAGAGGGTCGATCCTTGGAAATAGGTGCATATGCCAATTGGTTGGTGATGGCTTGGCCCTTGCTAGACTTTTGATGAATGAATTAAAGGTCAAGGTCACCTAAAAGCATAAGCCAATGTGTGGCACATTGATTTTTATAAGGTTTGGCATACATGAAGTGTAAGGGGTCGTGTTGGTCACAACATAGGTTTTGTGGTTGAGTAGGTAATGGATAAAAAAAAGAAATTTTTTTCGGATGGGTGTATCGTGTTTCATAGTCCAAAAGATTATGACTTATGTAATAAACCACTTGCTCCTATGTTATTCATCGCGATGTGCGAGCATGGCTCCTGAGGGAGTGATCGGTAGCGAGATGTATAGGTAGAAAGGTTGATCGTATTTAGGTGGAATGAGTATAGGTGGTAGGAGGAGGTATTGTTTTAGGGCCTCAAAAGCTTTTGGAAATCATCATCCCATTTAAAGGAAACATCCTTCTAGAGAAGATGATGAAATGGTTGGCACCGATCGCTTAATTTTGAAATGAAACAGATGAATAAACTCAGTAACTTACCTTGCAAGCTACGAAGTTGTCTAAAGTTAGTGGGAGGAGGCATTTTGAGAATGGCCTTGACTTTAACAAGGTCAACTTCTATACCACATAGGGAAATGATAAAGCTCAGGATTTTTCCATAGAGGACCGCATAAAACGCACTTCTTAGGCAAGGCGAACATAATATTTAATGAGAAAGTCAAAATTTGTTTTGAGGATGGCAAGGTGTTTGGAGTGGCATTTAGATTTGGCAAGAGATAATCCATGTAATATTCCAATATGATTTCATGGCAGATGTAAGTCCAAAATTTTTAAGGCCAAAACACATGACTCGATGGTAGAAGGTCCCCCCAAGGGGTGATGAAAGAGGTCTTGTGTTGATCCTCTGCGCAGCAAGTCGATTTGGTTATAACCCAAGAAGCCATCCATGAGTGATAGCATCTCATGAAGAGCAATAAGGTCAACCTATTGATCAATACCGTATGGGAAAGTTGTCTTTTGGGATGGATAGGTTGAGGTCATGCAAATATATGCAAATGCGAGTCCCCCTATCACCTTAGTGACAGGGACAATGTTATAAATCCAACGAGGATAATCAATGGGTAATATGAAGGAAATGGAAAGAAGGAGTTGAAGTTCTTATTTGACGAGAAGGGTGATGCGAGGTGTATTTTCCTTAGCTTTTGTTTGATTGGTTTGGCATCGGGAATCGGTTACGATATTGTGGACCACTATGGTGGGGTCAATACTAAGCATGTCTGCGCATAAGACAAGACAAAGTGTGGTTATGATCTTTGAGAAAAGAAGTGATGGCTTCCTGTTCAATGAAAGATCTAAAGATTGACCAATATTTAAGATGTGCGGGTCATCCCGAGTATGAATTTTGATATTGATAGTCATTCATTCAACATGGTTTACATCTCAAAGCGTAATGACAGATGAATATATGAGTCTTCAAAGCACTAAGGTAGGTGAGGATGGATTCATCATCTTGACATTGGATGATGCTAATTAGAGGTGTATCATCATCAATCATTTCAAGATATAGGAAGGGAAGATAGGAAGGAGCCTCTCCCTCGACGTTGATAAGTCAAAGGCCCTAGTGAAATGGTGTTTATGATAAAAGAAATTTAGGAGGGATAGATTCAGGATCCATCGACTCCATCGGTGAAGGTGGTAATGAAGGCGGAGTGGGTGAAGAAAGTGGAGAAGGGTTGATGTCCTCGATGGGTTCAATGCGGGCTTGTTTGGTAGGTGGTTCAGGAAATCCGATACCACTACAATTGTTATGTTTGTGGGTGGTACATGGAATAATTATATGTGGCCTTTCTCGTAAAATCCAAAACCAAAACCCTTTTATGCACATCGGTGCATGAAGGTGCGGAAAAATGGTGATTTGTAAAAGACTGGAAGTCACGGAAAATGGGTGGGTTTGTGATGGTGGTTCGGTGTGTACATGGTACTATCAAGTCCCCCATAGGTGAGAATGGTACAAGATGAGGAATACCATAAAGGAGGCATTCTCCTATGCGGTGATCATAGAGAGGGTGTTGGTTAAGACTCCCATACTCTTGTGGAGTAAGGAATGTGTTGACACTTTATATATGATATTCCCCAAAGTGAGATGTTGAAAAACACCTTCCAAGGATCGGTGGTTGGTATGTGGGTATGGGAATAGATGATGTGTCGAAGGTCAAGTTAATGGATTGGGAGAATGATGGGTTGGCCGGGGAGGTTATGGCGGTGGTAAGAGTGGAAGAGGTATGTGTGGTGGAGGTGGCGACTGTACTAGTAAGCAGAAGTGTAGACGAAGTGGTGGTGGTCGCAGAGGTAGATGCTTTAATGGGTATGAGCATGTCATTAGGTCGGTAGAGCATGTTGCATGTTTTGAAAGGTGATGGATTAGCTAGGATAGTGTAGGTGTGCCCTTTGTGTTCAAACTTTACACAATGATGCAAAGTGGAAGGAACACAACCCATGACACGAATCTAGGGTCTACCAAGCAACAAGTTATATTGGAATTCCCCCTTCAAGATGTAAAATAATTCAAGGATGGTGCGGGGCCCATGCAATGTGGTTGATGACATTAGCTTAATGTAGAGGCAATAGATCATTGAATGAATGCAACATGAACAGATGTTTATGCAAGTAATTATCATGTATGCATATTTGAGTGAATGCATGGGATGAAATGATGTTAATGCTAACACCCCCATCAATCATCACACGTCACACCCATATGTCATCAATGTGGACAAAGATGAAGAGGGATGGGTCCAGGTCATCGTTTTGGTGTGGTGCAATCTCTTCCTTTGAGAAGCTAAGGAGGCTACTTGGTGAGTAGAGTGCGGTGTGGATAAATGTGGTAATTTGGTGAGAGAGGCTGCATGATGGGGTGTGATAATGGAGGCTACGAGTATAGGGTGATTGGGTAAAACCTCAATAGATTGAAGAACCTCCATGAGATCTTGACGATGGGGTTCTGAGGTTTGGATGAGGTCATATAAGGACATTTTGAGGGGAGATTGGTGTAACTTTTTTGAGCATGGTGCGATGTGTGACTCCATTATAAATGGGGTATGTGGGGCCACAGATAGTGATTTTAGGTCTAGATGCGAGATGGTATGTTGGGTATAGGATTGGTTGTGGGTTAGTCACCTTTTCTTTACCTTTATCCTTTTGATCATGGGTAAAGGGGATCATGTTGATCTAAGGGGAGTTGGAAAATGGAGAAGGTGTAGGGTTAGTGGTATAACAACATGACGGTGAAACCTACCGGAGGAGAAAAACTCTGTGAGGTGAGATGGATGCAACAAATTTAGGTGATGGTGTGGTAAGTTCTCCGATGCGAACCATGTTAATTTCAAATCTTGGGGGTGGTTCTAGTAGCTTTAGGGGTGGAGGTTGTGGTTGTTTTGTGTACGGTGAGGGAATCGATGTCGGTGAGGCGGGGTCCTCATCGAGAAGGTTGTTGTCATCAAAGTTGGCTTTTAGAGGACACAAATGGATAAGGATGGTTTTCAAGGCCTTGCGGTTCTCCACATCCCGCCTCGACACACGATGGTAGGCACAAATTTTAGTGTCATCAAACCCTTTTGGCTTAGGTTTGAGGGGGTCATAATGTCCGAGAGTGGCGAATGTGATAACAAAAATCTCAAGGAGGTTGGTTAATATTTGGGCATAAGACCCCACTAGTGGGTCGCAATGAGATGTGAAAGTGGGTTTCGGTGTAGGTACAACTAATTGTTGAGAAACATTCCTCTCATAGGGGGAATAGGTCGAGCTATGGTTTTCAATGGGAATGCATCTACTCGGGCATCCCTACTAGCCACACACAAACTATGTGCTCATAAGCCCAAAGAGTAGTGTAATAAGGTAAAACATAGGTTTAACCTACGTAATCGCCATATGCATATAACTCTCGTAGAAACTACACCAGAATGCTAGCACCTAGGAAAAGTGGGTCTCATCTATCATCATGTCATGGAGTACCCCATCAACAATCAAGGAAAATGTCCACCCTCTGCATCTGGCAGTGCAAAGCAACACATTGCCTCCATCAAAAGAACCACTAGCCTTGTCTCCTCTGGATGGGCTAGGTACATCTCTCCATATCGAATGCTGGCACTATGGAATGTCAGCTCAGCCATCCCCTCACCAAACAACATCAACATCAGCTCCTCCAGAGGCCTCTGAAGGAGATAGAGTAGACCTATGTACCCAATATGGGTAGCCATAGAATCCTGAACACGTCCTCCAGGGTGACAGTGATCTCACTGTCGGTAGGTGGAACATGTTGGTCACGGAATCCCATCTATCGATGAGCATGACCATCAAACTAGGCTATAGACTACATGCCGGTAGCGTTGGACTCCACTCAAGCCCACTTCCTCCACATGTTGCGAGCCTCATAGCGATCGGCTGTGCCACCCAATGTCATGAGCGGGCGGAACCCTGTCCCGCATACGTAGCTGATCTCTCCCCTGCATCCAATACAAACAACACATTAATCTACATTTTTATACCCATACTTGCCCCCTATCATTTCCCAACACCCTATTTTACCCCTACCTATCTTGATCCCCCAACTTATGGCACTTTTGACCCCTTTCTCTCCACATCCTGACCAGGTGCGCTTATCTCTAACCAACCCCAGTCACCCCTTAACCAGCATCAGTCACTTGTTTAGTGACCGATACCGGTTCATTCCTACCATGTCAACCACACTTGACAGACGCCGGTCCACCGTTGCGCAAAAAACTCCGACCCCCAAACCCCCTTTTTCTAAAAACCTACCCACCTTGACCCTTTTCCCCCTAATAAACACCTACACCTCCCTTCCACCTCATCCCCTCCCTTCCTCTCCCATTTATTTCTCTCCCCATTCCTATTTTACCCACTTTCCCTCTCATTTCCAAATTTAAAGTTTTTTTATTTTATTTTTCACCCACCCATAGAAAAAAACCAAAAAACAATTTGCAAATCCTATAATCTATCTAACTGAATATAACTAGAGTTGGTCACTTACCTCATCGTGTTTTCATCATCTCGGTGGCACATCTGTCCGCTTGACCGATGGCCCATTCGATCCCTCTCGGCCTCTGCCATTACCAAATCTCCACCCGTGTCTCCAACCAATCGAATCACATGTAATGATCATTCGACACTGCCTCTCACCTACCAATCACCCGCCATTCTCACCACCAACTCAACACTGCTTCATCCAGACACTTTTCCCTCTTTTCTCTCTCTTTTGTCATTTTCTCAAATCACTAAATGACAAATAAATAACAAAAAACACTATTTTTTTGTTTTTATAACAAACCCAACCTAACCGATGTCGATTCACCTTCACCGACATTTGTTGCATGCCCTACCTTACCATGGTCAGTTGCCCTATACCGGCGTCAATTACCCTTGACCGCATCATTCACCCTTTCTTACACTAACCCAACATTTTACCCTATTACCCACCCATCACTTTCTTTATTTCCACACCTAACCATTACCTTGATCATTTTCCCACCCAACCTCTACCCAAACCATTTACCTCACCCTTCGCCCTCATCATTTCCTTCCTAATCTCCTCCTCCTTTGGGGACTCCTTATTTTACCCATACCTCACCTTACTGCGCCGTGACCTAGATATTTTGGACCTGGACCATCACTAGTGACCTTTGACCTCATGTTTTCACTATACCTTGCGACACATTACTGTGTTGTTTACCTAATGACCTAACCTAGCCTATTTCCATGATCGTTTATCCCGACCCTACCTTTAGTGTACCAAAACATACCCAAACGTTCCTACACCTAACATATGTTGTGTTTCGTAAACATATCCTATACCTTGGATACCAAAATAATTTCAACCTTGTTTAGATAAACCTATCGACCTTAGACAATGTCGAGTTTGATCGCTCTTCAACCCAAGATAGCGTGCTGCACTTTATAAATGTGCATGCATTTGATTGTTTTCTACCTTTGACCCTGACCCATTACCTAGATTGCCCGAGTAGACCTTTAACCCCGTTTTCCCCATCCCCACCTTCCCTTTTATCACATTTACCTTTTATCAAACCACTCACCAAATTTTCCTTCTGCCTCATCAGTTCTGGTTTGAGGGGGATCACCTTCACCCACACATGGGGCAACCACATCTTATTTTTGTTAGCGTCACTTACCAATACAAGCTACGCAACAAAAAGGGGTAAAATGTAGACACTAAAATTAGGTCACACTCCCCTTTGGTCCCTTGACAAATAAACACCCTTCATCACATTAACCTAGCCATGGCCCCCTTCACTCCACTAATATTAATTTAATTAATTTAATTAAATTAATTCATTATCCTCACCATATTTATTATTTAAATATCTTAATTAGGGATAATGTCCACATACATCTCACTTATAAACCTCATCAAGCCAACTCACCATAATACCTATTCTTAGTAAGTTTCCATAACTAACTAAGACTTACCCAAACCCTAAAACTCAATGCCTACATTCCTCTAACCACATTCCCAAGCTTACAAGAAGCTTCCAGGTCTAATTTGTAGGTGTACGACATGAGATCCCGAGAAAATGAAGGGGATCATCCTAGTTTAGTAAACCTTGAAAATACCACCTTAACCGATGCCGATTACTCGTAACCATTTCGGTTAAGCCAAAACCACCATCGGTCACCTTTAATCCCCAAAACAACCTTATTTTGGAGGTTGGAAAACATTGGGAACATTCCTAAGAGATATTACATCTTCTGAGAATGAATTTCAGCGAGAACACGCATGCAAGGAAGGAGATCAAGTATTTTCTCTTGCACAACCATCCAGCATTCACCCCAACATTATTTGATCCAACAAAGCAAAAGAGAATGCACATGCATCCCATGTAGGAGCTTTCCAATGTTTGGTGATCCTCAACAGCATTCAACCCCTTTCCAGTACCTTCATTCATCACTCACAGACACCCAGGACCAGATTTTAAGTAAGTGGAATAGTTTACTTCTTTGGTTCATTGGTTTCATCATTATATTGTCATCCTTTGTTTCCTTAGCCACCCATTGACCTCCATTCATACTCACCCCTCCACATACCCGTTAAAACCTTGCCAAACCCCACCCAAATAGCCTTATACATCTTTCCAACCAATCAGCATAAATAAATGAACCTCATTACATACAAATCCATTCACTCAGGAGCCAAATGGATCCTATCATTTACTCTACATACCATTCCATCCATCCACAACATAATGCATATCTTGGTTGCATTTACTCTTTCTTACATTTACTTGTACAATTTCACTTTATTATGCATGTTAGATAGATATCTTGTATGTCATTATCTTTCATACACACATGCGTGTTCAATTTATTTCTAGTTTTGATCAAATATTATATATATATATCATTACACATATCATGGATTTTTGGCACATTACCTTGTACCAGTACCACAATAGCTCTTATGAGCATCCACTTTCATACACTACATGTGTTATTGTTTCATTTTGTTTCATAGCACACTACTTTATCATATTATACATGCTTTGACATACTTTTGTATCTCGCTAACATACTAACAGGTGCTTCATGTGTAGCATTTATTTTTAGGACTATTTGACACCATGGTTATCTTTTACATTGTTTGTACTTGTTTGTCATTTTTTCCATTATATGTGGGCTTTTCCCTTTGTCCTGTGTGCACACTTGTTTGTTTGTGGCCCCTATGACATTGAGTGTCTTGAAACATTATGAGTCGTTTCCCATGTTTACAACCCACTTTTCGTAGTCCACATTGGCTTCTTTTGTGTGTTTAGATTTCAAACTGTTTGTCTAGATTATACTTTATCGTATACATGCATGCTTTTTTACTTTACTTACGTTTTCCGAACTACTTGTTTCATTGGTTTCCTAGCCACTTGTTTGTAGGTCACGATTCAATAGTTGGTCATAATTTGGGCCACATTCTCTATAAGCAATCTCCTATGCACCTCCAAAGAGGGGGCATCATTTGGGTGAATTATTCAACCCATACAATGGTTTAAACACAATACAACACCACAACACAATATCGGTATATCACAATCCAAGACTCAAAATTAGACTTGGGTCCTTAGTACAACAATGCCTTTCCTAGAGTGCCTATAACCAGGGGATAGTTACATAATGATTGGGTTCAACATAGTCTACAAAACTCATACACAATGGATTTTACAGGAAAATTATCCTTAGCACATGCATTAATACACACCATCTGCATTTGTGTTTTATTCCAAGAAGCAATTAAAGGTTAGAGGATAACACTAGACCTTCCTCTCTACACTACTTCTTCGTGTGCACCGATCACCCAAAAAACTAGACAATATAAAGATCTCTACAGTTTCAAGAAGTGGTTAATGGTTAGAGGACAACACCAGACATTTTCTCCCTACAATTCTTCCATTGCATTGGTGTGAGATTTCTCAAAAAAACTCACGTGCATCGACATCATCTATAAGATCCTTTTTACATTCTTTCATCATCATGTATCGACCTTGCAAATGTTCCTTTTTCACATTTTCAACATTTTTTTTTACATACTTCCTTACATGATTTTTATACATATACATGTGTATTTGACTACTTGATCATCTTCTCTTTTAGGTCTGCTCATATGGGAAAAAGCATTCAAAATCACCAACATCAACATGATACTAATAACAAGTACATCAACATAAATCGACATTTACACATGCACTTCCGCCCTAGGTTCATTTTCATCACCTTTTACACTTTTTCATCTTTAGTCTCCACGCTCCATTTTTATCACTCCACGCTTTGTCTAGTCCCTCAGCACACTTTCTACATCAATCTACATGGATATTAGATATGCATATCTATCTAATTTATGTTACCGAGCATTTTGCTCACCAAAATAAATTGGGGGAAAATGTAGACACATAATCACACACTTTGGGTAATTATCTAGTCTCGATCACATACTACTATTTGCATGATTCATAAGTAATAAAAGTACTAATTAACCCATGCCTTTGGCCACCTCTCTTTATTTTATGATTCTTCTTTCAGGGTTGCACTTGTACTTTCATAGTCTGTCTTTTTTACCTTTCATCATTTGTCATTCTAGACACCAGCAACCAACCACGGACAGCTGCTTAGGTGCCCCCATCCCCTCGGATGCACTTTTCCTCTTTTAATTTAGTCACACTTTTTGGTTCTTTTCTAGTTGTTTGAACATCTAATATATTTTGTAGTTTTCCTTTTTAGGGTTAATTATGAAATTCTAGCAAAGGAATCATTTAAATATAAAGTTATGTGATCATAATAAGGGACCAAGAACTAAGAATCTACTATCTCCACCTAAGGTTGCATCCATAAAATGCATCTATAGCTCCATTTACGTCCATCTAGCTCCATCACAAGAGAGAAAGGATGGTTCATCTACATAAAACTTCATAGGAGGGATTCTATTTTTCCATGCACACATTATATACATTCTACATATAGATACTTTCTCACTACTTCATGTGTGACTGGAACTAGAGGAACCTAGGGAAAATTCCACACACACACACACACATAACTACATTAGGTCTACATGTAGTGCAACATTCGAAGATAAGTACATCACTTTGGAAAATGAGGACACTCTGACCCCTTCATTTACATATTTATTGTTTAGGTTTGTTTTTTGTTTGGGGTTTTACAGATGATTCATTCATTCCATATTTACAAATACATTCGGTAGAAAAAAAAATATACACAAAAAATTCAAATAAGTGTGCACCTCTTGCGACACCTCGAGGAAGTTTTCTAAGCATCTACGTAGACAAGGGTGCCCACGGGCACCCCTATCTTTTCTAGGATCCCTAGTCCATTCAAATATACCATATCTACATTTTTCCAAAATTATGTGTGACAGTCATCCATATTTTCTTAGTCAGTCTCCACTTTAAAGCAATCCAACAACCTTTACAAATCATTTAAGGCTCTTCTTACGCTCTTTGCACATTACGGTTTTATATTTTCTAGCATAGTTTTCTTTGTTATGTATTTTAGTATTTCAATATTCATTTATTTACTATGAAACATGTATTAGATTAGGCTATTATTTTACATTCTAGTATAATCAATTTTTATATTCAGAGAAATCCTAGTCTCTCTAGGAGAGGACTAGTTATTAGAAATTAATAACAACTACTTAACTAGGACGATGACTATAACAACAACTAGTTGTTATAAGAATTACAATCATGGAAGGATTGATCTATGCCATGTTTGGATTGAACTAATCTTGTTAACTACAGATGAGGCTCGTAATTGAATCCTTTGATAGATTCAATTAGTGCCAAAAGATATTGCCAATCTGAAATTAATAGCTTATAATCATGATGATCATAAGTTCATAAGTTTTTTTCTGCATCACGTCTTCAAGAAACTGAAGTTAAGTTAGGATTGCATGGCCCTCATAATATGCATGTAGGTTGAGGTGGTAGTTCATGTTTCTTGATCATGTTGTTGTGTTGACTAATGTGTGAAATGTATCAACTCATATTTAATCCATCGGAGCCATTTATCTCTTCTACGCAAGTCCCTCATCAAGTGAGTTTGAATTGGTGATCTAGATGAGTCCTGCGCTCTCTGGAGAGTCTTGTGCTAATGCAAGGGTGATTCTTGCACAAACGAGTCTTGCGCTAGTATCTAGTTAACTCATGTGATGACTCAACATATGATTTCCCAAAAACACCGTTAAAACTCATTAATTTTCATTTAGACCATATTCGAACAATCAATAACACGATAAAAAAACGAGAATATCCACAACATTTCCTTCTAAAACATAGTAAATTATTAACTATAAAACCTCAATATTATACATTGTGCAAAACGATACCAAAATAGAACAAGCTTTTTACATGGGATAAAAATGAAAAATAGGGTTCCTCATAACTTTATAATGAGCGTTGTCCTTTATGGAAAATGAATGTTTGTATATATTCCACCTCGATCTCCACTTTATTGGATTGAGCTTGAATCTCCATGACAAGAAATTTGTGATGACAACAAATTTGTTATAAATAGAGAAATGTTGATTAGCTTCAACATTAGAAAAAAGCAAAAATTCATTTCTTTCAAAAGATAGTATAATATTTCCCCTCTAAAAACATGCCAAATCTTGGAAAATTTGTGAGGCATTCAAGGATTGTCTCCTAAAAGTACATGCTACCAAGTAAAACACTCTAGTCAAAAGGGAGAAAAAAAAATGAATCCAATTCCAAGCCCTCGTGGCTTTGTGGAAAAACCAAACATACACTCCTAGGTGCACCAAATAGGCACCAAGTGGAATGTCTTGGTGTAGGGAACAACACATGAAGTGAGTAATGTTTGGTTCTACATGGTGGACAAAAATATAAATTCTCCTTTTCCAAATTGATAGTGAGGATCAAATTCCATGCTCGGAATTGAGTTTGCCATTCATGGGTAAATGAGGTGAAAATAGGGAATATCCTTGGCAACCGAGTAATTCGAGAATGGGGTGTCCACATAATATTTCCATTCCATCCACTAAGGATGGGACATAAGAATAACAATCTTGTGGATCATATGATCGACAAGAAGGAAATGATGTCATTAATGAGAGCTATATCTCGTAGAGCCAATTTTAATTACTTTTTGAACTCTTGCCAAGATAGTCTAGATTAGGTGCATTTGTAGTAGGGGTATTTGATGTGTGAATGCTATTCTTGAAAAGGTGTAACATAGGAATCCATGGCACCTAGACTAAACAACGATCCTAGAATTGATGAAAAGACACCACCATGTAGAGTGGCACTTAAATGAAAGGCCTTCATGAGAGCCTTTTTCATTCCACCAGAGCCATGGCTTGATTTTCTCCTAGGATTTCTAAATTATTTTGAGTACAAAGGTGCCAAACAAATTTACTAAAATAGGGGAAATGAGAAGATTGGAAAATCCAATGATTTCTAGGAAGTAAGACCATACAAGAATCCTTCTTAATCCCATTTCACGGAGTATGTTCCATGCTCCCTTTCCTTCCATGCTTTAGATTATCCATTTGGTGCAAAGTGCTTTTCCTTGATGCAAAATGTCAATGAGGTAAAATAAAAATAAAAATTGGAGCTTCCCGCATCGATCAACTTCATGAAGACCTCAAGGAGAACCTGTTTATCACAATATAGACTTCCTGCATCGATTAGTCTATACATGAAAAAAACAAAAAAAAAAACAAAATAGAAAAATTCAAGAAAAATACAAATTTTTGTCATGGACTTGCCTATTCTTGTTTTGGGTATATTGCAGAAGGGGCATATTGTCCCACAACAAGGTTATGATTAACAAGCCCCTTCACCCTACGTTATTTTTATTTACTCCTATCCACTCAAGGGAGGTGGTGTGTATTCTAGAAATTGTGATCACACAACTTATTTCAGCTCTAGACCCATCACTCATGCAGTATATCTAGGTACTTGTGTTCAATAATTCTTATGGTATGACACATATGGTCCTTTCCAAATATGGGCATGCTACCTCTTTTCTTTTCTTATTTTTTTACTTATTGTTTCTTCAAACAAGACAAGACCATTGAAATGGACTCAATCATAACACTGTCATCTATGCCTACGCTTAATTCACCTTGCCTATTACCTATTCAACATTTTGACCTTGCCTATTTTCAAACATACCTTAGCCCACCAAATTATTCTAACCTACTTGCCCAACCTACCTACCTAACTTACCTACACAATCTACCCACTTAGCATACCTAACCTAATCTCAATCTTCCTTAGTTTAAGGAGAAATATATTGGCCTGAGGCCCCTTTCACAAGGATTATGTGGGTAGAACTCTGAGGACATGGGGCCCTCGAAGGATAGCTTGGCCACTCTTTTCCCCCACCATTCTTCCCCCATGACCAAAAACCTAGTTAGCTCATTTCCATACACCCAATATTATGGAAATCCAAAGAAAATCATCTCATATTAAAAACATTAATCAAACCATGTCTAATCATTATATTTCCAAAACCTCAATACATTGGAAATTAAACCAGTCAATCAAAAAAAACAAACCATAACCAAACAATGCTAACATCTAGTTTCCATAACATCAATAACTTGGAAATTAAACCAAACCATGCCTAAGCATATACTTTCCATGAAAACAATATAATGGAAATGCAAACAACTCATCAATACATTCACCAAACCATGCCTATAATTAATTTCCATAAAACCAATAACTTGGAAATTTCAACCAAACCATGCCTACAACTAGTTTCCATCATACCAATAAAATGGAAATTAAACCAATTCATAATCATACATCACCAAACCATGCCTAATCATCTAGTTTCCATGACATCAATATAATGGAAATGAAATCAAATTATACAACCATAACATCAACCATGCCTATATCTAGTTTCCATGATAACAATACAATGGAAATACAATCAAACACATCATATGTAAATATCATCATCAACTATATAACTAGAATGTTTGTATATCAATACACTGTATATACAAATATAAATATAAGTATCTCTAAAGCTCTCATATACATCTCACCTTTACGGCATGTAGGTCAGTATAGTCAAAACTTAAAAATAATCAACATCTCCAGCTCCATATCATCTCTAGGAGGGGCCGATACCTCTGCTGATCTCCCATGTCTCCTCATGTGGCCTCGGTCTCCACAAACTAATCACCTCTCGATGGTCTTCCTATGTGACTAGTGGCTCCTAAACTGCTGGGTTTATGGGTACATGAGATGGTCCTTGCTCGCTATCTTCTATGCTCTATACTCCGCATATGAGAAAATCTAGAGGCCAACATCTATGATCCGATCTTGATAATACATGCTCTCAAAGCAACATCATCTTTAGAGCGATGTATGGATATCACCTCTGAGGTGTCATCACTCTAACCTTGACATGTGGCCCTCTGCCATGCCTCCATATGAAGGGAAATCTACATAGGACCGTTACAAAATATTAACTATTGATATCCTATCTAACATCTGCCTATAATATTTCATATCTCGTGATGCCTCATCCACCCTAGGATGTGCTCCTAATGGTACCCACCTCCTAAACCCTTCTCTATAGAAACCTTTGAACCAATCCTATCATGGAAGGCCTGGTGGATGTAGACACACTATGTGCTCATAGGCCCAACAATGAAGAAGATAGGTGCAACACACACAAAACAGTTGAATCTTATAGGCCCACAACTCCTCCAAAGTTTTACTAAGTACATGGGTACCCGTGCAAAAATAGACTCTCTCCTCAATCATGTCCTCCAAAACCCCCATCAATTCCTATGGAAATCTCCCACCCTCTAAGTCTGGGAGTGTAAAACAACCAATCCCCACCATCATCAATACCACTAATCTCATCTCATATGGGTGTGTGGAATACATAACTACATAGATAATTCTAGCACTATGATAAGACAGAGTTCGTATGGCCTCTTCAAACAATGTAACCATATGATTGAATGCCTAATATGAAAAAATATAATACAAAGGCTCCCAAACAATAGGAAGCATGAAGATCCTATAGACATCCTCTATAGTGATCGAAAACTCTCCTATCGGTAAAAGGAAAGTCTTGGTCGTTGATCCCATCTGTCGATGAGAGTGACCATTATGTTGTGATCTCATACTATCCTCCTATACCATCTAATGGTGCCTAACCCAACATCCCTCATATGTTCCCACTCATCCTTTGTAACACTAGGTGCATTTGTACTGAAGGGGTGGCATCCTATCTCTCATCACAACCATTTGCCGACGTGCCTACATCATTATAATTTAAACTTGTTATTCAATTGGTCCTTTGAATTATTTATTTGATCGGACCCATCCCAATACCTACCTATACGCTTTCCTAGCCTACCCACCTTTACTTAAGATAATTGAATGGCATACATTCTATGTATCCTAATCATCTACACTTCCTCTATTTCATTCCTTCCCCCTTCACCTATTGCTCTAACTTTTCCTAACCCATCCCTCACTATCTATTTTAACCCTCACCCACCCATTCCTACCTTATTTGACCCTAACCCACCCCTTCCTACTTAAATTAACCTTAACACATTCATTCTACCTAAATTAAGCCTAACCTACCCCTCCTTACTTTTCTTTTTCCCATTTCATTTTTTTAAAACTTGGTCACTTTTAAGAGTGATCGGCATTGGTCACCCTAAGATATCGGTCCCCTTTAACCCTTCTCGACATTGGTCAACCCACCGATGTCGAACAATACCTAACCTACGTTAATCACGCATTTGGCCCTAAAGCCAAAACCCCACGTCCCCATTTTAAAATAACTAACAAAACCACCACACAACCCACCCAAATCAACCTCATTTTCCTTTTGATTCTATTTTCCACCTAATTAAACTAAATTTTACCCTCCCCCTACCCCATTTCACCTAATTTTATAAAAAAATCTCAACACCATTTCAAAATCCAACTTATTCATTTTTCTACCTTAGTTTTAACCAAAATCACTAATGGAGCTCAAATCTTACCTCTACTCACTCCACATCTATGGTGGGATATTAGGTCTCCGAACTAGAGGTCCTCCAAGGCCCTCTCTCCGCCTTTTCCATGTCCGAATCACTCTCTCAGCTCTCAACCAATCAAATCACTCAGGTAGATCTCTTGGCCCATAAACTACACTCCTTCCACCAAAAACCTCTCACCAACTCAGCCTCCTGACCCTCCTTTTAATTTTTCTCATCAAAATTTATCCATAATCATTTTCTAAATTAGGAAATGCAAAAATGAATCACTTTCACACATTTTTTCCATTTTAAACCAAATTTAGCATGGTCGATGTCGTCAATCTGGTCATGCCATAGGTGACAAATGTTGGTCACCCTTATCGGAATCGTTACCCTCAACCGATATCGGTCACCCTGTCTAAACCAAATATGCCTCCTTTTCCTAAAATGCGTTCTCACAGGATGCCATTTTATTGCTTCCCCAACCTTGCCACCAGCTTTCAGGTTCACCTAATGGCCTTATAACCTTACTCTCTCCCTAAATGTACTTAGGGGCACATTTTTTCCTACATTGCATCCTTACCACCGACCTTACCTATACACCCAAACCGACCTCACCCATTGGACACCCAAATTCTCTTACTCATTATACCTTGCGATGATGCTACTCATGTTTTTTAGCCTACCAACCTTTCCTTGCCTTATGTCGTGATGTTTATCTTGATAATACCAAACCTTTTGGTGCTTTATAACCCACCTAATGCCCATTCTTGCACCTAGCCATGTTGTGTTTCTAGGATCGTATCCTATACCTTGGATACCTAGACGACATCAACCTTGTTTGGATAAACTATCGACCTTTTACAATGAAGATTTTTGAGCTCTTCAACCTGGTGCCTTATTGCATTCTACATGTGTGTGTGCATTTGAAATCCACACCTATTACCCACACCAGATATCACCATTACCTACACCCACACCTTACCACATTTTTCATCACCTACCACTTTATCAAACCATCACCAATTCTTCCTACTACTTCATCAGTTCCTGGTTTTAGGGGATCACCTCCACCCATACCTGAGGCAACCAACACCTATTTTTTTCATCGCCACTTGTCAATACAAGCTACGTGAAAAAGGGAAAATGTAGACACCCAAATTAGGTCACACCCTGCCAAGTCCCCTTCAATTAACATACATCTAACCATGAACCCTCCTCACATCATTATTAATTTAATTACCTAAATTAAATTAATTACCACCTCATCCTAGATTTATTCCAAGCCTATTAATTAACCTACACTAGGTCCCAACTCCCCTTAACTAACTAGGACTCATTGTAACCCTAACCTTAATTCCCTATCATTCCTCTAACCAGCTTCCCGCTCCATTTAGCACCATTCCACACTCTTGACCGGAATCAATTTTGAATCATGCCAAAATTGGGAAGAAAATGCTATTTTGGAAAAGTATTAACTTTTCTCCCTAATTGACACCGATTATTCCTCGGTTGGCACTGGTCACCTAACCACCGTTAGTAACCTTGAATAAGGATTTTTGATCCTTTACGCAAGTTTCTAAATCTTACTTCCTATCTCTTGCGCGACCTTGCATCCTAACTATTCGACTTCATAGTGATCTTGCAACATACAAAAGGCCCTTATCGTGTTAAGACACTAATACATTCATCAAAATATTAATCCGGATCTCAAGTGTACTCAAATGGAAGCACGTGCCTTCTTGTTGCTGCTGCATTCATTCGAGACTACTTTCTCTTACAACCATCACCACCTCCTACTATTTATCTCCATTTCACAAGTAAGTATATTTATTATTTTTCATTGGTTTTAATAGATTAGTTATTTATTAATTATCTATTTCATTTCACCCCCTATCATACTCGGATCTCTCCCACAACACCTCCATCCAACCATCTACCCAAAGAACCTTCATACCTTGCCCAAACACCCATCTTATCACCTTTGAGTCTTCTTAAAAATCCCATGACCTCACCCAAACCTTCCCACTCTTTTTGAAATCAAAAGAGTGTCAAACCTCTACTTTTATAACATTTTATGTAATTTCCCCTAACATCACTAGTCATGCAACTAATGTCGTTCGTTACCAATAGCCAACATCAGTCACCTAACCGATACCAATCTCTCGTGATTGGTAATATCTTCCAAACCAACAAGCCAATAAATCCTTCCTAACAACCCTAAACCTTGCCAAATATTTCCTAGACCTCATTTATAGCCTCTATCATACCTGTAATCCTAGACCAACCTACTAGCCCTCCAAAGTTAATCATAACTTCCCTATTATACTAGATTTTCTTATTATGTTTTATATGAGATGCCTAAATCATATTAACTACAATAGGATTCACTTGTTTATGCTCTTTCCTTGCATTAAATTGTTAAAAATAGTGGATTGACAACCTTTTAGGAAGTTACATGCTTCCTAGAACTAGCATATGCTACGCAATCCACTGTCATATGATGTTTAATATTATTTGGTGGTATTGTGTTGCTTCTACAGGTCATTCCTCCTAGCCAAAGGGAATATCTTCATAATCATCTTGGTCAACATTCGATAGTGCGCAACCTTCTTCGACTATCACATGTATTCCTCCTCACCTTTACCTCTTATTTGTTTTATCTCTACTTTGCGGTGAAATAGCCTAATCCACCTAAATCTCCTGGAAGACAACATGTTTCCCATGCAACTCTATAAAAACCTTTACTAGTGGAAGTATTGGTCTAGAGGAAGTGTTTGAGTAATTTCTCTATCTTTTGCATAGACGTTTTAGACATGACACAACAGGAGTAGTAAACATGTGTAGCTTCAAAAATTTGAAGAAAATATGAAGTTTTCCCATGAATGACAATGGATTGGATATGATATTGAATGTATTTTATATGTAGTATTAACATTACATTCACCATTATTTTTAATGATTATTATATTAATGTGTTTTATATTTAGTATGCACATTACATTTTACACTATATTCAATGGTTATTATTTAATATTTAAAAAGTACACACTAAATAAAATTAATCTATTTCAATCAACTAAAAATTAACGCTTTTCATTTATCCAATATCAAGAGACTTTAGTCTATTTATAGTAGAATAATATAGTTGACCTATAGTCACATTTTATAATCAAATTATAGTTCAATTTACTAGTTGGCCTACTATCGATTTCAAAATTCAGCCTATAACTACATCTCATAGTTGTTCTATTTCTGAAAACTAATGTCAAACTATATTTATCATGAAATTTCTGTATGGTCAGATCTTAACAACATATTATTTGGTCATGTAGTTAGCATCAAGCCATTGTTGACTCATAGCCAACCTACATTCAATGAATATAAAGTGGCAATAAGATGATATTAAAGCTTTCATATATGTCAATGTCGGGTTAAATGTATTCTTCTATTTAAAATACTTATTGAATGAAGACGTAAGGACTCATGTTGTCATTCGTTGCTATTTTAGGCCTGCATTTTTAAATTTATTCTCATGTTTTATAACTATCTATTAGCACTAAAGTGACTTAGAATTATCTGTAAATCAGACCATTCATTTTAATATTGTAGTTACATGACCACTTATCCCTTGAGAGATCATAATCTATTACACTAAGAGTCATTAGATCATTAACTTGGTTGAATTGCTTATGATTGTCTAATATAAATTGTATCATTTTTTTGTTGAAGGTCTGGATTAAATCTAGTTTCATTTACTTTAGATGCAAGGTCTGGGGAGTATTCATTCCGCCAAATTCACCCAAGGCACAATCATGACCTCATCCCTTTTGAAGACACATTAATCCTTTGTACTTGACAAGAATTTATCCCTAGTAAACTCTTTGAGAGCCTAGCAACTTCACCAATGGACCAAACGGATGTTGGCAACTTGCATCATTTCAAACAAACAAAATGTAAAGAAATGGTACACATAGACCAAGACCAAGCCACCCCTTATACCTCATTTTCCATGTTACCCTTGTTAATGAACAAACATGTATTCTCACTAAACCTCAATGGCAAGTAATTTATGAGGTTGTTCCTTGATCTTGTAAATCATGGACCAACATTTCTTTTTGTGACAAACTTCATTTTGCATGCCACATATTTTAACATAAATTAAAAATTGAATTTAATGTCTATACATTTCCTCTAACATATCTGGTAAGCAAATGCATCAGTAATCTTCCGCAAATATTTTCTTCTTAGAACATCATACTTCTTAATCATGGTATGCAAATCTTTCAACCATTTATAACATTATTTATGTTATGAAATAGAAATTATTTTATTTGAATAAATTTGAATCAATGATTGCAATGCTTAAATTTGTTTTTTTATTATTGGCAAATAGTTTTTTGAAAGGGACTATACCCTTGTACAAAGATGACTCAGAAGCCAGATGTGCCCAAGTGAGCAAAATATCAAAAGGTCAAAAACAACAAGGGCGCAAGCAGGAATAGAACCTACTAAAGACAGCACTAAAACCCGCAAAGCCCAGCAAGAGAACAGCAAAAGAACAGCGCCGATGGGAACAAAAACAACCAGCCTATGCCCCGCCAAGACTCCCCACCACGAAAACCGCGGAAAGATTTTCTACAAACAAAGGCTGCCCACCATGTTTTCGCTATCCACGTTCCTCTAATTTACCATTTAAAACAGAATTTGAAACCCTCGCCTCACTTTTACTGTCCATCTTCCTTCTGCAACGGTTCAAATCCGCATTTAAAGGTCTTTGTTTATGAGCTTTCATAGATTTACTATGTCGGTTCACTTCCCGCGTGGCAGTCTCCAAATCTGCCGTAATTAAATCTGTTTCTGACCCAGTCTCCCATTCGGAAGATTCACTATCTACCTTGTTTGACTCGTGACCAGTTTTGAATGGAATTTCCCGCGTCTTCCACGCCGTAGCAGCCTGTCCCACGCGTGCAGAGAGGTCGCCGTGTGAAGCCGCGAGTAGAGCCATATCGGACTGGTTAGTTCCGCCATCGTTGCAATTTCCTGTGCGTAATGTGTCAGGGATCTCTCCTTCGAAGATCCGCACCTCCTCTCTGCTGTTTTTCCTGTCTATTTCATCCACTGTCTCCGCGGAGCACTTGCATAGTTTGGCTTGGAAGTTGACCTTCCAACATTTGGGACAGACCAAACCGTGGTCTTCAGGGATGATGTTCTGCACAACACGGCCCGTGGGAGAAGAAAGAATGATATTCTTTGGGAGAACAGCCCCCACCTCCATGCTAACACATAGTCGTGCTCTTACAAGCCTCGCTCGCTTTTGTTGCAGCAGGTCCAAGGATATTAGCTCCCATTGAAGCCGCTTATGCCAAAAGGACTTCGCCTCCCAAAATTCCACCGAAGAGCCAGTGAGAGATATCCAAATGGGCAATTCCTTGATTCAAGAGTGACCCCTGGCTTCCATCGCCCGGATGCGCAGGCGCTTCTTCCAAACATCCAAGGAGCATAGAACCTTAATCATCTCATCTTCCTTAGAAAAATTGATGGTCGGGAAGAGCGATGATATCAACCCAAAGAAGACACACTTCCGTCCCGCACCATTTGCAAGACAAAGATCGATATTTGGATGATAGCTGTTAGTGCAAAGGGAAACTTTCTCAATCACAGTTGCGTCATCCCGATGGAGGAAAGGCATTTGTAAAACACCCTGGATTGAGGGAATAGCTTGACCTCCATGAGCAAGTTTCCATGGTCGCAGTAATAATCGCAGTAATGAAGGCGAATGCAAGTGCAATACCATAATGAGCATGAGCAATCCGGAGCGGCTCTTGGAGCGAGAACAACCGCGAATGAACAGTACTCGAGAACAGCCACTGAACAGCCACGGAACAACGTCAATGCAATCGCGGAGCAATCCTCGAGCAATGCTTAAATTTGTTAAATCTTAATCATAAGATTAATAAATGATTCAAATGATAGTAGTGGTTTGTTTTTGCGAAAAGTATTGCTAGGAATATTAAATTCTCAAAATTTAGGTATTTTAGTGGGGCATAGTAAAAAAGAATGCACTTGCTTGTTAAATCTTTATGTATGTGTGACATCCTACTATTATATTTCGTTTGGTAGTGTGACTAATTTGTGTCTCTTGACAAAATGTTATTTAGATATATAAATTTTGTTTATTTTCATCTAAAACTAACAATATGTCAGTAAAGCTAACAATGTGTTTTGTTATCTTTTCATTGATCTTGATAAATCTTTTTATAAGAGAAATCACGTTATAAAAATGATTTTAAAGCAAATAATAAAAATAAGATTAATTTCGAAATTTTTCATGTATATATATATATATATAATTTTATTTTAAAGAAATTGATATAAATTGAGGTATTAATAAGAATTAAAAATGTAATTTAAAGTAAATAATAAAAATTCTTAAATAGTGGTTATAGTTCATTTAATTAGTAATTTAAATGATTATTTTGAAATATTAATGTATTTTTTTGATTTCAATATACAAATAATGTATGTTGTAGGCTCCTTATAGTTTCTATTGATATATTGAAGAAAGTATGTGCCCAATAAATATGGTGATTTTTTAGGATTGATAATGATATTTTATAAAAATATGTGACTGATACATGTGATAGACTCCTTACAATTTACTATTGATATGCATAAAAAGAAATATATTTGAGTGACTAATTGTGTTTTGTGGGGATTGCATCCATTGATAACCATGGTAATTGTTATAAGAAGTAGAAATTAATTTTTGGTTTGCATGTTGGTAGCATGTTTAAATTAAAATAATAGTGAAGTGTGACATTGTCCTAAATGACTAATAATAAATGAATATTTTAGGTAATTTTCTTCTCGATTTACTTTGTGGTAAAAAATACTTATATTAAAATGTGAGTAAAGTGAGAAAAAACCATCGATTACTTTATTCACTATATCATTAATGTAATGCCATGTTCGACGTTACCCCAATCCTTTCTCTGATGACCCTGTTGATAAGTGGGGTAGGTGGTGTGTGTGATTCCATTGACCATTAGTCGACCACCATGTCACAAAGAAGGATTAGTGTCCTTCCTCCCCATCTAGTCTCCCCGTGTCCTTGTCGATGTTGCTAGTGGATGGTCTCCGCAGTGCCCTTTTTTATTACCATGTTAAGGAAAATATCGTTCTCAAATTCTATAGGTGGTTTGAATGATGACTTGGTGTTGTTAGGGCGTGTCCGGCTAGAAGGAATATCTACATAATAATAATTATATTGAATTGTCAATTTTTGCTTATTATTATTATTTTGTCGAGCTTGACGGGTGATCATTATTAATATGGTTACTATTTATTTTGAGTCAGTAAAATAATAATAATAATAATATTATTATTATTATTATTTTATATGTCGATCGCAATTTTTTTAATTATTATTTTATCGTCGAATGTTATCGACATTAATATTAATTATTCTTATGATATTTTATTGTATCTTTTTGATCGTTCCCTGAGAGTGATCCTCGATTTGTGTAAAAGAGGAGCTTTTTTTTGGTTGGTCGTTCCATTATTTGGGAAGTGGTATTCATGTTTTATTTTTATTTTTATCAAAAACTCCAGCCACCAACTCCCACCTTGGCCATCTAAGCCTACACGCATGCCTTGTTGTAATTGATAAATTTTGGGTGAACTTATTGTTGCTTCCACTATTTTTCCTCCCACGTTGGATTATTGATGTGACAAGCTTGGTGTGGGAGATGTGGGCTCCATTTTCTATCTTTGGATCCTTTATTTCCTTGTCTCTTGTTAGTGGTGTGGAAGAATTTCTGGCCCTTGTCTTTCTTTATTATTTTTTTCCAGTTCATGCCTGGCATACATTTGGTGGAGTAAATGAAATTTATTGTTGGCCACTTGCATTGGGTTTTATTTGGTTTCTTTTGACATGCGTCTGGTTTTTTGTGGTGTAGAAACCCCTTATGGAGGTTGGACGCATCATTTTGTTTAGCTGGGACATTTGGTCTTATTTCTTCCTCTTGCTTGATGGATGTCCATTCATGTTCCAAAGTGCTATTGTCTCTGGCTATGTACAAGTTAAAGGGGGACTGGGCATATTTTCTTATGGGAAGCAATAATGGATGCAATAGATCCCCATGTGTGCTCATCCTGCAAACATGGCATTTCCTGAGACCCCATCTCCTTGAGGCATTTTGACAAGTAGTTTACCTAGCCTTATGTTTGCTTACACTTTTTCATGCATGGCCTCTTAGGCTCTTACGACTACATCTGTTGAAAAAAAAAATCATGTGTGCTCCAATGGATGTTCCAGCTTCCCTACTCTAACTGTCCCACTTTGATGCACGTTGGGA
The DNA here is from genome assembly GCA_018340775.1 of Taxus wallichiana var. yunnanensis. NCBI lineage: Eukaryota > Viridiplantae > Streptophyta > Pinopsida > Cupressales > Taxaceae > Taxus > Taxus wallichiana. The sequence goes on along the minus strand of CM031243.1, from coordinate 674,317,135 downwards.
GCATGTTGTAAGGTTGTGGGGGTCTAGATTTTTCCCCTATCCCTCACGTGTTCCTGGGCCTTTCCACTAAATCCATTTTGTGTATTTACTATTTTCATGGCAGTCCATGAGACCTCTGTCCTTTCAATCAGATGCCACTGGTGAAATGGAGCTCCCTGCCTGTGCCTAGCATGGATGTGAATGAGGTTTGGGCACCCACCACGTAGATTTAGGGAAGAATGTCTGATTTTACTTTGTATGCACTTGGTTGAAATTGGTTGCAAGTGATGGATCTCATTACAGGCATGATAATACTACCACTTGACTTTTATGGATTTCATTACTTTTTTTTTTTTCTAAATGGTAGTTTTCTTAGAACTATATGGTTGTTATGTTGTTGATTTCTCCCTACTCCCTTTGATGTTTTTAATTAAGTTTCCTTGATATTTAAGGATTGCACATGAATTTGTACCTAAGATCTTGTTTATTTCTTCTTTTGGTTGTGTTCCGTTGGTTGCGGGGTATTCTTGGAATGGGAAAGGGAAGATACATGATTGTTATTTTTATTCTCTCATTTTACTAATTTGGGTATTGGTCGTTGATAGAAAAACCTTGACTCGAATAGTGTGTTTCCCAAACTCTAGAGTATGCTTTTATTTTGATTGACTAGGGAATATTTACCCTCTTCTAGGTGTCGGTGTTTTGTTATTATGATTAACCATTCAAAATATTGGCTCCCTTGAATACTTTGAGCCCTTGGTCTAAACCTGGTTTAATTTAACTATGGTAGAGAAATTACTTGTATTTACCATGTGATGTGCATGCTCCTAGTTTACAAACTGAAATGAGAAATCCATGGCTCCCTCGCTAGCTTCGATTGTTTTAGTTTCATTCTCTGACCTTGTGGTCATTTAGAAGTAGGGGCTTAACTTATGAATTTTTAAGTAAATAAATAAATAAAAATGACCCATATCCATTTGTGGGGCTCGAGTTAAAGCTAGTGTGTTAGATTCATTCGTATCTATGAGATAAAGAGGGCCTAGCCAACTTGGCTGCATGAATCTTAATGAGAAGGATGCCTCTTTCTGGCCGATGCCTTACCCTTTCGTGGTAGAATAAAAAAAGAATTTTAGATAATGTAAAGTCTTGACTATTATGAAAGGATTTTGGGTGGTACCTTCTTTCGCTTCGTTGTAATGGTCGGAATCATTGTTTCCATCTTGTGATAACTTAAGGCATTCCTTTACCTAGTAGGTTGGATAGGGGTGGTTACCCATCCAACTGTTACGAATAGGAAGAATCATGATTTGTATGTGATGATGGAGGGTAGTTTTACTTTTGAGATGACTTTGGTGATTGTACTATTTATAATTATTATTATTTGATGTGACTAAAGAAAGTTTCACCTTGGTTAATATTTTGGTTAATTATCCTATTCTGGATCGAGAGAGGGAGGTACTTAGGAGTGGCAAGATAAAATAATATGCTTTATTCAAAAAAAATAGGATAGAGGGTTTTAATTGTTTAATATATGAATTTTTGTTTCCAGTTGTTTAAGGTACTTGTCTCAAATGAGGTCGTTGCAATAAACTAAGGAAGCTTAGGATTTTGTTTGTTATATCTTGTGGAAGATATTCCTCGAGTGAAATTTTTTAACATCATAGACTAGTTCCTTTGTGATGGTTCACTTAAATTTTATTGATATAAGTTTAAGGGTAATTTAATTGATTGGATTGTATATTAAATCTTGGTAAGATGATGGCTTTAGATTCATTTTAGTTTTGTTTGAGTTACTAAGTATGTGTTCTTTCTTTTATCGTATCTTTGACTATTTTACATAACATGGTAAGATGATCTTATGTTTGAAACTTTCTGTTATAACTTACTCCATATGTTCCTTGCAAGAAATTTGGTGTAGACATGTTGTGGGGTAAATTTCCTTTGAAAGGGGCAATTAGTGGTTAGTAGGTGATGTTAAATTTCTAACCTTAAATCTATTAAATCTTATGACTTATTTAAAGGAATGTTGATTGATGTTGAGTATTGGATTTCAATCATGTAATCTATATGGTTACATTGAAATCCCAATACACTCTTCTCTCTATTTCAAACTCATTGGGTCTTTGATCCCTACTAGAATGATAGTAGTCTCTTTTTTGGTTCAGAAACAATGTTCATAATAGATTTTTATGGTTTCCTTCTTAATTTGAAATAGTAAATCTTCTAGCATGATTAAAGAAGTTGTTAGTGGGTTAGATCTTAGCACTTTTCATTTAATAAAAGGTTCATTTCATGATATTGTTAATGGTAGCATATGATTCCTATGTGTATTTTTATCATGCTCAGTTCTTGTGAACTGACTCAGGCTATAAATGTGTAGATGGCCTTCATGAGTAGAAAAAGGGAGAGTTGCATCGGTGTTGCTTCGAAGCTCATTTGTTTCGTGTGTGCTTTATTTTTGTTGAGAGACTCTAATTTTTGTTTTTCATGTTGGATAAAATGTGTAACCATGTATAGTTTCTCAAACAGGGTAGTGATAAATGTATCTTTGAGTTAAAACCTTGTGTAATAGCTCCCTCTAGGTCATGGCATAAGTGTAAACCTAGGCATATTAAAGTGGGTTACTAATATTTATAAAAGTATTTTAAATAAATAAGGATAATGTAGATGTGATCTAATTGATAACAATCAATTCCATAAGTGATCAAAGAGGAAACTATCTATTGTAAAGTAAAATTATATACCTTGATGTCCCTAGCTAAACTAATCAACATTATCCTTTTATGGTGAACTCGTAAATGGTCTTATGGTGAAATCAATGATTAGTTTTGGAAGAAAATAAGGTTGTATAAGTAGGAGGAAATTTATTAAGAAACCCTTCGATCTCTCTCTCAATTTTGAAATGTAAATGGTTTACCCTTGGCAAACTTAATCAAGCAAAGTCTAAATAAAACTTTTAAATAATCTTGATAAATTCTTAGCCTCAATAAAAGACTGAGTAATAACCCATGGGACCCCGAAGCTGAATTATTTTGATTGTTTCCCCTTAACCCTTGCCTTGATTCATTGTGACCTTTCTTAAGTAATGTTAAACTTTAGATCCTTTAGCAAAGAAGATTATTTTTTCTAAACCTAAAATGGTACTTTACCTCAATCGGAGCTTGTACTTATAACCTGAGCAATAGGGGTGTGGAAAAATTTTAGTGGCTTGTTCAAGATTATTTAACCTTGTGAGAGATGGAAAATGTTCTTAAATCAAATGAATTAAGCAAGTTATTGACATATAATTGATGATCCTCTTTTAGAAAGCTTGGCCTTAAGCTATTTAGTCAATAGTATAAAAGAAAGAAGTTCTCCCTTGTGAAAAGAATTGTGTGAATCATTACATGAATTTTATAAGAACGTAAGTTAATAATTAAGAGATGTTTTAGTAAACAAGAAACCTTAACAATACTTTCCTCGTGGGATGCCCCTAAATGTAAATGTGTTCTGTGGTTGAACTTGCCTATGATGTTCTATAAAATGGGAAGTGAATAGTTCATGTCGAGCATCATATTTTTCCTTATACCTTGGTGATCAATGTTGTGTCAAGCCTATCATGAGTTGGTGGTAGCCTTTGTGACCTCTTGTTGTGTCGTGTAAACTCCAAGCAAGTTTAAAAAAAAAATTATCCGAGTTTTTCAGTGTTGTATTTGAGTGTGTTTTTAAGTGGGCATTACACTTGGTATCAGAATGGAGGTTCATTCTCTCGAAACTTCTGGGCCAAATTGGAGTGGTGATGGTGTTATGGTGTTGTTACATGATGGTGGTGTATATTGGAAGAGTAATGTGGTATAAACATGATGTGATCCATGTCGTAATTGTGATATTTGTGAATGCACATGGTGTATATGACACTTAGTGCATAGTTGTTAGCATGTTCATGTTTTGGATATGAGATTATTCTCTTCCTCCTTTTCATTAATGAATGAGTTCAAGTGTGAAACACTATGTCTTGTTATGTGTGTGTGGAAGAAATGTGATTGTTGATTTTGGAGTGTTAGATCCTTTTGGCAATTTGTGATGTGTGGGTGTGTTGATATATTTATGACAAGATTGGTGGTAAAGTGAACTAGATGTTCTTAATGATGTCATTATCATGTTTTGTGAGAATGTGTGTATTTCCATGTTATATGGTAGTTAATTTTATGTGTGATGTTATGTAATTGTCATCATAAGTAAAATTCGTGTAAATGTAATGATTAGTGTCATAAATTTGGGACATATGGTGAGTGTAAAATCCCTATCGTGTATAGTGATTGCACTTTGGGTGCAGGATGTGGTGATGTGGTGTGTTGTAAAATGTGAATGTAATGTATGTGATATACCCTATATATTTCGTACCATACGTAAGACATGATGGTAATTATGTGTACCACCACCCTCCTTTAGTGTTAGTAATGTGAATATTATGTTATGTCATGAACCTTACACCAACCAAGCCCTAAGGGAAATTTGTAAAGTGTATGTCTAGAGTGAGGAATGGTGTACCATGGGTGACCAATAACTCGAGCCAATTTCAGACTCAGTAGATGGTTTCGACTGTGCTTCTTTCTCTCTCTCATATGTGGTTGTTTTATAGATTCAACCAAGTGTAGCTATAACTATGTTTAGCCTTCTCAAGTGGTGGCGGGATGATTTAGATTGAGATAATGACATTCATTTAATAAAGGTGTACTATTGATATGCTATTTTACGAGATGAGGCTCAATGTTCTGAGTGCTAGTGAACTCATTGAGTACCCCCTTGGTGGCCATATAAGACCACATAGTCATCATAATGTGTTATTCTTATATGTGTATTTTATTTGTAAATTGAAATTTTTTATTTTATTTTTGTAAGGACCAACAGTTTTCTTGATTTTCCATGTTTTATATTTTGGGCATTTCCTTGGTTTGTGGTACTAACATGTGGATTTTTGCACTAACTATATGGCTATTTGGCCATTTTTTTTCTTGGTTTTGGATCTTTTTATAAATTTTAAATTTTACTTGCCTTGCCCAAGGCTTGTACTTTTCCACTTGGCATTTGGATCGGATTGCTATGTTGGTTCTATTGTCGTGATGTGTGGAATAGGGTCATGGGATGCACCATGGAATGGTTTGACCTATGGACCCACTTCATTATATGGGGTACGCCCCAAGGAGTTATAGATAACTAGTGGGTTGTTGAACCACGAGTTATTATGTCACTTGGGTTAGGGGTGTCTATGTACTCTATGTGCCTAGGGTCATAGGGAAACCACCTCTTAATGGAGGCATATAAGAGATTGAGGGAGGCATAAGAGACTTGAGGGAGGCATAAGAGATTGAGGGAGGCATAAGAGATTTGAGTGTGTGTGTGTGAGTGTGTGTGTGTGTGTGTGTGTGTGTGTGTTTATGTTTTGGGATATATGTTAAGTTATTATGATGTCTTGGGAGTGGTCCTTATGATGTATGTGTTACTCATGTTAGTTGGATATGTTTTGTGATGTTGTGGATATGGCATTGATGCCCTTGTTGACTCTATGTACATGTATCTATTTTTTGAGTTATGTAGAATCTTCATTTGTGGAATCGTGGAAATTTCAGGTTGTTGTAGTACACTTGTGTTTGAGTATGGTATGGCAGTCATAGATGTGTGACTAGTACTATGTTTGTGGACTAAGTCCATTCTCTTCAATATTTGGTTAAGCTCTTGTGGTGTGATACATGAAAGTATGTAAAATTATGCTTGTGAATCATTAGTGTTGTGTATGACCCGGTAGGGTGTTGTGATTACAGTTCATGTTGGGCACCCATAAGAATGAATAAACTAAAACTCTACAACAATGAAATTTTAAAGAACTTGAATTAAGAATAATGTAATTGGAAAGAGTCTAATTAAATAATGAATAAGAGGAATTGTCAATCTTCACAGAACTTTGAAAGTTAAAATTTTGCATAAATATTTTTCTAAGGCCTTCCTATGGGCATGCTTGAATGATTAAATTTTAACCTTAGGAGGAAACTTCACCTTTATCCATTCCTTGATGCTTACCACCTTTCCTTCCTTCTGTTTTATGTCGCATCGAGGATGATGCTTTCTTAAGGGGAGGAGAATGTAATGCCGTGTTCAACATTAACCCCAACTATTGCTCCGATGACCCTTTGATAAGTGGGGTAAGGTTGTGTGTTTATTTCATTGACCTTAGGTTGACTTCTCCTGTCACAAAGATGAATTAGTGTCCTTCCTCCCCAATCTCTTCCTTCCCGATGTCATGGTCAAAACCTCTAGTGGAGGACCTCCACAAGCCCCTTTCATTACCATGTTAAAGGAAAATCTTGTTCTCGAATTCTATTGATTTGAATGACGATTTATTAATGACTAGTAATTGTTTTAGGTTGTAAAAATAGCTAGAATAATAATATCTACATAATAATAATATTAATTATTGTTTTTGATTAAATTATTTTATTTTAGTGTTAATTTTTATTAATATTAATTATTGTGAGCAGACCTCTAAGCTATTATTATTATTATTATTTTATATAGTCGATAAGCCTGATTTTTTCAACAAGGATTATTTTTATTTTATCATTGTGGTTATGGACATTAATATTAATTATTCTTATGATATTTTATCACTGGGTATTTTCCCTTGATTTCCCCCTTAGAGTGATCCTCGATTTGGGTATGGAGCTTGTTTTAATCATTTTGTTCCATTAAAGGAGTATTTGTTTTCCTTCCACCAATTATTATTATTCCTTTTGAAAAACTCCCCACCAACTCCTTGTTTGGCATATGTGTGTTGAGCTTCCTCCATGCATGCCTTTACTTGTAATTAATAAATTTTGGGAATTATTTTATTCCACTTTTTTTCCTCCCTATGTTTTTTATTTATGGCCATTTAATGGCATGGGAGACAGATGGGGACATTATTTTCTAATTTTTTTATTTCCTTGTCTTTTGAAGTTAGTGGCGTGATGACCTTTCTCCTTGTTGACTATTGTCAAAAAAGTTTTAGATGATTTTCTCATTAAATTTTCCAATCCTATGCCTTACAAATTTTGCTAAATTTGGTGGAGTAAATGTAAATTTATTGGTTGTTTTTTATTTTATCCTCATTGGGTTTTTTTAGTTTATTTCATTTTTTTTGTCTCCCTGTAGAAACCCTTGTGAGGTTAGACTCATCATTTTGTTTTTTTTGGTCCGATTTCTTCCTTATATGATGGATGTACATTCTTTTCCAAATTGAGTGTAACCTTCAGCCATGCATACAGGTCATGTGGAAAGGGTGTGGGGCATATTTTCACTAGTTACTAATGGTTTGATGTTTGTGGATTAAGAAAGAATACCAATGCATTTTTCCCCATTATGTGCTCATCCTATCCTAAACATGGCGTTTCCTAAGACCACATCTCCTTCAGCATTTTGACAAGCAAGTTCCACCTACCTTATGTTTGATTACCACTTTTCATGTGTCACCTCTCCTTGAATCCTATGACTTCAACTGACATAAATGTGGTTTCCTTGGTGCATTTTTGTGTGTGCTCCAATGGATGTTTCTTCCCTACTCTAATATCCCACTTTGATGCACGTTGGGAGCATGTTTGTAAGGTTGTGGGGGTCTGTATTTTCCCTATCCCTCATGTGTTCCTAGGCCCTCCACTAAATCCATTTTTGTTTTTACTTTAATGTTGTCATGGCAGTCCATGAGACCTCTTTCCTTTCCATCGATGGCACTTGGTGAATGGAGCTCCCCGCCCTGTGCCTAGCATGGATGTGAATGAGGTTTGGGTGCCCACCTGGAAGATTTGGGGAAGAATGTTAGATTTTCCTTTGCATGCGCTGGTTGAAATTAGTTGCAAGTGCTTGGAGCTCATTACAGGCATGATAATACTACCACCTGACTTTTATACTACCTTTAACCATACCATGAAATGAATTACTTTTCTTGCTGAAATGGTAGTTTTCTTATAACTATATGGTTGTTATGCTATTGATTTCTCCCTACTCCCTTTGATGGTTTTAAATAAGTTTCCTTGATATTTAGGGATTGCATGAATTTGTAGCTGAGATCTTGTTTATTTCTTATTTTGGTTGTGTTGTGTTGGTTGCGGGGTATTCTTGCAATGATAAGTAAGATATAGGATTGTTAGTTTTTTCCCTCGCTTTAGTGATCTGGGTATTGGTGGTTGATATACAAAACCTTGACTCGAATAGTGTGTTTCCCGAACTCTAGATTATGCTTTTATTTTTGACTGACTAGGGAATATTTACCCTCTTCTGGGTGTCGGTGTTTTGTTATTATGATTAACCATTCAAAATATTGGCTCCCTTTTCGATACTTTGAGCCCTTGGTCCAAACCTGTTTAATTTTAGCTATTGGTAGAGCAATTACTTGTATTTACCATGTGATGTGCATGCTCCTAGTTTACAAACTAAAATGAGCAATCCCTGCTCCTCGCTAGCTTCGATTGTTGTAGTTTCGTTCTCTGACCTTGTGGTCATTTCGAAGTAGGGGCTTAGCTTATGAATGTTTTAATTAAATAAATAAATAAAAAGATGACCATATATACCCGTTTGTGGGGCTCAGGTTAAAGCTAGTGTGTTAGATGCATTCATATCTGTGAGATAAAGAGGGCCTAGCCAACTTGGCTACATGAATCTTAATGAGAAGGATGCCTCTTTCTGGCCAACTCCTTAGCCTTTCGTGGCAGAATAAAAAAGAATTATGGATAATGTAAAGTCTTGACTATTACGAAAGGAGTTTGGGTGGTACCTTCTTTCATCTGTTGTAATGGTCGGGAATCATTGTTGCCATCTTGTGATAACTTATGTAATTCCTTTACATATTATGTTGGAAATGGGTGGTTACCCTTCCACATTACAAATAGAAAGAATCATGATTTGTATGTGATGATGGAGCGCTTTTACTTTTGAGATGACTTTGGTGATTGTACTATTTATACTTATTGTTATCTAATGTGACCAAAGAAAGTTTCACCTTTGGGTTAATATTTTGGTTAATTATTATATTCCGGATCGGGAGAGGGAGGTACTTAGGAGTGGCAGATAAAAGAATATGCTTTTATTCAAAAAATTAGGATAGAGGGTTTTAATTGTTTAATTTATGAATTTGTGTTTCTAGTTGTTTAAGGTACTTGTCTCAAACGAGGTTGTTGTAATAAACTAAGGAAGCTTAGGATTTTGTTTGTTATCTACTGTGGAAGATATTCCTAAGTGCAATTCATTTAACATCATCATACTAGTTCCTTTGTGATGGTTCACTTAAATTTTATTGATATAAGTTTAAGGGTAATTTAATGATTGATTGTATATTAAATCTTGGTAAGATGGTGGAATTAGATTCATTTTAGTTGTTTGATTTACTAAGTATGTGTTCTTTCTTTTATCATATTTTTGACTTTTTACATAACATGGTAAGATGATCTTATGTTTGAAACTTTCTGTTATAACTTACCCATATGTTCCTTGCAAGAAATTTGGTGTAGGCATGTTGTGGGGTAAATTTTCCTTTGAAAGGGAAATTAGTGGTTAGTAGGTGATGTTAAATTTTCTAACCTTAAATCTATTAAATCTTATGACTTATTTAAAGGAATGTTGATTGATGTTGAGTATTGGATTTCAATCATGTAATTTATATGGTTACACAATTGAAATCCCAATACACTCTTCTCTCTATTTCAAACTCATTGGGTCTTTGATCCCTACTAGAATGATAGTAGTCTCTTTGTTGTTTTAGAAACAATGTTCATAACAGATTTTTATGGTTTCCCTTCTTAATTTGAAATAGTAAATCTTCCAGCATGATTAAATAAGTTGTTAGTGGGTTAGAGCTTAACACTTTTCCATTTAATAAAAGGTTCATTTCATGATATTGTTAATGGTAGCATATGATTCCTATGTGTAGTTTTTATCATGCTCAGTTCTCACAAACTGACTTGGGCTATAAATGTGCAGATGGCCTTCATGAGTAGAAAAAGGAGAGTTGCATCGGTGTTGCTTTGAAGCTCCTTGTTCGTGTGTGGTTTATTTTCATTGAGAGACTCTAAATTTTTGTGTGTCATGTTGGATAAAATGTGTAACCATGTATAGTTTCTCAAACACGGTAGTGATAAATGTATCTTTGAGTTAAAACCTTGTGTAATAGCTCCCTCTAGGTCATGGCATAAATGTAAACCTAGGCATATTAAAGTGGGTTAGTAATATTTATAAAAGTATTCAAAAAAATAAGGATAATGTAGATGTGATCTACTTGATAACAATCAATTCCATAAGTGATCAAAGAGGAAACTATCTATTGTAAAGTAAAATTATATACCTTGTTGTCCCTAGCTAAACTAATCAACATTATCCTTTTATGGTGAACTCGTAAATGGTCTTATGGTGAAATCAATGATTAGTTTTTGGAAGAAAATAAGGTTGTATAAGTAGGAGGAAATTTATTAAGAAACCCTTTGATATCTCTCTCAATCATTGAAATGTAAATGGTTTACCCTTGGCAAACTTAATCAAGAAAAGTCTAAATAAAACTTTTAAATAATCGTGATAAATTCTTAGCCTCAATAAAAGACTAAGTAATAACCCATGGGACCCTAAAGCTGAATTCTTTTGACATGTTTCCCCTTAACCCTTGCCTTGATTCATTGTGACCTTTCTTAAGTAATGTTAAACTTTAGATCCTTTAGCAAAGAAGATTATTTGTTTCTAACCTAAAATGGTACTTTACCTCAATCGGAGCTTGTACTTATAACCTGAGCAATAGGGGTGTGGAACAAATTTCAGTGGCTTGTGAAAGATTATTTAACCTTGTGAGAAATGGAAAATGTTCTTTTTAAATCAAATGAATTAAGCAAGTTATCGACATATAATTGATGATCCTCTTTTAGAAAACTTGGTCTTAAGCTAATTAGTCAATAGTATTAAAGAAAGAAGTTCTCCCTTGTGAAAAGAATTGTGCGAATCATTACATGAATCTTATAAGAACGTAAGTTAAGAATTAAGAGACGTTTTAGTAAACAAGAAACCTTAAAATACTTTCATCGTGGGATGCCCCTAAACATGTGTGTTTTGTGGTTGGACTTGTATGTGATGTTCTATCAAAATGGGAAGTGAACAGTTTCATGTTGAGCATCATAGATTTCCTTGTACTTTGGTGATCAGCATTGTGTCAAGCCTATCGTGAGTTGGTGGTAGCCATTGTGACCTCTTGTTGTGTCGTGTAAAAATCAAAGCAAGTTATAAAAAAATTTATCCTAGTTTTTCAGTGTTGTATTAGTGTGTCTTTTAATGGGCATTGCGAATTAATCAATGCAATATATTTAATTAAATCATGTCATAACTAATAAATTCATTGATATTAAAATAAATTCAAAAGAATAGATATAATAAATTTATTCATAATACACCTTCACTCCCTTGGGGGAGATAGTGGCCCACCACATTTCACATCACCCTTCAAATCAGAGCCCAAGATATAATGATACTCAAGTCTAATCAATAAATTTATGTTGAATTATTACACCGAATAAATTATCCAATTCATAATAAGGAGGGGAACTAATAGCTTCGACGGCCAACATACACATTTTAGTCGTATATCTAATGGTGCAATTAGTTGCCACCTATAAAAAAATGGGTGGAAACGATTGAATTTCAATGAGGGCTCCAATGTTTAAATTTCCCGTGGCATACGACCGCATGATCGCCCCTCTACTCCACTACGACTAGTTCATGCCCCTCTTCTCATGGTTCCTCCATATTATTTTCTCCACCATGAGCCACAGGTATTCTCCATATAACCCTATAAACAACAAATTCCTTAGTGACCTTATTTATGTCATCATAAAACCACCCACTATTTAAAATCCTCGTTATAAGTGGAAAATCGACAATTTACATTTTCTTTAAATTTATTGCCATCCTCAAGGATTCATAATGAAATGTAATATAACCGTATAGTCTGATTCTCGTCCTTTAGAACAACACAAATTTGAAGCTTCTCACAAAACCCAAATTCTAGGAATTATAGGTTGTAATTCATAAACTCACTTAAATTTATGATGGAATTCAACCTAACAAGCTGTGAAATTTCACCTCTTCGATGAAATTCAACTTGATAAGTTATTACTTGCAGAGTTTTTCTCCCTAAATATTTTTTATAAAAGGTTAACTTAAGAAATACAACAAAAATCTCATAATATTGTTTATGTTTCTAGGAGAAATTTAATCTAACAAAGTTATTCTATATTTTTCTACAAAAAAAAGTTAAAATGCAAATGCAGATAAATGTGTATTATCTTTCTGTTTTCTTTTTATTTGACATCATTGATATTGCTTTTCTCCTCCTCATCCTCTTTCATTCTTCTAATTATTTTGTGCAACATACAAATTTTATATGATTCGTGATATACAAAATGTGCATGTTTTGCGACTTCAATTATGTGCCCTGAGATTTCATATTTATATTTTTCAAAGATAACATGCACCATGCGCGTAGGCCGTATCGTCGCATACAAAAAATAACTCAAGCATAATATAATATCAAAAGTAATAAATGACATCACATCTTCCTCTAATGGTGCATGTACACGTCACACATCGTCTCTTGTCCTTTTCCAGTAAATATGTAGAAAACCACATTGTGAGTATGAGACATGAAATCCACCCCCTGTGTGTGTAACGCCTCCTTGGAAAAATCAGGAAATGAAACTACCACCAAACTCCTCTGCCAACTCTATTATGTGAATATTTCACTTTAGCAAGGTCGTTGAGATTGCGGACTTCAAATGCATTCGAAGGGGGAACTATACCCTACTACATTCAAATCATCCCCAACTTAGAGACAGTTGCAAAAAATGGGCAACACCAAGGGACCTGGTGGAAGATTTAATTTCTTGGATCTTAGTATCAATAAAAATATGGGAGAAACAAATGCAACAAACGTGGAAACTAGCCCCTGAAAAAATCCACTCCATCAACAAAAACATATAATGCAATTCACGGCTTGGAGGTATTACGAGAAAAAAATAAAGAGAAGATCGATTCATCTAGAAATGTTTTTTTTGTGAGAATTAAAAGATAGATTTCAAATCCACGATGTCAACATTTCAAATCCTCCACACAACTAGTTTCCATGTATACATTTAACTAGAAATAAACACAAGATTGCAAGAATTTGTGAATAATAAAATGTAAAATACTTAACCAATCTATGCATTTAAACCTCCATTTTAACAACTAAAGAAAAGAAAATGTCTCTTCTCTATGTATTTCCACCTTTATCTTCACAATACCAACATTCAAATACTCGTAAATGATTAATTGTTATGAAATATTTTTATAGGAAAATAAACACAATCGGGAACACTAAGATTTCAAACCCTATGGGCAAGAGGTTTCAACCACAAATTTCCCCATAAACAAAAAAATTGACATATTTTCAAAAAAGATTTGTATTTTATCTTCGAATTCAAACATGTATTCTAACAATTAAAGCTAACACAACCTATAAAAATTGACCCCTTAGCATATTTAAAATACATATTTGCAACAAATGTAAGGGAAACTTCTCATATTTAAGTTTCTATGTATTTGAAACTCTATACTCAAATAAAAGAAAGGAAAATTGCTCGCTTTTGATTTGTCTATGAATTTGAAAAATCATCATAATAAAACTAAAGCATGCAAATCCTATCATGACATTTATTGAAACAATAAAAGTATGGAATTAAATAAAAATAATAATTTTCTTGTAATTTAACCTAAATGCACTTTGGTAGTGTAGTTCGTATCGTCACATACACAAAACCACTCAAGAAAAATATAATATCAAAACTAAAGAACGACATCATCATGATCCTCCACATCTTCCTCCAATGCTCTCTGTACATGGTGAACACCGTGTCTTGTCCTTTTCTAGTGAAGATTCCAAACACTGTGTTGCGAGTATGATACCTATACTCCACCCCCTTCATGTGCAACACCTGATTGGCCTTATCCGGGAATGACACCACCACCAAATTCCTCTTCCCCCTCTTTTATGAGAATATTTCACCGCATTTCTTTGCAAATTTGTTGAGATTTCAGCTATTCAAATCATCTCCAAATAGGATTCAGCTTGCGCCAAAATGGTCACCGCCAAGGGACTTTGTGGTATCTTCTATTTTTTGGAGCTTAGTTTCAATAAAAATATGGGAGTAACCATCGCAATGAATGGGGAAACCAACCACTTTAAAAATCCACTCCATAAAAAAATCTAATGCAATTCACAACTTGGAGCTACTGGCGGAAAAAGATAGAGAGCAGATCAATTTATATAGACATTTTTGTGTGAGAATTAAATGATGGATTTCAAATCCATGACGTCAAGATTTCAAATCCTATGCACAAGGGGTTTCCATGTATAAATTTAACCAGAAATAAACACATGATTGCAAGAATTTACGAATAAGTAAGGAAAACATAAAATACTTAACCTATCTATGCATTTAAACCTCCATTTTAATAATTGGAGAAAAGAAAACCTCGCTTATCTATGTATTTCAACCTCTGTCTTCACAATAACAATGTTCAAATACTTAGATATGATCAAATTGTACAAAATATTGTCGTAGTAAAACAATCACAATCGGGCACACCAAGATTCCAAACCCTGTGGACAAGAGGTTTCACTCACAAATTTCCCCATAAACAAACAAACATTGTCGACTTTTCAAAAATCGCCAAAACATTCAATCTACATTTTATCTGTGAATTAAAACCTAGTATTCTGACAATTAAAGCTAGCACAACCTATAAAAACCGGTCCCTTAGCGTATTTAAAATGTACATATTTGCAACAAAGGTAAGGGAAATTCACATATTTAATTTTCTATGTATTTGAAATATACTCAAATAAAAGAAAGGAAAATGCCTCATCTTTGATTTTGCTATGAATTTGATCTATCATGGTAATAAAACTAAAGCATTCAAATCCTTTCATGACATTTATTTAGGTAGTAAAAGTAAGGAATTAAATAATTTTTTCATTTACATTTTAACCTCTAATTTGACAATAAAAGCAACTAGATGGTCAAAAAGCGCTAAATGTTGAACAATTGGCCATTCGGTAGTTGAAACAAGCTTGGCTTCGAACACATTCTAAATATTTTTATGTCTTACTTATGCTCAGACATGTTTTTTGACATTCTAAAGATTTGTGGACTTTGATTTTGCATAAATATAAAATCGCATACTTAATATTTGTTAAATCGCAACCCTTTCCTTCTATTTATGTTATTCCATGCAATCGTCTCACTCATGCAACTCCTTTCCTACAATTTCTCAAGATGAAAAATGAGAAGGGGGCTTGCAAATTTCTACAAGAAGCAAGTGGTGTCCTAGGGTTTTCTATCTTTTTGGTGATGATTTTTCCACTTTTTGGACCTCCCTTGAAGCACCAATTGCACATAAGTATTGAAAGCGAGATTAATATGATAAAGAGAAACACATATAACATTTAATGTTGGGCTAGGAGCATTCTAAGTCATGGTGTGGAACATGCAGGTATTTTTCTCCAAGCATTTTATTTCAAAAAGTCCATAAACTCGTATTTTCCTTATCTAACAACTTAAACACTACCCAATTGAAACCATTGACGTTGATAAAAATAGAGTAACCCTATTTTTATCATAATCACTATGTTGATGCCACCATACACACCTCGCACGTTTTAACCATCATCTTTTTGTTGCGTGCTACGAATGAAGATTGGGGTTTCACCTTTCCATTTAATTTTTTTGGTTTGTTTGTCATATTGTATCCGTGGATTATTTACTTCTCCCATGTTTGATCAACAAATATTTTTTACTTGTTGCTCATATCACCAATTGATGTACAAGTTCGCTTATTAATGTTTTTTGTACATCAATTGTTCCTTCCATTTAATCAGAGATTTTTTCTACCACTCCTTACATTCACAAATATCTATTTTAGTTGTTTCCACATTGTCTAAAACAACACCCTCATCTCCTTCAAAGGATTAACATAAATGTCAATTCCTTGTTGGACAATTCAGTTTCACATTGTTTCTCCTTTCCATTTTCGCCAGCGTCACACTTCTCCTCCCTCTAACCCCTTCTTCTTCACCCTTCTTCCACTCTCATTGTTTCTCTCCTTCCAATAGGACTCCTTCACAAGATCTCCTTACCCATTTTTATCACCTAATTTATAATATATATATCTAGTTAAAATAAATTGTTAAACACAATTTTTATAAATAAAAGATTATCAATATAGAAATTGAGATTGCGTTATGTAGTAAAATTGTGTCACGTAATCTTTGCATTTGCTTTGAATGACGTGTTTTGTATTAAAACTTTGTAGGTGGTTTGTTATAATTGCTTCAAAGTTAATAAAGTCGATGAAAAGATAGTCAAGGGGTTGTGATGTATTTTGGGAAATATAAGGTTTTGTGATCAAATTGTCTCGGTTAAACATTCTTTGAGTTAGAATTGACTTAAACTGTGTGGTGGACTAATTGTGGGATCCAAGATATCGAATACAATGAATCATGAACCACCACGTCACGTCTCTATCCACACCAACCACGAATCATGACTACATACTTATCTATTAGTCGAAAGAGAACTGTAACTAAGTTTATAAATTGCAATTGTTTCTCTCTTACTACCAAATTTTATAAGCATATAAATTTTGTCATCACAATTCTAGGAATAGAAATGAGATCAATATCTCTTCATTTAATCTCTGCTATATTTAGTATAGCAGTTTTCAGTAAATGTAACACGTTTAGTTTGATTGAGGCACATAAAGTGCCTGCTATTTTTATGTTTGGAGATTCTTATGGAGATACAGGGAACAATGACTTCATACGCACAAACACCAGTGGCAATTATCCTCCTTATGGAAGAGATTTCAAACATGGCATTCCTACAGGAAGGATATCCAATGGAAAGCTTATGTCCGACTACTTTGGTAAGGTTTTTATTGCAAAATTATTGGCATAGAATTTGTTCTTACAAAGACAATTTATGTTAAAATAAATGTAGAATTTATAAATATCCCATAGATGCCTTTTATTACTAAATTCTATAATGCAAAAACTTTAGATAGAGAACTTCATTTTAAATAATGGTGAAGCTATTTAAATTCACTCTAATACACATTACATAAAAGAGCATAGCTGGACTAGATACTTCAAAATAATTAGTAGAAAATAGTACTTAACCATTTTCACACATTCTTCTTATTTAAGATTTTTATTTTTTAATTGTTAATAAAGCAATGTGCTAAATTACATTGCAATTAAAGTAGAGAGGGATTGCATATAATAAAACCTTAAATATTTCAGATATTTATAATTATGACATAATAAATTTCAGTATCAATTAACTTAATCAAAGAAAGCTTTAATTACAACTTTCTCAGTTAAAATAGAGATGAATTGCGTATAATAAAATATTAAATATCTCAGATATTTATAATTATGATATAATAAATTTTATTAGTAACTAATATAATCAAACTAAGTTTTGAAAATTGACAGGGTGTGGACTTTTTTTGTGATAAATATTTCAAATATTTATAATTATGATATAAGAAATTCTATTATTAAACAACATAATCAAGAAAAGCTTTAATGACAAGGACCTGAAAATTGACACACTGTGGGCCGTTCTATGTGATAAATATCTCAGATAAATATAATTATGATATATTAAATTCCATTATTAATCATCATAATCAAACAAAACTTTATTGACAAGCAGGGCTGGAAATTGACAGGCTGTGGGCCATTTTTTTGTCATTTTAAGATGTATATTACTGGCAAAAAAATTAAGTAACCACAAACAATTATAGGCTGAAAATTTAAACATTCATATAATTTTAAAGTAGTTCTTTATCTCTATATATATAATATGTGAAAATATGCAACTTATTTATATTTATGTAAAAAATCATAAAAATAATTATAAAAAATTTAGAATTTCCGACCACAAGCACATATAATATGAAATTCCAATCCTAATAACAAATTTCTCAAAATTTAAAGTTGTATTTGCACTTCTGCAATTACTGCAGCATTCAATGTTTTCCCACAAATCAAATTAGATTTAGTTTGAGTTTTTTTTTATTTGTTTGTTGTATGACCATGGTTACTAAATACACTACTTTGAATGAAAATTATCGTTTTTACAAAAATTGCCATCTTAAATGTATGCATTCAATACTCGTATAATTTAAACATAAATTCTAGTTCATTATAATGGTGTATTTTGGTCTTAAACCCAGTGGTACTAAAATACATGAATACTAATTAAAATTGAAATTCGGATAGGATTTGTGTTAGTATTTTAAAATTTTTAAAACTATATATATATATAGAAATAGACAGAGGAAAGACCTAATTGTGTGCCTTTTTTGTGGTTTTGTTTAAGGTGAAGATTCTTGATCTAACTATATAGGGAGACATTTAAAAATGAAATATATACATAGGACTGAAATGTTATGAATGTTTAAAAGATCTGTGTTATTTTATGGCATGACGTGCAGTGAAAGGACTTGGCATCAAGGAGTTACTGCCACCATATTTGCACCCAAAGCTGCAACCCCATGACTTGCTAACAGGTGTCTGCTTTGGATCCGCTGGTACAGGCTTAGACAATCTAACAGCTCAAATATCGGTAGGCAATCTCTTACATTAATCATCTTCATTTTGCACTATAAATACAACCCCATCAATTTGGCAATTTCCAGTTTACATGGATTGAATCTGGATCACTTGTCTGGTGTGTGCAGAATGTGATACCAGTTTGGAAGCAAATTGAGAATTTCAAAGACTATAGGAAAAAGATAAGAGGTTTGGTGGGAAAGGAACAGGCAACCACCATTTTGAATGAGGCAATAGTTTTCTTTGTGATAGGCACTAATGACTTCATTGTCAACTACTTCCAGTACCCAACTCGTCCTGCCCAATTCACTGTACCAGAGTATACACACATTCTATTGGACATTTACAAAGGCTACATCAAGGTAGGATTATCAATCCAGTCATAGTTATTAAATACAGTAAAATCTTAAAGATTTTGTATTATTTTAGGTTTTCTAGTGTAACAATATAAAATTTCGTATTGTAAAATATTAAAATGCAAGATCTAGAAAATTTATGTTATTTATTATTATTTTATATTATAAATATTTAAATTATGAACAACTTTAACATTTTACTAAAAAAATCATTTTTCAGTATTATTTAGAACGTTTTCAACAGTCCTTCAGAAAATTAGTGAGATAATATTTTTCCCCTATTTATCATTTTTATGACCGTATTTTTCCTATATTTAGAGATCATCTTCAAACTCTCCGTACGAAAGCTACTACCTTGATTTCAATTATGGTTATAATTAGTCTTTATTTTTAAGATAATTTTGTCATTATAAGCAGTCTCTATATTTTTACATGGTGGTGATTTTTAAACTTTAATTGCAACTAACGTTCTGATTATGGCTTTTAACAGGAGCTACACAAATTGGGTGCATCTAGAATTGCACTGATAAACGTTCCTCCATTAGGATGCCTGCTTTCTGAAAGACCGGAAGGATTTAATACGAGTAATGGGGCATGTGCGGAAGACAGAAATGAGGCTGCACTTGGATTCAATACAGGACTGAATTCCATGGTTCATGGCCTGAAATCTGCTCTTCCAGGCCTTAGAATTGTTACTCTTGATTATAACGGTCTTATTTCAGATATCATAGAAAATCCTAGCAAATATGGTATGGTTAAACATTGAAAAAAATCACATATGTGTGTTTTCTAGATATTAGAGTACAGAGAAAATACCCTTAAAATCAAGGCTAATCTTTTTTTTTCACTATGTTGTATGGCAGGAATGGAGGTAGTTGCAGAAAGTTGCTGTAGAACAGGGAATTATACACTTGAAAGTTTATGCAACAAGTTTACTCCCTTCACATGCAGTGATGCTTCGAAATATCTCTTCTTTGATTTAGTCCACCTTACTCAGAAGGCGTATCAGATCTTTTCTCATGTATTTCTTACTAGAGAAATTCCAGAACTTCTATGAACTGGATTAGAGATTTCTGGCGCTTATATCAAAATAAATTGTCTCTGCGGACATGGTTAATTTTATGGATACCGAATACCATATATATGTATTTACCCTGCAGAATAATAAATCCATTTGTCCCTCACATATTTACGGAATTGCTTCGATTCAAATTTCGTACCTTTAAATACTCATCCGATGTTTCATTGCAAATTAAATGGAAAAATAAAATGAAATGCAAATTAGACACAAAATAGCAGGGGAGCTCCAGAATAGCAAATTATAATCACAAAACACAGAAAAAAAAAATATTTACATTAATATTTAAGGATTCAAAATGATTTCGAAATTTATTGGATTTCTCCTTTAACACGCTGCTACAGTGTTATTTTCTTCTTGTTGCTCTGTTTCTTTAAAAAAAAAAATCTAACTTCTTGTTGCTTTGTTTTGTGGGTGTCCCTTTTGTTTTTTTCAAGTTATTGCTGCATATTTTGTTTTCTCTCCCTTTGGTTTCAAATGTTGCTAGAGTAATGATTTATAAACTGCTCCATATGTTTTTTAAAACTCTAGATGCTCAAATTTCTGCTCTATTTTCCTAATTACCAAAAATAATCCGCATTAATTAAAATCAGAAAAAATTACGCGCCAAAAATCTTTGGGATCATACGAAGATCAAAATACTAATAGCTTAGGGTTAGAAAGGTGTAATGACCAAATTTACCCCAATAAAATCCAAGATAAATGACATTTGTGGGAAAAAAAAATGTGTTTAAATCTCGTGTAGAAATAAAAGTTATTTCATTAATTATTCTTTTTGTTGTGTGCTTACACAAAAAGTTATTGGTGTTATTAAAATTTTAAAATAGCCGAGGTTTTCAAGAACCGCAGCCAATGGGTTCACAATTTGACGACAACATGGATCGTAATTTTTCCCCATTAAAAAGTTTGTGGTAGTTCCAAACCTATCTCGCTATTCCACAAAGATAATCCTAAGAGGTCGAAATGGTAAGCAACAACGGGGCGCTTTACCTTTGCTAAGGTATTCTACCTAGGATCGTTAAATTTACTATAGTTTATTTATTCAATTTATTAGCCAAATTTTATTCTATTATATTTATATTTTATTATTATTATTTTTAAATGCTCATGAGCGGAAGGGTCATGGGATTCCATTTGGCCCAACGAAACGAATCTCATGCCCCCTCTTTCAAATCTTGCAATTATAACCATAAACATTATTTATTATTAAGTCCACAGGTGCTAAAAATTCATTTTAGTTCCAATTCAATTATTAACCATCTAAATACTAAAATATCAAGGTCAAATTAATGACCCCGGCATTAAATGGATCTCGGGCCTTAGGATCTAGATTTGACCTAAATCCCTAAAATTTCTTCTAAAGCCATTTTTTAATATTTTACTTATGTTATTTTCCTTTTTTTTACCCCCCGGTCGACTAAATGGGGGAGAGGATCAAGGTTTAATGCAAACATTCTTTTGTGTTTGAATGGCTCTTTTTGTTTATTTACACGGCCGACCATGATTGGGGAAGATATATTGCAGGTTTTCCTAGAGAGAGAGGGTGAACTAAATGTGTTTGGGGGCGATTTATAGTGATTGGGTGGGGAATCTGTGTGAAGAGGGAGGAGGCATGGAAAGGAAGGAAGAGGAGGCCACACGTATAGGTTAAGGGAAAGCTAGCGCCGCCGACAACATCATGTGGGGGTGTAATTGTTGATGTGAAATTACAACACCCCAGAATAGCCCGATTTTGAATGGGATATTTGGTGTAATCATCGCATAACATTGGACCATCTCTCAAGCTGTGGGACTTGCAACTTGAGATGGTCCTCCGGAGAAGGCCGGCTTCCTCTACCTAATCCTAATGTTAAACTACTTCTAAGGAAGGAAATGTGACTATCTAATCCTAATCTAACTATGCCAAGGAGATAGGGAGAGAGAGAGAATAAAAATAAAGTAATCCTACACTATAGAGGTGATATCACCAAGAAAAGGGTTTGCTGATCAAAATCCAACCGCACGAAGTGAAGAGGGGTGAGCAATGGAGAGGATGGAAAAGATAAATCATAGACCAAAGATAAAGTTCACACAGAACAACACTTCAAACCCATTAAAGACAGATCCCAAACCTGCATTAGGCATTAGAGATATGCACAATATACCTGGAATGATGAGAGGCAAGGAGAGATGATAAAATAAGAAAAGGATGGACAAAATACATCATGAAACAAATTTTATTGCTCCATGAATTCACACAAGAAATGATTAGTGGACAAGAGGAAAGAAAACGTCATTACAAAGCAAAGAGAGGAGGCTTAAAATCCACATTTGACTCTAGAGAAGAAAGAGGGAGGTGGATAGGGAAAAATGACCAACTTCTAGAAAAAATGCCCCTCCTTACAATATATAGGAAGAATGAGAGAAAAAGGGGGGAAAAGAAGAATTTCGAAACCCTACTCCAACCACCTATAAGATGCAATAAATGAGTGCAATCAATGACACCTTTCTTGTAAAAGACTCCTCCTTCTATCCCCTAACCTGCAGTAATGAAAGAATGATGGCCATGCTCATTAAATGCATTCCAACCAATTTCCAATTGTCTCTTTGAATTGGGCTTGTTCTTTAAAAATCACCATCAAAGCTTCATTAGTTTCTATATTTCTTGATTGTTGTGCATCGTGCTCAGTTTATTAGAGATGGAGATGTTTCTTTTATTTTCACCCACCTACCCTTACTAAAAATATGAAATACGGTTTCCTTGGCATAAAGGGTTTTGAGAGCTTTCCAAAAGTCCTCTCTTGCTCAAATCCGAGCTTCCCCTCGAAAGTTATGATCATCTGAAGGTCAAGATTGAGCGTTCCATGAGGCATTCCCAAGAATGTATCCCCTCTTTTCACTCTTGAAGTTACGATGGTTGGACATGGGGAGGCTTCCATTGGCTCTCGCATGCTAGAATTTTCAATGGCTTCGGTTCAACTTTCTCGGCCCCTCAAGACATGGAGAGCCTACACTCATTTAGGGACCCCGCTTGGATTTTACCTTTGAAGTTGCGCCGATGAGACATGTGGAGGACTCTGTTGGCTCTTAGAAATTTCAATGGCCGATGCAAATTTTTGGGGTTCTAGACATGTGGAGAGCTGCGCTCGTTTGGGGATCCCGCTTTCATTTAACCTTTGAAGTTATGCGCCGATGAGACACATGGAGGCTTCGGGCTGCTCTTAGAATTTTCAATGGCTAGTGTAACTTTCTCGAGCTCTAGACACATGGAGATCCTGCACTCGTTTGGGGACCGCCTTTGGATTTTACCTTTGAAGTTGTGCCGAGATGACACATGCAGGCTTCCATTGGCTCCTTTTTCTTTCACTTTAACTTTTTGGAAATGCGTCGAGCTGACATGTGGCGCCTTCAGTGAGTTCGTTGCTTTGCTTCTAGTTGAAACATCAGAGGCTCATTTTGACTTACCGAGTTAGCTTTCTCCATTTTTTCACTTGAGCTTTGGTCTTCTTCAACATTTCCGTTGGCCATTCATTTTCCAACCTTGCTTCTCCATTGTTGAGCCTCGCTTTACAACTTGATTTTTGGGATCGAGTGTGATCTTGCTCATACGATCAAACCAACCCTTCTATTTTCTCCTGTGCAAGGTCGTGTTTGATCAATTTTGCCTGAGGGGAAAAATTGGATAACAATTTGGAGACTCGTGGGATCACGTGCCTACTAGGTGAAAAGACCAGTTACCTTGAAGTATCCATTGGGCATGGAGTCATGAACGATAGCCTAGTACTAATCCCTGAAACCTCAAGTCTAACTACTTGCACTTGGTGATCCAAAGCTTACCCCACTGTCCGCACTCTCAAATTTTATAAGAAAATATTGAAGGTGAGATTTCTGAGATTAGAAAATTTCTTGACCTAGAGCATTCACTCCTTGAAATATACTTTCTACAACATTCACCTTGGAGGCACATCGAACTATACAATGATACAACCTTAGAGCAACAAAACACCACAACACTGCTATGTACAAAACTAAAAATCATACACACCCCAAGTGGGATATGCAAAGTGTGCAAAAGCATGTCTTCTGCTGAAAGTAAACCTACCTACTCTACGCAAACCGAAAGAAAAGGGAACTCAAACAAATCCTGTAATAGGCAGGGAGAAGTAGTTTCCTTTCTCAAAATAGGCAGCCATGTATATGATTTGGAGCTAAACATGGCTGTTATTATGAGTGAAAAACTGACAAGAGGTTGATCCTCCACCCAAATCATCAAGGTATCAACTAGAAATAAGACAAATACCTCTTTTAGTTGCCTCTGCATTTGGATTAAAGAGGCATTGAAGCTGATCCTTGGTACTTTGAAAATCATCCTCATGCTTAGAAGTAAGCATGACCAGCTTTGATTCTCCTTGGCTCCAATGAAGCAAAGTACCTACCTAATTGGGCATGGTCCGATCCGATGGATGTTCCCATTGTTCTGAAATCCAACTCCAAAAATGAAGTCTTACTACAATCCTTCCTTGGTGAATGGTCTGGGAGAGATGGGATCCTTGTGCTCTTTTCCTTCCTCCCCGAGAAGAACATGGAATATTAGGATCCTCCAACCTTGGTTCTAGAGGGCATATGAGGTGTAGGCTTCTATCCTTGAATTCTCTCCTTCATGGCGGTGAACTCATATGCTTGGAAGGTGATGATGGAGGAGCAAATGATGTGATCTCCTTGGCCTCTTCTCCATCAAAGCAATCCTCCAAGTAAGATAGATAATCTACCTCCTCATTGTCCTATTACATGTGTTCGACCTCCTTTGTGGTGTCCTTCTAATCTGCAAATTTCTCACCATGGTTCCCCTCATCTTCAAACATGAAGTCTGAAAGCTCAAAATCTTCTTTGAAATTAGAGTTTGAAGGGGATGAAGTGGGAGGAAGAACTAAAGGTTCTTCTATGGCCTGCTCTGTACTTGAAACCTCTGGAACTGTATGGTTCTCCTCCATAACTAGAATGCACTCCTCCTCTTTTGGATTTGGAGTTCCTGCTTCTTCCCTTGCTTTTGCTATAACCAAAGCCTCCACCACTTATGGCTTGACCTCAGCCTCCTCCGGGGGCTTGACCATCAAGGGGATTTTATTAATCTTGAATCTAAGAGCTAAGATCACCAAGCTTCTAATCATTTATTCTTTTCTTGCCTCTTCTTCTTGCTGCTCTCTTTGACTGAATTTTTGGATTTCTTCTGACATGGAATAGGGAAGACAAGAGGAGGGTTGGTGGGTGGGGTCTCCATGAGCTATTTGTTTATCTATGGTGGAGGGAAGGTATTGATTTTGGCTCTTGTGGAGGGGAATTGGATTTGGAAGGGAAAAGGGAAGAGCAATTAAGATGGGATGGGAGACTAGAAGATGGAGAAGGGAATTCAACACTAGGGGAAGCAAGTGAGAAACTAGACTCATGACACTACTGCGATGATACTGATTGAGAAAGAGGAAAATAAAATCTATGAGGTGGTGGAATTACCCATTGACAAGGTTGTCTGGCACCAAGCTCGTAGGCCTCTATTTCCTTGGTCCACTATACAAGTTGAGGCAACATTTCAACCATGAAGTCAAGCTTCTCCTGCGGGATGAAATGTCTTGGCATAGGGCCAACCCATGGACAAGGTGCCCTATAGCCAATTCTAACACTTTCATCTGAGTTGTGGCCCTTGATTGTACCATGCATGCCTCCATTTTTTGAATCTTCTCCTGCAAATCAACATTCTCCATGTAGTTTATTTCACTGCAGGCATATCCCTCTTGGCAGGTTCCATAGCTGAACTGATCTTGGTACTGCTCATAGGGGTAGCCATAGTCATTTTGGATTTTCTCATAACACTGATCTAGAGGAGTTGAGAAATACATTGGAGGAGGACTGCACCACTCCTCCTCCAAGTGTGAATTTAAGATGGGAATGAAGCCATGACTACATAGCTTCATGAATGGTAGAATATGAAAGATGTGGAAATAAAAATGGGTGAAAATGGATGGAAGGAACATCTAGAACTCAGAGAATGGGTTGTTGATCAAATGGATCTGCCATATGTGCTTTGCATGTGCCTCTAAAGGCTGAATCTTTAACAAGAACACACCAACTTGCTAAGATGAAGTGGTAAGGTGCTTCAAATATGTTCCACCGGTGTGCCAAAAATGTTGACGTGAAATTACAACACCCCGAATAGTCCGATTTTGAATGGGGAATTCAAAGGTAATCGCATAACATTGGACAATATCTTAAGATGTGGGAATTGCAAAATTGAGATGGTTCTTCGGAGAAGGCCGATTCCTCTACCTTATCCTAATGCTAAACTACTTCTAAGGAAGTAAATGCGACTATATACTTCTAATTTAACTATGCCAAGGAGACAGGGAGAAAGAGCATGAAAATAAAGTAATCCTACACTCTGATTTTAACCATTATGTTTAGCATGCAGATGAAGATTTTGTTTTCACATGGTTGTTCCTAAAAGTTTAGTTGCTCCCAAGAAGAAACTTGATCTAATTTTTGCAACACTTAACAACATTCAGCATGACATAAACGAAGACTTACAAGTTTCAATCATTCTAGATCCACATAACCAATTTCAATTGTTTCTTTACCTTGATTGTTTTGGATGAGGATTTTGACATATCTCGCACTATTACAACAAAGATTAACTATTTCCGGGAGAGTCTAATTGCATATTTTTTCATGTTTCATGTCTAACGTGAAAACCAAGTTAGAAACAAGAGGTATTCCTTATGAATTTCATCAATTACCTTTAAATTATGTTAAGAGAAGAAGGCTTGGAAACACAACCCCCTAAAATAGGCCCAATATTTCCAATCCTCCATATCCAAACCATAATTATTTTATTCGATACCCATCTTTCATTGGAAGCTAGAAATCATCTTTTGTGACCTTTACCAATGGAATCCCTTTAGTACATGTTGATTATCATGATTTACCAAAGAGCTACTCTAAAAAAATCTTAATTTAGTGCTCAAAATCATGTTACTCCTATTGAGCATATTAGAGATGTTGTATCCTTATGTTTCGCTCATAATATCACTCATGAGGATGTTTCCTTAAGGTTATTAGTTACTTCTTTTAAAACCTAATCCCTCCAATGGTATATGAGTTTGATTGTAGGATCAATCACTTCATCTAATAGTTTGGGCTCAACTTTATGCAAATAGTTTGAATACAAATAAGATCATTTATCCCGTATATAAAAATTTACTACCATCAAGAGAGCACCCAAAGAGTTCATGACAAATTTGAATATGAGATTCACTACTACTTGGGAAAGGATATCAAAAGTAGTCAAGCCTTCATCCGAACATGCATTTTTGTGTTATTTGCATGCACTAAATAGTGATATTGCTGTTATGATTCATCTGTGGGTGATAATACTCTTCTCTCATCATATGACATTGTAATAAGAGCAAAAAAACTTTTACAAGATAGAAAATTGACCCGTAGACCTTTTATGCCCATTTTCCATAAGCTATCTCCTATTCTCGCTGGTGAGAATCCACCATAACCTCCCACTATTGAGCCTAATGTCATTCATGACTTACAAGGTGTATTTAAGACCTTATCAAATGAGGTAGGAATAGTTAAAACAAATCAAGCTCAAGAAAATAGGCCATATTAGTAAACTTTTTACCATTTGAACAATTATAGGCCTCATGCTCAAGGTTATAGGCCTTTATATCAATGACAACCAGCCATTAAAGCAGCTTAACCACTTGTAACTACTGATCCTAATGCCCCTATAACTTCTAGAGCATTGGTTCTAGTGAAAACAAACATGATGTTAGATCCTAACATGTAGCCTAGTGAGCCAAATGCAACCTTAGAGATTTTACCACAAGTATTTTCTATGCCACAAATGACTCAAGAGGAGGCATATTAATGGATTTAGCAAAGTTCCTATCTTGCGGCCAAGGGATCGAAATTTCATGTAGGGGAAACTTAATGCAACTATGGTAAACTTTGAAATCATTGATCATGTGGTTGTAAATCAAAACGTTTGAGCTAAGGAAAGAGTTGAATTTTTCCAATTAGTACAAGGTTAACAAAGACTCTTATGGAAGCAAATTTAGGTGATCAAATTGCTATACCAACTCATGGAAAGGGAAAGTGCACCAAGTTGGGGGCCAAAAGGGGGTCTTAAGTGGATGCATTTTTATGAAAAATTAAAAACTTCAATGTGTATGAGCTTTTGAAATAGTTACATTCAAAATTGGAAGATACTTTGTATAAATATAAATTGTAGCATTGTGAGTCTAGTTTCTAAGATATGAAATTTTATTGAAAATAGATACATTTAAGTGGTTCAAATAACTAAAATACCAATAGGGTCTCTTGTTTTTGTTAAAAAAACATAATAGAGTGAATTTCTTGGAACATAATGATTAAGTGGTCTCGCCAACCATGAATTAATAGGGTTCCATCACTATTATATAGGTTAAATATTTAATAATATGAAATACTTTTCCATTATTAAATATTTATACCTAGGTAATATACATTAGGTAAGTATTTAATAATGTGAATCATTTATGTTTATATTTATTAAATACACTCACCTAGGTATATGTGTCAACCATTTTAGGTTGAAAAGGTGGGTTGGGAGACATACCCGATCACCTTATATAAAAAGGACTCTAGGTCCTCATTTGATATATTCGGAAATATATCAAAGGTGTGCAAATCAAATGATTTGGTTTTACCCTTGGTAAATAGGGTTTTAAGGAGGAGGTGATCTTACTGGATGTAAAATAAGTTCTCTGAAGTAAAAGGTTATTTTCAAAGTGGTTTTTATCCTATTGGGGTTTTCCACTATAAATATTGTGTCACATGTGTTATTTATTTCCTATAAGTATTTCTTTATTTACTTATGTTATGATGTAATGTTTATTTAAATATTTATTGTAACATTATATAATATATAATTTGATTAAATCTGTATTTATTAGAATCCTCAAATTCTAATAATTTTGTACCCCCACCATTTTTTTAGCACCATTTAGTATTTTTGAAAATACTTTGGTAGAAAGATAACTAGGAGCATCTACTTTGTGCTAGAGTTTGTTTTAGATTTTTAGCGAGTATTTATTTTTTTATGTTTTTTCTAGTATAGAAATTTTAAGTTTGAAAAATAATAGAGCTCGACCATGTGGTCCCCTCCTAAATAGCTCAAAAAAATTTGAAAATTAGATTTATTTTTTTGAATGTGTAAAGAATTAGGCCTGGTATGTGTTAGTATAATCTGTTTTCAATTTTGATGAGCCAAAACATAATACACGATCAAAGATAGACATATTTAAACTTCAAAAAATAGCTATAAAAAGGCATAGTTAGAAAATAAATAATATGGAAACCATATATTAGTCGAGAATTTGAAAATTTATATTTTTAAAAAAGAAACTCTTCTCTACGTCGTGGTATAATTTGTTTTAAATGAAGTTATCATTTTATGTTGATTTATCATGGTGGAAGTGAAATTTTTGCATTTTCCTGCAAAACATGTTGTTTTCTTGTGTTGGTGTACGTTCATGCCTCGAGCTTGGGGATCCAATCAGTTTGAAGCCTTGAGGCATGGCTTGGAAAAATAAAAACACAAAATGTTCACGCATTATAACATGTACGTGTTCTTCATAAGTATGAACATTATATGTGCTTTTGGTATGCTTCTATTTACAAAAATAAATTTTTCATTTATTATTATTTATATTTTATCATTTCGTATAATTTAAATTTATTTTAGTAAATATAAGAAATTAGGGCCACTCTGGACCTTATGGAACTATTCTCATAGGTTTAATTAGTCATAGTTTATGAGATAGTTTTTTATAATATAATATGGTTAGTACATAGGTAATTTTTTAGGATTTTAGCATTCAAAGATAAAGCTTTTAGTGTTTAAATTATACAATCAAAACCCAAAACTTTACACCCTAAACCCTAAATGATGATCCGTAAACCCTAAAACATAAACCCTAAACCCTAAACCTTAAACATTCAACCCTTACCCGTGAGCCCTAAACCCTAAACCCTAAGCCCTAAGCGATAATCTCTAAACCCTATAGCATTAACCATGATCCCTAAACCATAAACCATAAATAATGAATCTTAAATCCTCAAGCGTGATCCCTAAACCCTAAACCATAAGCCCTAAATCCTAAACAATAAACCCTAAACCCTATGAACTCTATGACCTAAACACTAAACACTCAACCCTTAACCATGAGACATAAACCCTAAACCCTAAACCCTAAAACAAAAATAATAAACCCTCAACCCTAAACACTAAATCCTAAACCCTAAACCCTAAACCCTAAGCCCTAAACCCTAAACACTAAATCCAAATCCCTAAGATCTATCCCTTAAACCTTAAACTCGTAACTCTGAACACCAAACATTGAGCCATAAACCATGAAGCATGAACCCTAAACCCTAATCCATAAACCCTAAATGCTAAGCCTTGAACCCTACTACACCCTAATTCCTGATCCATAAACCCTAAAACTTAAACCATAATCCCTAACCCCTAAACCCTAAACCCTAAATCTAGATCCCCGAGCTCTAACCCCTAAACCTTAAACCCGTAACTCGAACCCCAAACCCCGAGCCATAAAACCTTAACCATGCACCCTAAGCATTAATCCCTTAACCGTAAACTCTAAACCATAAGACTTGAAACCTACACCTTGATCCATATGCCTAAACCATAAACCATGTACCATAACCCCTAAACCCTAAACCCCGAGCCCTAAACCATAAACCTTAAGACTTAAATGCTAAATCATAGAACCCCGAACCCTAAACCATGAGCCCTAAATGTTAAACCCTAAACCCTAAAAACTAAATCCTAAACCCTAAACCCTAAACCCTAAACCTAAAACCCTAAACCAAGAGCCCTAAACCCTAAACTCTTAACCCTGAACTTTAAAACCTAAACCCCGAGACCTAAACAATAAACCTTAAACCATAAAATTTGTGACCTAAACCCTTAACCCCGAGACCTAAACCCTAAACTATAAATCCTAAACCCTAAACCATGAGCCCTACCCTTAAAACCCTAAACACTAAATCCAGAGCCACGAGATCTAACCTCTAAACCTCATATATTTGTATTAGGTCTTATGAGTGAGTTCATATTTTTCAATATCAATATTAGGACCATATTTCCTAATATTGTGCCTAGAGTTACCATTGAGTCTTCTTGTACACTACCTTGTTTATGAGCAAAGTGGGACAAGAAACTAAATGGATATAACATCTACCATGTTCCTTGTAATGCATATTACAAATATCTTCCAAAACTATTTTTCCCCACATATACTTGCACTCTTGAATGTCAATTTCTTCACACTCTGAAACAAATTTCAAATTTATCGTATTTCCATGTATGGTATTATGCAATCTAGGATGACCCATTGGAAGCTGGAAAAAATAACCATCGCAACACAAAAATTAATCTCAAAGGAAA
This sequence comes from Taxus wallichiana var. yunnanensis, assembly GCA_018340775.1. Taxonomy (NCBI): domain Eukaryota; kingdom Viridiplantae; phylum Streptophyta; class Pinopsida; order Cupressales; family Taxaceae; genus Taxus; species Taxus wallichiana. The sequence continues at coordinate 674,285,537 of CM031243.1, read as the reverse complement.
TGGAAGAAACATAGAGAATATACCAATGCGGAGGTGTAGGATTAGAACTGAATTTCCTACAGTATCCTCTCCTCTAGAGAAAGAGAAATCTCTTCTACTACTGGAATAGATAGAACTTCCTGAAGTGTTCAAAATAAGCATACCAACTGGGAATGGATAAGAACACAAAGGGGTTATCAATCACCTAGTAAATCTTTCTTGTTTAGTTTTGAATGGGATTCAGTTTTCCTATGACTTAGTGACCTTCCATTCATTGATAATTCCTTCTATGATAAACCCATGAATGCTTTCAAAAGTGCCTTAAAAAGATAGGGGTAGTCATCAAGCCTAGTGAAGGGTGTTATGTGATTTCAAAAACTTTAAATTCATATAGATTTAGTGGTCATAACATGAATTTACAAATATCTTTATTGTTATAAATGGAATCAAGTAACAGTGTCTCCCATATCCAATTATCGAGGACTACTTTGGGGTCTGTGGTAGGATTGGACATTTAGAAACCATTGAGTTCTTGAACAAGAATGTTGTTACATCTAGAGGAAAATTTTCAAACATTGGAGTGATGCATCTTGGAAAATAAACTTTAACCTCAACAATGCTCTCAAATTGCTAATTACACAAGCACTTTGGAAATATCAAGCTTTGTTCTTCGAACGAAACCTTCATTCTTGACAACTTATGCAACTGAAAGAATTATTCAAAAGAACATCAAAAACATTTATTTGTAACAAATTATTCTTGGATATCTATTCTTTCCATCCTTCAAAATATCAATGATGAAAGACATCAAATTGTGATGACTTTCTTTGAATGTTCTTCCTAGCAAGCAAATGAACCCTTTTCAAATTGAATACTCTATTCTAATATTAATAAGAATGGGTAAGACACAAAACATTACAATGACTGAAATATTTCCCATGTGATGGGAAAAATAAGATAAATGTATTGGGTAACAGATTATTCATACCGAATTTTTCATAGATATATGTAATTTCCTTCCTTGAAAATATCAAGTAGATGAAAGGCATCAAATTATGATGAATCCATTTGAATGTTCTACCTACGAAGCAGATGAATCCTTTTTAGTTGAATACTCTAAGTCAATACTAATAAGAATAGGTAAGAAAAAACATTATACTGAGTAAATGGGTGAGCCTAAACCTTGAGCCCTAAACCTTGAGCATTAAACATTGGTCGTAAATCCTAAACCCTAAAACTTAAACCCTAAACCCTAAAACTTAAATCCAAAACCCTAAACCCTAAGCCTTAAACCCTAAACCATGAACCCCCGACCTTCAAACCTTAAACTCTAATCCCTAAACCATAAACCCTAAACCCTAAACCTTAAACCTTAAACCCTGAGCCCTAAACCCTAAACCTTAATCCCTAAACCCTCAGCCCTAAACCCTTAACCCTAAAACCTCATCCATAAACCCCAAACCTTAAACCATAAACCCTAAAAACTAACCCTTAAACCCAAAACCCAAAACCCTAAAAACTTAAACCCTAAATCCTTAGCACTAAACCCTAAACCCTGAGCACTAAACCCTCAACCCTCAACTGTAAAATCTACACCTTAAACCCCAAACCCTAAACCCTTAACCATTAACCCTAAACACTAAAACCTAAGTATAAAGCCTAAACCCTATTTATACTACCCAAAACCCTAAGCCTTAAACCCTAAACCCTAAACCATGAGCACTAAACCATAAACCCTAAACCCTAAGCGCTAATTCCTAAACCCTAAACCCTTAACCCTTAACCCTAAACCCTAAAACCTAAACCCTGAACCCTAAACCCTAAACCTTGAGCCATAAACCGTAGAACCTAAGCCCTAAACCCTAGGTCCTAAGCCCTAATCCCAAACCCTAAACCCCGAACCTTAAAACCTAAACCTCAACCCTAAACCTTAAACACTAAACCCTAAACCTTGAGCCCTAAACCATCAACCCTCAACCCTAAACCCTAAAACTTAAAACATAAGTCCTAAACCTTAAACCCTAAACCATGAACCATGAGCCATAAACCCTAAACTCCTAACCTTGAGCCAAAAACCTAAGCCCTAAATCATAAACACTAAATCATATACTCTAAACCCTTAGTCCTAAACCCTCAACCCTAAATCCTTAACCCCGATCCCTAAGCCCTAAGGAGGAGGCACATTATAATCACCTCATTTTTCCATAGGACAAGAATCTCATTCAGGGAGCAATCCTCTATCTACAAAAGTGATAATATCATTTTAGTAAGAAGTAGACAAGCATCATAGAGTTGATTTGTGGTCACTAAAGTGAATTATGGAAAAAATTTAAAAATTAGTAACAATTCAAGTAGAGGTAGGGCCAAAATCTGATCCAAAAGGTCAAATAACCTACAAAATGACTATATGTTTTCGCAAAACAAAGACTAACTACAATATATATGGTCCGAAAGTCTTACATCATTGGTGAAATTCTCAAAATGAGTAAGTAATGACCAGATTTGATTTTGAAAAACTATCTTGTAGATTATAATCTGCCGAGCTATGGGACCACTTCCATTCAAATAAGGTGCAGAGTAACCCTAACTTCTTATATTTACTAAAATAAATTTAAAGTATAAGAAATAATAAAGCTCTTATACTTATATTTATTTTAGTAAATATGGCCCCTTGTGCACTCCTAAACTTCATATAGCCCAAAATGTGTATGCGTTTCATAGAATAGAAATTCGTACATGTTATAATGCGGGCATGTTATAGTGCGTATGTGTTTTAGGTTCATCCATTCTTGATCCTAAGAAAACATAACACGATCACGTTTTGTTCATTTTTCTATTTTTTGTGCACATTTTCCCCATCTCGTTGCACTTATCCAAAATCGTAATAATACTAATGGTTATATTTCTTCATCTCATGTTGAAGAACAAGTTGTTGTTTTAAAAAATTAGATTAAGGTAAGAGTTGTTCCATTCAACATAGTTGATCATATGAAGAAATATCACATTACTATGAGCATGTGGGACACATTATCTATTCCGGGACAAAAGGACTTGCTGGTCCAAGAGCTTGTGGGTCTAAAATTAACATCAAAACATGCAGAAAGTGCAGAAAAACACATCCAACATGGTGATGACAATTGTAGACCAGCAAACTAAAGGTTCAAAATAGAAAGTATCTTAAGAGATAAAAGTAGCGCTGGAGGGGAAATTGGTAATACCACATCCTTTTCATCTTTCACTGATTATTGGAGACTCATTAGTTCATAATTGCATGGTTGATAGTGGAGAAAGCGCCGTTGTTATGCTAAACTTATTTGTAGAAAAACTAGTTCTTAAGTATGAGCCAAGTGCTAAGTGAGTTCCAAAGCTAGATTTCTCATCAAAAAGATCATGGGCATGATTAAAAATATTAAACTAACTTTACATGATTCCCCAAGTGTTACAATATTGTAAAATGTTATGGTAGTGGATTTGCCGCCTTATTTTTTCATGTGCTTATCAAGGGATTTAATATCCAAGATTGAGGTTATCTTTCACTGATTGGTTTTATCTTGTCTTTGTGATCCAAAATTAAGGGGTTTCATATTTAAAGAACATATTAACAGTTGTACCAAATGAATTGAAAAGAACTATCTATGAAAAGAGATGTAAATTGCTCAAAAGACTTTAAAATATGTCAATTATCTCTACAAAGAGATGTCTACCTTCCCTTTGCGGGTTAAATATGCATTTATACTATTTTTAGAAATACAAAAGGGAACCTAGAGAAATGTGGAAGGTCACTAGTCTCAAGGGAGATGATGTGTTTCATCTTCCAAGAATTACATGTTTGCCAATTTTGTTAAACATACTATTTTTAGAATTTATTATTTTTAGAAAGCACTTTATTAAAATCATAATTTGGGCCATTATAACATGGATTTCAGGGCTCAAACTTTACCAAACAAGGTTTTTCACCCTCTCATCATGTTCTATGTGTTTTGAGCTTTCTTTTACACTTTGAATGGAGTCAATTTGGGTTACGGTGCAGAAATTATGGTCCCTAGAAGTTGCTCCACTATAATTGTTTCTGGATCATTCATCCCTCCTTCAGAAGCAATGGTACGTGATTGCACCAAGAGGTCCCATCAGGTGTGGAAAGTGATTCTTCACCTATTTTTGGTGATCCACTCACCTTGATGACTAAAATTACCTTTCTTGATCACTCAATATAGCTGAATAGGTTGTGCTCGGAGGTCTCATTTCAAAGTGTCCACAATCTGATCTTCTTCAACTAGGGAAAATATTTCTAGGTTGAGCTCAGATATGTCCAATTATTCTGCTATGACTGAAGTATCTAGAAGAGGTGGTTATATGGCTTGAGGAGGTCCACATTGAATATGGGGTGTAGACCAAGGTAGGGTGGAAGATTCAACTCAAAGCATTTTCTCCTACTTGTTTGGTGAGAGTGTAAGGGCCATACCATAGAGGTTGAATCTTCCTGTGTGGACCTGTAAGCCTTTCCTTCTGAAGCCACAACCAAACCTTATCACCAACCTGGAAATGATGTGGAACCCTGTGTTGATCATGGTGCCACATATACTTTTTATTCTTTCTCCGTGAAATGTTGTGTACACAGTGCTAAGTTTGTTGGATATTTTTAAAAAACCTTATCACCTTTTTCTAATTCCATTTTTCCATGAGGCATGTATTCCATTTCCTGCAATGGGATGAACACATCAATGGGTGTTATGGGATAGAATCTATAAAAAAAATAAAGGGACTCTGTTTGGTGGAGTGTGTAGGGCCTAATTGCATCCATGTTGTATATAGGGCATGGTGTCAACCCGTGTAAAGGGGTGTTTAGAGTGGTACATACGAATCATGTGAATAATTAGGAATTTTATCACCTCTATTTTTTCATCACCATGGGTGGAAGGATTTTGACTTCATCAACTTTTTGTCCATTAGTCCCCATAATGTGGACAAGAAGATGTTCAGGAACCTTTTATCCCTATCGAGACAATAGACTTTGGCAGCCCAAAGTTTATTAATATATGACTGAAATTAGCAGATCTTTAGCGAAATATATTTTATTACAAGAAATAATTATAGCAATTTTGGAAAATTGATCAAATATAACAAAAACACCATCATTCGCATGTTTTGAAGTTGGAAAACCCGAGAGAAAGTCCATCAAGAAAATTCCCAAGACTTGGTTGGTTCCGCAATGGTTTGTAAAAACCTTGTTTCTTATTAGGTTGGCTTGTAAATTATACAAGGGTGTAGGATTTTATGTACTTAACCACACCATTTCTTAGGTTAGCCCAAAGAGAATTTCTTCAAGCACTATGAGTGTTTTTCCCACACCAAAGTGCCCTTTGGTCCTGCTGAAATGTACTTCCCATATCATCTTCTATTGTTCACTAGATGGAACATAGATGTGTCCCATGTGGCAGAGGAGGTTATCCTATAGATAGAAATCAGGGATACATTTTCCCATGTGGATTACTGATATGTTTATGAAAATTCAGGGTCCTTCTCATACAAACTACACCAACTGGAAGTCTCATGTCCACATAGATCAAAAATAGTTGTGAGGGCTGCAATTGGAGGGTGGCTCAGCAATCTGTTACTAAATTGACACTTCCCTTCTTATGTTTTATTATCAGGTGAAACTGTTATAGGTATGTGGTCCATTTCTGTGTATGTCATTCCTTATCTTGCTATGTGTCTAAAGGAACTCCAAAGGCATGTGGTCTATGTGGATTGTTGTCTCCTTCAACAAAATGTAGTGTTTCCACTACTTGTAGGCCTGGAAGATGGCATAGATCTCCTTGTCATATGTTGAGTACTTCCTGACTATGTAATTGAATGTTTCACTCTTATATGTAATAGGGTGGCCATGTTGCATGATAATATCTCCCAAGGCATATTCATATGCATTTGTCATCAGCTCAAATTTTGATGTAGATCTGGTAGGGAGAGGACAGGGGATAAGCATAACCTTTCCTTCACACCCTCAAATGCTCTCTTTTTGATTCCCCCCATTGTAATATATCCTTGTTTCCTCCTTTAGTCACTGATTGAGTACCCAAGAAATATGTGAAAAATATAAGACAACCTCGGTGATAGAAATTGGAAAGACCCGGAAGCTACAAAATTCTGTAAGGGTCTTTAGGGTAGGCCATTTCTGAATAACTTGAATTTTTTCTAGGTCAACATGGACTCCTTCATCCACCACGTACCCCAAGTACTAGACCTTTCTCATCCCAAATGTGCATTTTTCTAGATTTGCATACAACCTGTGCTTCCTGAGGGTCTGAAGTACTTCTCGAACATGTTGTAGATGCTTCTCCCATGTCTAGATATAGATGAGTATATCATCTAAGTAGACAACCATGAAGGAATTGGTGTAGGGCCGTAGAATGTCATCCATCATCCTCATGAATGTTGCAGGTGCATTGGTTAGTCCAAAGGGCATAACCAACCATTTGAAGAGACATTCCTGACTTAAATGCATTCTTCAAGAAATTACTGAGCTTGATGGGGATATGGTGATAACCAGACTTGAGATCAATTTTGGTGAAGAATTTTGCACCGCAGAGTTGGTCCAACGAAGTCATCAATCCTTGGAAGAGGGTAGTAATTCTTCATAGTAATTTTTTCCATGGCTCAATATTCAATACAGAGTCTCCATATTCCATACTTCTTTGGTGCCAAGATAATTGGACTTCCATAGGGTGAAGATATCATCCTAATATGTCCTTTTTGAATCAATTCTGAAGTTTCCTCTTGGTCTCCTCACTTTCAAGGATTGGCCTACGATACACAAGGTTATTGGGTAAAGGAGACCCCGAGACCCAATCAATAACATGTTTTACCTAGTATCTTGAAGTGGTTCTTCTTTAGGTGACTAGAATAGATTATCATTCTCAATTATTATTTGGTCCATCTCGCTTTTGTTGTTGTATCTTGAATGTGTGTTGATGGTGGTTGTAATAATTTTTTGTAGGTTTTAGCCTAATCATCAAGACAAAAATTGCTTACTTTTCACCACCAACTTCTTATTTTTTTCGCACTTGGTGAGGGAGAAATACTTGAGGGGAATGACATCGGTATTTGATAATGTCAAATCCCAATGGTAATGGTGGCCCTTCAAGGCCATGTCTCATAGATACCATGTCAATCATCATGAATGGTGGCCTAAAAGAAACTCACAAACATCTAATGGGGAAACATCACACAAGACTTCATCATGGAAGGGATTGATTGCATACGGAATGAGGCATTGTTATGTGAGGTTTAACCAACCAATACTATATGGTTGGGGATATGTGTTATCCAATTTCTCCCCTTAGGAAAAATTGGACAAACAAGACCTCATAGAGAGAAAATGGAAGGATTAATTTGGCCATGGGAGCTCGCATTGGCAAGTCAAGGCTCGATCAATGGGAGAATGACACAAAATGATCACAAGGGGTCAAGATCAAGTTGATAATGACTCATTGAGCCAAAGGCATGAGGATTTGGTAGTGTAGAAATGGTCAAACAATTTAGAGAGTAGAAAATGCCCAATGTCTGAAATTTTTCAAACTTCATGGATTGAGCGATTCAAAGTTTTCATCGTTTAAAATGCAAAAACTAGCCAAAAGGCCAAAAACACAATAACCCTTAAGTATGAAAGGGCTCGTGGGATTTTTGGGGTCAATGACACAAGAACTTAAGAGCTCGCCATTGGAGAAGTAAAAATCGAAAGCTCAAAAAGGCCCAAAATCACGAAGTTTGAAAGGGTTTGGAGTTTTACTCGGGGTCAATGCCTTTTTGGGGTCAACAATTTTGGGGGTTGTCTTTAGAGGTGGTTTTGGGGACTTGGTGGAATGGATTCTAAAAACGGAAATTCTAAATTCTAAAACTCAAACTCTCGAAACTTAGGGTTTGAGATTTTGGAGGTTCGAGGTTTCGGTGAGTTGGGCGAATGAACGCATAAGCCCGAAGACCCAAAGGATCAAACCCAAGTCTAAAATTTAGACTTTGGGGTTTTGGAATTTTGAAACATTTTGGCTCGAGATATGAACAGGTGTTGTGCAATATGATTTCAGAGTGTGAACTCAAGTCCTAAATTTGGACTTTGGAGGTTTGGCATTTCAGAACTCTCAAGTTGACCCATCAAGTGAACATGAATCGCAACCTCCAAAGTAAAAATCCCAAAGTTTAGAATCTTGAAAGTCCAAAATTTCATATTTCGGAGGGTGCAATGCAGGTTCGGAGTTTGAAAAGCCGATTAACCACTAGCATTTATCGCAGTATAACACCGTCATCTTCAGATGGTCATTAATTTTGACTAGGAGCTCAAATTTGCACAAAATGGGACTTTTTGGAAAGCTTTGAGTGTCCTCTACACCATAGCCACTATTTTTCTTAATTTTAGTGACACTAAGTATTTAAAAATGAAGAAATATAGTCCACCATTTTAGAGGAATGTTTCAGAATTTTTCACCTACCCAAATGATGAAGGTGTGGGCTTCCTTTCTTCTCCAATAAGAAATGTTACATGGAGGTATGGGCTTGGCAAAGGGCACCCATAATATTTTTAGGTGATTTTAATGCATTTTTGGGTGGTTGAAGCAAGTGTTGAATCTTAATCACACAACCCCTAATCTATTTTTAAATTCAAAGGATTGTTACTCATAGTGTGATTGCATAACATGCATTTTTTCCCAAAGTGTGGGACTTTACAATTGGGAAAGCTCTTCGGATGAAGGCTAGTTCCTATTCCTCTATTCTGATGCACACATCCAAATTGTAGAGGATCTACTCTAAAATCTACTCTAACTTGCCAAGGAGACAAGGTTAAGAAGATTACAATAAATTAAACCTAAACTAAAGAGGTGATGCACCAAAGGAATGTTGAATAACTTTTCTTGCATGGAAATGAATGTGAAACAAGATTGAAGAGGATGAACATCAACACAAATCAATTTCTTATCACCAATTCATTCACCATTAAACACATACCATCAAATATGCAACACAATAACCATACACAGATAACCAAGATTGCAATGAGAGATCAGATGAAAGAAATGAATACAAGAGAGGGTTGAAAATCATCCATAGACATGTATTATTGCTCCACAAATTTTGATACAATACATTACAATGGCTAAGAGGAAAGAATATTGCATTACAACTTGAAGGGAGGTTTGAACTCCAAAATCCACTTACAGACAAGAGAAGAAGGGAGGGTGCAAAGAAAAATCATCCAACATTAGAAAAATTCCCTCCTTACAATATATATGAAGAATGAGAGAAGAAAGAGAGAGGAATTCGAAATCCTACTCTAACCACCCTAAAATGCATTGAATTCACCTGCAACAATGATGGGTTCTACTACAAAACCCATGCCTCCATGTACTATGTCTTGTTGGGAAAGAAAGGAAGCCCATACTTCATCATTGTGGTAGGTGAGAAACTTAGAACATCCTAAAAAATGGTGGAATTTTTCCTTCATTTTGAATAACTTAGTCTCACTTAAATTAAGAAAATCAATTCGTATTTATGTAGAGGACACTATGAGCTTTCCAAAAAGTCCTTTCTTGTGCAAATTTGAGCTCTCAGTCAAACGTTATGGCCATCTGAAGATTGGGGTGCCATACTACATTAATGGCAAGTGGCTAACCTTCTCCTTTCGGAGTCTGAAATTTCTACAACCTTTGAAATCCAAAATTTCAGACTTCCAGAAATTTCCATTTCAGAGATTGAGTTATTGTTCATCCGGTTGGGCATGTAAAAACTCCAAACCCCGAAAGTCCAAATTCCAAAATTTTAGACTTTTGGAATTCAGAACTTCAGAACTTTAGTTGTGATTTTTTTGTTTTGGGGCTCCAAACTTCCAAAACCCCAAAATCCTAAAATCCTAAAATCCCAAAATTTTGAAATCCCAAAATCCCAACATCTTGAAATCCTGAAATTCCCAAATTCAAAATTTTGAAATCCCAAAATCTTGAAATTTCAAAATCCCAAAATCTCAAAATTCCAAAATCCCAAAATCCCGAAATCCAGAAAATCCAGAAATCCCGAAATCCTAAAACCAAAAATTCAAAAAATCATAAATTTTAAAAATCAAAATTTTAAAAAGAATAAAAATACCCTTTTGAAGATTAGCCCCCGATCTATCAACTGGTGAATTTTGGACTTGTTTTGAGCAAGTTAGGCCCTTGAAAATGGATTTGGGATTTCAACGTGAGAGTTGAAATTTCTAAGTCTGATTTTCTTGAAAATTCAACTTGTAATTTCTAAGTTTGTTTTTCTTGAAAATTCCTTCAAAGCATGTGGAATGAATTCTTGGTCCCACCGTGGCCATGTCAAACATTTTGAATGAAATTAATTCCGAAAAAATTGGGCTTAGGCCTCCATTCTTTCTCTCGAGATCGATATCTTTCAACATTCCTTGGCCATTAATTTGTCGAGCCCGCTTTGAAACTCCGACTGTCTAATCCCGAAACACAAGCTCCCATGGCCATATGAATCCCTCCATATTCTTAGTGTCCAAGTTCATTTTTTTCACAATTTTTCCTAAGGGAAAAATTGGATAACAACAATATTTTGAATTCCTTCTCTCTCCATTCTCTCATTCTTCCTATATATTGTAAGGAGGGGCTCATTTCAAAGGGTTGGATAATATTTCTTTACACCCTCCCTTCTTCTCTTGTCTGTAAGTGATCTTGTGGAGTTCAAACCTCCCATTCAAACTGTAAATGTAATTTTTTCCTCTTGGCCATTGTAATGCATTGTATCAAATTTATGGAGCAATAATATAAGTTTTGGATGAATTTCAACCCTCTCTTGTGTTCATTGCATCTTTCTGATCTCTCATTACAACTTCAGTTAACTATTTAATTTAGGTTGTGTTACATGTTTTGGTGTTTTTTGTTTAATGGTGAATAAATTTGGAACAAGAAATTAATCTGTGTTGATGTTCATCCTCTTCAATCGTGTTCAATTTTATCCCCATGCAAAGCAAGTTATTCAACATTCCTCTTAGTGCATCACCTTCATCAGTTTAGGTTCAATTTCTTGCAACCCTTTTAACCTTGTCTTCTTGGAAAGTTAGAGTATATTTTAGGATAGATACTCTACAATTTGAGTGTGTGTATCAGAATAGAGGAATAGGAACCGGCCTTCATCCGGAGAGCTTTCCCGATTGTAAATTCCCACACTTTGGGAAAAGCTCCATCTTATGCAATCACACTAAAAGTTTCAATATATCATGTTACAAATAATCATGGGTGCTATGATTACGCATCAACAACGTGACTTCACAAGAAGGTTTAGGCTCTTCAAAACATCAAGAGAAATTAAATTATTTTGAATTCCACTATCAAGGATAAAATGTACGGACTTACCTTTTACCCAAAGCTTAGAGTGGAATATTCTTTCCTTCTCATCCATATTCTTGACTTGTGAGGTGGCAATGATCACATCTAGTTTAGCATCTACAATTTCATCCTCTTCATCCTTGACCTTGGGGTCTGTAGCTAGTGGAGAAGAGAGTTTTGAAGAAGATGACTCGGTTAGTAAGGACTTGATGGCTCGACATTATTCCTTGGAGTAGTGATTTTTTTTTTGGAGATCGCACCACTTGCCTGTCTTCTCCTTTTGTGTCTTATTTCTTTGTGAATCCTTATTTTTCCAACCTTGGCTTTGAATCTGGCCTTCCTTATTAATTTTCCCCCTCATAGGTCGATACTTGGCAAGAGTCTTCCTTTTATGTTTCTACTCAATATTGATGAAACTTGTACATCTCTTTGAGGTTATGAAATTGAAATAATTCCATTTCCTCCCAGATTATACATTGTAGGCAACTGCGATATGTGAGAATCATGTGTTGTTCTATGGCTTGAATTCCCAATATTACAGACATGAGAATGAAATCTATCGATTTAATCTTGAACCGATTGGTCCTTACCTTGATGTATTTGTTTCCATTGTATGTACCAATCATCATAAGATCCAATAGGGTAGTATTCTTCCTTTATGACATCCACTAAATTTTTCCATTTGAGTTCCTCTGTAATGCCCAACTCATCCCGTTCGATCCCATTCTTGTACACGCCCACCAATTTTTGACAGCAAGTGACGATTTCAATAGAGCGAATGTTATCTTATCCTTATCAAGAAAGTGATTGACAAAAATAGGAGGCCATTTGGTCCAACTAGTTTTCTACTGCATCAAAATTGATCTTACCCTCAAAAATATGAATGTTAAAATTTTCTTGCACCTTGAATGAATTTGGGGCACTAAAGGACTAATTTATAGATGAGGAGGCATCACTACCACTTGTACTTATTACAAAATATCGGTGATTTGTTGTCGCATCTTCTCCTTTTTCTCCATGATAGCTTTATTCACTATCTTCTTGAGAGGACCATTTTCTCGGTGTCTTTCGCCATTAGAGGTTACCTACAATGAATAGGCAAGTATTTTGAAGGATCTTGTGTGGACCACCCAATCTTCTTGTATCCCAACCTTGTTCTAGGAATCATACACTCTCAAGAAAACTTTGATTTGATACCACTAATCCAAAATTGATGGGTTTCATTTAAATAACATATTAACAATTGTGCCAGATGAATTGAAAAGAACTATCTCTGAAAAGAGATGTAAATTGCTCAAAAGACTTCAAATACATTAATTATCTCTACAAGGAGATGTCTACCTTCCCTTTGCGGGTTACATATGCATTTATACTATTTTTAGAAATATGAAAACACACCTAGAGGAATGTGTAAGGTCATCGGTCTTGAGGAGATGAGGTGTTTGATCTTTGAAGAATTACATCTGCACTAATTTTGTGAAACATACTATCTTTAGACAACACTATAAAAATCACAATTTGGTCCATTCAAACATGGATTTTGGGGCTCAAATTTTTCCAAAAAAAAATTACAGTCTTTCATCACGTTTTATGTGTTCCAAGATTTCCATTGCACTTTGAATGGAGTCAATTAGAGCTACGATGTAGCAGATATGGTCCCCTAACGTTGCTCCACTATAGTTACTACCGGATCACTTCGAACTAGGTATGGAACCAAAGTGACCATCGAATTTAAGCCTTTGTAAAATTTTCATATTGATCCTCATACACCTAACCCAATAAATGCAAATTATGTTGTAAGTGAGGAGCTACTAGGTGAGATTAAATCTGAAACTCTTCATGCATTAGAAGGAATTCTAGATTTATTTAAGGATGAAAGGATTAACTAAGTGTATGAGTCCGATCATTATCAATTTATTGAAGAATAGGGCCTTGGAATTCATTATATTTATGAAAATAACACTGAAATACTAGTTATTGAGAAAGAGAATCAAAGAAGATGATAGAATGTGAAAATTATTTTTGATGACTCCAAAAAACAACATGGTTCAGAGTTGTTTTGATGCTTATTTCACCCTCAAATCATAGGTATGTTTCACCTGCTAAAGTTTATCTTCGTTTTCTAAAAAAAAATTGAATATGGGGCACTTATTCATCATTTTGAGTGGGTAAGAAATAAATGAATAAAAAATTATAGGTTTTTAGTGACAAGATCTTGTTATCCATCAGGTAAGAGGTTCTAGTTCTTGAAAAATCCATTAATGAGAACTTACAAACATAGAGTATGGGAAATGCTTGAAATTTTTCTTTCTTTCAACATACAAATCGTCCCTAGAGATAGAAATAAACATGGTGATAATATTATAGCCATTGATCCCAGTTTGACATACCTGTAGATATAAGAAATGATAAATTGTAGCCTCATATCAAGGTTATAGTGAAGCCATCCATTTTGGATAACAACTCACATTGGCAAGTTTTTTATGATGATGCACATATAATCAAATTTTTACAAGAAGAGCTTGAATTTTCAGTACAAAATCAATGAAATATGTAAAATAGGTATGTGGATTAGATTATACAACTCAAGACAAATAAGATCTAGAAAGGCCTTATCACTTTGGAAGCCATCTTTGTAAAAAATGATGAAATGAAACATGAGAGGGTTGTTCTTGCTGCAAGTAAATATCAACATGAAAGTGTCACCATACTTGAGGGAAAGAGCCTCAATATTGGAAAGGTATGCTCACAAGATGAGAAAAATGCATTCATTGAGATTTGTAGAGAGTATGTTGATTTTTTTGCATGGAAAGACATTGATATAAGAAGTTGTGATCCCTTGTTAGCTCAACATACCATCAAATTAGAGGTTGATTCAAAACCAGCTTAGACAAAAACAAAGGCCAATTAACCCCAATTGGAATCCTTGATGTGCAAAGATCTTGAAAAACTAATCAAGTCTTCCATTATCTTTCCCATGAATCATTCAACTGGGTAGCTAACCTTGTACTTAGGTAAGAAATAAAAATGGTGAAAGAAGATTATGTGTTGATTTTTTTTTAATTTAAACAAGGCTTATCTTAAGGATAATTATCCTTTGCCTTCCATGGAACAAATAATTCAACTAGTTGCAGGTTCTTAAAGATATTTTTACTTGACATTTATAGTGGTTATAACCAAATACTTGTCAAGGAAGAGGATCAGTTTAAAATAGCATTCACAACTAAATAGGGAACCTATGCATACAGAAAGATAAAATTCAATTTGTCCAATGCAGGTGCATAATTTTAGAAGGCCATGGACATGGCATTCAAATGTATCATCAAGTTTTTCTTAGTTTATTTGGATGATATCACATTATTTTCAAATCTTGCAAGTGACCACTTACCACACCTCAAAACAAATTTTGAAAGGTGCAGAGAATATTGTGTGTCACTTAAACCAAAAAAAGTGTGTGTTTTAAATTCATGAGGGTAAGCTTATTGGTCATATCATCTCAAATCATGGTATGAGGATTGATCCGGAAAGAGTACATGTTATTCTTGCTTTATCATTTCCAAAACATAAGACAAAGAATTCAAATTTTTCTTGGAAAAATTAATTTTATAAGAAGGTACATTGTTGATTTTTCTTCACTTTTGAATCCATTAACCAATATGCTTAAAAAGATAAGAATTTTACTTCACAAAAGAGGGAGTTAGTAATTTTGAAGCCATCAAACAACTCATATCTTCAGCCATGAAATCCTTATCTTTTGAAATATTTCATAGTGTATGCTTACGCTAACATGGATACCATTTCAGTAATGTTAACACAATAGAATAGAGAAGGATTGAGTAGTCACTTTCATTTTTCATTCAAATTCGATGGAGTACGAAACAAGGTACTCATTTGTTGAAAAACATGTACTTTCAATTATTAGATCACTTAAGAAATTCAGGCATTTGCTCTCTAACAACAAAATAAATCTAATGGTTTCTCATCCGTATCAAGGATTTTTTGAACAAGGACATAAGTGAGAAAAGACTAGTTTGGATCACTAAAGTGATGGAATATTACATCATCATTAAAGTGACAAAACTAATTCTAGAGGTAAAGGATTATGTGAGAACTTGGCTCAAGACTTGCAAGAGAGCAAGGAATCTATTTTATTGTTCCTAATGATCCTAAAATTCATAAAATTAGCAGCCTTCAGATTGGATTTTTGACATGACAAGGTACCTTCAACATGGTATGTACCCACCAAACTTGGACGACTTAAAAGGAGGTATTTCAGACTTCAATCCATCACTTTATTTCTAGTTAAGAGTGTTATATTCAAGAAATATATAAAAGGTGTGTTGTTGAGCTATGTTGAACCTAACAAGTTGAAATATTTCTTGAACAATTTCACGATGGTCAGGAAAAGGGAATTATTTAGCAAAACATTATAGCCCTCAAGATCATTAAAGGAGGGTATTATTGGCCTACACTCTATAAATATAACCAAGATTGGATAAGAAAGTGTCAAAAGTGTGCATTCTTCACAGGAAAAGAGAGGCTTTTTTCCTTACCGATGTATCTAATTACCGCTACTAAGCCTTTTTCTCAATGGGGTTTAGACTTCATTGTCCTATAAACCCATCTTCAAGCTTGAGGCATAGATGGATACTTACTATAAATGATTATTTCACATGGTGGAACGAACTATTTTCTTTAAAAGAAGATAATGAGAGAAGCATCTTAAATTTCTACGAAGGTATTATAACCATGTTTGGAGTTCCCTCTACCATAATTTCAAACAATGAAAAATCTTTTTGGGTGGAAATATTTCTGCATGGGCTATACAAAATGACATTTACTTAGGTACATCATACAATTTCTACCCTCAAGGTAATGGATTGGATGAAAGTACAAATAAGAATATGTTGAGGATAATTAGAATAACTCCCGATTAAAATCAGTGAACCCGGCATACAAATTTGAAGAAAGCCTTATGAACTAATAAAATAAATCATAAAATATCAATTTCAAATTCACCCTTCAAGCTTGTTCATGGCCTTGAATCCAAGCTTCCCATTTATATTTACCTTCCATCTTTGGAACTGCATCAAATATAATCAATGGAGAATGAGCTAGTGGATGTTAGGTATGCACAACATATGGATCTTGAGGAAGTCATAAATAAAGCTATGTTGTCTATGGAGATGAATAAATCTCAAATTAAGAATACTTTTGATAGGAAATCCAAGGAAAGAGTCTTCAATGAAGGTGACTTAGTGCTGAAATGGGATGAAGACAAAGAAAAACCAAGTGCTCACACAAATTTTAATTCATTATGGAGTGGACCCTACATCATCATTGGATGTAAGCCACATAATGATTTCCAGCTTGCAAGAATGGATGGAGAAGAGCTTTTGATCCAAGTAACAAGGATTCATCTGAAGCATTGTCTCCAAACAAGATAAGTTGACATTGTACTATAGTTTCCCATGGTTTCCTCTAAGTGTTTTATAAAAATATTTATGCTTTTACTAGTTTCAATAATTGGTTGTCATCTTAAATGACATATCTTGTAGTTTTTATCTTTCTCGAAGTGTAGTTGTGCATAGGTTTCTATTGTTGTTTTTCAATTTTTGTAGAGGATTTCAAGTCTTTATCAGTACTATATAGTCTTTCGCATACATGGTAAGGCTTCGTATAATTTTTTAGATTACCTTCATTGCTGGAAAGGCCCTTTCGGGGTTCTAGCTGGCTAGTAGGTAACGAAGTCAACAAAGTTTCCAAAGATGTTGACCATTTTTTGTCAATCATCAGAGAGGGGTACAAAAAAATTCATTTTATTTCTTTTGATAGGTTAAGGGATGGATTGCATGTAAATCGAAACTTTATGTGTTGTTTCATAATACAGGTGCATCATGTATACTACCATTCCATGTTGACGTCTTCTCAAAAACCGTGCAGAAACCTTGAAAGACTAATGCAAGGCTTTGATGAAGGCAGGAAGGGTAGTATACATTAGAAATTATACTTTGAGACAACTAATATAGTTGCAAATTTAGAAAATTAGTGAGCAAGTTCTATTTACAATAATTTTTGTTACTTGTGTTATATAGATTAAATCAAGTACTTGTAGAGTTAATTAATTTTATTCCTTTATGATTCAGTGAAGTTGTATTTTGTTTGAGTTGTAAAGGTTCATTCAACATTATTGAAACAAAATGAAAAATAATATGTAAAACTCATAGCATAATAAAATTCCATTTATTCATTAAGAAAGAGTACATTTATCCCACACAAGTTGTGGGATATGGATATCAAAATAAAGGAAATTCATATAAATATAAAGTTTATAACGTGAGAAATGAGTAACCCAGCATTACCTTAAGTTGAAGACCACCCCAAGAATTTCTAGATTTCTCCAAGTTGTTGCTCCAAGTACCTAAAAAGAGAAAATAGAGAAGAGTTAGAGATTAGGGCCCCTAATCTCTTATGTTACTGATTTTGTATGTATAAACACCACCATATAAAAGCAACGAAAGAAATAAAATAAATGACATTGCAGAAATAAAACCAATTTCTATATTTTATAAAGCCACACGACAACCATATAAATTTCAAATATTAGCAGACATTCATGAAATGCAGAAAAGGTATTCGAACTCATATCAAATCGAAGAGATACAAAGATACATTTCAAGAATGGATAGCCTTCTTTGAATATAATAAATATCATTTTGTAAGTTATGAAAAGAAAATCAAACAACATGATAGAAAGAATGAAGATATTACAACCTGCACAATGTTCATCACAGATCAAGTACAGAATTAGAGTTCAATGTTTCATATCTCAAATCGGTTGCAATGACATATTAACAAAATTCTCAATCAGCATGCAAAAGGTACATTGAACATGGATGAACGTATAATAATGCATTTTAGATGGTTTCAAGAGTAGAAGAAAGTATAAGTTTTCATCATGATCATAAACACGGTGATTGCAATGCATTAATGTCTCAAGTAGTTTTTAATATACATTTCAAAGAGATATAGATGCTCATGTTGTATTCATCCAATTCAGGATTTAGAACGTCATCAAGTATGCATTATTAATTTCAGAAAATAGATTCATATTTCAAGGATGATATTGATCAAGATAGATTCTTAAGAGGTTTTGGTATTCGAACTTCAGTGAAAGTTGTATAAGTAAGATGCATACTTCCAGGTTTAAAGAATCTTTATTTTTACAAAGGCAATCAATTCTTATAAAGCAACAGATTCAAAGGACCATCTTGCATATATGTGTTAGCCTCCATTATTATATTGAATCTTCATATCAAAAACATAGTTATGTATTTACAAAGTGCACAATTCAGATTTTGAGGAACTATACAAATCAAATCTGATGTTGATATGTTCATACTTTTCATTAAAATTCAACACAATCTCAACACTATATCTAGTCACCTTAATATCAAAAATCATTTCACTAAAATGCATATGGTAAAAGCAAAAACTTCTATAAAAGTAAAAATGAACTACTATCTCAATAGAAAATTCCAACAATGCATGCTCAATACTTTATGGTTGATATTTAAGCTTGTGATATGTGATACAAAGTTATGTCCATTAATATAACCCTTGAGAAAATAGTATCATTTGTAACATTCAACTAAGCATCTTGAAAACATGAATTTTATAGGTAAAATTTCAAGGATGCATCACATGAATGGAATCCAGGTAAAAATAAATCTAAATATACATTCAGCATGTTTTTACATTAGGGAAAAATATCTTCATGCTTCCGACCTGTTTTATACAATATAGAAAACCTAGATCCACAATGTGCAAGACGCAGATAAGTATCATACTATTTCAACTCAAATACATCTACATGGAAATGCAATTTTTTCAAGAGGCATAAGGATGAACAACTATAGTTAAAATGTAAGAACTATGATCTTATTTTTTTGGAAATTCTAAAATTTTAGAGAGATCCTAGAAACAGAACAAAGAAGTATATTTCAAGGAAAGAAATGTAGAGTTACAACATATTAATTTCATATTTATAAGGATGTATATGCCTTAATAATAAAGACGTCGTTTGAAAATATCAATTTTTCAAGCATATAAAGTTCAAAGAACAACAAAATGGTTTACAACATCTATCCAAAGTTCAAGATCCACAAATATTATTACATGATTGATGAAAGTGCCAAAGAAACTAAAGTTTCAATTTCTATTCCAAGGATCAAACTTCTCATCCAAAAATATGATTGTGTTCGTAGTCACAAAATCATGCACTTTAGACATTATTTATCTCGGTTTCATACTACTATTTAGAAGGTTCTTGAGTGAAAAAAGTACTAATTAACCCTCATCTTTTGGCCATATTTTTTTATTTTGTTTCATCATTACCGACCTCTTGCACCCACATTCATATTCATATTCTATCATCCCACACTATTTTATCCTCGACCTGGTGCACCCAGATTAGGACTAGGGTGCCGATGGGCACCCTAGTCCCATAAAGGGTGCCCGGGTCCCTTTTTCACTTTCCCACCAATTTTGGGCTCTTTCTAGCCATTTATCCTTCTTATCTTTTTGGTGGTCATCCATTCTGGTTATTAATTAAAAAATTAGATCAAAAGAATCATATAAATATAAAGTTATGAGACCATAATGAGGGACCTAACATCATTCACTTTTGTCCTCCATCTAGAGTTGCATCCATCTATTAAGTTGGAGATAACTTGTATTAATATAGCTCCATCACAAGGCACAAAGCTAGGACATCTACATCACACTTCATATGGGGGAGGAATTCTATTCTATTCCATACACACATTGTATTACATTTTCTACATTTAGTTATTTTTTTAACTTCACAAAGTACGAATGGCACAAGAGTACCTAGGGCACATTATGCGCACACTCACCATAGCTAAATTTGGGTTCAAAATTTAGTGGAGGGCTCAGATTGCTAAGCCCACCTGTTGTGGTTGATGAGGTTAACAGGACCCATTCATTTGCATTTTTTTAATGTTTTTGATACTTATTTTTGTCTTTTGTGTGTCTTTACATCATCTTGTATTATTGGTGACTTCTAGTATGGGGCAACGAATCTAATGTGATAGAGAATGAGTATTTAGGATCACCTTGAAGCCATGTGAGAATCAGGTTTCGAGCTTTTACACGACCAAGGTGGCCATTTTGCATACTAGAGCACCTATGGTTTCTCCAGTCCCTCTCCAAAGACTCTAGTCCAGGCCGGATACTCTAGATTCATCCTTTTGAGCTCCTTCACGCTCATTTTGACTTCTAGATCCTCTACTCATCTCTACAACATAGTCCCGTGAGCATCCGTATTTAAGTTGAGTTCTTTCCTCTTCTCTCTTGCACATTAGGGTTTTATTTCCATTAGATTAATTGTTTGTTTCAGTTATACACTTATTTATTGCATTTATATGTCCTCCTAGATTATATTAACTAGCATACATTATTTCCATTTTTAGTTAATCATGTTCATATAAAAAAAAAGATAAGAACACTCCTTGACTAGTTGGATTGAAGGAAGGACAGGCTAAACATAAAGTAAACTTGAGGAACAAAGTTGTAAAATAAATATGTGTTATCAAAACACAGCAACGATGAAGAGTTCATGTTATTATCAAGTTGTGTTTGAAAGTGATTAAGATCAACAAATTCCAACCGAGTTGGATAAAATCACTACAGAGTCAAAGTGCCTAAAAACTAAGAAACAAAGAAAAGCTAAAACTTGAAATGTAGTAACAAATCCAAACCCAAAATGGGAAAGTGGAGAGTCATAATCCAGTCAAGAAAAATTCACATATCTTCAACAAAAGAAACCCTCTAACAAAAGTAGCAATATGCAAAGATCTAAATCAGGGACCACATTTGTAATAAGAAAATAACACAAGCATACATAGCCAAAGTTGAATATCTAATGTCAAAAAGGTGATCATCCAAGATAACATCGAGTTGGGTTAAAAGAACCTACAACTTAGCACCACCTACACTTCGAGGCACTATTTTAAGCAAAACCCAAGGGTAATTTGGGTAAAATAGTGATGATTCTATAATATAAGTATTCGAGATAAATAAGGATAAAGGTTACCTTTTCAAGTTAAGAATAATGTGACTCTTGTAGACACAAAATCACATGCTTTGATATTATTTAGTCTCGATCTCATACTACTATTCATATGGTTTTGAGTGAATAAAGTACTAATTAATAAATTTCCTTTGGCTAGTAGTAATTTCCTTTTCTCTGTAAATCCACTGCGACCTTCAAAGCACATACTTTCCCAGTTGTTTTTTTGTTTATCATCATTCTACCTCCGACCGGCACCCCGTGAGCCCCGGTCCCATTTGGGGTACCCTAATCCTTTTACACTTTCTCGGTCACTTTTGGGCACTTTCTAGCCATTTGGGCTTTCTACCTTTGTTAGTAGTCAGCCTTTTCAAGTTAATTATGAAATTATAACAAGAGAACCCTATAAATATAAATTTATGAGACCATAATGATGGACCAATAACTAAGCACTATAATCATGACCTAAGGTTGCATCCATCAAAGGCTCCATTTACATCCATCTAGCTCCATCATGAGGCATGAGGTTGGTTCATCTACAACGCACCGTATAGAAGGGAAGTTTTATTCTATTCCATCCACCATTTTATTACATTTATACATCGATTTATTTCTCTCTATCTCACAAAGTGCGACTGGCACAAGAGCAACTAAGGCATGATTCACACACACATAGAAATACATCGGGTCTAAGATATAGTGCAATTCTCGGTTGGTAAGTCCACCATTGTGTCCGTTAAGGACATTTTGACCCATTCATATGCATATTTATATTTTTAGGGATTTTATGCTCATCCGGTAATTCCTTATTGCAAAGTATTCCAAAGAACATCCATCGCGTCGTTCGGAAAATTTAGTGTGAAAAGAAGAGAACACAAGTGAACATCCAATAACACCTCAGAGGAGGGTTTTAGGCTATTTCCATATACCATGGCACCCACAGGAGCCCATGTCCCTCTCTAGGTTCCCAGTGTAGACAAAGAGCTGTCTCCATGCTTTCTCATGCTTCTATGTGATCGTTTCCTCCTCCTATTTTTCTAGTTCACACAACGACATAATTATGAATAGTCATCGAATCATCTAAGCTCTATCTAACCATTCTTACACTTTAGGGTTTCATATTTTCATATATTAGATTTCTTGGGTCATTTTATTTATGCATTTATTTGTTATTTACTATTATTCTTAATATTATATTAACTTAGAATAATTCCACCTTTTTAGTTAATCAAATCTAATACCAATAGGTTCAATGTTTTGGAATAAATGACCAAAAATATGGAAAGGATCTCGATCTATAAACAAAAACATGCCGTATAAGACCATGTTAAGCTCCAAGTGAAAAAGCTAAAATAAACAAGTCCATAACAATCTCTAGTTGTAGCTCGAGATAGACCTCTTCAATAAAAGAGACAGACAACCAAGCTTAAAGGAATATTTGTAATAACGATAAAAAAACCACTTCGATTAGCATAGATAAAATAAACACTAAATGGCCAAGCAAAGACCCAAAGCTTCGGATATAGAGCTAATCAATGGCAACCTAAAGATCATAAAGCTAGTTACAAAAAGAAAATACAGATCTGAAAATTCATGCTCCAAATTAAAAAATGGGCCATGGATAGAGCCAAAATGATAGCCAATAATAAATTATACAAAGCTAAAAATCACAAAAATGGCCTCCCAAAATTTTAGCATGGTAACCCTAATCCACTTCCAAAAGTATCCAAATGCAAAATGACAAAAGGAGAATCATTTTTAGGGTTTTAATCCTTTTTTAACAAGGTGGCTAATCGACTAACCATGGTCAACCCATGGTTAGGTTAGGCTTTGATGTTTTCATATACCATAAAACGTTTCAAATTATTAAGTGATGAATTATTATGTATAAGGAGGGGGACAACATTATTATATGTCCATGTTATCTAAACAACCAAAGCCTTGACCAATCATGTTATATCCCAAAGTTAGTAATGTCATTATTAGCCAAGTGACATGAGATCAAAATCCTAAACCATGCAATGCATGCAATTCAAAAGAAAACATTATCCATGTAATTACGTTTTTACCTCAATTTATGCATGTGCACTTAGGGATAAAAATTTGCTTTTGCACTAGAGGCCAAAAATAACCTTTTGAAAACAAGTCACAATGCAGAAATTACCTTATCTACTATAAACCATTTGTACCACACTTTATTCCTTGTAAATACAAATTGTACTACCAAAGAAAGAATTGACCGAAGTCATGAGAAAGCTATTTTTAGCCTTGTTATTATTAAAAATTCTATTTTTGTAATTAGACTATAATTGTGCATTAAAGATGATTTTAGATTTGTCTACAATTAGCTAGGTCCAAGGTATGCAAGTGTTATTTTTAAAATATGGGGTGAATTTTTCTATATGTACTTGGCTCATACAAGCCAAAAATGGGTGCTTATTATTATTTCTGCAGAGACTTATGATGTCGACCTATTATAGTAGTGCACCTTTTTTAGTAATAAACACTAGTTTTCCTCTAATTTCCATCTTTTTTGCAAAGTGTGTTATAAAGCAATTTAGAAGTTTGTTTCCATAAATATTTGTATTAATTTTCATGCTAATAATATAACAACCCCTTCATCAAGTTTTTTTGACCTTTTTCAAGCCACGTAAGTGTGTTTTCAATACCTTTAGTTAGTGCAAAAAATTTAAACAATGATTATAGTAAACTTTATCAACATTTTATCAGTCATTATGTCTATTTTTAAGCAATATTAAGTCCCAAAAATATTGGTGTATCACCCTTTTATTCACTTTCATTAATTTCCAGTTTATTCATATCCCTCAACCCCATCAGTTTTAATAGTTTTAGGTGATCCATCAAGGGAACCAACCCGCTCTGGAGGTTCTCCTTAGTCCGAGGCACCCACAACTCGAAGGAGATCCTATTGTAATGGTCGAAGTCATACCAATAGTTTTTCAAAATCAAAGGTGTACTTCATACTGATAATAGTTTTTTGGCATGCCCAGTGGGAGCACGAACCAGATTTTAAGCGTTATTTTCAGCATGCAGATGAAGATGGTGCTTTCACATGGTTGTTCCTAAAAGTTTAGTTGTTCCAAATAAGGAAAATGGTCTATTTTTTGTATAGCGGTTATCGAAATCGAACAACCTTAACTAAATACTTACAAGTTTTAATCATCCGACAACCACTCGAGAAATTTCAATTCTTTGTTGCCTTGACTGCTTTGGATGAGGATTTCAACATATATTCACTATTACAAAAAGATTAGTTGTAGCTAGAGACCCTAATTGCATATTTTTCCATGTTCCATGCCTAAGGTGAAAACCAAGTCAGCAACAAGAGGTATTCCTTTTAAATTTTCTCAATTACCTTTAAATTAAGTTAAGAGAACAAGGATTGGGAACACTGGACCCTACAATAGGCCCAATATTTCCAATCCTCCATCTCCAAACCAGAACTTTTTTATTCAGATACCTATCTTTCCATTGGTAACTAGAAATCATCCTTTTATGACCTTTATGAATGGAAGCCCTTTGGTAATTTATTCTTATCACAATTTACCAACCGCTACTCTAAAAATCTTCCTTACATTAGTGGTGAAAATCATGTTACCCTTATTGAGCATATTAGAGATGTTGCAGCCCTATGTTTTGTTCATAATATCACTCATGAGGATGTTTCCTTAAGGTTATTAGTTACTTCTTTCAAATACCAAGCCCTCCAATGGTATAGGAGTATGACTATAGGATCAATCACTTCTTGGGATGATATAAGGTCAAATTTATGTGAATAGTTTGAAGACAAATCAAATCATTTATCCCTCATAGAACAACTTACTACCATCAAGAGAGCACCCAAAGATTTCATTGCAAATTTCAATCTGAGATTCACTAGGACTTGGAAAAGGATATCAACAAAATTCAATCCTTCACCTAAAAATTCATTTTTGTATTATTTACATACACTAAATAGTGATATTTTTGTTATGATTCAGTCCATGGGTGATAATTCTCTTCCTGTAACCTATGTCATAGCAATAAGAGTAGAAAACAACCTTATACAAGATGTAAAATTGGCCCCTAGACCTTTTATGACCATTATCCCTGAGCTATATCTTATTCTGCTAGATGAGAAGCCACCACATCCTCTCACTATTGAGCCTAATGTCATTCATGACTTACAAGGGACAGTTAATACCTTATCAAATGAGGTAGTACAACTTAAAATAAATCAATCTCAAAAAAATAGGTCATATCAACCACATTTTCATCCTTTAAAACAGTTATAGGCCTATTGTTCAAGGTTATAGGACTCCATATCAAACACAACTAGCCATTACAATAGCTGAATTACTTGCAATTGTTGATCCTAATGCTCCTACAACTTCTAGAGCATTGGTTCTAGTGAAAACAAACATGGTACTAGATCCTAACATGTACCCTAGTGAGCCAAATGCAGCCTTAGATATTGTACCCCATGGATTTTCTATGCCACACATGAATCAACAGAGGCATATTATTAGATTCAAGAAAGTTCCTATCTTGTAGCACAAGGGGATCCAAATTTCATACATGGGTAGTTAGATGAAACTATGCTAAACTTTTAAATTAGTGATCATGTGGTTGTAAATTAAAAGGTTGGAGCTAAGGAAAGAGATGAGTTTGTTGAATTTGTTACAAGGTCAAAAGGAGGGATATGGAAGAAAATTTGGGCAATCAAACTTTTGTAACAGCTCATGAAAATCAGAATAATACTATTGGTAAGATTTCTTCTTCATATCATGTTCAAGAACAAGTTGTTGTTTTGAAAAAATAGATTAAGGTAAGAGCTATTCCATTCAACATAGTTGATCATATGAATAAATTTCACATTATAATGAGCATGTTTGACACATTATCTATTCTGGGACAAAAGGACTTAATGGTATAAGATATTATGGGTTTGAAATTAACATCAAAACATGTATAAAGTGCAGAAAACACAACCAAAATGGTGATGGAAATTATAGACCAGCAAACTAAAGGTTCAAAATAGTAATCATCTAAAGATGTAACAATAGCGGTTAGAGAGGGAAATTGGTAAAACCACATCCTTTTTCTCTTTCTCTGATTATTGGAACCTATTTAGTTCATAAATGCATGGTTGATAGTGGAGAAAACATCACTATTATGCCAAAATTAGTTGCAGAAAAATTGGGTCTTAAGTATGAGCCAAGTGCCAGGGATTTCGATAGCTAGATGGCTCATAAAAAAATATTGTAGGCATGATTAAAAATTTGAAACTAACTTTACATGCCTACCCAAGTGTTACAATCTTGCAGGATGTTATAGTGGTGGATTTGTCAACTTATTTTACTATGTGCTTGTCAAGGGATTTCACATCGAAGATTGGAAGTTATCTTTCAACTGATTGGTCTTATCTTGTCTTCAAAACAAGGTATTGAACCAAATTGACCATAAACTATGAGCCTTTAAAAAAATTCATATTTAACCTCATACACCTAGCCTAATAAATGCAAATTATGTTGAGAGCGAGGAGCTGCTAGGTGAGATTTAATCTAAAACTCTTCATGCATTAGAAGGAATTATAGATTTATTTTAGGATGAAATGACTAATGAAGTGTATGAGTATGATCCTTATCGATTTATTCAATAACGTGGCCTTGGAAATTATTATATTCATGAAAATAATGCATAAATAATAGCTATGGAGAAAGAAAACCATAAAGATGATGAAATTTGGAAATTATTTTTGATGGCTCCAAAAATTAGCATGGTTTAGGAGGTGGTTTGATGCTGATTTCTTACTCAAATTAGAGGTAATTTTCATCTCTTAAGTTTCAATTTGGTTGTTTTAATGTATGTTCATAATATGAGGCATTTATTCATAGTTTAGAGTGGGCAAGAAAAAGGGAATCAAGAATTTACAGCTTTTAGGTGACAATGGGCTTATTATCCATCGGTGAGAGGTTCTAGTGATTGCAAAAATCCATTAATGAGGACTTACAGACATAGAGTATGGGACATGCTTGAATATTTTATTTCTTTCAACATACAAATTGTCCCTAGAGATAGAAATAAACATGTTGATAGGCTTGAACCATTGGATCTCAGTTTGACATACCTATAGATATCATAAATGATAAATTGTAACCTCATATCAAGGTTATAGTGAGGCCATCCATTCCATATAACAACTCACATTGGAAATTTTTTGATGATGATGCACATATAATCATATTTTTGTAAGAAGAGGCTAAATTTTCAGCACAAAATCAAGGAAAACTACAAAATAGGTATGAGGATCAAATTATGCAGCTCAAGAAAAATAAGATCCCAAAAGTACTTGTCACTTTGGAAACCATCTTTGGAGAGAATTATGAAATGAAGCATGAGAGGGTTGTTCTTACTACATGTACAGATCAGCGTAAAAGTTTCACCATTTTTTAGGGTAAGAACCTCAATCTTGGAAAGGTATGTTCACAATCTTAGAAAAATGCATTCATTGAGCTTTGTAGAGGTATGTTTATGTTTTTGCATGGCAATATAGTGATTTAAGAGGTTTTGATCCATCTTTATCTTAGCATACCATCAAATTAGAGGCTGATTCAAAACTGGTTAGACGAAACAAAGGCCAATTAATCCCAAGTTAGAACCCTTGATGTGGAAAGAGCTTGAAAAACTCATTGAGTGCTCCTTATCTTTCCCATTAAGAGATAAACTTGGTAGCTAACCTTGTATCGATAAAAAATAAAATGGTGGAATTAGGTTATGTGTTAATTTTTTGTGATTAAACAAGGCTTCTCTTAAGGATCATTATCCTTTGCCCTCCATTGAACAAATACTTCAATTGGTTGCATGTTCAAATATATTCTTTACTTGACGGGTATAGTGGTTATAACCAAATACTTGTCAAGGAAGAAGATCAGTTTAAAACAACATTCATAACTAAATGGGGCACCTATGCATACAGAAAGATGTCATTCGGTTTGTCCAATGCAGGTACAACCTTTTAGAGGCCCATGGAAATGTCATTTCAAGGTATCATTAATAAGTATTTCTTAGTTTATGTGGATGATATCAAAAATTTCAAAGCTTGCGCAAGTGACCACTTCACCGTAGATCAAAGCAATTTTTGAAAGGTGCAGAGAATATGGTGTGTCACTTAATCCCAAAAAGTGTGTTTTCAATTCATGAGGGTAAAATTCTTGGTCATATCATCTCAAAACATGGTATGATGATTGATCTAGAAAGAGTAAGTGTTATTCTTGCTTTATCATTGCCAAAACATAAGAAATCACTTCAAAGTTTCCTTGAAAAATTAATTTTATAAGAAGGTACATTGCTGATTTTGCTTCACTTTCAAAGTCATTGACCAATAGGCTTAAAAAGATCAGAAATTTAATTGGTCAAAAGGAGGAGTGAACAGTTTTGAAGTCGTCAAACAAGCCATAACTTCAGCCCCAACACTCATAAATCCTGATTTTTCAAAAGATTCCATATTGTACGCTTATGCTAACATGGATACCATCTTAGGAATGTTAACACAATAGAAAAGGGAAGGTTTAGAGTAGAAAATTGCTTTTTTTAGTCAAATTTTGATGGATTATAAAATAAGCTACTCACTTGTTGAAAATCATGTAGTTTCAATTTTTAGATCACTCAAGAAATTCAGGCATTTGCTATATAAAAATAGAACAAATATAATGGTTGCTCATCCAAATATCAAGGAATTTTTGTTGAACAAAGACATAAGTGATAAAAGAGCAAGTTTGATCACTAACATGAAGGAATATGACATCATCATTAAAGTTAACAAACTAATTAGAGGCAAAGTGTTATGCAAGAACTTGGCTCAAAACATGCAAGAGAGAAAGGAATTTGTTTTATTCTTGTAGAATAAGCCTGAAAATGCATAAAATCACCAACCATCGATTGGATTTTGTACATGACAAGGCACCTTCAAAGATGGTATGTACCCACTAAACTTTGATAGCTAAATAAGGAGGCATTTCAAACTTTAATACATTCCTTTCTTGTTGGTTGATGGTGTTTTATTCAATAAATATATTAACAATGTGTTCTTTGAGATGTGTTGAGCCCAACCAAGTTGAAATATTTCTTCAACAATTTCATGATGGTCAAGGAGGAGGGCATTATTAAGAAAAAACTACATCCCTCAAGATCATGAAAGGAGAGTATTATTTCCCTACACTCTTCAAAGATAACCATGCTTGGGTAAGAAAGTGTCAAAAGTGTGCATTATTCACAGGAAAAGAGAGGCTTGCTATTTTACCATTGCACCAATTACAGGTTGATAAGTCTTTTACTCAATGGGGTGTAGACTTCATTTCTCTTATAAAACCACCTTCAACCTTAGGTATAGATGGATACTTACCGCATTGATTATTTCACATAATAGACCAAAGCGGTTACTTTGAAAGAAGCTAATGAGACAAGCATCTTGATTTTCTATGAAGCTATTATAACCAGGTTTGGAGTTCCCTCTACCATAATTTCAGACAATGTAAAATCTTTTGTGGGTGGAAATATTGTTGCATGGGATGTACAAGAATGGCATTTACTTAAGTACATCATCCAATTATTACCCTCAAGGTAATGGATTGGCTAAAAGTACAAATAAGAATCAGTTGACAATAACCAGATGAACTATAGATGAAAATCAGTGATCCTAGCACACCAAGTTGAAGGCAACCTTGTGGGATGATAGAATAACTCATAAAAGATCAATTTCAAATTCACCCTTCAAGCTTGTTTATGGCCTTGAAGCCAAGTTGCCCATTTCTCTTGAGCTTCCATCTTTGGAACTGATGCATCAAGTTGAATTAATGGAGAATGAACCAATGGAGGTGAGGTATGCACAACTCATGGAGCTTGAGGAAGTAAGAAATTAAGGTATGTTTTCTATGGGGTTGAATCAAGCTCAAATTAAGAATACTCTTGATAGGTAGGAAAAGGAAAGAGGCTTGAATGAAGGTGAGTTAGTGCTGAAATGGGATGAAAATAGAGAAAAACCCAGTGCTCACATAAATTTTGATTCATTGTGGAATGGACTCGACATCATCATTGGATGTAAGCAACATAATTCTTTTCAGCTTCCAAGAATGAATGGAGAAGAGATTTTTATCCCAGTCAACGAGATTCATCTAAAGCATTGTTTCTAAATGAGATAAGTTGACATTGTACTATAGTTTCCCATGCTTTCCTCTAAGTGTTTTATACACATCTTTCTGCATTTCCTTATTTCAATAAGTGGTTTCCATCTTAAATGGCATGCCTTGTAGGAGTTTATTTTTCCTCTAAGTGTAGTTGTGCACATGTTTCGTTGTTGTTTTTAGTTTTTGTAGACTATTTTCAGTCTTTATCAATACTATGCAGCCTTTGACATGCATGGTCAGGTTTGGTATACGTTTTTATATTTTCTTCATTGCTAGAAAAGGCCTTTTCATGGGTTCTAGCTGGTTAGCAGGAAACCAATTCAGAAAAGTCACCAAAGATGTTGACATTTTTGGTCAATCATCGAGGGGAGTACAAAAAAATTTCAGTTTCTTGGTTTTAAATAGGTTAAGGGATGGCTTGCAGGTAAATTAACAACTTTATGTGTTATTCCAGAATAAAGTGCTTCATGTATACTACCATTCCAAGGTGTTGTCTTCATCAAAATTGTGCAATAGCCTTGGAAGACTAATGTAGAGATTCAATGAAGGTGGGAAGGGTAGTATACATCATAAATTATTCTTTGAGATTGAAAATAAGATTGCAAATTTGTAGAATTTGGGAGAAATTTTGTTTACAATCGGTTGTCTTACTTGTGTTCTAGAGATTAAATCAAGTATAGGTACAATTAATTCATTTTAGTCCTTTATGATTAGGTGAAGTTTTCTTTTGTTTTGAATTGTAAACATTCATTCAACATTACTTAAATAAAATGCAAAAGAATATGTATAGCTCATAACATAAGAAAATTTCAAATGTTCATAAAGAAAGAGTAGATTTATCCCATACAATCTGTGGGATATGGCTATCAAAAGAATGGAAATGCATGTATAAATATAACGATGATAATGTGATAAATGAGCAACCCGTCATTGGCTAAATTTGAAGAACACCTGAAGATTTTCCGGATTACTCTAGGTTGCTGCTTGAGGTACCTAAAAAGAGAAAGATAGCGAAGACTTAGAGCTTGGGATCCCTAATATCTCATCTTACAAGTTTCGTATGTATAAGAATCACCATCTAAAGAAATGAAACAAAAAGTGTTGCAAAAATGAAAGAATATATTTCAATATTTTATAAAGTTATAAGACAACCATATAAATTGCAAAGATTACCAGACATTCATGAAATGCAACGAGGTATTCCAACTCATATCAAATCAGAAGAGATACAAAGATCAATTTCGAGAATGGACAACCTTCTTTGCATATAATCAATATCAGTTTGCAACTCAAGAAAAGAAAAACAATCAGCATGAGAGAAAGAAACAAGAGATTACAACTATTAATGCTCATCACAGGATCAAGTACAAGAATTATATATCAATGTTTCATATTTGAAATTAGTTGCAATGACATATACACAACAATCTCAATTAGCATGAAACATGTACAGTGAACATGGATGAACCTCTAATAGTGCATTTCATATGGTTTCAAGAGTAGAACACAGTATAATTTTTCATTATGACCATGAACACAGGATTGCAATGCATTAATTTCCCAAGTATTTTTCAAGATACATTTTAAAAAGATACAGATGCTCATTTTAGAGTCATCCAATTAATATGGAGATATAGTGTCAAGGTTTCAGAATGTCATCAATTATGCATTATTAATTTCACAAAACAAATTCAGATTTCAACGACCATAGTGATTAAGATAGATTTTCAAGAGGTTTCGGTATTCAAACCTCTATATGAAAGGTGTACAGTAAGTAAGATGCATAATTTCGGTTTAAAGAAGCGTTTTTTGCAAAGATAATCAATTCTCATAATGGAGTAGATTCAAAGGATCGATTTGCATATATGTGTTAGCCTCTATTATTATACTAAAGCTTCGTATCAAAAAACACAGCTATGCATTTATAAAGTGCATAATTAAGATTTTGAGGAACTATGCAAATCAAATATGAGGTTGAGATGTTCATATTTTTCATTAAAATTCAACACAATATCAACACTACAACTGATCACCTTAATATCAAGAAGCATTTCACTTGAATGCAGATGGTAAAAACAGAAGTTGCTAGAAAAGTACAATTGAACTACTATCTCAATAGGAAATTCCAACAATGCATGCTCGAGACTTTATGTTTGGTATTTCATATTGTGATATGTGATACAAAGTTATGTCCATGGTTATTACCCTTAAGAAAATATTATCGTTTGCAAAATTCAACTAAGCGTCTAGAAAAATGAAGTTTACAGGTAAACTTTCAATGATGCATCACAGGAATGGAATCCAAGTAAAAACAAATATGAAGCTACATAAGCGAGGGGGATTAAGCCTTAGGCAAACTAGGCAGTTGCCTAGGCGCCAACAATCAGGGGGCGCTTGAATCTAAAATTTCCTTTTGTCGGTTAATTTTAGAACTTAACTTTAAAATAATTTATGTGAATATTTAATATTGATCAACCCATTTATAGATATTATTGTATAGTAACATAAATTTCACGCATACACATAAAAAAGTTTTGTAATATTTTTGCAAGTAAAAGAAAATATCACATATTTATAAGCACATATGATTTTGTTGGTATTGTTACCCATTTTCTGATGTAGCTCTAGATTATGTAGGTGTGTAATTTGTTCTAGAAAAAGGTTAATGTATTTTTTATAATGTCACTGGTGTATCTAGTAGAGGTGAGTATAATTGAAGGAAAAAAGTAATTTATTTTCTATTCTTAATTTTTGTTTTCTATTATTTTGTTATGGAGGAATTCGTAGGCCTGGTCCAAATACGACTCTTCACAAAACCATGGGAGCTACATAAACGTTTTTGTTTCTTTGCAAAGAAATGGTGCTTTATTTCAGGATAGAGTTCCTGTCACCTACTTGATATGGCTAAATCAGACTTGTAAGAAGCCTTGTATAAAATATTAAATTTTTTGCATTCTGAGCATCCACTACGATTAATGTTTTCCATCCACAAAATATTTTTCATACTTATGTGATAATTTTTTAATATATTTTTATTATTATTTTATTATGACCATCATGTAGATTTAAAAATAAAAGAATATAGACATATTTTATTTATTTACTTTATGGAAAAAATTTATTAACTAAATTTGTGAGGAGGGCGTCCACTCAAACTACTGCCTAGGGCGCTCCCGACCTTTAATTCGGCCCTGACAAGAAGAGTGTTTTTGCATTAGGAAACAAATATCTTCAGGCTATCAAGATGTTTTATACAATATAGACAACCTAGATCTACAATGTGTAAGACAAGGAAAGTATCATACTAGTTCAACTCAAATACAACTGCAGAGAAATGCAAATTTTTCAAGAGGCATGGGGATGAACAACTACAGTTAAAATGCAATAACTCTGAGGTTTGTTTTTTTGGAAATTCCAAACTATCAGA
The DNA here is from genome assembly GCA_018340775.1 of Taxus wallichiana var. yunnanensis. Lineage (NCBI taxonomy): Eukaryota > Viridiplantae > Streptophyta > Pinopsida > Cupressales > Taxaceae > Taxus > Taxus wallichiana. Next base: position 674,251,493 of record CM031243.1, on the reverse strand, counting down.
GAGGTCGTCAAAAGAGCAGACAATGCAGATCTACAGAATATGAATTTCATATTTACAAGGATTTATATGCCTTAACAATGCATATGTGTTTTGATATCTATCAAATTTTCAAGCATATAAAGTTTAAAGAACAACCAAGTTGTTTATAGAATCTATCCAAAGGTCAAGCTCCACAAAGATTATTGCATGATTGAAGAAAGCGCTAAAAAAAATTAAAGTTTCAACTTCTGTTCTAAGGATCACAGTTCTCATCAACAAATTGTTAGCATAAATATTAGGTTAATACATTGTTTTGTTGTTGAACCGAAAAAGGCATTTATGCCTTTGTGGCATCTAAATAACCGACGGTTCCCCTGCAACTGTCGTGGTCTTCTTGTATATATTCGTTAGTTGTATTTGTTTTTAATTAAAGCGTTTAATCAATTTTTTTGTCATATCTGCCTTCATTGGTATCAAAGCGGAGTTTCTTGATCAAAGCGAAGCAGTGGAAGAGGCCTACGTGGAAATCAGAGTCTGTCGTGGTGTTTTAGAGCAAGAAAATCACTGCATGGAAATCATCGTCCATTAAGAAGAAGAAGGGACATGTTTTAACTTTTACCCTGCGAAGTGGAGCGACCAACAAGTGAAAAGAAAATCTTTGCTGGAATATTAGGAAAAGCTTTTGTTCTGACATGGAGGAGAAAAATATCCCTGGAGCAAATAGTTTTGCAGACATAAGGCAGGACATGTTTATCTTTGGCGTGGATTTTCAGACATCAAAGACCTCCTGCGTTGAAGTTTGTTCATGTTCCTTTATTTTTGTTTTCAATACTTGGAAAACTTTTTGCATTGGCACTTAGAAACCAGCAAAGAGCATTTATAGCCCAGAAATTTGTAATTTGAAGACCTGCACTTGTTGTTTTGATTTAGAACAATTTGTTCTTTTTTTCTTTACTATACCAGATTTCTCTTCTGCCACAAAATCAATAAATATGCATACCTGCGTGGTGTGGTGAAGTGTGACCTATTCCTGGTGGGCTGACCTATGTTAAAATCTATACGTAAAGGAGGAAAACGTATTAGGATTTCAAGATCAGCACATCCAAATCTTTGCTGCATTTCAAGAGGCGTATGAGGCTTATTTTGTTTGGTTGTTTGAAAACACCCACCTTTGTGCGAGCCGCACATTAAAAATTCAGCGTTGTCTCTGTTCTAAACCCCAACCAACGTGGCAGCAGGCATCAAGGTGGCGGGTGACTCATATTATGAATTATGTTATTCCCTCTGGAGATATCCATCACCACCGTATTCTCTTCGAAAAGTACCATCCAGGTTATTTCGGAAAGGTCAGTATGAGCCATTTCCACAAGCTTAAAAATCGCTATTTCTGCCCCATTATTAATATCAACAAGCTCTGGTCACTCCTGTCTATGTTCCCCTCCTAGATGTTACATATCGCAGCTATTTTAAGGTTTTGAGGAAAGAAGAATTACCTTCCCAGCCACTTGTTGTCAAGGCCAAACTTATTTCAAGTTAGCCGAGTGTAGTCATTTTTATGTACTCTTAGTACAACTTTCTAACCCCATGCGTGCCGGCCTATCACCCAGTAGCCGGTGCTTGGGCACTCACCCGAGGCACGCGCGGCGTTGAGCCCCTCCTTTATGTGAGCATTGTGAGAAGGTTTTTCCATTGATGGGGGATGGTTTACAGAATGAGAATACATTTACTTAGTTAAAATAAAAGTGGAAGGGCAGCTTACAAATCCACATATTAACGTATTAAATGAACTAAGCATCATTTGTAATAAGCATGATGAATCAGATCTGAGTCATGACAGTCACACAACAAGAGGGTTTACACCCTTAAACATGATATATAGAACAAACCCTTAGATATATATTCATTTAGAGTGATTTTGGTATCCACATTACTATCAAAACATGTCATCATAGACCATACATATCAAAAGACTAGGACTCATCTCTTACAGATCTTCCCTTGTATGATATTCTAACTATGCCTTCCCAATTCATCCCTTATTACAGTCTCTAATGCCATACAGAGGCTTATTACATACTTTAGAACCCTTAGCACTAAATGCTCTAAACCTAGCACTACTACAACATTTGGCTACTTTGCATCTTACTCTCTATGCATCCTCTATTCTGCTCCCATCTATCACTCGATGTCTTTCTTTGCTTCCAAGCATCTCTCTTTATAGGTTCATCATCCATTGCCACGCCTTCTCTCCCGAATAGATCGTATGCCAAGTGTTAATGTGGTCCTCCAATGGTGAATGCTTATCCCCTTGTGAACCCTCCACTCTCTGTAATGATGTCTTTTGGGAATATTTCTTGTGTGGAATATTATTTTCTTGACCTCCAAGGTTCCAAGCTGGCACCTTATCCACTCAGCATGCCTAGTCGGGTCATGTTTTTCCTCAAGTGCCTTCAGAATGCTGAATATGGCTAAGTCCTATGAACCCCATGTTCTACCTTCTGTGTGTACCCTGGTTTCTCCAAAACCCTTCTTAAACCTCTTCCTGTGTGCTTCTCCCGATGCACCCTTCCATTTATTCATCACGTGCACACACGTGCCTTTCACTACTTAGCCAATATTTAAGGCCCAACATCACCCCACACTAAACTTGCTCTCCCTCCTTGGAAAGATCTCGCTTCTTCAAATAATAAAGAATGGTGGGACCCAGAAAAATTGAATGAAGAATGAAAGACTAGAAGAATGGAATAATGGAATAATGGAATAATGGAAGGATTGAAGAATGGAAGAATGGAAGAATCTTATACTACTATAAGAGGCAGTGGGATCTCTTTCTTTGTTGTCACCTCAATCTTATCCTGCATCTATTTCACTCCTCGCACTTTTGTTGAAGTAGGTCACCCACTAGAGTACTTACCTATTCAAAACATAATTCATTGTACTTTTTATTTAGCGTATCTACAATTCCTTCTAACCACTTGCTAAAGTCATCCAGCGCGTCCATCCTGCGGTTGATCCGGGGATACATCTCCTTAAGCCGCTTGATCGAACCTCGCAAGGCTTTGATTGCTTTCATCTTCTTCTCAACCTCGGCTAGGATTTTATCCCGCTCTCTGCCCTAATTACCTTATTCTTCTCTGGCATTATTTCATATCCACCTCATGTGTATCAACTAGTATGCTTGTTACCCTATCTATGTCGGTGTAGTTATCATACATGGCCTTAGCCATTCATGCGGTGGTGCACACAGTAGAAAGCACCTCGGAATACCGTGATATTATACTTCTCTCCTCATTATGGGTTAAATCTTCTTCTATTGCATTGCAGTGGTTTCTCCATGGTATATTTTCTTCCAAGCATTGCAAGGTTGACTCATATTTTTGCTCAGGGGCCAGGTCTAGGTGTTTCAAGATGATGGCATCTGTAATCATCTCTATCTTCTTGTACAACTCACGTACCTTCTCCTTCTCCTCCCTTAGTTCACGCCTTAGTTGTGCACTGATCAAATCCTCCTGCTTTAGATCCTTTCTCTTCTCAATGATTTCTTTGTTTTTATTCTCTAGTTCCTCCTCCAAAACCCTTACTTTGTCATTCCTCCCAAAGAGTCTCACCTCAACCTCCACTGACACCTTGTTGAGTGAATTGCAAACTTTCTCATCTGATAGCTGCTGAGCATTCACCAGAGGGTTTACTCCCTTAGACTCTAGTATTTTCATCAATGCCCCTTAGTTGACCTCAAATTCTGGCTCATCAACATGGGACTCAAAATCCCTAGATAACATCTTTCTCTTATGCGGGTATGTGTCTTCTTATTTTAATGAAGACCATGCAAGTAGTTTGTTATAGGGCATGATACTTTGAAAACGCGCATATAATACCTTATTAATATCATTGATATAACTCATTGCTTACTCTGGTGTTGTTACCACACCCTTTCCTCGCATGCACACCGCCTTAAGAAATTTTACTCGCCAGTGCTGGGATCTCCACCCATGCTTCCATATTCCTTCTCGATGGTTTCATTCTTCATTTCCTTGAGAACTTCATCGACATTGCACTCTACCTCCTACTCCACCAAGTCCTTTATTATGCCCACTACCTCCCTTTCCGTGAAATCCTCTATTTTCTCCTTGGTGAGGCTTGGGGTCCTTTAATCCTTGGTGTTTACCTCCTCACTCTCCCCCTTGCCTTGAGTGCCTTCTTCTTCCCCATCCTTCTCCTCATTCCCTTCCTCTAAGTCATGTACATCATACATGAGATGTTTCGAGAATCTTCATGCTCATCGTCATCCTTGTCTCCCATGTAAGCCTTTAGGCTCTCTATTTCTTCTGAGTTTTCCTTTTCTACTACCTTCTGCTTCTTCCTAACTGGTGATTCTAGTCTAGGAGATTCTTCTTTCTCTTCTTTTGTAGGTGACTCCTTCCTTTCGGCACTCTTCTTTCGTAGGGGGCACCTCTTTCTCTGGTGCCTCCTCTTCAGGTGTCTTCTCTTTTTCTTCCGTAGGGACTTCTTTCTTTGTGCATATGTGCTTGGCCTCACGTCTCGAGTCATGCACACCCTACAAATTACATTGTTTGTGTAGTTGGTTCCTTTTTCTCAAGTTCCTCCTCTCTCTCCCTCTTCTTTGGCATGGCCTTCTTCCTTATTGTAGGGTCCTCAGGGATAGAGACATCATTTTCCACATAGGCACCCTTCTCATATTTTGGCCTTATGTGTAGATATACTCTTGTTGTGGTTCTTCCAGCAACATGAAAGGTTACTAGTTTTATCATATGCATGTCATAGGAGACATACTTCTCCACATAGGCATGCTTCTTTGGGTATATCAGAGTCCTTTGCAGCTCGTGGTAATCTTGGTCCACCACGCTAAGATCGAACCTCAGCCTCTTTTCCTCCTTGAAGTGGTTGACCCCGACTTGGAAGTATTGTGTAGTGAAGGAGAATGGTAATTTACACCATGGTCTCCTAGTGTGTCTTACAAAGTGAACCTATTAATACATAAATGTTGGTACACTACAAACTTAGATTCTCCTTGCACTAGAGATGGCAATTGCTTGGGTATTCTCCACTTAGCCCCGAACGTGTCACACATTCACTTGTACCACTTCTCCAGGCATGCCTTGTGGGCAGCCGTCATGGTGTCACAAGTATATTTCTCAAATCTCTTGGCTGGGGAGGGGTTCTCATCTAGGTACTCCCATACAAATTTTTCTAGGCCCATCGGAACTCCAATTTCTGAAAACATGATGGTAAGGAGGACGTTACCAAACATTATCTTCTCCCCATCGCACGTGGCACTAATGATCTCCTCTGCTATGAATGTTGAGAGGTTGTAGATGGTCCCCTCTGAGATCTTCTAGCAAATGTTCAACCATGCCTTGTTGATCTGGGTCCATCTTTCCTGTCCATTTAGTTTTGTGACCAAGTGTGTGGCCATCCTCATTATAGGGTCTGAAATCATAGAGATGTCAAAGTACCAAGACCCCTTCTTGTAGTCATAGGCCTCCACAGTTTATGTATGGCCTCCTTGTCATCCAAGTCATCATCAAACGAATCTCCCTCACAGGTAAGACCAATAAATTTAGAAATTAGTTGGGAGTTATCCTCATCCTTTGCCCGCAGTAGAAACGGTCTTCATGTGCATGTAACATTAGCCATTGGTAAAACCACTTGGGTTTGCCAAAATAGGGCAACTCATAGAGTTGTAATAACCTGGACTTCTCCATCTTCACCTTTACTTAGTCGTCATAGATGGGCATTCCGTCTAGTTTCCTTTTGTCTCTAGGTCTAACCATCTCCAATGCCATCTATTTTTATGTCGGGTTGTTTACAAATTATTTTCTTCCTTCTAATCTTGACTCTACTTAGCTCTACAACTCTAATATTATGCAAAGATACCTTCAATCCTATGCCCTAGCTCTGGAACCCTAACCTAGAAAACCCTTCCTTCCACAAGACGGTGTATTCACTTACAAGTTTCAAAACTTCAACAACCCTCTCCTTTCACTCCCGTGTACTATTTTTCCACACTAGTTAGCTTCTCAAACTCGCTATGCACTCAAATATTTTCACCCTCCTTTCGTGTAATTTTTCTCAAGGATTCCCTAGTTTGCAAGAGCTCTTCAATATCACAAATGAAAGGTAATAACAATGTATCCCAACCTTCTACTTATAGTTTTTTCTTCTTTTCCCACAATAAATGCAATGCCACCTACCATCGTACCTTTGCAATAAAGGCAGCTTTTTCCACTAAAGCTAGCCTTGAATGCTTTTACCCTCGCACCCAACCCTATGTGAAAAACCCTTACAACCTTCTAGTGCATAAAAATCCTTAACTACCAAATATCCTCACATGCGTACATGCAGCGCCGAAGGAACTTCTTCCATCCTTACCCTATTTTTTTCCTCACCATGTTGTTCCTACACTTCTTATCCTTGTACGTGGTCTTTGTAAAGCTCTCATGACACCAAAATCCTTATGTCTACATTTTCCACGTGCACTCTTCCAAAATTCATACTTTTTAGTCTTTAATAAGGACCATCAAAACATAGCTTCCACTACCAGCTTCTATTATTTATCGCACTAATCCACCCCACACTAAAATGGATGCATAGTCCTCTACGCATAGAATTTTTTTGAAAATAATAAGTGGTCGTCAGCACACAAAGCACACACAACAAAAAAGAAAGGTAAAAAAATGAGAAGGAGAAACACATAGAAAGGAAAATGCATTAAAGGAAACCCTAGGCTAAATAGCAATTCTACCTTGTTTATGACTTCACAAAAACTTATTTATAGTAGGGTTTCAACCTACTCCCATTGAAATGACTTGGTAATCTCATCCCATCTAGTGCTTGTAACTAGCATGCACCTAAATCAAGGATGTATGAGATGATATATGGCCCTAACCAATGGAATTTCAGTTTCCCAGGATGGTGTAGAATTTTGAGTCATAAAGCAAGACCATCTGCCCAACCTCGAATTGTTTGTTTTTAATATGGTGATCATGTCATGCTTTTTGTCACACCTTTTCAGCCTTCTAACTCCACCTAGCAAGTGATCACCTTTCATCTAACTGCATTAACTTCTCTATGCGCTCTTGTAGTGTTTATTGATTACCTATTACTCCTACACGCACAATACGTAGGGATGGTAGCATGAATTCTACTGGTAACACAAAATCCGCACCAAACACAAATTGGAGTAGTGTGGCCTTGTTCAATTTCTTGTAGGTAGTCCTATACACCCATAGTACAACTAAATTTTTTTCATCCCAATCATATCTTCCCACCTCAAAATTTTTGTTAAGCATGTGACTCGAAATTTTGTTGAACGCCTCTGCTCAGCCTTCTATTAGCTTGTGGGTGATATGGGGTAGTCTTATGGTGGGCTACCATGAATTCTTCCAACAAGATCCTAACTGTCTCATTTAAGAAATGAGTACCCCTATCACTCATTAAGCTTAGTGGACATCCATATTTGTTGATTATATTTTCCCATAAGAACCTAGTTGTTGTTTTTGTGAAGTCCCTTGTAGGCGTTATCTCTACCCATCTTGTTAAGTAGTCAGTGCAAGTGATGATATAGCGTGAACCAGTCCTTCACGCGGCAGGTGAAATTGGTCCTACAAAATCAATGGCCCACTTTTCAAATGGTTATGCACTAGCTATTGGCCTCAAGGGCATCTCATCCCTTCTTCCTAGCTTGCCAAGGTGTTGGAAATGGTCACAGGCCTTACAAAACTCAATGTAATCCTGGTAGATTATTTCCCACCAAATCCCTTCCAGTAGGATTTTTCACATGGTGGCATTCCCTGCATAGTGTCCTCCTATAATCCCACCGTGTGTTTCCTCCATGATTGCAACGTGCTCATGCTCCAACACACACCAACACAAAACCTCATTGCGTCCTAGTTTGTATAAGTCTCTACTGATTAACATGTAGGGTGTGGTGCGTATGGCTAACTATTTTCTTTCCATAGTCTTCATTCCTTCCGGCCACACCCATTTTGAGAAACATAGCAATATCTTTTAAGTCAGAGGGTACACACTGCAACCTTAATAGTTGTGCATCGGCATAGCATCATCAATGCTATGCAAATCCTCCCCTAAATCAATCCTTGATAAATGGTTAGGCCTTGAGTTACTCTTTTTGGTTTCACAACAATTGTAAACTCAAACTCTTAAAACAACAAGACCCACTGATATATACAACCTTGCAAAATGGGCTTGTTCACAAAGTACTTCAATGTTATGTGGTTTGCATGTAGAATATGAAGGGTGTTACCAAAAGATATTTCCTGAATTTGTGTAGTGTGTAGATCATTAATAGTGCTTCACGCTTAGTAGTAGTGTAGTTTTGTTCTACTAGTGTTAACTTCCTGCTAGCAAAACACAAGGGGTGGTCAACAATCCCTTCTCCAGGTTGTGCTAAGACTGCCCCAATCGCCATCCCTGAAGCATCAACATGTACATGGAATGGCTTATCCCAAGAGGGAAAGTGTAATATGGGTGTAGTGATAAGCCTATTCTTCAATGTATCAAACATTGTTTGTTGCGCCTCTTCCCTAGTGAAATGCACTTTTGTGTTTTAGTAACTTCTCCAATGGTGTGGTGATCTTGGCATACCCCTTAATAAATTTCTAGTAGTACCCCATATTCCCAAGGAATCCACACACTATGCTCTAGCTGGTAGGCTCCCCTAATCCCACAATAATGGTAACTTTTTTAAGCGGGATCCACGAGCAAGCCTTCGTTAAACATGATGTGTCCCAAGTAGGGTTCGGATGGAGTAGTGAAGAGACACTTCTTGATGTTGAGGGATATGCACAACTGCCGACATATTTCAAACATCAACCACAAATTGTCACAATGGTCTTTCACTAGTCCATACATCATCCAGTCATCAAGGTAGACTGAAGGAACTTATGGATAAAATCTTGAAATTCCTAGACCACTATGTGTGAAAACATAACAAGCGCATTCTTTAGTCCAAAAGGCATGACCAGTATAGGAAAAAATTCCCCATTCAATGGTGAAGTTGTCTTTTCTTGGTCTTCTTTTGAAATTCTAACTTGATGATACCTTGAGAATCCATCTATGAAGGAATAGATTTCGTGCCCAGCCACTCCTTCTAGGATCTCCTCAGTAAAAGAAGTTGGAAAATGATCAATTACACTCGGGAATTTAGTCAATCAAAACAATACAATTTTATTAGTTTTGAGAGAGATATTTATACAGATATTGATCCCACAATATATGGGATCTAATCCCTATCCTTATCCTCCCACAAATCACTCCAAACCGTACAAACAAATAACAAACTACCCATTTATTTACCTCATGGTATATTACTAATTACCATGGAAACTCTAATTTCCCAACATTCCCTCCCTTAGAGTTGACATGGGTAGATACAAAACACAAACAATTTAAAAAGATAATCCTCGTCGCTTGAAAAATCTTCAGCATTGGCATGTGTGTTTTGTTCTTCAGTATCATCTTCTTCAGTAGCCATGGCCTTGTCGGATAGTTTTCCATCAAGTAGATCTTTTGCTCTTTTCATGCAGTTGAGAATAACATGTCCTGGCTTCCTACAATAAAAACATATACAGTTTTTGATATGTTTTGATTTTTATAGGAATTACTTGATTGACTAGCTAATGTTGCTTCTTCTTCTTCATCATCCTTGCTTTCCGTATCAAGTAGCGTTCTATTATGCTTTCTAAGCTTGGATTTAGTTTACTTAAAGTAAACACCATATTTGACATACTTTTGGGCATGCTATTTAGTAATATGGCCTTTGCATCATTGGGTTTTACCTTTTCATTAATGCCATCCACAGAGTGGAACTTGCTGATATGAGATACAATATCTCCTCCTTCCATTTTTAACCCATATAATTTCTGCTTCATAGTTATCTCTGCATTGTTAGTTTTTGATCCAAATAATTGATTCAATGCTTCCCATATTTCTTTGGATGATTTTTTGAAATCTACATGATGTAGATACGGTTTGGATAATCCGAGGCCAATAATGGCCAAAGCTTTTTTATCTTTGACTTTCCATTTTTGGAGTGCATCTACATCATTGGTGCAACCGATCCTCCATCAACAATGTCCCAAAGATCCTTTTCAATCAGCAACAGTTGGATTTGGATTTGCCATGTATGGAAATCCTTTCCATCGAATTTTTCTATCTGGTTCATTTTTTCCATTTTTTTAAATACCAATGAAAAATAAGAAAGTAATCTTTAATTACTTTCTATAATTTAAAAGATCAAAAATAGTTTATGCAAGACAACAACCCAGAAAATTGATTTGAAAGATACACGTCCAAATCTTGTAGATCTGTCCTCTGGATCCGCCTTTCATGCCAAACACCACTCATTTTGCAGATCCTCAATTCGAATCTAATATCTCGCCTTTCATGCACAAGCAGTGTGGCTGCTTCAGATCGATATGTGGATGTCAGATCCGTTCAAGGAACACGTGAAGAATGAATATCTTGGACGGTGGACCTCAGAACTCCATGCATGCAGTGAACTCGCCAAAAAAATACAAATACAAACTCGCCAAATCCAATCTGCGAATATATATATTCAAATATCAAAAAAATAGTCTCCCACGCGATCTCATGATGCGATGTACATAATGACGTAGCGGGAGCTTGATATTCGATCAACCATAGGAATGACCGATGTATTCCTTAAACCACGTAGATCCAGATCTGAAATAACAAACACATGTACGCAGCTAACACAGAATGTAAAACTGTTAAGCTATATCAATCGACCTCCTCAAACTGTACACAGCTAACACAGAGTGTAGTATGATGGACGAATTTCAAAAACATACGCCTGCAATTTAATTTTTTTTCTTTGAAAATAATATAGCCTCCATGCAAAAATAATATATCAATAAATAAAATTTCTAAACATCCTTTTGAATGTGAATGGGATCAGCACATGGTCCACATTACATTACCATTGACAAGGAAAAGGAAGACCTTTCATATATGAAGAGCCTTCGCATGTGGTCTACACTTTCTTTGAACTCTATGAAGATCAAGGCTGAAAAAATTTAGAATGAAACTTTGCTGCTTCGATACCAAATCGGGAATTTAGTCAATCAAAACAATACAATTTTATTAGTTTTGAGAGAGATATTTATACAGATATTGATCCACATATATGGGATCTAATCCCTATCCTTATCCTCCCACAAATCCTCCAAACCGTAAAAACAAATAACAAACTACCCATTTATTTACCTCATGGTATATTACTAATTACCATGGAAACTCTAATTTCCCAACATACACATACCGCATTTAAGTCCCTATAGTCAACATAGATCCTTATCCTTGCATCATTTTTAATGTTGATGACGATGGGGCTTACCCATTTTGATTCCTCCAAAGCTTCAATGATGCCTGAAATGATCATTTTTTCTATCTCCTCCTTGACTTTAAAGTGAAGATTCGATTCATTCGATAAGGCCTCTTCCAAATCAGTGTGCACCTTCCTTTAACTTGATTTTCATTTCTCCCAAGGAGTGGTGAACACCTTTAAGCTCATGGTATCCACATGGAAATAAGTCATGAAACTCACACAATAGATCAATGATCTTGAAACCTACTTCTTTAAGAAATAGTCTCCAATAGTGGCCTCCTTAGGTTTCATTTCTGAACTGATGTTAACCTTCTTTGTTTTGAGGGGTTCATGGTAGGCATGTGCTTTCTCATCAGCACTATCAATAACTTCATGCATACCTTCAGTATGGTTAACATCCAAACTCTCCATATCTTTGCCATCTATCACATAGACCATCTTTCCCTTCTCTTTCTCCATGCATGTGCGCTCAAGCTACACCTCTTCTGACTCTTCATCATCAAAGCATGGTTCCAAACCAAGTTCACCCAATAAATCCAATATTCTATCTTCTCCATGGCACTATCTCCCATCGTTAGGCGCTTAACAACTTGTAATGCCTTATCCACCGATGATTTAGTACTCCAATATTCAAAAGGTTGAAGGAGTTCATCCTCACAATCCTGCCAATTTCCTATCTACAGGTACATCTCAGAGTGAATATAACATGCATGCACACAACCTTGTAAGTTGGAATATAACTTATGCACCCATAAAGAAGGTGGAAAGGATTTTTTGCCTTCCATCTAGGATTTCTCACATGTTTGGATGTGGAACAAGGCGGGTTGCTTTCAATGATAGTATTGTATGATAGTGGGTGTATTTCTTCAAGAAAACCTCATAAATAACATGATTCTCACTTTGCGCCACTCTAGAAGGCTATCGTGATTTGTTTCCCACCAATGTGCTGCGGTCCCAAGCAATTTATAGCTTAGCATCCCTCTTATTTCGATCTCATTTTTCCACTGGGTATCCATCTCTTCTAAGAAAACATCATGGTTGGCCCCTCCACAAGTGCTTGGTAACTTCTTTCCTCCTAGGCACTTGACTAAGCATGCCTTAATCACTCTCGTAATAGAGCCTCTTAACTATTTCCCAATTAACTCATAAGTCATGTGTGCCCAATTGTCACATGGCACACTAGTTGTATCACTCATGGGCTGAGCATATTCAAACTAAATAACTCTTTACGTAGGGTTAATCACCTCGGGGTCCTTGATAGATTGCACATAGATCCTTTAATAACTTCTTCTCCCAAGGGCTCAGTATAGGGTGTTGACTTTCCATCGGTCAAGGGGATGATAACTTGTTCTTCCTTGTTCTCAAAGCTTATGTTATCCAATTTTGTCTCTAAGGAAAAATAAAAAAACATGACCTTGCACGTAGAGAATCCAAATGGGTTGTTTTAGTCATGGAGCATTGCATTTTGGAGTTGGGCAAACGAAATTGCAAGTTCTCCAATTTTGGACTTTTCACCTCCTAGGTTGAACTTTGAAATAAATTTTCGGTAACTTGCTCAAAACAAGTCCAAATTTCACCAGTTGATTGATCGGGAGCTAATCTTCAAAAGAGTATTTATATTTTTTTTGAAATTTTGATTTTCAAAATTTCAGGATTTCGATTTTAGGATTTCGGGTTTGAATATTGGGATTTCAGGGTTCAAAATTTTGGAGTTTTCAAGATTTTAGGATTTTGGGATTTCGGGTTTGGGATTTCGGTTTTGGGTTTCACGTTTGAGATTTCGAACTCTCAAGCCCTAAAACATGAAAATCACACCTAAATGTCTAAAATTCTGAATTCCGAAAGTTTGAAATTTTAGACTTTCGGACTTTCGGGTTTCAGACTTTTGGAAACTCTCGGACATTTTGAGTGGTGAATAGTAGCTCGACTTCGAAACCAAAATTTCAAAGTCTAATTTTGGATTTCGAGATTACATGCATTTCGGACTCTACAAATGAAGAAATACAGTTCACCATTTTTAGGTTTTCTAGGGTGTCTCACCTACCACCATAATGAAGGTATGGGCTCCTTCTTGCATGAAGGGCATGATACATAGAGGTATGGGTTTTGGAGTGGCTCCCATCACTATTGCAGATGAATTCAATGTATATTAGGGTGGTTGGTGGAGAAACTTGAATTATCTCTCTCCTCTCTTTCTTGCTATATATTATAAGGAGGGAAAATTTCTAAAGGTTGGACATTTTTATTTTGCACCCTCCCTTCTTCCCTTGTCTACAAGTGACTTTGTGGAGTTTTTAAACCTCCCATTCAAGTTCTAATGTAATCTTGCCTCTTGGCCATTGTAGTGTAATGTATCAATTCTTCTCAAGAGAAATAATACATGTCTCGTGGATGATTTTGAACCCTCTCTTGTTCATTGCATTCATATGATTTCTCATCATAGTTTGGTTATCTCAGTGCATGATGGTTGTATTACAGCTTTTAATGGTTTGTGTTTAATTGTAAAGAAAGTGTTCAACATTCCTTTGGTGCATCACCCTTGTTAGTTTAGGTTTATTTCGGACATCTTTCTTAACCATGTCTCATTGGCAAGTTAGAGTGGAATTTAGAGTAAATCCTCTGTAATTTGAAAGTGTGCACTTTGAACAAAGGAATAGGAACCGGCCTTCATCCAGAGAGATCTTTCCCGATTGCAAATTCCCACACTTTAGGAGAAGCTCCATGTTATGCAATCACAATGAGATTCTCAACTCATCAAGTTTCAGAAATTCAGGGGTGTTGTGATTATGCTTCAACAATTTTGGCACGCCCGATAGGACCAAGAGGTCATTCATCAAACTTTGAATGAATTTTCATCAAATTTGGACTTATAAATTACAAGTTCCCTAATTTTATACTTTTCACCTCTCTCGCAGAACTCAAATTGATTTTCACAGGCTTAACTTGCTCAAAACAAGTCCAAATTTCACTAGTTGATAGATCGGGGGATAATATTCAAAAGCCTATTTTTAGTTTTTAGAAATTTTGATTTTAGGAATTTTGAAGTTTTTTGAATTTTAGGTTTTGGGATTTCAGGTTTTGATTATTCGAAACTTTAGGTTTCGGGATTTTAGAAATTTGAAGTTTTTTTGAATTTTAGGTTTCAGGATTTTAGAATTTCAGAGTTTTTGAATTTTGGGTTTGATTTCAGAATTTCAAGTTTTAGGTTTTCGAACTTCGTAATGGGATTTCAGAATTTCAGACTTCTCCAAATTTTAGGTTTAAGGTTTTCAGACATTCGGAAGTCTTGCATTTTCGGGTTTTTTGGACTCATTATAAAAGAATTTCAAACTCCAGAATCTCAAATAGACAGTCCTTCAAAGTCTTAAATTTTAATTTTATCGAGTTTTGTGTGTGACTTGGCAAAATCCAACCTTTAGAGGCACATGCAAAGCACATCTGCGACTCCATCTAGTCAACAACCCATTCTCTAGTTGCAAACTTTCCTTCCATCCATTTCCACCCATTTTTCTTTCAACATCTTCATCTTCTTCCATTCCATGAAGTCATGCAATCATGACTTCATTCCCATCTTGGAATTCACACTTGCAGTAGTGCAATCAGCCTCTAACGAGTTTCACAACTCCTCTAGATCAACATTATGATCAGATTCAGAACCATTATTCTTACCCATACAAACAATGCCAAAACTAGTTTGTCTATGGAGCTTATCAAGAGCAAGGGTGTGCATATGATGATAACAGTTATATGGATAATGTTGATCTTCTTGAGAAGATTCAAATAATGGAGGCTAACATGGTTCAATCTAGGGCTACGACGTAGATGAAATATTTCAGGATTGGCTTTAGGGCACCTTGTCCATGGGAAGGCCCTTTTCCAAGACACTATAGCCCGCAGGAGAAGCTTGACTTCATGGTTGAAATGTTGCCCCAAATTTCACAGTGGACTGAGGAGATAGAATCATACGAGGAAAATGCAAGACAACCTTGTCAATGGGTAAGTCCACCACCTCATAGCTTTTATTTTTCTCCATCCCAAGCTTTATCATTTCAACGGTGTCAAGATTCAAGCCCATTATATGCTGCCCCAAGTGTTGATTTCCCTTCTCCATACTCTAATCTTCCATCTCATCTCAATTCTTCTTCCCTTTTCCCTTCCAAGAAGTCATCCCCTCCAAACAAACAAGAAGTTCTATCTCCTCCACCACCACAAGTAATTACAAAATCTGTTGTAACCCAACCCATCCCTCCTATTGTTGTCTCAAGTTCACCTTGGGAGCAAACAATCAGACAACCAATCAAGGAGAGCAACAGGAAGGAGATCCAAACAGAGAAGAAATGATCAAAATCTTGGTAGGCTTGGCTCTCATATTTGGGATAAATAAAATCCCCTTGATGGTTAAACCTTCAGAGGAGGCCAGGGTCAGACCACAGGTGGTGGAGGCTGATTTTCTAGAATAAGAAGATCAACAATCCATATGCTCTGAATGTAGTGTCAATGATGGCACTTTGTTTGAAAAGATTGATGATCATATTCTAGCTGCACAATCAGTCAAGGAGGAGGAAGAAAAACAAGCTCTAAGTTTAGTTAAAGAGGAGCATATGGAGGTGACCAACACAAATTCAAAGGTACTAGATCATGTGCAGGCTTGAACATGAAGATGCAGATGAAGCTTCATATGGTGAAAATAATGAATATTTGAAGGTCACCATGCAAGAGGGAGAAATCTTGTTGCAGTAGGATAACGAAGAGTTTGATTGCCTATCAGAATTGGAGGAATGTTTTGATGAGGAGGAGCCCGTAGAAATTACAAATTTCACTACCCCATCATTCATCCTTCAACCACAAGAACCTGCCGCCATGGAGGAGGACATGCAAGCACAACCTGTAGTTTGTAGCATGCCTCTTGAATCAAAGTTGGAAGAGTTTGATCTTCCAAAAGACACACTGGATGTAAAGGAAGGGGAAGAGAAAGAGGATGTCGTCATCTCTCCCACACCATCCACCTGAAAGGTTCGCAGGAAATCTCTTCTTTTGGAGTTAAATTTTAGATAAATGGGCACATCCATCGGATCAGACCTTACCCAATCAGGTACTTGACTTCATTGGAGCCAAGGGAGAAGCCAAAACTGGTCATGCCCACTTCAGGGCATGAGGATGAGTATCAAAGCACCAAGGGTCATGATCAACACCTCCATGAGTCTAATGTCAATCAACTTGAGGAGGTATTTTTGATTGATGTTGATACTTTGGTTATTTGGGTGGAGGATTGGCCTCTTTTTGATTTTTCACTCATAATAACATCCATGTTTAGTGCCAAATCATATACATGGCTGCCTATTTTGAGAAAGGAAGCTACTTCTCCCTACCAGTTATAGGATTTGTTTGAGTTCCCTTTACTTCTAGTTAGCGTAGAGTAGGTAGGTTTTTTTAGCAAAAGAAGTGCTTTTGCACACTCTGCATGTTCCACTTGGGGCATGTATGATCTTTCTCTTTTGTACATAGTGTGTTGTGGTGTTTTTTTGCTCATGCAAAGTCCATTGGAGGTAGCATTTGGTGATGTCAGATCTAGTTCCGGTAATGTTTCAAGTGGCTCAGGGATAATTTTTTAGATATTTAGATCAAAATCAGACTATCATTCATTACTTTGTGCCTAATGGATACTTCAAGGAAACTAATCTTTCATCTAGCAGAAAGTGATCCCATGAGTCACTAAATTTTATCCAATTTTTCTCTCAAGAAAAATAGAAAAACATGACCTTGCACATAGAGAAGCCAACAAGGTTTTTTCAAATCATGAAGGATTGCATTTTGGAGTTGGGCGAATGAAATTGCAAGTTTTCCAAGTTTGGACTTTTCACCTCCTAGGATGAACTCTGAAATCAATTTTCATGGATTTAACTTGCTCAAAACAAGTCCAAATTTCACTAGTTGATTGATCGGGGGCTAATATTCAAGCACCAAAACATGAAAATCACACCTAAATGTCTAAAATTCCAAATTCCAAAAGTCTTAAATTTCAGACTGTTGGAATTTTGGGTTTCAAACTTTCAAAAACTCTTAGGCCATTTTGAGCGGTGAACAGTAGCTCAACTTCCGAAACCAAAATCTCCAAAAGTATGAATTTCAGGATTTCGGAGGTTGCATGCATTTCAAACTTTGAAAATGAAGAAATACAGTTCACCATTTTTTATGGTTTCCTGGGTATCTCACCTACCACCATAATAAAGGTATGGGCTCCTTCTTACATAGTAAGGCATGGTACATAAAGGTATGGGTTTTGGAGTGGCTCATGTCACTGTTGTAGATGAATTCAATGCATTTTAGGGTGGTTGGTGGAGAAATTCAAATTCTCTCTCTCCTTCTCTCTTTCTTGCTATATATTGTAAGGAGGGGAAAATTTCTAAAGGTTGGACATTTTTGTTTTGTACCCTCCCTTCTTCCCTTGTCTACAAGTGAATTTGTGGAGTTTTCAAACCTCCCATTCAAGTTGTAATGTAATATTTCCTCTTGGCCATTGTAGTGTACTATATCAATTCTGGAGAATAATACATGTTTGTGGATGATTTTTAACTCTCTCAGTGTTCATTGCATTCATCTGATCTCTCATTGTAGTTTGGTTATCTTGTGTTTGGTGGTTGTATTTGTAGTTTTAAGGGTTTGTGTTTAATTGTAAAGCAAGTGTTCAAAATTCCTTTAGTGCATCACCCTTATTAGTTTAGGTTTATTTCATGCATATTTCTTAACCATGTCTCCTTGGCAAGTTAGAGTGGACTTTAGAGTAAATCCTCTACAATTTGAAGGTGTGCACCTGAATAGAGGCATAGGAATCGACCTTCATCCAGAGAGATTTCCCGATTGTAAAGTCCCACACTTTGGGAGAAGCTCCATGTTATGTAATAACACTAGAGTCTCAACCCATTGAGTTGTAGACATTTAGGGTGTTGTGATTACACTTCAACAACTTATGTATCCCTTGGTGAACCATAGGTCAAATTGATCTTATAGCACTAGGGGAGCCCAAGTAATCTTTGGAAAGTTATCCACCTTGGCTAGTGCCGAGAATTCAAAATCCTAAGTGAACTTATCACCTTGGATTGTGATAAAATGTCCTTTAATACACCAATGGGCATTTCCTTTGTCTTGTTAGCCATATACAACACATTCGAGGATGGCTGTAATGGAAGCCTTCCATTTTGATTCCATGTATCCAAGGTAAGAACATTGACTTCCATGCCTGTGTCAATTAGAGAATTTATTAGGAGCCATCCATCCACAACCACATTCAAGGTAATCTCCTTATCATAGTTGAGGTTGTGGGGAGGAAGGTTAGCATGCATAACCTACCTCTCGCGCTCTTCTCCAGTGCGTTGCACTTTCTCCTGCAGCCATTCCCCTAGCAAAGGAATGATATTCTCTTATCTCAAAATCTTACATAATTCTGTGACCTCATCCAGATCCTTCTGCGGAGCCTCAACGCTCTTCCTTTTCTCTACTTCCTTGATTTCTCCTTTAGGCACTAGATCTCTCCTTGTAGGCTTCGAATTACATCCATGGTCTCTTGATATACCTCTTTTTGATGAGTAGGGTCTGGATACTTCCATGTACCACCTCTTTTCTAATAACTAGCGGTCTCTTCCTTGATACTTTCCTTATGAGTGTAGGATCAAATCACGTCGTAACTATTACATCTCTAGTTCCGACTCGCGTGCCACCCTTGGCATCCATTGTGAATCGGCCTTCTTTATGCTTACCATTCCGGCACCTTTTTCCTTTTAGTGTTGTTGGCTCATATGTTCAAATAGCTCTGAGCACTCCTCATACTTTGTTTTTCCACACCAAGAGAATTATAACAGATCTAGGCATTCTCACTTATAGTGCTCTGTAGACCCACAATTGTAACAAGTTCCATGCGGGAAATCACTTCTTCCTCCTCCGTGTTTACCACGAAATCCTCCTAAGAAACCTCTTCCACGTGCCCTTCATAGTGATGACCATTGTCTTTGGAATTTCTTACAAGGCTAGTCTAGTACATGCCAATATCAATGACATCATGTATATGGTCAATCAACCTACAATCCTTGGTGTCATGAGTAGTTGAGGTGAAAATCTTGCAATAGCAAGACACATTTTTTACGGATTGCTCACCGCAGATGAGGGGCACCTACTTGCATCATGATCTCCATGGAAAATATCACAGTCCACCTTAATGGTGCGTACCAATATCCATGGGAAATTGTCCTTTATATGCCCCTCTACCTCATAATTCATGCACCATAGGCCACTACGAGTCTCATGCGCCGAGTTCATAGAAAGATTCTCCAACTGCTTTGCCATTACAGCAATTTTAGCTTCAAGAAAAGGGATAAAACTGGTATCCATGCTTCCAACAACCTCAGTGTGCAGGGAAGCCTCCAAGGCCTCGCGCGGGTCTATGAAATTCTTGTGTGAAAATGCTCTCCTAAAAGGTGTTATCAACCCTCCAAAAACCACTAAGCACGATGAGAAGGATGAATATCATAAGACAATTTTGAGAAGAGAGTCTTGAAATGCCATCATACTCCCGAACACTTTCTACCATAACTTGTTGAATATCCTTCAACGTGTTAATGCTCTTTTGTTCAAACAAAGGGATATGAAATTCAGCTAGGAAGGCATTCCGTAGTGTAGTGTAATCCACCACTATTTTATGGGGGTCATACTTTTGATACCAACTATGTGCACATCCTTGCAACATCATTATAAAATGACTTTCCTTCCACTGGGGTAGTCATCCCTTTACACGCCATAGCAGCTCACACTTGTGTACATGCTCTATAACATCCTCAACACCTTTGTAGTCTAGTAGATGAAAATAAATTTTGAAAAACACTTGTTGAGGTGGTTGAGGCTCTTTCCCGTCGATCCAGAACCTTGATTTCCTTTGGTGTTACCTCCACAACCAAATCCACTAGATCTACTAGGTCTTGTCCCTCTTGACCCACCAAATCCTCCAAATCCACCAGCTCCACTAGGTCCTCTAGCTACTATACCACCAGATCCACCTCATGTAGCTAGTAACAGCCTAAAGTGGTCACGCGTAGCATCCCCAACATCCCACTAAACCTGTGTGCCAATGGTTTGTGATATTGCACTTCTACCGATATATGTCTCGTACCACTTCCAGATGCAATACCCAAGCTTTGTGTACCCGTAATTTTCTTAAACATCATTCTAGAAAATATTACTTCAAACACAAAAATGATTGTATAGCCATGGATGCTCCAAATGAAAAGTTATACCTCCTTAGTGTTGATTGCTCACTTCCACCAATACCAACCGAGCCGGTTGGAAATACTTATCTCTGGATTCGGAAAACAAATTATCGGGCATTGGTCACCGGGTGGATTTAGATGCACACCAATGACTCTCCTTTCTCCAAGTGACGAACTCTCATCAGAATCTAAAGGGGTCTCTCTCCTACATTTTCCAAGATGGGGTAGCACAAACCGCTCGAGCTCCACATCCTCTCGCATGAACTTTAATTTGTTCCCATAACATCTACCTCCATAGATCCATCACTCCTACAACCTCACATTATCTAGCCAACTCCCTTTCTTGTGCTTCACTATACTTGAGTCGTCTCTCTTCCCTCTCATTTTCAGCCACAAGGTCTACTATATTCCTCCACCCTAGCTTCCTTGTCCAACGCTCGGAAGAAGCTTATTCAGCCATAATAAATGCTTCCAAACTTAGTGTAATGATTAGATATTTATGGCTAAGGGGATAACACGTAAAAATTATCCTCTAGGATCCTTTAAGAACTCAAACACAACAACATTTGGAAAAGAATACGTAGAAATAACATATTCTATGGTATAACTGGTTAGCACTCTTCTCCACCAATGATCAACAACATGTTTCCAAGTCAGATCAACATCTTAAAAGCCTCTCGATATTCATCTTGCGTCCACATGTGAGATCTATAATACTAGCTTGAGCTATATGTGTACGATGAAATCCATTCATATAGCTCCATTGGAAAGCAATAAAAGAAGGTCTCATATAACTCATGATACAGGTGATCTTCTACCCATCTACATGCATCAAACTCGGGTTCGGTGATAAATCTCTGAGTTAAATCATCCTCCATGCTCTTAAACCATGATTCAATATTGTCCAACGTTAGGTGCTCTGTCATCACATATCATTCTCACAACATCTTCAAAATAGGTCACGATAATGGAACCAAGATGTAGTCATTTTTATGTACCCTTAGTACAACTTTCTAACCCCATGTGTGTCGTCCTATCACTTAGCAAGTGCTTGGAGGTGTTCACCTAAGGCACGTGCCAGCGGTGATGAACCCTCCTTTATGTGAGCATTCTCGAGAATTTTTTCCATTAATGGGGGTGTTTTTAGAATGATAATACATTTACTTATTTAAAAGAAAGTGGAAGGCCACTTACAGATCCACATATTAACATATTAAAAGAACTAAGAATCATTTGTAATAAGCATGATGAATCAGATCTAAGTCATGATCACACAAACAAGAGGGTTTACACCCTTAAACATGATATACAAAACAAACCCTTAGATATTGTTTTACTTAGAGTTATTTTGGTAGCCACATTACAATTAAAACATGTCATCATAGACCATATATGTAAAAATACTAGTATTCATCTCTTACAGATCTTCCCTTGTATGATATTCCAACTATGCCTTCCTAGTTCATCCCTTATTACAAACTTTAATGCCATAAGAGGCCTATTACATCCTTCATAACCCTTAGCACTAAGTGCTCTAAAACCTATCACTACTACAACATTCAGCTACTCTGCATATTACTCTCTATGCATCCTCTGTTATGCTCTTGTCTATCACTCATTGTATTTTTCTTCCAAGCATCTCTTTATAGGTTCATCATCCACTACCATGCCTTCTCTCTGAATAGATCACATGCCAAGTGTCAATGTGGTTCTCCAATGGTGAATGTTTATCCCCTTGTGAAACTTCCACTCTTTGTAATGATGTCTTTCGGGAATATTTCATACATGGAATATTCCTTTCTTGACCTCCAAGGTTCCACATTGGCACCTTATCCACTCAACACACCTATTTGGGTAATATTTTTCTACAAGTGCCTTTAGAATGATGAATATGGCTAAGGCCTATGAAACCCATGTTTTTCCTTCCACACGCACCCGGTTTCTCAAAACCCTTCTTAAACCTCTGTCTTGCGTGATTCTCCCCACACACCCTTCTCTTTATTGATCCCACACGTGCATGAACCTTTTGGTTCTTAGCTAAGATTTAAGGCCCAACATCGAGAAAAATATCAAGGAATACATGGGCAAGTGCTACAATGTGAAAAAAATTTGGAACATAATGAGCCTCAAGGACATATCTACTAGTGAAGTAGCACCTTATACTAGAGGATGGAGGATACACGAAGGTTGGAGGACAATTAGGATCCTCTCGTTAGTAACCTATGATAGGGTTGCATCATTTCTTTGGTGAAATTTTTATTATTGTTTGTTTTTGTTGTGTGTGGTGTTGTTTTATTGTGTGCAGTGTGTGTTGTTCAATAAATATGTAGATCATTTTTCAGTTTGGTACCTCCTCAATGAAGGACATTATGAGGAGAAAAAACACCAAAGTACTACTTGGTTCTTGTGTAAAGGGTTTTGGAAATCAAGAAACCTCTAAATTTTATAGTTAAGACATCAGGTCACCTCTAGGTTCATGGTGAACTTGCATTTAGAAAACCATAGGGGTTCATTGTAATGTAAGGAAACCAGAAACCACCAAGATGTTCTCATGGAGATGTACTCATGTCACTTCTAGGTTTGTGGTAATATTGTAGGGAAAAAAAGATTTCACCAAGACCATGAAGCTAGAAAGATGGTAGGCCACCTCAAGGGTGAGCGAGGCTACATGGAGAGTGTATTAAAAATTTTACTGTGTTTGGAATAAGGGGGTCCACTATCTTGAAATATGATGTTTTTATAAACAATGTATTAAGAGGGACAATGTTAGCATAAATATTACATTAATTGTAATGCCCACTCCTCGTCAACACTTATCCATTATGATGTTTATTGGTGTTGGTTAGAGAAATTGACATTATGATTATTATATTTTGTTTACCGGGTTATAGACTATATAGACATTTGGATTATCGATATGTTTTGATTCATATCTTCGATTATGATATGGTAGTTGACACTGGTGGACAGTTTTATACATGTTGATTTGCATTGCTCTTAATTTAGACTGCGACACATTTGGATTAGCGGGTTATAGACTATATAGACATTTGCATTGCATTATTTAGTAGGTTATAGACTATTTAGACATTTGGATTATCGATATGTTTTGATTCATATATTGGATTATGATATGATAGTAGAAACGGTGGACAATTTTATACATGTTGATTTGCATTGTTCTTAATTTATACTAACACATTATATTCGTGATGCATTTCCTATGTTTGGATGTTTGATTAGTCTTGTGATCTCATTGATGTTAGTAAAATGGTAGAATCGAATTATTTATAAATTTAGATAGTTGATAGAATTTTTA